>CM060388.1:94665118-95312618 GCA_030545235.1 Helianthus tuberosus
GTTTCACGTTTTAAAAGTCAAAATAACGTGTTGGGCCCGAACTGGGCTTTGGTGAAACTGGGCTCGGCGAAACAGACTTCTGTTTCGTCGAGATGCTTTTGGCGAAACAGTCTGTTTCGTCGGGTCCAGTCTGTTTCGTCGAGATGCTTTTCATGTGTTAACAGTTCAAGTGTTTTTCCTAAAATGCCAAGTCTCATGTTTTAATTTTTAATCACATACATGCAAAAATTCACAATACCATGCATTTCATGTTATAATCTAAATCACATAAACATGTAACAATCATAGTGCCTTTCATTATAACATAACGTGTATAGCTACAAGTCAAACAACAAAACAATCAAAGTCAACGTGCATTCAATGCGAAAGTGAAAGTCGGAAAAAAAAATCGAGTTGTCACATTATCCCCAACTTGAAAGAAATTTCGTCCCGAAATTTAGCATGCGGTTACTGAGGAAGCTAGGTAAGTTGTCGTTTACTGGTTCTCCTGGGGTGTCACATCATCCCCCCGTTGATTTGGAATTTCTTCCCGAAATTCCGTAGTAGCTTCAGCCTCAGTAGTAGTTGCATTGTTTTCGAACAACTGGGGATATTTGAGTTCCATTTGGTCTTCGCGTTCCCAGGTAAACTCTGGGCCACGACGGGAGTTCCAACGAACTCGAACAAGAGGTATTCTGGTGTTCTTGAGGACCTTAACATCCCGGTCCGTGATTTCAACTGGTTCTTCGACGAAATGCAACCGTTCGTCGATAGTGAGCTCCTTCAAAGGAACTATGAAGGTCTCATCTGACTGCCACTTCTTCAGATTCGACACATGAAAAACGTTGTGAACTGCACTGAGTTCAGCTGGTAAGTTCAGTCTGTAGGCCACTTTGCCTATCTTTTCTGTGACTTCAAATGGTCCAACGTATCGTGGATTGAGCTTGCCTCGTTTGCCAAAACGAACAACACCCTTCCAAGGTGAAACTTTGAGTAGTGCTCGATCCCCAACCTGCGTATACTTTCTGACGGTCACGAGCTGCCGCCATGCGTTGTCGTATTTGAGCAATCTTTTCAGTAGTATCAACTACCATTTCTAGACCTGTGATCTGACTGTCACCCACCTCTGCCCAACAAAGAGGTGATCGGCATTTACGCCCGTACAATGCCTCAAATGGAGCAGCTTTAATGCTGGTGTGGTAACTGTTGTTGTATGAAAATTCCACAAGTGGCAGATGTTTTTCCCAGCCTTTGCCAAAGTCAATTACGCACGCCCGAAGCATGTCTTCTAGAGTTTGTATAGTACGCTCAGACTGCCCATCGGTCTGAGGATGATAAGCTGTGCTCATATCTAAACGAGAGCCAAAAGATTTGTGCATTGCTTGCCACAATTCTGAAGTAAAACGTGCGTCACGATCAGAGATAATAGATGTGGGCACCCCGTGCCTCGAGACAACTTCCTTAAGGTATACGTCTGCTAGAGTGGAGAACTTATCCGTTTCCTTGATAGCCAAGAAGTGAGCAGACTTTGTGAGTCGATCCACGATCACCCAAATAGTATCATTCCCACGCTGAGACCTAGGTAGGCCAGTAACAAAATCCATGGAAATTTGTTCCCATTTCCATTGTGGTATCTCAGGTTGCTAGAGTGGGCCTGATGGTTTCTGATATTCCGATTTGACTCGCGCACAAGTCAAACACTTGCTAACGTAAGTTGCTATGTGAGCTTTCATGCTAGGCCACCAATATGTAGTTCTGAGGTCGTGGTACATCTTATCCGAACCAGGATGTACTGAGTAGCGAGACTTATGAGCTTCATCCATTACAAGCTCGCGTAAATTGCCATAGAGTGGGACCCAGATGCGTCCTGTTACATAGTAGGCTCCGTCTGCCCTTTGTTCTAACCGTTGCCTTGAGCTGCGTAGGGCTTCAGCCCTGACGTTTTCTGGTTTCAATGCTTCTACCTGAGCATCTCGTATCTGTGAAGGAAGACTAGACTGAATAGTGAGTTGCAACGCTCGTACACGCCTAGGTGTAGTATCCTTTCGACTGAGGGCGTCGGCCACCACATTGGCTTTGCCCGGATGGTATTTTATAGCACATTCGTAATCGTTCAGTAACTCGACCCATCGACGTTGTCGCATGTTCAACTCTTTCTGCTTGAAGATATGCTCAAGACTCCTGTGATCGGTGTAGATGGTGCACTTGGTGCCATACAGATAATGTCGCCATATCTTGAGCGCAAAAACAACAGCTCCAAGCTCTAAATCGTGCGTAGTGTAATTCCGTTCGTGAATCTTAAGTTGGCGTGAAGCATAAGCAATAACTTTATTCCGTTGCATCAGCACACATCCAAGACCTTGGATGGATGCGTCGCAGTAAACTACAAAATCGTCCGTGCCTTCAGGCAATGAGAGGATAGGTGCGCTACAAAGTCTATCCTTTAAGTGCTGAAACGCTGTATCCTGTGTATCACTCCAACGGTAAGCAACACTTTTCTGTGTCAGTAATGTAAGCGGCTGTGCAATTTTTGAGAAGTCTTTGATAAACCGTCTGTAATAACCCGCCAAACCCAAGAATTGGCGTATTTCGGTTGGTGTGCGAGGTGCAGGCCAGTTCTTGATCGAATCTACCTTGGATGGATCGACATGAATCCCATCCTTGTTTACCACGTGGCCTAAAAAGTGGACTTCACGAAGCCAGAAGTCGCATTTTGAAAACTTAGCGTACAGCTGTTCCGTTCGAAGGAGTTCCAGAATAAGTCGTAAATGCTGCTCATGTTCCTCCCGATTCTTCGAGTAGATCAGGATGTCATCAATAAAAACAATAACAAACTTGTCAAGGTAAGGTTTGCACACCCTGTTCATAAGATCCATGAAAACCGCAGGCGCGTTCGTTAGCCCGAATGGCATGACCATAAACTCGTAGTGGCCGTAGCGAGTTCTAAATGCTGTTTTAGAGACGTCCTCATCCCGGACTCTCAGTTGATGGTAACCTGACCTCAGGTCAATCTTCGAGTAATAGCTCGACCCTTGCAACTGGTCGAATAAGTCGTCGATGCGTGGAAGTGGATAACGATTCTTCACGGTCACCTTGTTTAGTTCGCGGTAATCTATGCACATACGAAAGGTACCGTCTTTCTTCTTCACAAATAATACTGGAGCTCCCCAGGGCGAAGAGCTAGGACGTATGAAACCCTTTTCCAAGAGTTCTTGCAATTGCTTAGACAGTTCTTCCAGTTCATTTGGAGCTAAGCGATAAGGCGCTCGAGCTATAGGTGCTGCTCCTGGAGCTAGCTCGATCTGAAATTCGACCTGGCGATGGGGCGGTAACCCAGGTAACTCTTCAGGAAACACTTGAGGAAAATTGCGTACTACAGGAATATCCTCTAACTTCTTCTCTTTCGTCGATGTATCAGTAACGAGTGCTAAAATAGCTATGTGGCCCTTTCGCAGACACTTCTGAGCCTTCAAGAAGGAGATGATGCCACTCACGACACCACTCTTGTCGCCTTGAACTTCGAGAGGTTCTTTTCCAGCACGGGGAATACGAATGATCTTCTCCTTGCATAGGATCTCTGCTTGTTGTTGGGATAACCAATCCATACCAATGACAATATCAAAACTACTCAGAGTTATAGGAATGAGATCGATAGAGAAAGTCTGACCAGCGAGGATAAGATTACAACCCAGAACTATGTGTGTGGCCTCTAGACTTTTACCGTTAGCTAACTCTACGACATGTTTGGTGTTCAAAAGTGTTGGGGCGCGTTTAAGCATTTGACTAACTTTCAGAGACATATAACTGGTATCCGCACCCGAATCAAATAATACAGTAACATAAAAGTCGTCAAGAAGAAACTTACCCATAACCACGTTAGGATCGTTCCTTGCGTCACTCTGACCAATCACAAACATACGGCCTCTAGCACCATTGTTGTTATTGTTCCCACCGTTGTTGTTGTTTCCCCCATTGTTGTTCCCACTGCCCTGATTATTGTTGTTGTTATTCTGATTCTGGTTTAATTGGGGACAGTTCCGCTTGAAGTGACCTTCAGCCCCACACTGAAAGCATGCCTTATTTCCTTGTTGTTGTTGCTGTGACTGGTTTCGTGGAACTGGTGGCTGTTGTTGCTGGTTCTGATTCGCAGGCCTTGAGCTCCTGCAATCTTTAGCCTCATGACCTACCCTTAGACATCTCTGACAGCGGACTTTACGACACTGACCACTGTGGTGTTTGTTGCACCTGTTACACAGTGGATGAATTCCCCGATATCCACTCTACCCCTGACCACCAGACGATTGCTGACTCGAACTCTGGTAATCACTAGTCTTGCGCTGTTGCTGTGCTTGAGATTGTACAATAGCTGAACCCTTGCTGGAATCCCCTTCCCATTTCCGTTTGTTGTCACTGGGATTAGCAGGAGTAGCTGGAGTGGTAGCGATAGTAGTAGCGCTGATACGTTTAGGCAGCCTGTTCTGTTCCACTGCCTGATCGGTGAGGCGATGAGCCAACTTGACGATCTGTTGAATAGTGCCAAGATTCGCTGAGGTTACGTGACTTTGAATTTCCGGCACCAGACCATTGAGATACAGTTCGATACGCTTAATGGGAGGGTCCACCATAGTAGGACACAGAATAGCCAACTCATTCGATCTTCTGGTGTACGCTTCAATTTCTGACCCCGTCATTTTCAAGTGGTAAAACTCTACCTCCAGCTTATGAATGTCATCACGGCTACAGTATTCCTCTTTGATCAATTCCTTGAAATCATTCCAGGGTGTGGCGTTAGCAACAGCCAACCCTAACATCTGAATTTGCACATTCCACCAAGTCAACGCAATGCCTTCTAGAGTACCAGTGGCGTACTTCACCCTGCGAGCCTCAGGGCATTCGCACATTTCAAATACGGACTCGAGCTTTTCAAACCAATGGAGGAGTCCAACCGCTCCTTCCGTGCCACTAAAAGTAGTAGGACGACAGTCCATGAAAGTCTTGAAGGTGCAAACAGGTGGCTGAGCGTGCTGACCTCCTGCTTGTGCGGCTGCAAGTGCCGCAGCAACTCGCTCGTTAATGAGAGCCGTCAATTGGGCTTGCGTCATGTTAATGCGTCCAGACATGATCTTCATAACAAATATGACATAAGTGAGAGAGGTTCGCGAGTAGTGCGATGACAGAAGAGAGTAAGCACACAAATGTTCTCATGCAATAGTGTTACGTTAATCTAAGCATACTCTGAGCAAAGTTCTATGCAAATTCTAGCAAGTAGGCAATAAAACATATACCATATTACCTAGGATGTCGAGTCTTGCACGTGGAGCGAGGCGTCGTTGTGGATCGTTGAGCACTGTTCTGGTTATAGTCTGGTTTTAATAAAAACGTTTTCCCCTTATAAAAACCGAGTTCTCTATAACCAATGGCTCTGATACCAATCTGTCACACCCCCAAAATCCACACACGGAGTACCACCGCTTGGAGGCGTGACATGACCAGGATCAAGCCACCAATCATATTGAACATAAGTATATATATCAAAAGTCATTCATCAATACGATAGGTGTTTACAAAACCAAATATAAACAAGTGTGTAGCGGAAGCATTAATGTAAAACCCAACATAAGTTTAAGTACAAAATGTTATAATGTTTAACAACACATTCACGATCCATGTCCACAACGACCGTGCCTCCCGTGCAAGCTCCGTGAGTACCTATGGTCCTGCAAGGCATGTAACAGAGAGTCAACAACTAGTTGAGCGAGTTCACAGTTGGTTATTTAGTTATAATGTTCGTATCGTAAATCGTATGTAATAGCATCGCGGCCCTCTAGGCATGTTTGCGAAGTTTAGTGGGGGTTTCCCATGTTTTATAGACTAGTTATATTTGTATCGCGGCCCTCCAGGCATGTTTGCGAAGATTAAAGTATAGTTCGCGGCCATTCCAGGCATGTTTGCGAAGATTGTTCTAGTATAGTTCGCGGCCATTCCAGGCATGTTTGCGAAGATTGTTCTAGTATAGTTCGCGGCCATTCCAGGCATGTTTGCGAAGATTGTTCTAGTATAGTTCGCGGCCATTCCAGGCATGTTTGCGAAGATTGTTCTAGTATATGTATCACAAGTCTAGTAGTATCTACCATTGACCTTCCTCTCCCGAGGTCAATGGTATGTAATTCCGATAACTCTTAAGCGTAAATAATCAATCAACCCATTCCCATCCCCGGGAATCCCATGCCTTGGTAGAAGTGTGAACTCACCTTGTTTTGCTCGGTATGCTAGGTATGTGCTCAAAGTAAATCAATCACGTCCTAAGGTACGCACGTATACAATAATCAGTTTGTGTTCACGTATAAGTACAAAGTCGATAAGCAAGTAGCACATGGCACGTATTTAAGATCATACACAGGATGATTATGCTTAACAGCAGTTAACTAACCCGGTTAACTTCTAAACAGAATTAACTCAAGTTAGTGCGCAGATTAACTGTTCGGCGAAACACACATATTGGCGAAACACAGATATTGGCGAAACACATAAGTTGGCGAAACACACATTTGACGAAACACGTTCTGTTTCGTCGGGGTCTTATTTGGCGAAACAGAATTCAATTTCGTCGATTACTCTTGGCGAAACACTTTCTGTTTCGCCGAGAGTTCTGTTTCGTCGGATATCAGATTCGCAGACATCAGTAACAGCAGTTCTGAAATATACATAAACCCTAGTCATTCTAACAGCCGCCATCAATAATCAGAAATCATATGAAGATCGATGTGCACCCAGAATCATCATAACTCAATCATCCAAGAATCCTTGTCTAGTATGAACCCTAGTTTATGTGTACAACATATAGATTAACATACAACATCATATCATCGATTCCTATCAAGATACTAATGTATATTCAGAATCAGGCCATATAAACACTATCCAGAACCGAGCACTCGATTGTATTAAGTTTCGCATAGCATTGAATATCCTACTACATCATACATAATCGAAATCTATATCACCGTCATACTAGAATCGCAGCAACAACACGCATCAATCATTTACACAAACATGAATCGAGATGGTACAGAATCAAGAAACCGATTAACGAACACACAACTCACCGAGATATGAGAAATACGAGTCGATCGCTAAGATATCTTCGGGAACCTCCAACTGCCGTCACACAGGAGAGAAAGGGGCTCTAGGGTTTCGGTTGTTTTGTAGCAGATGTAAAACTGATGTTGTTTCACGTTTTAAAACTCAAAATAACGTGTTGGGCCCGAACTGGGCTTTGGTGAAACTGGGCTCGGCGAAACAGACTTCTGTTTCGTCGAGATGCTTTTGGCGAAACAGTCTGTTTCGTCGGGTCCAGTCTGTTTCGTCGAGATGCTTTTCATGTGTTAACAGTTCAAGTGTTTTTCCTAAAATGCCAAGTCTCATGTTTTAATTTTTAATCACATACATGCAAAAATTCACAATACCATGCATTTCATGTTATAATCTAAATCACATAAACATGTAACAATCATAGTGCCTTTCATTATAACATAACGTGTATAGCTACAAGTCAAACAACAAAACAATCAAAGTCAACGTGCATTCAATGCGAAAGTGAAAGTCGGAAAAAAAAATCGAGTTGTCACAACTGTTAAGGGCTTTCCTAGTGTTGTTCTAGTCATCGAAAGCAAAGGCTCAAATGCTAAGGACACAAAACTCTTATCGGCACCCGAATCAAATAGAACAGAAGCAGGATGGTTGTTAACAAGGAACGTACCGTTCACCACTTCGTTATCCGCACGCGCTTCATTTGCATTCAGATTGAGAGCTCTATCATGAGCTGGTGCCTGATTTACGTTTGCCAACCTCGGGCAGTTGTTCCTGTAGTGGGTCAGATCCCCACAGTTGAAACATGAACCAGGCGGATAGTGAGGTCGTGCAGGATTCTGGGCAGGGTTTTGTACTGCTTGGTTTTGAGCTGCCTGATTTTGGTTACGAGCAAAGCGACAGGTATTCGCAAGGTGACCAGACTTGCCACAATTCGTGCAGATGCGGAATTGCAACTATGGCTGGTGATGGCTGTTACATCTATTGCACAGAGGTGCATTCCCAGCATATTGCCTTTTGGCAGCAGGTTGTGCAGCCTGATTCTGGGCTGTCTGATTAGCCTGGGTAGTAACAGCGAAGTTCTTGGAAGCCTTATGCTTCCTAGATTTCTTTGAAGACTCAGCAGCCTTCTTGCCCTTTTTCTCCTGGGTGCTATCAGACTGTTTCTGTTTCTTGTCACCTTTTCTGTGGAGTTTACCCTTCTTGACTTGCGACTCAGTATGGGTAGCAGCGAGCTCAATGGCCTAACGGACGGTAGTAGGGTTGCTGCAAGTGACAATATCCTGAATAGGATCTGGTAAACCGTCTATGTACTTCTCAATAGCCTTATCCAAAGGCGTGACCATTTTCGGACAGAGCAAGCTTAACTCCTCATATCTATCAGTATAAGCCCGGTGTTCACCACTGTCTTGTTTCAGGTCATGGAACTCATTTTCAAGTGCCCTCTGCTCATGACGAGGACAAAATTCTCTCATCATGAGAGCTCTAAGTTCCTCCCATGTCTGACCCAAAGCAACATCAGTACCTCTATCTCTCATTACCCCATTCCACCAGGTAAGAGCCCTCTTTTGGAATACACTCGAAGCAAACTCGACCTTACGGTTGTTCGGACACTGAACATGGCGAAAGGTGCTCTCAAGACTCTCAAACCACTATAGGAGCCTAGTTGCCCCTTCAGAACCACTAAACTTGAGTGGTTTAGCCGAGTTAAAACTTTTGAAGTTGCACGGAGCAGGTGCATTAACATTGTTATTCTTGGCTTGGTTTATTTGAGTTATGAGATCGGGTAGCATAGCAGCCATCTGCTGTGCTATAATAGCTTCCAGTTCGGCATCAGGTTGTTGAACGTTACTTCGAGGAGGCATTCTAAAAGAAGAAACATGAGAGAAAACGAGTGAGATGATGTGATGAAAAATGAGATATCATAAATATCAACAAAAAGAAAGGATGGTGGTCATTTGTTCATTACCTCGTAACAAACAGTCGACACACAGTGACAAATCAAAGTAAATGGGTCATAATAATGTATCGCGAAGACATGCTCGCCTATAAGTGAACACTCACCCCAAGAGTTCCCAGGTAAGAGTGACTGGTCCGATACTGCGGATTTGTATGAACACTCTAGCCTTAGACAGAAAACTCAGGGTACAGGCATTCGCTCTTCCAGTTTGCACATGTTCACATTATTTAGACCCAAACTTTGACGAGATTTTGAAAATTTTGGAAGGCACACGGCCAAAAGAAATCATCTAAGGATAGATGATTGATTTCAAAAATCATTTTGGGAATTGTGTTCATGTTTTGGTAATCACCTAAGGATAGGTGACGTGTATTGTTTTAAGATCTAAACACAAGTAAACTTGTGTTAGGGTCCTAGAAAGTTATAGTCTAGGTCAAAGCATTACTAATAACCTAATTCCCTATAACCATTGGCTCTGATACCAACTCTTCTGTCACACCCCGGCTGCGTTAAAACAACAAAACCGCGGCGGAAACGCCGGGGAGTGATGCGACAGAATTATTGTTTCAACAACCATGGCAATTAAAGTTATGTATTATTGATTAAAGTTACATTGTCTTTGAGTTCAAACCAAACATAACATAATTAACAGTCTTTTAAGTCACTAAGGCCCGAGTCCGCCTAAGTGAAGCACAATCAACATCATGCATTAGCACCTGAAACACATGTAAAAAATAGGTACGTCAGCATAAAAATGCCTGTGAGATACATAGGTTTTGTTTATCCAGGATTCATGACTTTGTAGTTTAAAAGAAGTGTTTTACAAAATATAGTCATGAACCTTGTAAAATGTTTTCCTTTATGAATTCATATGAAAATCGATATGAAAATCAAATGATAATGGAAGGATAATGCATGGTTAAATGAATAACCAAGTAAAAATGAATTTGTATAAAATATGTAATTTGTAAAACAATGTCATGTTCTTGTATAAAATGTTTCATGTCTTGCCCAAGTGGTTTAGATAATGCAACAATGTATAATACAATAAAAGCACTTATATATAGGAAGTACCAGCGGCGTATCCACCATGATTTTATCATATGACACATTGCCCTGTTACATAAGTCACTTATCAATAACCAACCAACATATCTTGTTCAATGTCAAAAGTGTTTATGTATAAACCATGTTCAATGTCATGTGTAACATGTATCATGTATAACCAAATGAAATGCATAGCAAGTAGCAAGTACCTACTCAAACTATGTGATGATGTCAATGTGAAACAAATGTCATGTATGGTGAATAACTAGTAATTACTCAACCATAGGAAAATGTACAAAACAAGGTTTTTGAATAAACCGAAGTTTAAATCAAATGTTATGCTTTGCAGAAAACAATGCCTTATGATTACAAACATTTATGCAGTAATGTTAATCGCATACATTTAAGCCTTGCGACTGTGGCGACAAACCTTTAAACAAATTAAAGGTTTATCTAAGTTATGTATATCGGATTCTGTCATTCCCAACTTCCAAACAAACCTAGGAAGTCGGAAACGGGATTTGTCAAGTCCTATGGTACCATTACATACTACTGAGCGGCGTGATCAATGTTAATGAATGTATTATTGTCCCGATTAATCATACCAAATGTCATAACCAATGTAGCATGTGAAAACCATGTACTAGGAATGCTAAGTAAACATGCCTAGTTGAAATGTTCATGTAAAACAATGTGCTAGCATGCTTAGTAAACATACATAGCAGAAATGTCATGTAAAACAATGTGTACATATGCTAAGTAAACATATGCAACAAATGTGTAATACATTAATGTGCTAGCATGCTTAACATACATAGCAAAACATAATTGAAAGCATGTACTAGATATGTACTAGGTGAAACTAGCATGTTTATGTCATAAAAGCATGAAACGCACGAAAGTAACACGTATGTACATGTGTATCACCCCAAAGTATTTGAAAGCGGTAAAAGAGGGGAACTATGTACTCACTTAGGATTTCCTAATAGTCTTGAGAATAAGACCAAATAAGGCTCCAAGGATCACGAATCAACCGGCACCTAATATAGGTAACTATGTTAATAATCGGATACCTAAATCGGGAGATAGGATAGAATGAAGTTCTATAAATCAAATGAGTATTTGAACTCATATGGTATGATTTAATAGAGCTAACATTCTGATTTGAAAGTCTACCTAAGTGCTTTTGACCCGTTTCGACCCATTATGGTAGTATAAGCCACTATAATGCGTCGTTTGCCTAAAACTATATTCGGATGGTTAACTATGTGCTATGTCAAGTCTTACATGCCCAATTATGCCTAAACATGTTACTAAATTAGATTATATGTCAAAAAGTTGATCACATATGCAAAATACGGATTTATGCTTCAAAAGGGCGTTTTGGTCATTTCCTATGGGCATACAAGCTACTTAGCAAATAACTAACCAATCCTATGTGATCATAAGGTATAACCTCAGAGGTTATTCCCTATGCAACTATGATCACTAAACATGCTTGGTCGGATCCTAATGATCGACCAAACGGGTCGGGATTGAAAGTTTAAGCGGTTGTCTAGACCGCTTAACTTACGACCCTAAACAAGCACTAAACTAATAGTGACGAGTTAAACATGTCAAAACATGTTTAACCTACTTAGAAAAAATATTTGGAATCAAAACAAAGTGTTTTGATACCTAAAAGTAGTTCCGTGGCAAAATGCGTGCTAAAACGCATTTTGACCAAAACTTTGACTCGTCACTACGCCTAGTTAACGTGGTAATCAGTAGGTATAATTGCTAAAGATTATAACCATCGTGATTACAATCACGTTACAAAGTTCAAACAAACTTTGCGTTGACCATTGACAGGTCAAACTGAAAGTCAAACACTGTTTGACTTTTAAGCTAGAAAGCAATAAAAGAATGAAGGAATGCTTACAAAGGGTCCTTGCTTGAACTTAATCTTATAATTCTCAGGTATGAAGTTATAAAACCCCAACTTATAGAATTTAGATCAAGTGTGAGTTGCAACAAATGAAATGCTAGGCTATTTATACTTGTCATGAACTTACAAGATCAAAACAAGTGTTTGTGTGGCCAACAAGCAATGATCTTGACCCTACAAGTGTTAGGAACTGATTTGTGGACTTGGAGAACATTTAAACTTGGCCTCCACACAAGAAAATTGCAGGAAAAGTCCCTGAAGTTATAACAGAATGCTGAAAAATGGAAAATCTGGAACTAGGCGTTTTTAGGTGGCCCGCGTAAGCTGAGGGATAGGCTTACGCGGCCGGTGTAAAAGTTGCAGCTCAGAAATAGTTTCGGCATTTACAGTTCAGGTCCCTGCATGAGTTTGAGCCCATTTCAAGCATTTTTGACACCCGTTAAGACATTTTCAAGGCTCTACAAGGTCATTAAAGTTTAGAGGACTCAAAATGTGATCAGAAAACTCACGGATGTCGGTTTGTTTGGTCATACGGTCGCGTTCGTCAAATTACGACGAAACTCGCACGGACGCGAAAACAAACCAAATTATGCGACGAATGGTATTTTTGCATGCCGATCACTAAAATAAAAATATTTTAGTGTGTACAAAAAATTTGGATGTTCAGATGTTGTCAGAACGTAAGATAAGCGCGAAAATGCAAACTTACGCCGTTTTTGACACTTTTAGTCCCTGTAAGATCAAATAAGCATATTTTCGCACACCGAACCTATCAAAGCTTATTTCTAAGCTATGTTTAGGTTATTTATGGTAGTTTTAGCTTATGATCAAGTTCTATACTGTACGTTGCCATACGAAATGGCAGACTTTTGCAAGTTGACGCAAATAGTCCCTGTGAGCGAATAAACTTGTTTTTGCCATACCAAACCCTCTAAAACTTATTTCTAAGCTATGTAAGGGTTATTTAAGGTATGTTAAGTTTATGTTGCTGTTCCGGAGTGTTTGTCACGTTAAACTGATTACGTTTACGCATCAGTTTGAGTATAACTCTCTAGAAAGCGATATAGAGTTTAAAATCGATCAAAAAACCAAAACGCACAAAATGTCAAACATAAATAACAACCATTGGGATCAAAATACATCGTTTTATTAATATTTAATTGTTCAGAGTTTGTAAAATGATTACACAAGCACAGATGTCACAATCGCCTACCGCGAATTCTAAGGGTTTCCTACGCTTATCAGCGTAGCTTTTCTGACGATCACGCGCTGCCGCAATACGGTTTCTGATCTGAACAATCTTCTCAGAGGTTTCTAGTACAAGTTCTGGACCTGTGATTTGGCTGTCACCCACCTCAGCCCAACAAAGAGGAGATCGGCATTTCCGTCCATACAGTGCCTCGAACGGAGCTGCCTGAATACTAGAATGATAACTGTTGTTGTAAGAAAATTATACCAAGGGTAGATGATTCTCCCAACCTTTACCGAAGTCGATCACACATGCTCGGAGCATGTCTTCGAGTGTCTGGATGGTTCGTTCACTCTGACCATCCGTCTGCGGGTGATAGGCAGTGCTCATGTCGAGACGTGAGCCAAATGATTTGTGCATTGCCTGCCCCAAATCGGATATAAAGTGTGGACCAGGATCAGAGATAATAGAGGTTGGCATCCCGTGCCTAGAAACCACCTCTTTCAGGTAAATGCCGGCTAGCTGCGAAAACTTGTCAGTTTCTTTGATCGCAAGGAAGTGCACAGATTTCGTGAGGCGACCAACGATCACCCAAATGGTATCGTTTTTTTTTTGGGGTTTTGGGTAGGCCAGTGACGAAATTCATGGCAATATGTTCCCATTACCACATGGGTATTTCTGGTTGCTAAAGCAAACTAGATGGTTTTTGGTATTCCACCTTGACTCTCGCACAAGTCAAGCATTTACTCACATACGTCGCTATGTGGGTTTTCATGCTCGGCCACCATTAAAAGACTTTTACATCTTGATACATCTTATCAGAACCTAGATGAATAGAGTATCGAGACTTGTGTGCTTCGTCCATCACGAGCTCTCTGAGGTTACCGTGTAAAGGGGCCCATATTCGCTCCATGAAATAGCGAATACCATTAGATTTCGTTATGAGTTGTTTCACCATGCCCTGCATGGTTTCAGCCTTAAGATTTTCTTCCTTCAACACTTCAGTTTGGGCAGAACGGATCTGGTCAGGAAGATTGGAGTGAATGGTGAGCTGCAAGGCTCGCACGCGTTAAGGTTTCGTCTCCTTTCGACTAAGGGCATCAGCTACAACGTTAGCTTTTCCTGGGTGATACTTGATTGCATAGTCGTAATCGTTTAAGAGCTCCACCCAGCGACGCTATCGCATGTTCAACTCTTTCTGGTCGAAGATGTGCTGAAGGCTCTTGTGATCGGTATAAATAGTGCATTTAGTACCGTACAAGTAATGCCTCTAGATTTTTAGCGAAAAAACCACGGCTCCCAACTCCAAGTCATGAGTCATGTAATTCTTCTCATGAATCTTCAACTGTCTAGAAGCATAAGCTATCACTTTTTCGTGTTGCATCAGCACGCAACCGAGACCCTGAATAGAAGCATCACAGTACACCACAAAATCATCGGTACCCTCAGGTAAGGACAAGATTGGTGCACTGCATAGTTTTTGTTTCAAAATTTGGAAGGCGTCTTCCTGTTTCATTCCCCAAGAATACACAACACCTTTCTGTGTCAACGCGGTGAGAGGCTGAGCGATTTCGAAAATCCCTCGAAGAATCTGCGATAGTACCCAGCGAGCCCAAGAAATTGCCGCACCTCCGAAGGATTCTTCGGTGCCGCCCAGTTTCTCATAGAATCGATTTTAGCGGGATCCACGTGTATTCCCAAATCGTTGACTATATGACCAAGGAAGCGTACTTCTCGAATCTAGAAGTCGCACTTAGAGAATTTCGCGTAAAGTTGCTCCTTCCTCAGAAGCTCCAAGATAAGACGCAAATGCCGCTCGCGGTCCTCCTTGCTCTTAGAGTATATCATAATGTCATCGATAAACACAATGACGAAATCTTCGAGATACGGTTTGCACACTCGGTTCATGAGATCCATGAAAACCGCTGGTGCGTTAGTTAACCTAAATGGCATGACTAGAAACTCGTAATGGCCATACCGCATTCGGAAAGTTGTCTTAGGAACATCCTCCTCTTGGACTCTCATCTGATGATAGCCCGATCTTAAGTCGATTTTTGAATAAAAGCTTGACCCTTGCAACTGGTCAAACAGATCATCAATGCGTGGTAGAGGATAACCGTTCTTGACCGTTACCTTGTTGAGTTCCCGGTAGTTGATACACATACGGAAGGACCTGTCTTTCTTCTTCATGAATAGAACTGGGGCTCACCAAGGCAAAGAACTAGGTCGAATAAATCCTCTATCCAACAGTTCTTGGAGTTGATTAGACAGTTCCTGTGTGACATCTGTGCTTGTGTAATCATTGTATAACTCCGAACAATTCAATTATCAATAAAACAATGTGTTGTGATCCCAATAATTTGTTTATTTATGTTTGACATTTTGCATGTTTTGATTTTTATTCGATTTCAAACTCTTAAACACCTTCTGGAAAGTTATACGCAAACTGATACGTAAACGTAATCAGTTTAACACGACATACACTCAGGAAAAATGAAATAAGCTAAACATACCTTAAATAACCTTTACATAACTTAGAAATAAGTTTTGAAGGGTTTGGTATGGCAAAAACAAGTTTACTCGTTCACAGGGACTATTTGCGCCAAACTGCAAAAGTCTGCCAATTCGCGTAGCAACGTACGCTCCGGAACAAGATCATAAGCTAAACATACCCTAAATACCCTTTACATAGCTTAGGAATAAGTTTTTAGGGGTTCGGTATGTGAAAATAAACTTATTTGATCAAAGGGGCTAAAAGCGTCAAAACTGCGAAAGTATGCAAATTCACGCACATTCTGCGTTCTGACCATATTCGGACATCCAAAAGAATTTTTAATCATTAAAATATTTTATTTTAGTTATAGGAATGCAAAAATACCTTTCGTTTTGCAATTTGGGTCGTTTTCGCGTTCGTTACGGTTTCCGTCGTAATTAACCGAAAAACGCAACTGTACAGCCAAACGAACCGAAATCCGTGACATTTTTTTTAGCATAATTCAAGTTAAATATACTTTAACTTCATCATGGAGCTAGAAAATGGGTTTAACGTGTGTTAGAAGTGCCCAAACGCGACGAATCAAGCTCAGGGGCAGAAACTGCCAATTTTCAAACTTGCTGCCCCTGCTACAGCTTTACGGTCCGCAAGCCAGGACCCTTTGCGGTTCGTAAAGGTGCCCCAGCACAGCAGAACCTTCCTTTTCACTTCCCAGCTATTGCACCTTGGTTTCCTTTGATTGTTTGGTGATATTGTGGGCTAGATAAGTGTTCTCCAAAGCTTATAATCAGGTCATAACACATGTAAGGTTGAGATTATTCCTTGGTTTCCTTTGATTGTTTGGTGATATTGTGGGCTAGATAAGTGTTCTCCAAAGCTTATAATCAGGTCATAACACATGTAAGGTTGAGATTATTCATTAATCCTAGAACTATAAATACCCATGCTCATTCACTTCATTCCTTGCTCAATTCTTTTCTTTCTTAACACCTGCTCTAAATTGGAGTGCTACCACATTTTTGGAGGCCTCCCACCTGAGTTCACCTTTTTCCTAGAACACTTGTAAGTGTTCTTCCTATTCTTGTTATTTATTTTAGCTATTTCAAGCTAAAAGTCAAACAGTATTTGACTTTCAGCTTTGACCATGAATTGGTCAATACAAAGTTCGTTTGAACTTTGCAACGTGATCGTAATCACGATGGTTATAGTCCCTTGCGCCTATACCTACTGATTACCACGTTAACTAGTCGAAGTGACGAGTCAAAGTTTCGGTCAAAATGCACGATTTTGTGCATTTTGTGATGAAACTATTTTCGGGTATCAAAACACATTGTTTTGATACCAAATCATTTTTCTAACTTAGTTAAACATGTTTTAACTTGTTTAACTCGTCACTACTAGTTTAGTGCTTATTTAGGGTCGTAAGTCAAGCGGTCTTAACAACCGCTTAGACTTTCGCACCTGACCCGTTTGGTCGATCATTAGGATCCGACCAAACATACTTTGTGACCATAGTTGTATAGGGAATAACCCACTAAGGTTATACCTTATGGTCACTTAGTTTGGTTAGTTATTTGTTAAGTCGTTTACATGCCTTTTAAAAATGACCAAAATGCCCTTTTGCGCATAACTTCATTTTTAACATATGTAATCAAACTTTTGACATCTAAACTGATTTAATAACATTTTTAAACATATTTGGGCATATAAGACTTAACATATGACATAAATAACCATCCGACCTTATATTTACGCAAACGACACGTTAAAGTAGCTTAAACTACCTTAACGAGTCGAAACGGGTCAAAAGCACTTAGGGTAACCTTCTAATCAGAATGTTAAGTCTATTAAATCTTGCCATATGAGTTCCAATACTCATTTGATTTATAGAACTTCATTCTATCCTATCCTCCGATTTAGAATCCGATTATTAACATAGTTATCTATATTAGGTGTCGTTTGATTCCGTGATCCTTCGAGCTTTATTTGGTCTTAATTCCAAGACTATTAAGCAATCTAAAGTGAGTACATAGTCCCCTCTTTTACTTTTTGCAAATATTTTGGGGTGATACACATGTGCCTATATGTTACTTTCATGTTTTCATGCTTTTCATGACATATATATGCTATGTTCATCTAGTACACATATAGTACATGATTTCAATTATGTTTTGCTATGTATGTTGACTGAGCATACTAGCACATTGATTTCAAAAATACTTTTGTGGCATATGTTTACTCAGCATATAAGCACATTGATTTACATTGCATTTTTGCTATGTATGTTGACTGAGCATGCTAGCACAATGATTTCATGGACATTTCTACTTCGTATGTTTACTTAGCATACTTAGTACATGGTTTTTACATGACTTGCTTACATTGGTTATGACATTTGGTATGTTTAACGGGATAAGAATACATTCATTAACACTGATCATGCCGCTTGGTAGTATGTAATGGTACCGTAGTATTTGAGAAATCCCGTTCCTCACTTCCTAGGTTTGTTTGCAAGTAGGGAATGACAGAATCCGAATACATTTTTGATAAACCTTTAACTTGTTAAGGGTTTATCCGACAGTCTCAAGGCTTGAATGTATGCGATAAACGCAACCACATAAATGTTCATATCAAATAAAGCATTGGTTTTGCAAAACATAACTTTTGATTTAAACTTTGGTTTATTCAAAGACATTGTTTTGTACATGACATTTGATTGTACATGAAATTATACATATGGTTTGAGTAAAGACTTTTTATTCACCATACAAGACATTTGATTATACAAAACATGGTTTATACCTGACATTGTGACTTTCTACATTGTTTACACATGACAGTTGACATTGGTTTAAACAAGACATTTTTGATGGTTATTGATAAGTGATTTAAATAATGAGGCATGTGTAATATGATAAAATCATGGTGGATACGCCGTTGGTACTTTCTATATATAAGTGCTTTTATGATATTACATATCATAGCGTTATCTAAACCACTTCGACAAAGACAAAGACATGACACATTTTATACAAATGACACATTTTTCACAAGACATTGTTTTACAAATGACATATTTTATACAATTTCATTTTTGTTTGGTTAATTATTTAACTATATATCATTTTTTTATATCATCTGATTTTCATATTGATTTTCACATGATTTTATAAAAGAAAACATTTTATAAGGTTCATAACTACTTTTCGTTAAACATTTTTTTTAACCTTCAAGTCATGAATCCTTCATCAACAAAACCTATGTATCTCACAGGAATTTTTATGCTGACTTACCTATTTTCACATATGTTTTCAGGAGCTAATGTTTGAGGCTGATCATGCTACACTTAGGCGGACTCGTGCCTTAGTGACTTAAACTATGAAAGACAGTTTAATTCATGTTATGTTTCCATTATTTCCAAGACAATGTAAACATTAATTCTAATAAAACCAAACTTTAAATACCATGTGTTGTGAAACAATAATTCTGTTACTCCACTCCCCGACGTTTCCGCCGCGGTTTGTTGTTTTACGCGGTCGGGGTGTGAAAGAAGAGTTGGTATCAATGCTCATGGTTATAGGGAATTAGGTTATCAGTAATGCTTTGACCTAGACTATAACCTTTCTAGGACCCTAACACAAGTTATCTTGTGTTTAGATCTTAAAACAAAAAACATCACCTATCCTTAGGTGATTACCAAAACAAGAACACAAATTTCCAAAACAATTTTGAAATCAATAATCCATTCTTGGAAGATTCTTTTTGGCTTCATGCCATCCAAATTTTCAAAATCTCATCAAAGTTTGGGTCTAAATAATGTGAAGACATGCAATCTGGAAGGGTGGGTGCCTGTACCTCGAGTTTTCTGTCTAGGCTAGAGTGTTCGTACAAATCCGCAGTATCGAACCAGTCACTCTTACCTGGGAACTCTTGGCGTGAGTGTCCACTTATAGGCTAAAGTGTTGGGTTTTTAACATGTTTATCAAAGCTAATTTTATCCGAATAAAATTAAAACGCAGCGGAATAAGGATTTAAAACATGTTACTTTACAAGATTTAAAACTCTTTTAAATGTAAAAACCCAAAATCGGATCCATATATGACATACATGCTATCAAAATACAACCATAGGGTGTTTGAGAATTCAACCTTTCTTTGGAGCAAGGAGATTGAAGATGATGATGAATCTTGGATGGTAGCTTCCAAACGAGAAAGCCTCAAGCTAGTATACCCGAAAGCCCCCAACAAACACCTTGAGATTGCTAGGATTTGCACTTGAAAAATTCTCTTGGATGACCACCTTGGCCGAAATTTCTAGAGAGAAAAAATTAGAGAATTCTTACACTTGAATTTGTTATCTTATTCATGAGAGAGGATGTTGCATCTTTTAAAAAACAAGTGCCTTGTAAATATAAAAGTTTGCATGTAAATTGAGTGGTGGAAACATCTTGGGAAGAGCCATAGGGGGCGGCCCAAGCCACCTCCCATATCACCCAATCAAAATTTTAATCTTGTCTCCAAGTCTTTTATTTAAGTATTTATAACTTTTATAAAACTTAATATAACATTTTATAAACAATATGCAACCTTTTAATTGTTATTTAACCTATTAAATAACAAAATAAAATATTCTCTCAAAAATAAATTATCCATATAATTTATTAGTTTGTCAAGTGTAATTATTTAGAAAACCAATTTCTAAATATTCTAAGTGTTGATATTTATTTGTTTGATCATATCATAAATAAATATTGTAGGTGTTTGTCTAGCTTGTTATTGGGTATGACCCGACTTGGATCATAACGTACTAGCCACATCAATTTAATATGTGTCTTGGGCATACAGAGTCCAACAATCTCCCACTTGCACAAGATACATAGAAGATTGATGCAAGTAGTAAATGACGCCTAACAACGGTTTACTACCCCTAATACGTATGACGAAGTGCCATTCAATAACATCATCCCCTTCAAGTCCCTTACTTGAAAATGATTTAGGTGAATCTATCATTTATCCTTTCGTTATAGATGTCATGTCAAATCCAGAGACACAGTGTGATCATTCTCTGTTGATTTAACTTAAGCAGGCCTTAGACATCTTACTCTCAACGAATAAGAGGAACAAATCCCTTCTTGACTACATATGTCTCTCACAATCACCTCGTACCATACCTGAGCTTAGTCTTATGTACTACCTTATTACAGACAGCTAAGAACTAAGTCAAGGCATAATATTTGGTGAATATCAAGACCCAATATGTATCTCAGGTCAGAGGATACTATGATATTCGCCTTTGCTCAAATTTACTTATGATCAATCAATGATTCCATGCAGTAACATTTGAGTGCGGGTCAGTCCAATATTTGTATCCCACAAATATCTATGAACTTTGGCAGCAACACTTTGCTCTATATATGCCTAATGAATATCCACCAATCCAAGTTCATAATAGTCTTACATTCATATTTGTTCCCACAAGTATGATCGACTACGGACATTTAGAATAATTAATTTATTCACGGATTTAAACATGCTAAAATGGAACATAACTCAAAATACCATAAAAGAGTTAAAATAACAATTGTTCCAATATCCAAATACAAAATAGATCAAATCCAATCACTAGAATACCGAAGTCCTAAGGCACAAGTATGACCCTCATGTTTTGGCCGTTCAAGGAGCTTCGTGAGTGGATCCGCAATGTTTTGATCGGTGTGAACTTTGCGAATACATATCTTTCCTTTTTCAACTTCATCCCTTATGTAGTTGAATCTCCGCTCAATGTGCCTAGTCTTTTGATGTGCACGAGGTTCCTTGATTTGAGCAATCGCACCCTCGTTATCACAAAAGATCTCTAGGGGGTCTTGAATGGTAGGGACTACCCCTAGGTCGGCAATGAACTTCTTTAACCACGCAGCTTCTTGTGCTGCCAATGAGGCGGCGATGTATTCTGATTCTGTAGTGGACAATGCTACAACATCCTGCTTCGAGCTCTTCCAAGAGACTGCAGCTCCATTCAAAATGAAGACGTACCCAGATTGTGATCGAGAACCATCTCGATCAGTTTGGAAACTCGCATCCGTGTAACCTTTTACAACGAGTTCCTCTTCACCAGATCCATATATTAGAAACATATCCTTAGTCCTCCTAAGGTATTTCAATATGCTCTTAACAGCCATCCAATGACTGTTACCTGGATTTTGCTGGTATCTACTTGTCATGCTTAAGGCGCATGACACGTCCGGTCTTGTGCATATCATTGCATACATTATGGATCCTATAGCTGACGCATATGGGATTCCTTTCATTCTTTCTTGCTCATCCTTTGAGCTTGGACATTGAGTCACATTCAATATTGTCCCCTTTTGAATAGGTACCAAACCTTTCTTAGAGTTCTCCATCTTGAACCTTTTCAAGACCTTGTCAATGTATGCACTTTGGTTTAAACCTATCAAGCGCCTTGATCTATCCCTATAGATCTTTATTCCCAAAATATAGGCAGCTTCTCCAAGATCTTTGATGGAAAAACATCTTCCAAGCCATGCTTTTACACCTTCCATGGTTGGAATGTCATTTCCAAATAGTAGAATGTCATCGACATACAATACTAAGAAAGTGACGGTGCTCCCACTAGCTTTCTTATACACACAAGCTTCATCGCCGTTCTTAATGAACCCAAAATTCCTAATCTCTTCATCAAAATGGTGATTCCAACTTCTCGATGCTTGTTTCAATCCATAGATTGATTTCTTTAACTTGCACACTTTGTTAGGATGTTTTGGATCGACAAAACCTTCAGGCTGAACCATATAGACATCTTCATCAAGATATCCATTGAGGAAAGCGGTTTTGACATCCATTTGCCAAATCTCATAGTCATAATATGCAGCTATGGCAAATAATATCCTAATCGACTTTAGCATTGCTACTGGCGAGAAGGTCTCATCATAATCAACCCCTTGAGTTTGAGTGAAACCTTTTGCTACAAGTCTCGCTTTATAAGTATCCAAGTTACCATGCATATCTGTTTTCTTCTTGAAAACCCACTTACTTCCAACTACTTTGGAGTTAAGAGGTGGCACAACCAATTCCCAAACTTGGTTGTCATACATGGATTGCATCTCTACGTTCATAGCCTCAAGCCATTTGTCGCAATCGGATTTCGACATTGCATCATGGTATGTGGTTGGTTCATCTGAATCTACCACATAGCATCCATCCATGAAAAATCCATATCTTTACTAATTCTACCAGATCTGCGAACGTTTTGTGTATGTTGATCAACCATTTGATCATTTTCAACAACCTCTTGTTGAGTGCTAGTATCAACCAAACGTGTATCGGCTTGTGGTTCTTGATCCTCATCAAGTTCCACTGTTCTACTAGTTCCTTCCATAAGGAACTTATCTTCCAAGAACTTACCCTTTCGAGCAACAAATACCTTTTGCTCTGTTGGATCGTAGAAATAATATCCTATATCATCTTTAGGATATCCTACGAAGATACACTTAATGGATCGTACTTCTAACTTGTTTGGGGTGTATTGCTTCACATAAGCATCACAACCCCATACCTTCA
This sequence comes from Helianthus tuberosus, assembly GCA_030545235.1. Classification (NCBI taxonomy): domain Eukaryota; kingdom Viridiplantae; phylum Streptophyta; class Magnoliopsida; order Asterales; family Asteraceae; genus Helianthus; species Helianthus tuberosus. Next base: position 94,688,381 of record CM060388.1, read on the forward strand.
AATATGATAATGATGGAACCGTTCCATGCCATATTTCAAAAGGTGTCTTATCCACTTTCTTGGTTGGGGCCATATTTAATATACGAGCCGCGGAGAGCAAAGCGTAACCCCAAAATGATAGAGGCAATGTGCTTCTAGCCATCATAGATCGAACTATATCCAATAGAGTTCGATTCCTCCTCTCAGACACACCATTATGTTGTGGTGTTCCAGGTGGAGTAAGTTGTGAGATGATCCCACAACTCCTAAGATGATCTTGAAAAGCATCACTAAGGTATTCACCTCCTCTATCGGAACGAAGAACTTTGATTGTCTTGGTGAGTTGATTCTCTACTTCGTTTTGGAAGATTTTGAACGTTTCAAAAACTTCATCTTTGTGTCTTAGCAAGTACACATAACCATAACGACTGAAGTCGTCGGTAAAAGTTACGAAGTATCTTTCACCATTCCTAGTCATTGGCCTAAAAGGACCACATACATCCGAATGTATGATGCCTAATAAATCTTTTGCCCTTTGGTTTGTGCCACTAAAGGGTTTCTTGGTCATTTTTCCTTGTAAACAAGATTCGCATGTATCAAATGAACCAATTTCATTTGTTTCCAAAAGACCATTCTTTTGAAGTGTTTGCATGCGATTTCTGTTTATATGACCAAGACGACAATGCCAAAGATAGGTCTCACTCAAATCCATTTTGAGTTTTTTGGTGTTTGCTTGGTACATCGAATTATCAAATGATGTATTATCATGAACCAATTCATAAATACCATTTGAAGGCGTAGCTTTAAAGTAGAACATGTCATTCATCAAAGCATAAATTTCATTGTTCACAAACTTCAAATCAAATCCATATTGTCTTAAAAGGGAAACAGAAATAATGTTCCTAGTCAAACTAGGAGCATACAAAACATTTTTCAAACATATTTCCAAACCACTTGGAAGTTTTAAAACATAGTCTCCTTGGGCTTCAACTTGAACCTTCGCTCCATTGCCCATGAAGAGACTAGTGTCTCCCTTCTTGTAATGCTTATTTCTTTTGAACCCCTGCAACGAACTGCAAATATGAGTTCCACATCCGGTATCTAATACCCATGTGTTAGAAGAAATAACATTTAGATCAATATGTATCATAAAGATTGTACCTGAGGTTTGCCCTGCATCCCTCTTGTTTTTCAACTCTTTGAGATAGGTTGGACAATTCCTTTTCCAATGCCCTATCTCTCCACACTCAAAGCATGGATCGCTCGTGGCAACCTTTGCCTTCTTCTCTTTTGGTTTTGGTGGTTCTGCTTTAGCCTTTCTTTTTCCCTTCCCTTTGACGTGCCCCTTTCCTTTGGCAACATTTGCCTTGGAGTCGGAGTGATGTCCCTTCTTGCCTCCCTCATTGATCGTTAGAACGGGTAAAGCCTTTTTACCCATTCCCGCTTCGGCCGTTTTGAACATTGCATGAAGCTCACCAATGGTCTTGTCCCATCCATTCATGTTATAGTTCATAACAAAGCTCTCAAATTTCTTTGTTAAAGAGTTGAGGATCAAATCCGTAGCCAACTCTTTGGAGACGGGACAATTGAGCCTCTCGAGGCGATCAATGTGGCTTTTCATCTTAAGGACGTAAGATGAGACCGATTGGGTTTCCTCCATTCGACATGCATGAAGCGCTCGAACCGTTTCGAAGCGTTCTACCCTTGCTTGTTGTAGGAACATTTCCTTCAATTGGGTAATCATGTCGTATGCCCCATGATGTTCAAAGTCCTTTTGAATCTCGGGAATCATAGTTCCCAACATGAGGCAAGAGGCTTGCATGGAGTCCTCGGTATACTTAACCCAATCATTGTAGGCTTCTACATCTTCCTCGTCAGGTTGATCGGGAATAGGATCGTCCAACACATAGGATATCTTTTCTTGTTTGAGAACAATTCTCAAGTTTCGAAACCAATCCATGAAGTTGTTATGGTTGAGACGATCCTTTTCAAGGATGGTTCTTAGTGATAGGTTACGGACGGTTTGGGTAATCGGGTTTGCATTGTTAGCGGCCATCTACAAAATTTAACAAAGTTCAATTTTAGTATTTTCGATATTGTTAAATATTTTAATCATTAATACCCTTTTAACGTCTCATAGACAATTAATAATTAAAATCTAGAATCCAACGTTACATTTAAATATTGGTTAGGTGACCTTTATCCCATTATTTAAATTAACAAGGTAGTCAACGTTTGACGATTGCAACCCTTTGCAACTTCTAGCTATATGGGATCAGTTAAACATCTTTATGTTTAGTTGGCATGTTTAATCCCATCAATACCTTTGTTCTCCATGCTTCGGTGACCCTAAGTTCATGGTTTCCAAATCAAGTCGTCCAACTTATACACACATGTGAGTTTACACATATAAGTGGTTAGGTGACCTTTATCCCACAAACATGGTAAAACCACCTCAAATATACAAGTTTCCTCAAATGTGGTTAGGTGACCTTTATCCCACAAAGAGTTCCCAAGTAATTTGAGTGTTGTATAAAAGGATGGTGTTTGACTTGTTTTATAAAAGGGATTTTTATTTTTCAAAATTCTAGTTTAGAAAAATTTTATGTACCATATATTTGCATGCATTCAAATCAATGGTACTTTAGTGAAAACCAATTTTCAAGGTTCTTTTAATAAAACCCATTTTATTATAAAATCATTAATTTTTAATAAAACCTTTTATTAATCGTTTTAATGATTTTGTAAGAACCAATTTTAAGCTTGTTACGGGTTATTAGTTGTTAAGTATGCATATCCAAATATCATCCAAACAACCATAAATAAAATATAACCATACAAGCACACAACACATATGTTAAAAGGTGCATAACCATAGCCAACTACTTTGACCACACTTGTTAGCCGAAACAAGTGTGTCAAAAGGTCCTTCCTAAAGGGTGAATATGGACACAAACAAGGTGTCGGTGAACTCCCACTTGATCCCGCATCCAAATGCTTCAAGTCTTCATCTTGTGTTGTGATTTCTTCACTTCTTTGAGCTTCCAAATGTCTTTTAAATTCAGCTCCAAACTCCTTTGGACTTCAAAAATGTGTTTTGGTTATCGGGCTAAAATCCCGTTAAGAACTATGAAGTCCTTTATGCCCGAAATTGGCAAAAACCAAAAACCGCATTTTTGTGTGCATCTTCTTTTACATAAAAGTATCCTAATACATTTTTCTAGTAAAATAAATGCATCTAATCTATTTACTTACATACCAAATGAAAATAAATAAATTACATATTTTTACAAATGGAAGACAAAATAATAATTATTACAACTCATTGAATAATTAACTAAAATCACAAACACAAACATTTCACACAAGGTCATGGCTAGGTTATGAACACCAAAATATATATCCAAATATATATATATTTCAAGAGCAAAATGGTTTCCTTTTATAACCTACATTTTCGGCCAAGAATGAAAAACCGAAAAATGTGGGTTTTTGTCCAAACAAAACAAATCATCAATATGACATAATTTTTTCAAGATTCCTTTATGCATGTAGGAGTTAAATCTTGAAAAATAAAAGGAGAACCATGGTCAAAACTTTCGGCCATAGGGTTTAACCAAACCCAAAACCCGAAAATTTTAAATCCAATGAAGCATGCACTCATATAAGCGGCTCTAGATGCCATTGTTGGGTTTTTAACATGTTTATCAAAGCTAATTTTATCTGAATAAAATTAAAACGCAGCGGAATAAGGATTTAAAACATGTTACTTTACAAGATTTAAAACTCTTTTAAATGTAAAAACCCAAAATCGGATCCATATATGACATACATGCTATCAAAATACAACCATAGGGTGTTTGAGAATTCAACCTTTCTTTGGAGCAAGGAGATTGAAGATGATGATGAATCTTGGATGGTAGCTTCCAAACGAGAAAGCCTCAAGCTAGTATACCCGAAAGCCCCCAACAAACACCTTGAGATTGCTAGGATTTGCACTTGAAAAATTCTCTTGGATGACCACCTTGGCCGAAATTTCTAGAGAGAAAAAATTAGAGAATTCTTACACTTGAATTTGTTATCTTATTCATGAGAGAGGATGTTGCATCTTTTAAAAAACAAGTGCCTTGTAAATATAAAAGTTTGCATGTAAATTGAGTGGTGGAAACATCTTGGGAAGAGCCATAGGGGGCGGCCCAAGCCACCTCCCATATCACCCAATCAAAATTTTAATCTTGTCTCTAAGTCTTTTATTTAAATATTTATAACTTTTATAAAACTTAATATAACATTTTATAAACAATATGCAACCTTTTAATTGTTATTTAACCTATTAAATAACAAAATAAAATATTCTCTCAAAAATAAATTATCCTTATAATTTATTAGTTTGTCAAGTGTAATTATTTAGAAAACCAATTTCTAAATATTCTAAGTGTTGATATTTATTTGTTTGATCATATCATAAATAAATATTGTAGGTGTTTGTCTAGCTTGTTATTGGGTATGACCCGACTTGGATCATAACGTACTAGCCACATCAATTTAATATGTGTCTTGGGCATACAGAGTCCAACATAAAGCATATCTTCGCCATACATTATTATGACCCATTTACTTTGATTAGTCACTGTGTGTCGTTTGTTTGTTTTGAGGTAACAAATGAATGACCACCATCCTTACATTTTGTCGATATTTATGACATCTCATTTTTCATCATATCAACTCACTCATTTTCTCTCATGTTTTCCTCTTTTAGAATGCCTCCTTGACGAAACGTACAACAACCTGATGCCGAACTGGCAACTATCATAGCACAGCAGATGGCTGTTATGCTACCAAATCTCATTACTGAAAATAACCAACCCAACAATAACAATAATGTACCTGCTCCATGCAACTTTAAACAGTTTAACTCGGCTAAACCGCTCAAGTTTAGTGGTTCTGAAGGAGCAACTGGGCTCCTACAGTGGTTTGAGAGTCTTGAGAGTACCTTTCGCCATGTTCAGTGTCCTAACAATCGTAAAGTCGAGTTTGCTTCTAGTGTGTTTCAAAAGAGGGCACTCACATGGTGGAACGGAGTGATTATAGATCGAGGGGCTGATGTTGCTTTGGGTCAAACATAGGAGGAACTCAGGGCTCTGATGATGAAAGAATTCTACCCTCGTCACGAGCAGAGGGCACTATAGAATGAGTTCCATGATCTGAAGCAAGACAGTGGTGAACATCGAGCTTACACTGATAGATACGAGGAGTTAAGCTTGCTCTGTCCGACAATGGTCACGCCTTTGGACAAGGCAATTGAAAAATACATTGATGGTTTGCCAGATCTTGTTTAGGATATTGTCACTGGCAGCAACCCTACTACCGTCCGACAGGCCATTGAGCTAGTTGCAACCTTGACTGACTCTCAAGTCAAGAAAGGTAAACTCCACATAAAGGGTGACAAGAAACTGTCTGACAAGAATGAGAAACAGAAGGGCAAGAAAGCTGAGTCTTCTAAGAAGTCGAGAAAGCGTAAGGCTTCCAAGAACTTCGCTATGGTGGCACAAACAAATCAGGTAGCTCCTAATCAGCCCGCACAACCACCTGCCAAGAAGCAATACGCTGGCAATGCACCCTTGTGCAACAACTGTAATAGCCACCACCAACCACAGGTACAGTGCCGCATTTTCACTAATTGTGGGAAATCTGGTCATCTCGCCAACACATGCCATTATGCTCCTACCCAAAATCAGGCAGCACAAAACCCTGCCCAGCAGCCTGCACGACCTCATTACCTGCCTGGATCTTGCTATAATTATGGGGATCTGACCCACTACAGGAACCAATGCCCGAAGTTGGAAAATGTAAACCAGGCTCAGGCTCGTGGACGAGTCTTTAACATGAACGCAAACGAGGCGCGTGCAGACAACGAAGTAGTGAACGGTATGTTCTTTGTTAACAACCAACCTGCTTCTGTTCTTTTTGATTCGGGTGCCGATAAGAGTTTTGTATCCTTAGCTTTTGAGCCTTTGCTTTCCATGACTAGAACAAAACTAGGAAAGCCCTTGACAGTAGAAGTAGCTAGTGGCGAACCCGTTGTACTTGATTCTATCCTTTGAAATTGTCAGCTGATCCTTAATAACCATCTTTTTCCTATTGATCTCACACCAATGCAACTTGGGAGCTTTGATGTTATAGTAGGAATGGATTGGTTAGCCAAGTACCACGCTAAGGTGGTTTGTTTTGAGAAAATTGTTCGTGTGCCGCTTTCGACTAGTGAGATCTTAGAGGTTCACGGTGAGAAACCTGCTAGTAGTCTTAAACTCATGACATGCACCCAAGCCCGAAAATACCTACGAAAGAACTATGTGGCCTTCTTGGCACATGTCGTAGAGGAGAAAGGTAAAAGTAAGACTATTCAAGATATCCCTGTTGTTCGGGATTATCCTGAGGTATTTCCTGAAGAATTACCGGGTTTACCCCCAGCATGTCAAGTTGAGTTCCGTATTGATCGTGTACCTGGTGCAAATCCTGTTGCTAAATCACCTTATCGTCTTGCACCACCTGAGATGCAAAAGTTATCTAAACAGCTTCAGGAACTTTCTGACAAAGGATTCATCCGTCCAAGCTTTTCACCTTAGGGCGCTCCTATACTATTTGTGAAAAAGAAAGATGGATCTTTCAGGATGTGTATCGATTATCATGAGCTCAACAAACTCACCATCAAGAATCGATATCCCCTACCTCGCATTAATGATCTCTTTGATCAGCTACAGGTTGCTACTAACTTTTCAAAGATTGATCTACGTTCTGGGTATCATCAGCTTCGTGTACTCGAAGAGGATATTCCCAAGACAATTTTTCGTACAAGATATGGTCATTATGAGTTCACTGTTAACTAATGCTCCTGCTGTTTTCATGCACTTGATGAATAGGGTTTGTAAGCCTTATTTGGACAAGTTCATTATTGTTTTCATTGATGACATTTTGATCTATTCAAAGACACGAGCTGACCATGAACAACATCTCCGTCTTACAATGGAACTCCTAAAAAAAGAACAACTTTTCGCCAAGTTCTCCAAGTGTGAATTCTGGTTTAAGGAAGTTCAAATTTTGGGACACATTGTCAACGAACAAGGTATTCATGTAGATCCCGCCAAAATCAGTGCAATTAAGGATTGGGATACACCTACTTCTCCTACCGAGGTTCGTTCATTTCTTGGTTTCACGGGTTATTACCGCCGTCTTATTGAAAACTTCTCCAAGATTGCGGTTCCTCTCACTGCTTTAACTCAAAAGAATAAACCTTTTGAGTGGGGACCTAAACAGGAAGAAGCTTTTTAGACCTTGAAACAGAAACTCTATAATGCACCTATCTTATCTTTACCTGAAGGCAACGATGATTTTGTCGTATATTGTGATGCATCCAACTTAGGCCTTGGCTGCGTTCTCATGCGAAGAAACAAAGTTATAGCCTATGCATCGAGACAATTGAAGACACACGAGAAGAACTACATGACTCATGATCTTGAGCTAGGCGTTGTAGTTTTTGCTCTCAAGATTTGGAGACACTACCTTTACGGTACTAAATGTGTGGTTTTCACAAACCACAAAAGTCTCCAGCATATTTTCAATCAAAAAGAACTAAATATGAGGCAACGACGATGGGTTGAACTTCTAAACGACTACGATTGCGAAATTCGCTACCATCCTGGCAAGGCGAATGTTGTGGTTGACGCACTGAGTCGTAAGGAATGCGTCAAGCTTCACTGTGTTCAGGTTCGATCTGATATTCAAACCCGCATTTCTCAAGCTCAATGTACTTGTGTTTCACAAGACTTGATGGGTAAGAAATTACCATATCATCTTGAGTCTCATCTTGAACTGAAGGACAATGGGTTATATTATTTCATGGACCGTTTGTGGGTCCCAAGTCAAGACAATCTCCGCACCTTGTTAATGAACGAAGCTCATAAGTCTCGTTATTCTATCCATCCTGGTGCAGACAAAATGTATAAGGATCTTCGAACCCAGTATTGGTGGCCGGGTATGAAGAAAGACATTGCCTTGTACGTATCCAAATGCCTTACTTGTCTTAAGGTTAAGGCAGAACATCAACAACCCTCTGGATTATTGGAGCAACCAGAGATACCAGTTTGGAAATGGGAAAACATTGCTATGGATCTCATTACCAAATTGCCACGTACTAATAGAGGTCAAGATGCCATTTGGGTAGCCGTTGATCGTCTAACAAAGTCAGCACATTTCTTACCGATCTGTGAGGATTTATCTGCTGACAAACTTGCCAAGATATACGTAGATGAGATTGTATCTCGACATGGTGTTCCTTTGAACATTATATCTGATAGGGATGCTCGATTCTCGTCTCACTTTTGGAGAACCATCCAATCTCCCATGGGAACCCAACTTAATTTGAGCACAGCTTATCATCCTCAAACGGATGGTCAATCTGAAAGAACAATCCATACACTGGAGGATATGCTTAGAGCTTGTGTGATCGATTTTGGTGGTAGTTGGGATTCGCATCTACCGTTGATCGAATTCTCCTACAACAATAGCTATCACTCCAGCATCAACATGGCTCCTTTCGAAGCTTAATACGTTCGAAAATGGCATTCACCAGTCTGCTGGAACGAGGTCGGTGAAGCTCAGCTCACTGGACCAGAACTAATTCTAGAGACTACAGATAAGGTCAAGAAAATTCGTGATAACCTTCTAACAGCTAGAAGCCGTCAAAAGAGTTACGCGGATAGACGACGCAAACCCTTGGAATTTCAAGTCGGTGATCACGTCTACTCAAGGTATCCCCTTGGAAAGGTGTGATTAGATTTGGAAAGAAAGGAAAACTTGCACCTAGATATGTTGTACCATTCAAGATCGTTGAAAGAATCAGAAAAGTTGCCTATAGACTTGAGTTACCTCCTGAACTTGGAAATGTTCATCCAACCTTCCACGTGTCCAATCTTAAAAAGTGTTTAGCTGACGAGAACCTCCACATACCCCTTGATGAAATTCGTGTTGATGACACGATGCACTTTGTCAAGAAGCCTGTGGAAATATTGGACTGTGAAGTCAAGAAGCTCAAACACAAGCGCATACCTATTGTCAAAGTTCGCTGGGAATCTAAACGTGGCCCATAATTTACTTGGGAACGTGAAGATCAAATGAAAGAGAAATATCCACATCTATTCTCACAAGTTTCCTCTGAATAAATTTCGGGACGAAATTTCCTAAAGTAGGGGAGACTGTGACATCTGTGCTTGTGTAATCATTGTACAACTCCGAGCAATTCAATTATCAATAAAACAATGTGTTGTGATCCCAAGAATTTGTTTATTTATGTTTGACATTTTGCATGTTTTGATTTTTATTCGATTTCAAACTCTTAAACACTTTCTGGAAAGTTATACGCAAACTGATACGTAAACGTAATCAGTTTAATGCAACGTACACTTCGAAACAGTGACATAAGCTAAACATACCTTAAATAACCTTTACATAACTTAGAAATAAGTTTTGAAGGGTTTGGTATGGCAAAAACAAGTTTATTCGTTCACAGGGACTATTTGCGTCAAACTACAAAAGTCTACCAATTCGCGTAGCGACGTACGCTCCGGAACAAGATCATAAGCTAAACATAACCTAAATACCCTTTACATAGCTTAGGAATAAGTTTTGTGTAAGGGACGTAAACCGGATCTTTCAATGATATCAAACCTAATCTTGTGAGAGTGCGGAAACCAAACACAAGATGATTCAAGATAAACCAAAAAATATGAAAAACAAAGAACACACCGAATCACTTTCAATACTTGCACACGTTCTATTACTATGAATTAGCAAAACGTCTGGTACAAGTATTTTCACCACCAAGTCGCCTCTCTCTCTAGCTCTATAGAATGTGTGTAAATGAGGCTCCAACCCTAAAACAAGTTGAAAACTTGTTTATATACCTAGGCAAGCCCACTTCCCTACATGGGCTCCCCTTGGGCCTGCTTGGCCCACATGGCCTAAAGCTTGGCCCAAGTGACCTATAAAGGTCCAAAACCTAATACTAACTAACCCGGTAAGGCCCAGTTCGTAACCATAGCCCGCTATGTTAATTTGATGCATCATTCTCACACTTTAGGGCCTAACAATCTCCCCCTAGACTGATGCCATCAAATTGTCTTCATAACATGAATTCAGCAACATCTTCAACGTAGTATATGGTTGTCGCTATGCTGCAGATGTTGTGGAAGTTCTTGACTTCTGAACTCTCAGCACTGGGTCTCTTTCTTAAGCTCTTGTGGTTAGCTTCATATCAGGATCTTGATCAGCATTTGCTTGAAAATTTTGTTAAAAAGAATGTGAGAGGAGGATTCTCAGCAGCTCTTTTCTTCTTCAATCTTTGTATTTCAAGCAGGTTCACGGTACTTCTTCAAATGCACTTTCATTGTCAGACGGTGTTTCGTATCTGGTTCTTCTGACTCAGGTACATCTTGTTGTTGTGATGCTTCAGGCTTCTTCAGCAACTAACAACATCTCAGTCTTCATCAACCCCTATTCTTGATTGAAATCAAGTTCTGCACATGCTCACAAACTCATAAGCAAACATTTCTTATGCAACAGGGAGAGTACCATATGAACACTAGGTACATCCAAGTACTTGTACTCGGATTTCATAATTTAAATTCTTTCAACTTTTGATGATCAGTCAAATCTTCAAGAACGGTCACATTTTTTTAATTTTAAGAAAAACAAATAAACACACTATTTTTGGATTTTTGGTTTTATAGAAAAACAAGACACTATTTTTGTATTTTTGATTTTTTTAATTTTTTTAATTTTAAGAATTAAAAGAAATAAAAGCTCAAAATATAAACAACTACCATAATATACAATTACAATTGCAATGGGATCAAAATTCGTTCTCAGGCAGACTAAGGAACACTTTTTAGTATGAGCCTAATCAAACTAGTCTATGCGATTGCCAATATGTTTGTCCACTTAAACTTTAATGCCCAACTTTCAATTTTCAACTTCGTGATATGCTTAAGGTAATATTATACTATTATACCCGTGCGTCCCATTCCAAGGCATACCCCCGCGATCAAGGTAAGCACAACTATTCATCGTAACAGGTGAGTATACTGATGTCATCCTTTTTTATTTACAACGTTAGACCATTGGTGACAGGTCAGTACTTTCGTACAGCAGAGCGACCAATGATTGTGTCCAACGAGGGCGAGGCAAATACCATTTTGGTACGAATTTTGCTCTTTGAGCATTTGGAATTTTCTCGTTTTGAGATTTGATTCCTTAGGGTTTTTGTCCTCTTGGGATCTTTTAAGATATCTTGACTGTGTCTAGGTCTGCATATAATCTGGATGCAACAGAAATACAACCAAGATATCCCTGGATGATTCAACAATATAAAAACCTGAAACCTCAGATGTTGGCTATCTATCAACGCAAGATTTAAGACCATAAAATCATACGCCGTTGGTATGTTACCCACATGGTACATAGTTCGTTATGTTTATATCACTTAGTATCTTTTGTCTTTTTGAGCGTCAAGCCTATCAACATATCGTAGTAGATCCTAGTCTTTTCAGCTATGGCACCTTACATGTGTTAGTCAAACCCTTTAACACGAACATTTATTTCACTTCCCATATCATGCAATTTTTCTTTTTGGCTTTTTCATTTTTCTAATGTTTTTGTATTTTCTCATTTTCTCCCCCTAAAATAATGCATATATATACAGTAAACTCTTTTTGTATTTTTCTTTTTCTGAGTTTTCTCCCGCTAAACTCTATATCTATCTATATGTCCCTCCCCCCCCCCCCCTAAATTTGTGCATAAATCTTCTGCGCAAATTTACCATTTACTAGAGAAATGACGCTTTATATACAAAGTAATGAACTAAGAAAGAGAAAACAAAATATTTTTGCTTAACCGTTCCGTCATCAGATTGAAGACTAATCAAATTCAAATCAAAGTACTGAATTTAAACGGTACCTTTTGCTGATCTTATCTTACTTCTGTTATCTCCTCCAAAGGAAACATATCATCTGTAAAAAAAATTTGAACTTTTTGCAACAGTGAAATGTTACCCGTTTTGATCTCTGGAACAACCGCTATCAACATTCCAGAGATTGTCAACAGCTCCTCCTTAGTTGTTCCTGAAAAGTAAGGAGATTAGTAAGACATTGGCACCCAGGCCATCGTGGTCCTGGGATTTCATGAAGCATCAAAATAAGACACTTCCTTTAAACACAAGTCCCCTTTTGTCTCAAGAATTGGAGATGTAGCTGCTTTTTGTTTTGCTCTCCAAATTTGTTTAGGCTTTTTCTAATTTCTTAGATGCCTTTGGCAAATGTAACACCTGTGCCTCCACGGCCATCAAACAAATACCGAACCAATGAAATATTATATTTCATACTTTGGATTTGTAAAAATATGTGTATCATTTGCACATATCAATTTTTGTTCAATTCCAAACTCTAAATCGCTTTCTAGAAGGTTATACGCGCACCGATGCGTAAATATAACCAGTTTAATGCAACGAACACTCCGGAATAGTGAAATAGGCTTAACATACCTTAAATAACCTTTACATAACTTAGAAATAAGTTTCGAAGGCTTTGGTATGGCAAAATCAAGTTAAATCGCTTACAGGGACTAAAGTTGACAAACTGCGAAAGTATGCCAATTTGAACTGTAACAAACATTCCGGAACATGGCCATAAGTTAAACATACCATAAATATCCTTTAAATAGCTTATAAATAGGCTTTGAGGGGTTCGGTGTGCTAAAATAAACTTTTGGTTCATTCAGGGACTAAAAGTGTCAAAAAGTGCACAAGTTTGCATTTTCGCGCATAACTCACGTTCTGAATACATCCGGACATCCAAAAATTTATGTAAGCACTAAAATATTTTAGTTTAGTGTTTGGCATGAGAAAAATCCATTCGTCACGCAATTTGGATCGTTTTTCACGCTTATGCGCATTCCGTCGTAATTAACCGAACAACGCGATTGTACGGCTAAACGAACCGACATCCGGCATATTTTTCAGCATGTTTCATGTTCCCTATACTTTAACATCCTTTTGAAGCTTAAAAATGGGCTTGACGGGTGTTAGAATTGCCAAAACACGACGATACGCGCTCAGGAACCAAAACTGCAAAACTGCAAAAAAAAAATATATAAAAAAAATATATAAATAAAAAAATGCAGCAAAAAGCCATTTTAAACATAATTTAGCAGCCCCTAACACTTCCCAAAGGTCAAGTGCCACATGTTAATCTCCTATGGTGGCCAAAATTTGTTACCACAACATTTTGACAAGTGTACGGCCTAGATCGTGCCCCCTTTTCCAAGAAACGATCCTAACGGTTGTGGGTTTACTATAAATACCCAACCCATTTTCACTCATTCCTCACTAGAATCTGATCTAAAAGACTCTAAGTTGAAACCATTGTTTCATACCTGAGTTATTTGGATCTAGATTAGCATTCGGGGACCTTTCGTAAGTATTCTTTCGTTCTTTTATCGCTTTCGAGTCCGAAAGTCAAACTTTGTTTGACTTTCTGCATTGACCAGTTTATGGTCGATGCGAAGTTCGTTTGAACTTCATAACGTGAGCGTGATCACGATGGTTATAGTCCCTAGTGACTATACCTACTGATTACCACGTTATCAAGGCTCAGTGACGAGCCGTAGTTTTGGTCAGAATACGCATTTTGCGTATTTTGTAACCAAACTACTCTTAGGTATCACAACCGTTTGTTGTGATACCAAACCTGTTTTCTAAAACTTAGTTAAGCATGTTTTAACATGCTTAGCTCGTCACTTTTAGTTTAGTGCTTATATAGGGTCGTCAGGCAAGCGATCTAAACAATCGCTTATACTTTCGAACCCGACCCGTTTGGTCGATCATTAGGATCCGACCAAGCACATTTGGTGACCATAGTATATAGGGAATAACCTTACGAGGTTATACCTTATGGTCGCTTCGTTTAAGTAGTTGTATGATAGGTAGTTTATATGCCTTAGGTAAATTACCAAAATACCCCTTTGATGCCAAAATCCGTTTTAATCATATGTAACATAACTTTTGACATCTAAACTGATTTGACAACCATATTAGACATGTTAAGGCATATATTACTTGTCATAGGACTAGTTAGGCGGTCCGAACGCGTTTCACGCGAACGACGCGTTAAAGTAGCATAAGCTACCTAAACGGGTCGTAATGGGTCACAAGCACTTAGGTTAGGTTTCATTTAGTATGTAGGCTTTGTTAAACCATACTACATGAGTTCCCATACTCATTTGGTTTACGAACCCTCATTCTATCCGATCTTCCGATTTAGGTCCGGTTTATTAATGTAGTTACCTATATTAGGTGCCGTTTGATATTCCGAGATCTCTAGCATTGCTTGGTGGTTATCTTAGGACTTCTGAGCAATCTCAAGTGAGTACATAGACCCCTCTTTTACTGTTTTCCAAACGTTTTGGGGTGAAACACATGTGCCTACCTGTTACTTTCATGCTTTTCCATGTTTTCATATCATATGCTTGCTATGTTCATTAGTACACTATTAGTACATCGTTTTACATTACATTTTATGCTATGTATGTCCATTTAGTTCATACTTAGTACATCATTTCACATCACATCACATGCTATGTATGTTCATTTATTTGCATACTTAGTACATTTGTTTTCACCACATGCTTACAGTTTGTTATGACATTTGGTTTGTTTAAATGAGACAATGTACATTCATTAACACCGATCATGCCGCTCGGTAGTAGGTAGTGGTACCATAGGACTTGACAAATCCCATTCCTGAAATCTCGGGTTTGTTTGGACGTAAGGAATGACCGAATCCGAATACATATTCTTTAGATAACTCATTATTACATAGTTATCCGACTGTCGCAAGGCTTGGATGTATGAATTTTCACAATACCGCATAAATGTTTATATCAGTATAGTATGCATTTTCACAGAACATAACTTTGATTTAAACCAAGTTTTACTTCAATACTATGTTCTTGTGCATATGGTTTAGTTGATGCATTTCACTAGCCATACATATCATTTTTGGTTACACATTACATGGTTTACATTTGACACATAAACACTTTTGACATTGGTTATACATTACATGATTTACATATGGACATAAACATTTTAACATATTATTTCAATACATTTGGAAGTTGGTTTAAACATAGACATCTTACATTGTTGGTTTGGTTTGAGTAAGTGATTTAATTAACGAGGCGTGTGTAATACGATACAAGCATGGTGGATACGCCGCTGGTACTTCCTATATATAAATGATTGTATGGTATTACATATCGTTGCGTTATTTGAAATCATTTCAATTTAGACATATAACATTTTATACAAATAACATACTTTTCACAATACATTGTTTTATAAACAACTTAACTTATACAAACTCATTTTACATGGTTATTCATTTAACCATGCATTATTCTCTTATTTATACGTATCATCTGAACTTATTGTTTTTCAAATGATTTACAAAGACAAAGCAAATTACAAGGTTCATGACTAAACATTTTCTTAAACAGAAGTCATGAATCTTATTTTCACAAAACCTATGTACTCGCCGGCATTTTTATGCTGACGTACCTATTTTCACATGTGTTTCAGGAAATGAAGCATAGGATTGATCAAGATACACTTAGGCGGACATGGGCCTTAGTGACAATAAAAGATGCAAGACTAGTTATTTATGTTATGTTTCTTTGATGTCAATACATTGTAACTCGTGTACTTAATAAAACAATATTTAAATTTCCATGTGTTATGAAACAATGATTCTGTTACAACACTCCCCGATGTTTCCGCCACGTTTTGTTGTTTTACGTGGTCGGGGTGTGACAGCAAAACAGTTGGCTTATCAACCTTGTTACTTTTCGAAACTTGTGTAGGTTTCAAAGCTTGTTTTCTTTTTGCTTTAGCAGCATTCCAATCCCCATCAGAAGGTTTAACCTTGGGATTCACATTCTTCATTGTCTTAGGTGAAGATACCTTCATTGGCTTAGAATGGTATTTATCCTTTGGTGTAACCCTCTGATTTTGCACATGATAGGGTACATAGGGACGATGTGTGCAGTTTCGAGCAATGTGACCAGGAATGCCACAATTGAAGCATGTTTATCTCTACACGTAGAAAGCATTCTGATCAGCTGGATTTGCTCTTGCAGGCCCTGAAGGACAAACCAGTCCTTTCTGTGCTTGATTTTGTTGCACATTTCCTGCAGACGACTATGAATTTGGATGCCTATACTCATCGTTTGCAGGGGCCTTCTGTGGTGGAGATTTCCTTTGATTTTTCTTGTTTTCCTTAGACTGCAAGTCTTGTTCAGAAATCTCACCAGTCTTCCTGAAAGCTTTGTTAGCACAGTCAAATGCATATTTATCACATTTGCCATTACTGACTGGCTTAACAAAGGCATTTTTCTCATCACGGGCCTTTTGAGGACTATTGCTACCCGTTGAGGACTGTGGAGAGCCTGATCGTCTTTGATGTTTAGGCTTCTTATTTCCGCATCCTTTACCTGCTGGCTTCGGATTTTGTTGCTTGATCTGAACCTTTTCATCACTAACAGAAGGTTCAGATTGTTCAGCTTGCGCACTTGGAGCCTTGTTTACGCCAATCTTCACTTCTTCCTTCATGTCATCTGCTTTGACAGAATCGGAGAGTTCTGGTTTTTCGGACGAAACACAAGAAACTTTAGCAGAAACTTCAGCTGAATCAATAGACGAATTTTCAGCACAAGACGATTCTGCACATGACACCTTTGAGTTGAATTCATTTGAATCAACTGATTCCAATTTCTCAGAATCAGCTGGTTCAGATGATTCACATTTGGAATCAGATGGTTCAGCTGGCTTATTCGTTTCGTTTGCCGATTCAGTCTCTGTTACGCAAGCATCAACGTTTTCGCCCAAAACATCAGGCCTGAAATTAATCACAGAGCGAAAAACCGAGCTAAAAATATCAAACGTCGAAATAGAGTCTGGATTAGGTTCATTTATTAAATTTTCAGAAGAATCAGACTCTGATGCTTGTTCATCCCCAACTACATTTTCAACTGTTACTTCATTTACTTCATATGCACGGGAAGACAAAGCATTAGCATCAATTACACCTTTAGAAACAAACGTGATCGTAGGAGTCGCTCGTTTTTCAACAGGTTTGCTGTTGAATGATGACTTATCAGTTTTTGGACCATAAGTCATCTTGTCCTCGTTCAGTTCCTCCTCAGTGAAGGGTAAGTAGGTGTAGTTATTATTGTATGGAGGAGGAACTTGATTAAAACCTAAACCACATCCTTTCTGTCTCTTATACTCTAGTTGGAGGTCACATAGATCTTTGACCAATTTACTGGAAGACTCATAATTTTTAAAATTGATTTCATTAATTTGATATTTTTGTTTAATATCTTCGAGTTCCTTGGTCAAAACACATACCTTTTCTTTAACCTCCAAGTAGTGGCATGTCTTTACACTCAGATCATCCTTAAGTTGAATGATGTCTTTTCGCTGAGCTTCGATTTTCTCTTTAAAAAGTTTTTCATTTTTAGCTAAAGTAATTTTTTTCCTTTTAATGTCATTATAATATTCGATTAGCTCAGCGTTATGTAAACGATATACCTCAACCCTTTCTCTACATTCAGGAGTACAAAAGACAGAAATTATATCTTCAACAATCATTTCTTGAGCCAAGGGTTTGTGAAACATGAAAGCCATAATGTCAGTGGGTGGTTGACACTTTTGTTCTTTACCTCAAAACACAACCAAAACCCATGCACTCGCTAACTCAAATTCCTTGAACCCTCTTTCTGAACCGCACCTCAAAACCTGTCAAAACTTATCACAACCAAACAAACTCCCTTTTTTTATAATAAAAATATTTTTAAGAATACTTATTATTATTATTATTAATATATTATAATTAATGATTGTGTAATGATGACCTAATGATTAATTAAATTATTATTATTATTATAATAAAACTTAAACTTCAAAGATAAAACCACATATTGTCTTCTTCTTCGCTACACAACCTCGAAACCCTAATCAATTATCAGCCGCCAAACCTATAACATTCAAAACGTGTTCCCAGTTGCAGGTGGCGACGACCGGAGAAGATGATCGGAGATACTAAGGGTGGACGGAGACGTTGGTTGTCAGCCGGAGGTGTTGAAGACGACGATGACAGAGAATGATGGTGCTCGGTGGTGGTGATGAATTGAGGTCGATGGTTGTCGGAGAAGGTGTACGGTGAATGGTAATGTCTGATGATAACTGGAATGATCAACAGACTGGAACACTTGATCTCAAAAACGTCGGACTCGGAATGATGATGAACAGTGAGATGGTTGCGAGTCGGAACGGTGGATGCGGTTGCGAGTCGGAACCGAGGTTGCGACTCGAGACTGTTCGGGAAGAAGATGACTCGAGACCAGTGCGGTTGCGACTCGTAATCGGAATCGTTGATGTGAGTCGAGACTAGTTGTGGAGATGTTGATGACTCGAGATCAAAGTCGAGACCTTTATAGAGATATTGATGACTCGAGACTGGTGTAGTAGAGGCGGTTAACTCGAAACCGTTGTAAACACCTTGACACCTCTTTGATGAATTCAAAAACTGAAATATGATAATTGATTTTTTTTATTTAATTTGGAAACAAATAATTTTCAAACAAAACTCAACAACCAGATTTTCGAAAATATTGGAATTTTCCAAATGAATTTTTAATTTCAAATCTTTTCAAAAGAAAAAAAACAATATCCCCAATCCTTCAACAACTTCTAAAACGATCAGAATACCAAAATATAACGATTTTTGATAAAATTCCAATGAACACTACCAAGAACACGAAGAACGCGATGAACAAAAATTCCAAATCTTGAATATTTGATATCCAATCGAGCCAGAAACAGGTTCTATTGGCTCTGATACCACTTGTAAGTCCCGTAAACCGGATCTTTCAATGATATCAAACCTAATCTTGTGAGAGTGTGGAAACCAAACACAAGATGATTCAAGATAAACCAAAAAAATATGAAAAACAAAGAACACACCGAATCACTTTCAATACTTGCACACGTTCTATTACTATGAATTAGCAAAACGTCTGGTACAAGTATTTTCACCACCAAGTCGCCTCTCTCTCTAGCTATATAGAATTTGTGTAAATGAGGCTCCAACCCTAAAACAAGTTGAAAACTTGTTTATATACCTAGGCAAGCCCACTTCCCTACATGGGCTCCCCCTTGGGCCTGGTTGGCCCACATGACCTAAAGCTTGGCCCAAGTGACCTATAAAGGTCTAAAACCTAATACTAACAAACCCGGTAAGGCCCAGTTCGTAACCATAGCCCGCTATGTTAATTTGATGCATCAGTCTCACACTTTAGGGCCTAACATTTTGAGGGGTTCGGTATGTGAAAATAAACTTATTTGATCAAAGGGGCTAAAAGCGTCAAAACTGTGAAAGTATGCAAATTCTCGCATATTCTGCGTTCTGACCATATCCGGACATCCAAAAATTTTTGTAATCATTAAAATATTGTATTTTAGTTATAGGAATGCAAAAATACCTTTCGTTTTGCAATTTGGGTCGTTTTCGCGTTCGTTACGATTTCCGTCGTAATTAACCAAAAAACGCAACCGTACAGCCAAACGAACCGACATCCGTGACATTTTTAGAGCATAATTCAAGTTAAATATACTTTAACTTCATCATGGAGCTTGAAAATGGGTTTAACATGTGTTATAAGTGCCGAAACGCGACGAATCAAGCTCAGGGGTTGAAACTGCCAATTTTCAAACTTGTTGCCCCTGCTGCAGCTTTACGGTCCGCAAGCCAGGACCCTTTGCAGTCCGAAGGTGCCCCAGCACAGCATAACCTTCCTTTTCACTTCCCAGTTGTTGCACCTTGGTTTCCTTTGATTGTTTAGTGATACTGTGGGCTAGATAAGTGTTCTACAAGGTTTATAGTCAGGTCCTACACATGTAAGGTTGAGATTATTCCTTGGTCACCACACAAAACACTTGGAAAGATTTCATTAATACTAGAACACTATAAATACCCAAGCCCATTCACTTCATTACTTGCTCAGTTCTTTTCTTTCTTAACAACTGCTCTAAATTGGAGTGCTACTACATTGTTGGAGACCTCCCACATGAGTTCATCTTTTTCCTAGAACACTTGTAAGTGTTCTTCCTATCCTTGTTATTTATGTTAGCTATTTCAAGCTAAAAGTCAAATAGTGTTTGACTTTCAGCATTGATCATGAATTGGTCAAGACAAAGTTCGTTTGAACTTTGCAACGTGATCGTAATCACGATGGTTATAGTCCCTTGCGAATATACCTACTGATTACCACGTTAACTAGTCAAAGTGACGAGTCAAAGTTTCAGTCAAAATGCACGATTATGTGCATTTTTTGCGACGGAACTATTTTCGGGTATCAAAACACTTTGTTTTGATACCAAATCAGTTTTCTAACTTAGTTAAACATGTTAAACATGTTTTAACATGTTTAACTCGTCACTACTAGTTTAGTACTTATTTAGGGTCGTAAGTCAAGCGGTCTTAACAACCGCTTTGTGACAACCCTCAAAATTACAGGTACTGTACAAATTAATTAATCTTAATTACGTGCTTAATGATTGTGCTTGATTACAACTGACAATTTAAACTGCTCTATGATTCTATATCATATGTACATGCATGATATTTCATACAATCACTCCATTCATTACACATCAACATTAGTGACATACTTGATGCACACAGCACAGTTAACACACTGAATCGGTTGATTCAGAAATAATGCTGACAATGCCAGCACATAGACAGACAGTGTTATTATGGCCAGTATGAGCCAGGGATAGGGTACTACACTGGTTTGTAGTGTAGGGAAGTGAGGACCATGAGACTGCGTCATTAGGTGATAGATATAGTGCCGGGAAGTGCCTAAAACACACTTTAAATACAGAATTCTGCATTCTTTTATAAAATTCAGCATATTATTATACCAGTAGAATACACAAACATGGCAGAGTGGTCCTGTATACTTTCCTAAGTGCCAGGAATGATATCGTTACAAAAAGATGCATAAAAGACACTATACGGTACAATTTAACACTTTAACGGAACGATACGTAACCGAACAACCGGACATTACCCGGGGCACTAAATTTTTATCAATGACATTGTTTTACTATTTTTGGCTAGTCATGGTACCCGTTTGCCTTAACACCCATTAAAAATCATTTCACTACACTTATAAGTCCATACTTGCAATTTAACTACCTAGTTACCTTTTGATCACAATTTTTACAATTTACCCCCCCCCCCCCCAACCGAATTTTTCAGCCAAATCATTACATATATTTTGTTGAGATTTTGATTCTTGTAATCTTGATTGTGGTTGGCCAAGAGCTAGATGATCATGACCCTAGGGTGGCTCATGGATTCCAAGATGTGTAAGAGCATCTCTACATGCATTGGTCAATTGGGATCACTCATCATTGCAAATCTACACTCTCTCACTCACTCCCTTCCCCTATTTCGGCCCCTCATAACCGAAATCACCACCATCACTTGCACACTCTCCATCTTCTTCACTACAAGTTCTCATTCCAAGCTTTGAAGTTCCTCCATAGAAGTGCAATTTGAAGAGCTCTCAAGAAGGCCTTGTTCAAGCCTTTATCACCATCCTTCCTCTTCATCTTTATTCTAGATTTCTACCCTAGCCTTGTGCTAGTAGTAAGTCCCTTCACACCCTTGTTTCATCTTGTTCCTTTGTTATGTTATGCGGTAGGATGTTAATGTTCAAATCACTAAACTAAAACACTAAAAGATGAACATAGAACCTTACATAAAAACCATACATAAGAAGTTTGCATAAAGAGGTTGTCGGGTTGGATTAGGGTTGGTTAAAGCATGCATAAGGTTGAATCATTATATCATCGATAAACCATGGTTAGGACCCTTGTTGATGCATTTTTAGTAACTTTTACATCGTAAACAGCATGCTGATTGGTATTTCCAGCCAACTTCAACAGGCTGTAACTGGGTCATTTTAAATCGAAAAACTGAATTTCTGGAGTCTAAATTATGTATTTTTGAACAACCGATCAAATGGCACTGGAATCGTAATTTTTCGAGGTCGTTTATTATTTCTAAAGAACTGTTTTTAGACAGCAGCTCAAGCTGCAATTTTTCTGCTGAAAAAGTGTGTTGTATTCAGAGTCATAACTCGAAACCTGAGTAGAATCAGCTCATAGAATTTTTACTGTAGATGGTCACTATTGTTTCCGTGATCCTCCAACTGGAATTTCGTCGATCGGGCTTACGGTTAATTTTTAGTGAATTTTTCTGTAGACTGCAATCAGAAAGCAACAAATCTGATTACAGTCGGGTAAATAAATTTTTATATAATATTGTCAATGAACTAGGGCCCGATATTTTTACACAATAAAAATTGGAACGTTTATGACATTCTGTGAAAATTTAGGAATTTTTGAAGAAGGCTAACTATTTTATTAAAATGGTCGAAAACAGTTCAGTTTTGATTAATAAAGGTGAAATGGCGTATGTAGTTTATTGCATGTCCGATGGTCGGGTTGGTTATGTGGGGACAATCTACGGGATTTATGTAAAAGAAAATGATATGCTATTAAGCTTGGACACCCCTATTTACAAAGGAGACTATGGCGAACTTTCCCAAAAATCCTAACACTTAGTAAATATTTTCTGGACAAGTATATTCTAGACTATGTTTTTCAAGCATAAAACTCGCCATAATTTTCATAAAAAAATACGGAGTATCGGAGGTTGGTTTTATACAGGAATATGGTTAAATATGTATTCTCTAAAATGGGACTTAAAAATATAATTCCAATACGAACAGACATATGTAAAATATCCCATCCTTGGGAAGGAAATACGAATACACAAGTTTGAGAAGTATTATTACTAAAATATTGAAGACACTTTAAAACGTAACTCAAAGGCACTAATCAATACTAAGACAAGGCATGACCCGTTCGTCTAATAGACGTTAGACCATTGTAGGTAGTCGTGTTTGCTGAGGAGATTTGGGTTACGAGTACCGAAGACGCAATACAGTGAGTTCATGTCCCCCTTTTCTCTTAACTGTTTTCAGTTTTATACTTCGGGGGTGAAATACATGTTACAATTATTTACAGACATTACAGACATTACAGACATTTACAGACATTTATTTACATGGTATGGTTAGCTTAAGGAGGGTTTTTACTAAGCGCTCGTGTGAGTGGTGGGCATGACACTTAAGGCCATTAATCCTCGTTGTTAGGACCGAGGTACATTAGTGATAGATCTATTTGGGTGTAGCGAGCCCCACTCATGAGCCCGCTTAGTGGACCAGGCAGTGACTAAGTGCCCGACGCACAAATCCGCTAGGTTTGAGTCTTCCTGCATCACTTCGCACATACCATTGGCTTTGCAACCCAATGGTGGTCTCTTTTTCCTTAATTGCTACATACCAGGGATTTTCATACTTACAAACATATTACAAAGGTTTATACATACTCACTTACACATGAACTCGCTCAACTTTTGTTGATTTTTCAAACTACATGTATTTCAGGAAACTAATGTATCTGGCACGGTATGCACGTCTTTTCAAGCTGCGTTTGAATAAAGAAGTCATCCAGGGTTGTAGGGTTTAGAAGGTGTAACCTCTACCTGGACGGGTTACATATCTCTAAACCTAGTTTTGTTTAAGGTCTTTACTAAGTTTTTATGAACTCAATTAAGCAAGTCAAGGTTTGTAACTTATTTTGGGATTGATGTTTTGAGACAAGTATAATATGGAATTTTTCTAAACTTTATTAATGGATGAACATCTCATGTTTTTACCATATAGCATTGTTATGATTGATTGCTATGGTATTAAGAGGTCACACCAATAACCCACGCTTCCGCAAAAGTCAGGGTGTGACAACTTGGTATCAGAGCCTCGATCATAGCGAACTAGGATTCATTCTCGAGTCTAGACTATGATCATCAGGGCTCTCACGAAAATGTTTTCAAACAAATTTTTACTTTGCATACACCATACGTCCAGATCCAGGGAACAAACATTTTTACAAACAAAAGGCACAAATACACGTTTCCAAACTTAAATTTATAATTCAGTCTTAGAGACTGAGGGAGGATCAGTCTTAGAGGCTGAGGGAGGAATTTAGTCTTAGAGACTGGGAGGATGGTCTTAGAGACCAGGGATTTAGTCTTAGAGACTGGGAGGATGGTCTTAGAGACCAGGGATTTAGTCTTAGAGACTGTGAGGATGGTCTCAGAGACCAGGGAGCTAGTCTGAAAAACTAGGGAATCTAGTCTGAGAGACAGGGTAGGATAGTCTGGGGAAGACTAGGATGATTACTTGCTTACATTGATTGTGACTACATGCCTTCATTTTTACTACATACATGCTAAATGGCTAATTATTGATAAACGCGCATATGTGGTAGTGGTTTGTATACACTAATTGTGAGTAATTACTATGGATATACAAGTTACACACAGGCACACGTGTCACTCTATTTAGAGAACGAGTTATCAGACATTGATAACCCTACGGCCACCGCCACAGATAATGAGACTACAAATGTGCCAGAGACATTTACGTCAGACACTGAGAGTGATCCTGATATGCTGACTAAGGACGAGGACGACTTCCAACAGTCCGCGCTACCAGATTTTGGTGATACTTTATCTTTACTGATGGTTTCTCTGACAAGAATCTTTCTGTCACTCTTGTTTCAATCCATGACCACCTCATCACTGGGCACCCCGATAGTGAGCTCACCATGACCCCGGTCCTCGACGATGCGCCTCCTATGGACTTTCCTGCCGAAGGTTGGCTACACGACGAGCAATTAATGATGACGTGGATATATTTATTGACAGTCCTTCTGCTGATGCCCATGGTGATAGAAAGTTAGACGAGAACGTTGTTACTAATTTCACTTCTTAAGACCCCTGTTAACAAGCCATCCTCTGATTCTAGGATGCATTCAGACTCCTTTGAGCCTGTGATATCTGCAACCGTACAAACAGCTGGATTACGGCTTTCTACTACTGACGCAGACAACGATGACATGGCTGCTGCTCTATCACCTACTCGAGGCACCACACCGTTACACGACCCAGAGCCTGCTCATGAGCTAGCTTCTGCACCTATTGGGTCAGCTTGATGTTACACCTGCTAAACCTACATCTTTGCTTGACCATGACCTTGTTTCTTTTTGGTCTACCAGACATTGCACCCCTTATATCTGACTCAGTACCTGCACAGATGATATCCTTATTGGTTGAAACGTATGTTCCTGCACCTCCAACCGCTAATGTTTCTCCTATAAAGACCGACGTCCATTGCGCCGACATGCCTATCGCTTTCATTCAAGACATACCCGCACCACGGGAAGGTACTCCAGACCAGAAACCGCGTAACGATCCCAATGGCTACAACAGCATTTTCTACAGGCCGCACCAATTGCTACTTTCACCTCTACAACGCTGGACAAGCCATTTCGCTGGTTCCTATGCTACACTATGCTGATTTTAGACCCTTGTCATCCCTCACATTATGGAGGCTACACACGGAATGAGTGCTCCCGTAACAACAGCTACAGTTTGATGATATAAGTCGCAAAGTTTTGGAGCTTGAGTTGACACCACAACCTTCACCCTGTTTATTGCCAGTATACTTTAATCCTTCACAATTACCAAAGACTTCTTTTACACTCTCATCTGTTGCGATAACGCCTTTCCCAGGTTTTCTTTTGATGCTCGTTCCTTTACTATCGAGCGACAAATTAGTTGATTACTTCGACGTATACACAAGTTCGCGGAGGAGTTCACGCACATTAACAGTTTGCTTTTCTTTCCACCTCCACCGGTATAATGGTTTCGGGATTATGCGGATTGCACTACGTTTGGGTAAAGACACTAATGATAAGCCGGGATTGTGGAGACTTTTAAAGGCCACTTCAGACTATGTGATTTTGATACACTGATATACTTATTGGACAAGGGTAGGGTGACCCTGTGTCCCTCTTGATGTGATACGCCTCGATAGACGATACAATCGTGGTCGGAGGATAATGAGAGCCTAATCATCATAAAACATGCGACAATACTTTGTGACCAATGACCAACGAAAGCTCAGTCGCTATGTCTTTGTCAAGCACATTATTAACCTATTTGTGTGTGCTATAATTATAATGCTACGTGCTTACTTGCTATGCTCTCATTAAACATGATTACCAAATTACTTGGTTATGCTACGATTACACTATTACTTGATTGGTTGGTATGATGAGCTATTATGTGTATGTACTTATAACCACTAAACTACTATATGCGCTCCCTGAACAATAAGACCTGACCTAACCGACCTTCTTCTAGGAAGATGTCGACTCAAGGGAACGTCAATACCAACGACCTTCCGCCAACATCGACGGCACGACTACAAGATCGCATCTCACAGGCCATTGCACAGCTCAAGGCCCTTCGCTCCGAACACAGCAAGGGCTGCACCTACAAGCAGTTCTTGGACCACAAACCTCGAGAATTTGACGGCACTGGGGGTGCCTTAGCCTTCATGCGCTGGGTTGAGAAGACGGATTATGTTTTACGATTGAGCAAATGTGACCCCGAACATCAGGTCATGTATATAGCTGGATGGGGCTCTGTCATGGTGGAACCTTCAGGTCCAAACAATGGGCGAGGCCGCTGCGTATGCTTTGATGTGGGACGAACTGAAAGATCTGATGCGTAGGAGATATTGCTCGAGGGCAGAAGTTCAGAAGTTGGAAACTGAACTGTGGAACTTGAAAATGGAAGGACCAAAAATAGCTGAGTATGTGCAGAGATTTAACGACTTATCACAAGTTGCTACGCTCCTGGTGGGACCAGAGTTTAAGAGAGTCGAACGTTTCATAGGGGGATTGGCACCTCAGATTCTAAGCCTGGTTGTCACACCCCGACCACGTAGAACATACAAAATGTGGCGGAAATGTCGGGGAGTGTTGTAACAGAATTAATTGTTTCAAATCCATGGCAATTGAAGTTTCGTTTTATTGATTAAAAGTGTTACAATGTCTTAAGAAACAAATAAATACAACATAATTAACTAGTCTTGCATCTTTTATTGTCACTAAAGCCCAAGTCTGCCTATGTGTATCTTGATCATCTTATGCAACAGCTCCTGAAAAACACATGTGAAAATAGGTACGTCAGCATAAAAATGCCTGTGAGATACATAGGTTTTGTGAAAATAGGTTTCATGACTTATGTTTGAGAAAATGTTTAGTCATGAACCTTGTAATTTGCTTTGTTTTGTAAATCATTTGAAAATCGATAAGATCAGATGATATGTATAAATAATGTATGGTTAAATGAATAACCATGTAAAATGAGTTTGTATTAGATAAGTTGTTTGTAAATCAATGTATTATGAAAAGTATGTTATTTGTATAAAATGTTATATGTATCAAACTGAAATGATTCAAATAACGATACGATATGTAATACCATACAAACACTTATATATAGGAAGTACCAGCGGCGTATCCACCATGCTTATATCATATTACACACGCATCGTTACTTAATCACTTAATCAAACCAAACCATTAAGATGTAAAATGTTCATGTCTAATGTAAATCATGTAATATGTATCCAAAATGTAAGCCTGTGATGAATAACAAATGTACTAAGTACGCGACAATAGACATACGTAGCATGTGACCTATACTACGTATACAACAATAGACATACGTAGCATGTGACGTGTACTACGTATACAACAATAGACATACGTAGCATGTGACCTGTACTACGTATACAACAATAGACATACGTAGCATGTGACGTGTACTACGTATACAACAATAGACATACGTAGCATGTGACCTGTACTACGTATACAACAATAGACATACGTAGCATGTGACCTGTACTACGTATACAACAATAGAAATACGTAGCATGTAATGTAATGTAAAACGATGTACTAAGTAATGCACACAATGGGCATACCTAGCATAAGATGTAATAAAATCATGTACTATAATGTACTAACGAACATAGCAGGTATATGATGTGTAAACAGGAAAGCATGAAAGTAACAAGTAGGCACATGTGTTTTACCCCAAAACAGTTTGGAAAACAGTAAAAGAGGGGTCTATGTACTCACTTGAGATTGCTCAGTAGTCCTTGAGTAACAACCAAACAATGCTAGAAATCGCGGATATCAAACGACACCTAATATAGGTAACTATGTTAATAAACCGGACCTAAATCGGAAGATCTGATAGAATGAGGGTTCGTAAACCAAACGAGTATAGAGACTCGTGTCATATGGTTTAACAAAGCCAACATACTAAATGAAACCTTAATCTAAGAGCTTACGACCCATTACGACCCGTTTAGGTAGCTTATGCTACTTTAACGCGTCGTTCACGTGAAACGCGTTCGGACCGCTTAACTAGTCCTATGACAAGTGTTATATGCCTAAACATGTTACATAATTAGTTATGTGACAAAAGTTTAGGTTACATATGCTTAATTACCAATTATACATGAAAAGGGTATTCTGGTAATTTACCTAAGGCATATAAACTACCTATCATACAACTACTCAAACGATGTGACCATAGGGTATAACCTCGGAAGGTTATTCCCTACCTACTATGGTCACCTATTGTATTTGGTCGGATCCTAATGATCGACCAAATGGGTCGGGTTCGAAGGTATAAGCGATTTATTAGATCGCTTACCCTACGACCCTAGACAACGTGGTAATCAGTAGGCATAGTCCCAAGGGACTATGACCAACGTGATTACACTCACGTTGCGAAGTTCAAACGAACTTCGCATTGACCATAAACTGGTCAACGCAGAAAGTCAAACAAAGTTTGACTTTCAGACTCGAAAGACTCGAAAAGCAATAAAAGAACGAAAGAATACTTACGAAGGGTCCCCGAATGCTAATCTCGATCCAAGAACTCAGGTATGAAACAATGGTTTCAACTTAGAGCTCTCAAATCCAGATTCTTGTGAGAAATGAGGTTGGGGTGGATGGGTATTTATAGGAATACCCGAACCGTTAGGATCATTTCATGGAAACCGTGCTCGAATCCCATGCGTACACTTGTCGGAAACTCATGGTGACTAAAAATGGGTCTAAATGAGCTGAATGTGCAGTTGAGAATGTGTGGGTGAGGATCAAACAGCTGGAATCTGCTGACTGTTTGATATTATCTGATCAGAGAGTCGGACGCGGGCCGCCTAAGATTTAGGCTTGGGCTCACGCGGGCTGCCTAGCTCTTCAGATCAGAAAACAAGTTTCAGAAATGACAGTTTTGGTCCCTGCACGTGTTTAAGGCCATTCCCGACACTTCCAAGGCCCGTAAAGCCAACTTTAAGGCCCTAAAATGATGCCTAAACATTGTGGACATGAAACATGCTCAGAAATATGTCGGATGTTGGTTCGTTTGGCCGTACGAACGCGATGTTCGCTTAATTACGACGGAATGCGCATAAGCGCGAAAAACGATCCAAAATGCGCGACGAATGGATTTTTCTCATGCCAAACACTAAAACATAATATAGTCATGCTTACATAAATTTTTGGATGTCCGGATGTATTCAGAACGTGAGTTATGCGCAAAAGTGCAAACTTGTGCACTTTTTGACACTTTTAGTCCCTGAATGATCCAAAAGTTTATTTTAGCATACCGAACCCCTCAAAGACTATTTCTAAGCTATGTAAAGGATATTTATGGTATGTTTAACTTATGGTCATGTTCCGGAATGTCTGTTACAGTTCAAATTGGCATACTTTCGCAGTTTTTCAAATTTAGTCCCTGTAAGCGAATAAACTAGATTTTGCCATACCAAAGCCTTCAAAACTTATTTCTAAGTTATGTAAAGGTTAATTAAGGTATGTTAAGCCTATTTCACTATTCCGGAGTGTTTGTTGCATTAAACTGGTTTTATTTACGCATCAGTGCGCGTATAACCCTCCAGAAAGCGATTTAGAGCTTGAAATCGAACAAGAATCGATATGTGCAAACGATACACATATTTTTACAAATCCCAAGTATGAAATACAATATTTCATTGGTTTGGCATTTGTTTGATAGTTGAAGTGACACAGGTGTCACAGTCTCCCCTACTTTAGGAAATTTCGTCCCGAAATTTATTCGTAGGAGTCTATTTGTGACTTTGTGTTAAATAACCATCAAAGATGAACAAGGCATAATCCTGTAATTTCTCTTTAACGAACATTTTTCAGAAATGAAAAATGAACGGAGTTATTTTCAACAGGCATTATTCAGAAACAAAAATGAACAGAATAAGTCATTTTCCACAACATCTGCAGAAACAAAAATGAACAGAATAAGTCATTTTCCACAACATCTTCAGAAACAAAAATGAACAGAATAAGTCATTTTCCACAACATCTTCAGAAACAAAAATGAACAGAATAAGTCATTTTCCACAACATCTTCAGAAACAAAAATGAACAGAACGAACTCTAGACACATGACAAAACTCGCTGTGGTTTCCGTGCACTGAATTTCATAATTATGTATGCATCCATAATTACGCAATTCCTTGCATAGTCCGCACAATTTGTTTGTAATGTGAAGGGGAGGAAAAATCAAACCTGTGATGAGTGTGACTAAACTACCATAGGGTCCTTTTAATTAGATCGACAAAGGATCCTTTTAAATTAGGCCACCAAGGAGTCCTTTCAGCTATATCATCACATGATATTCCTAACCAGATTTTTGGATCAATCTGTTTACCTAGACCACTCAGGGGTCTAATTATGGAATGGTACAATATAATCCAAGGGTCTTTACTATTACGTACAAGCCCATTGAGGATTTAATATAGTACCTTTGGATATCCTACTATGAATTCCTTATACGAAGATATGGAAGATTCTCCGAGGGTTTGGATAACAAGAATTTGGATCACACGAAAACATTAAAGAGAACACATAAGCACAAAATCACATAGTTGTTTAACTTGTTTATTAATTTGTCATTTTTGGACGCGGATACTTAAAGCACACCAGGAATCCAATTCGTGGATTTCATTTGGCACTTTAATCATTTCAAGAATCTATCTATGAAGATAGGATAATCTTAAAAGGAATTCGGCTTTGTCCTTATTGAATTGTGATGTACGTATTGAATCATACAAAGAATTCAATTAAGGACTCTGATGAATGATACCCATCCACAAGGATCTAATTATGAGGATAGAAAGATCCTACATGGATTTTTGGAGTTTGTGTAACGGGAGGTGTTCCGACACCTTGCACTAGGCATGCTTACGTCGATACACAAGGTAGAAAGTTCATGAGGTTGAGGCGCCAGATATGTCAAGCGACATATGAAGCAGAGTTTGAAGGTTGAGCAGCAGTAGGATTTGTAACAGCTTTGCTTTGGATTGCAAAGCGGCACATGTTAACCAAATGTCTCCATCGTCCACCGTGGGTACATTTGAAATAGGGTATTTGGTTCGGATAATGGCAGTGGTATTAATTGCACCAAGGAACAGTTCCCTTTATACAGCTTCATCCCTGAGACAAGTCATGGGGATAGCTAAATCATCGGTCCTCTGGAGTATGACGCCTATTTGCTGGGTAGTTGCAGCACCTGGTTCGGACATTGTTGTTGCGATGAAGAAGCATCTTGAAGATAACGAAAGGCATAGGAGGAAACAAGCGAAAGATAGTCAAAAGAGAATAACAACACATGAAGATTGTGACCATTTGTTTGTTACCAAAGGCAAACAAATGAGATGGTGACTAATCAAAGTAAATGGGTCAATATAATGTATCGCGAAGACATGCTCGCCTATAAGTGAACACTCATCCCAAGAATTCCCAGGTAAGCACAACTGGTCTCGCGTCTGATGAGATGTATACGAAGTGCTTGCCTAGACAGAAAACCCAGAATACAGGCATTCACCCTTCCAGTTTGCACGTGTTCACATTATTAAAAACCCAAAACCTTGACGAGATTTTGAAAACTCAAAGGGGTTCAAAACCATATAATAGAGAGTTCAAAACCTTACAATAGAGGGTTCAAAACCTAGTAATCAATCATCCTAGAACAGATGATTAGTTTTCGAAGCGGTTTTGAAATTTATGTTCTTGTTGTGGTCGTCGCCTAAGGATAGGTGACGATATTGTTTTATGACTAAACGCAAGTAAACTCGCGTTAGGGTCCTAAGAAGGTTATAGACTAGGTCAAAGCATTACTAATAACCTAATTCCCTATAACCATTGGCTCTGATACCATCTTTTCTGTCACACCCCGACCACGTAGAACATACAAAACGTGGCGGAAATGTCGGGGAGTGTTGTAACAGAATTAATTGTTTCAAATCTATGGCAATTGAAGTTTCGTTTTATTGATTAAAAGTGTTACAATGTCTTAACAAACAAATAAATACAACATAATTAACTAGTCTTGCATCTTTTATTGTCACTAAAGCCCAAGTCTGCCTATGTGTATCTTGATCATCTTATGCAACAGCTCCTGAAAAACACATGTGAAAATAGGTACGTCAGCATAAAAATGCCTGTGAGATACATAGGTTTTGTGAAAATAGGTTTCATGACTTATGTTTGAGAAAATGTTTAGTCATGAACCTTGTAATTTGCTTTGTTTTGTAAATCATTTGAAAATCGATAAGATCAGATGATATGTATAAATAATGTATGGTTAAATGAATAACCATGTAAAATGAGTTTGTATTAGATAAGTTGTTTGTAAATCAATGTATTGTGAAAAGTATGTTATTTGTATAAAATGTTATATGTATCAAACTGAAATGATTCAAATAACGATACGATATGTAATACCATACAAACACTTATATATAGGAAGTACCAGCGGCGTATCCACCATGCTTGTATCATATTACACACGCATCGTTACTTAATCACTTGATCAAACCAAACCATTAAGATGTAAAATGTTCATGTCTAATGTAAATCATGTAATATGTATCCAAAATGTAAGCCTGTGATGAATAACAAATGTACTAAGTACGCGACAATAGACATACGTAGTATGTGACCTGTACTACGTATACAACAATAGACATACGTAGCATGTGACGTGTACTACGTATACAACAATAGACATACGTAGCATGTGACCTGTACTACGTATACAACAATAGACATACGTAGCATGTGACCTGTACTACGTATACAACAATAGACATACGTAGCATGTGACCTGTACTACGTATACAACAATAGACATACGTAGCATGTAATGTAATGTAAAATGATGTACTAAGTAATGCACACAATGGGCATACCTAGCATAAGATGTAATAAAATCATGTACTATAATGTACTAACGAACATAGCAGGTATATAATGTGTAAACAGGAAAGCATGAAAGTAACAAGTAGGCACATGTGTTTCACCCCAAAACAGTTTGGAAAACAGTAAAAGAGGGGTCTATGTACTCACTTGAGATTGCTCAGTAGTTTTTGAGTAACAACCAAACAATGCTAGAAATCGCGGATATCAAACGGCACCTAATATAGGTAACTATGTTAATAAACCGGACCTAAATCGGAAGATCTGATAGAATGAGGGTTCGTAAACCAAACGAGTATAGAGACTCGTGTCATATGGTTTAACAAAGCCTACATACTAAATGAAACCTTAATCTAAGAGCTTACGACCCATTACGACCCGTTTAGGTAGCTTATGCTACTTTAACGCGTCATTCGCGTGAAACGCGTTCGGACCGCTTAACTAGTCCTATGACAAGTGTTATATGCCTAAACATGTTACATAATTAGTTATGTGACAAAAGTTTAGGTTACATATGCTTAATTACCAATTATACATGAAAAGGGTATTCTGGTAATTTACCTAAGGCATATAAACTACCTATCATACAACTACTCAAACGATGTGACCATAGGGTATAACCTCGGAAGGTTATTCCCTACCTACTATGGTCACCTATTGTATTTGGTCGGATCCTAATGATCGACCAAATGGGTCGGGTTCGAAGGTTTAAGCGATTTATTAGATCGCTTACCCTACGACCCTAGACAACGTGGTAATCAGTAGGCATAGTCCCAAGGGACTATGACCAACGTGATTACACTCACGTTGCGAAGTTCAAACGAACTTCGCATTGACCATAAACTGGTCAACGCAGAAAGTCAAACAAAGTTTGACTTTCAGACTCGAAAAGCAATAAAAGAACGAAAGAATACTTACGAAGGGTCCCCGAATGCTAATCTCGATCCAAGAACTCAGGTATGAAACAATGGTTTCAACTTAGAGCTCTCAAATCCAGATTCTTGTGAGAAATGAGGTTGGGGTGGATGGGTATTTATAGGAATACCCGAACCGTTAGGATCGTTTCATGGAACCCGTGCTTGAATCCCATGCGTACACTTGTCGGAAACTCATGGTGACTAAAAATGGGTCTAAATGAGCTGAATGTGCAGTTGAGAATGTGTGGGTGAGGATCAAACAGCTGGAATCTGCTGACTGTTTGATATTATCTTATCAGAGAGTCGGACGCGGGCCGCCTAAGATTTAGGCTTGGGCTCACGCGGGCCGCCTAGCTCTTCAGATCAGAAAACAAGTTTCAGAAATGACAGTTTTGGTCCCTGCACGTGTTTAAGGCCATTCCCGACACTTCCAAGGCCCGTAAAGCCAACTTTAAGGCCCTAAAATGATGCCTAAACATTGTGGACATGAAACATGCTCAGAAATATGTCGGATGTTGGTTCGTTTGGCCGTACGAACGCGATGTTCGCTTAATTACGACGGAATGCGCATAAGCGCGAAAAACGATCCAAAATGCGCGACGAATGGATTTTTCTCATGCCAAACACTAAAAAATAATAGTCATTCTTACATAAATTTTTGGATGTCCGGATGTATTCAGAACGTGAGTTATGCGCAAAAGTGCAAACTTGTGCACTTTTTGACACTTTTAGTCCCTGAATGATCCAAAAGTTTATTTTAGCATACCGAACCCCTCAAAGCCTATTTCTAAGCTATGTAAAGGATATTTATGGTATGTTTAACTTATGGTCATGTTCCGGAATGTCTGTTACAGTTCAAATTGGCATACTTTCGCAGTTTGTCAAATTTAGTCCCTGTAAGCGAATAAACTAGATTTTGCCATACCAAAGCCTTCAAAACTTATTTCTAAGTTATGTAAAGGTTAATTAAGGTATGTTAAGCCTATTTCACTATTCCGGAGTGTTTGTTGCATTAAACTGGTTATATTTACGCATCAGTGCGCGTATAACCCTCCAGAAAGCGATTTAGAGCTTGAAATCGAACAAGAATCGATATGTGCAAACGATACACATATTTTTACAAATCCCAAGTATGAAATACAATATTTCATTGGTTTGGAATTTTTTTGATGGTTGAAGTGACACAGGTGTCACACTGGTAACAGCGTCTAAACCTTCAACGATCACCGAGGCTATCGATATAAGCGTGGCGCTCACTGAAGAAGCGATTAGACAAGGAAAATTTTCCACTTCGGAAGAGAAAAATGAGACTCCTGTAGAGCCCTCTGGAGATAACAAGAGAAAGCTTGCGAATTTCAAGAAGGTTACTCGGGCCAATAACAAAAAGAAGGCCAAAAAGGGAAAGGATTACAAGGGTATCCTACCAAAGTGCGACAATTGTTTACGTTTTCATGTCGGGCGATGCAAATATGGAAAATGTGATAACTGTGGTAAGAGGGGGCATCCTAAAGAAACTTGTTGGAAAAATACTGAACATAGTAATGGAGGCCAAGATGGTAGTGAGAATCGCGAAGGAAACAACAACAATGACAATTACCAAGGTAGAATGAGCGATAAGCAGAAACGTGCTCGAGGATGTTTAAACTGTGGAAGCAAAAAGCATTTAAGAAGATATTGCCCTAAAAACAATCAGGCACAAGGATGAAAGCTCCCCACCGGAGCTAGGGAGACACGCCAGGGATTCAAGCATGGATATCGGTACATCCCGAATTACTCAATGTTATGCATCTGTATTACCAAATGCTGTTGCAAATTTTACGATTCGCACCTCTAGGGTTCGGGAGTATAATTGGTTTAAGTAGCAAGTAAGTAGATATTCCAGTACCCATTAGAACTAGCTTAGGGGAAGCTAGTGGAAGCTAACACAGTAACTGGAGGCGACAAAATAAAAATCGGAGAGCGCAAGTTTACGATTGATCTACTGCCAGTTGAGCTGGGAAGCTTCGGCGAGGTAATTAGGGCGGATTAGTTGCCAAGCGGTCGAGCGGAGGTTGATATCCGCACCTCGATTGACGAATGAAGGAACGATCGTGACTCATGAAGCGGGATACGCCTTTGCAAATTACAAATTGCTCGAAGGCACGAAGAATATTGCACAAAGGATGTGTTGCATTCTTGGCTCATGTTGGGGACAAGAGGAGCCGAAGAATCAAAGCGTGAAGATATTCCTACGATAAGGAAATATCCTAAGGTCTTCCTCAAAGACTTGTCAGAATTATCTACTCAACGATTAGTCGAATTGCGCGTCTATTTGATTCCAGGCGTCGCGCCTATAATCGACGCATCTTAGCGACTTACATCTTCGGAGATGCAAGGATTGACAGTGTAGTTTCAGTAGTAGATAGAGAAGGAAGATAACAGACCAAAATTCTCTTTTGGGTAACCTCAGTTCCACTCATCAAGAAAAAGGACGATGACTTTCAAATGATCGGAAGTCGGACGAGCTAGCCAACCAGGATCGGTGGCTCTTGCTAAGGATTGACGAATTACTTATTTGACTAACTGTGAGGGTCCGACTACCATTACACGACGAATCGACGATCGAGGGTCATTGGCGGTAAATTCAGTAAGGAGGTATACCGAGGAAAAATTGTGGGACAACGACTTGTTCTTAGACGTACACAAAAATAGTGCTTCCTACACAATGCCCAAACCAGTCTACGCGGGATACGAAATCTGGAGGATTTAGAAAACATATATTTAGGACCTTTGTGAACCCAGGTCCAAACTCGTAAGGGTTTTTATTTAGGAACCATATCTGTCAACTAAATCAACCATCATTAACCTGGCGCATATGCCAGTTCCGTTGACCAAACAGAGAGTACTTGGATTTCTTTCACTTCTGGCGAGTAGATGTTTGCATCTCTACTCCCCTTAATGGTAGTTGCATCACATTAATTTTCTCGCTGAGAGCGAACGCACATTTGCTTCGATAGCTGGTCATTTCATCACTTTAGCAGATACTCGTTGTTCCTTTTCTAGGAAACTTACCTGACATACATGCATCATGCTACGCATGTGATTTCGTTTTGAATAAACACTTCATTGGAATTTACATATCATTTTGCTAAACCTAATTGCTAATTCTTGATTCGAGTGACCTACATTATTGTTGTTGTTGGCTCTTTTGTTACCAAGCCAACGCACTTTCTTGAAACCACTTTCTTTCAAGTTACAGTCATGGTTTATTTTTGCTACCATGCCGAGAATTCCTTTGTTGATTCATACGTTTATTGTCAGGTTACGTTGAAACCAAGTTCAATTGCTTGAACTTATCCAGTTCACAGGATTAATTTGAAACGCTATTTGATGTATTGGGAGCATCATATTCAACTATTTTTGCAGAGATTCTTTCATTTCAAGTCGTAGTAGATTTGGTTGGTCTACGACTCCACTAAAACGTTTGATTTGTCTCGATACCTTGCGGTGATATTTTCACAAAATTGAAGCTTGCTAATTTGATTACTCACTTCGTACACGAAATTCAATTCCCTATTTAGTTGTTAACAATCCATTTTGGATCTTCACGATCAAAGCGGTCTCAACACAATTGTGTGTTAAGGCAACGATACATATATTCATTTCATAAGCACAATGTACCTCCTAACGATTCTTTCGTTGTCAATCAAATGCCTTGCGATACTCATTACTTTTCATCTTCGATTGGAAACAGTGGTCCTTTGATGTTCTGTATTAAATTGGAAACTCTATAACATGGTATAAATCAAATCTTCAGATTGTCTCAGTACACTTTCATTTGATTTCAAACGTGGTGAACTTGTTCAGTCACCACTATTATTGGATAATGCCATTACGACACCTTGTGGTGTCATCATAAACTTGTAGCTTGTGCTAATCATGGTCAACCGTTTTACACGAGGCCACACATACTTTCGTTTGATTTATCATTTAAACATTTCTGATGCAACTACGAATCAAGACAATGATACACCAGATTCACTTGTATTTCATTCGGTGTATTTTCACAATTCGAGAATGTCAACACACAAATCCTTACCATTTACTTATTCAAAGGTTGACATGTCATTTTCATCTCCAAGTTGTTGATTTTGAGTTCATATAGCGGATGCTATGGCTTGTGGAAACTCGTTTGCATTTTTCGACCAATCATTTGAGAATCTTATTAGTCAAATCTCCTCTTTTTGTGGAACCCTGCTGCTGGATTACAATAGACTATACGTACTGTACCTTTGACATCAAATGCTAAAAGCACATACCTTTTGACCATAGGGTTCGGGTTGTCATGTATTCTTTCACTCACCTCATGTAGGTAAGGTTTGATTCAGTCGGCAATTATCTGCCTCGGAATTATTCGTGTATATATACATGTGTGACGTAACCATCAGGAGTTAAGGTAGTACAAATTTCGAGGACGAAATTTTCTTAACGGGGGGAGAATGTGACAACCCTCAAAATTACAGGTATTGTACAAATTAATTAATCTTAATTACGTGCTTAATGATTGTGCTTGATTACAACTGACAATTTAAACTGCTCTATTATTCTATATCATATGTACATGCATGATATTTCATACAGTCACTCCATTCATTACACATCAACATTAGTTACATACTTGATGCACACAGCACAGTTAACACACTGAATCGGTTGATTCAGAAATAATGCTGACAATGCCAGCACATAGACAGACAGTGTTATTATGGCCAGTATGAGCCAGGGATAGGGTACTACACTGGTTTGTAGTGTAGGGAAGTGAGGACCATGAGACTGCGTCATTAGGTGATAGATATAGTGTCGGGAAGTGCCTAAAACACACTTTAAATACAGAATTCTGCATTCTTTTATAAAATTCAGCATTTTATTATACCAGTAGAATACACAAACATGGCAGAGTGGTCCTGTATACTTTCCTAAGTTCCAGGAATGATATCGTTACAAAAAGATGCATAAAAGACACTATACGGTACAATTTAACACTTTAACGGAACGATACGTAACCGAACAACCGGACATTACCCGGGACACTAAATTTTTGTCAATGACATTGTTTTACTATTTCTGGCTAGTCATGGTACCCGTTTGCCTTAACACCCATTAAAAATCATTTCACTACACTTATAAGTCCATACTTGCAATTTAACTACCTAGTTACCTTTTGATCACAATTTTTACAATTTACCCCCCCCCCCCAACCGAATTTTTCAGCCAAATCATTACATATATTTTGTTGAGATTTTGATTCTTGTAATTCATGACTCTAGGGTGGCTCATGGATTCCAAGATGTGTAAGAGCATCTCTACATGCATTGGTCAATTGGGATCACTCATCATTGCAAATCTACACTCTCTCACTCACTCCCTTCCCCTATTCCGGCCCCTCATAACCGAAATCACCACCATCACTTGCACACTCTCTATCTTCTTCACTACAAGTTCTCATTCCAAGCTTTGAAGTTCCTCCATAGAAGTGCAAGTTGAAGAGCTCTCAAGAAGGCCTTGTTCAAGCCTTTATCACCATCCTTCCTCTTCATCTTTATTCTAGATTTCTACCCTAGCCTTGTGCTAGTAGTAAGTCCCTTCACACCCTTGTTTCATCTTGTTCCTTTGTTATGTTATGCGGTAGGATGTTAATGTTCAAATCACTAAACTAAAACACTAAAAGATGAACATAGAACCTTACATAAAAACCATACATAAGAAGTTTGCATAAAGAGGTTGTCGGGTTGGATTAGGGTTGGTTAAAGCATGCATAAGGTTGAATCATTAAATCATTGATAAACCATGGTTAGGACCCTTGTTGATGCATTTTTAGTAACTTTTACATTGTAAACAGCATGCTGATTGGTATTTCCAGCCAACTTCAACAGGCTGTAACTGGGTCATTTTAAATCGAAAAACTGAATTTCTGGAGTCTAAATTATGTATTTTTGAACAACCGATCAAATGGCACTGGAATCGTAACTTTTCGAGGTCGTTTACTATTTTTAAAGAACTGTTTTTAGACAGCAGCTCAAGCTGCAATTTTTCTGCTGAAAAAGTGTGTTGTATTCAGAGTCATAACTCGAAACCTGAGTAGAATCAGCTCATGGGATTTTTACTGTAGATGGTCACCGTTGTTGCCGTGATCCTCCAACTGGAATTTCGTCGATCGGGCTTACGGTTAATTTTTAGTGAATTTTTCCGTAGACTGCAATCAGAAAGCAACAAATCTGATTGCAGTCGGGTAAATAATTTTTTATATAATATTGGTAATGAACTAGGGCCCGATATTTTTACACAATAAAAACTGGAACGTTTACGGCATTCTGCGAAAATTTGGGAATTTTTGGAGAAGGCTAACTATTTTATTAAAATGGTCGAAAACAGTTCAGTTTTGATTAATAAAGGTGAAATGGCGTATGTAGTTTATTGCATGTCCGATGGTCGGGTTGGTTATGTGGGGACAATCTACGGGATTTATGTAAAAGAAAATGATATGCTATTAAGCATGGACACCCCTATTTACAAAGGAGACTATGGCGAACTTTCCCAAAAATCCTAACACTTAGTAAATATTTTCTGGACAAGTATATTCTAGACTATGTTTTTCAAGCATAAAACTCTCCATAATTTTCATAACAAAATACGGAGTATCGGATGTTGGTTTTATACAGGAATATGGTTAAATATGTATTCTCTAAAATGGGACTTAAAAATATAATTCCAATACGAACAGACATATGTAAAATATCCCATCCTTGGGAAGGAAATACGAATACACAAGTATGAGAAGTATTATTACTAAAATATTGAAGACACTTTAAAACGTAACTCAAAGGCACTAATCAATACTAAGACAAGGCACGAACCGTTCGTCTAATAGACGTTAGACCATTGTAGGTAGTCGTGTTTGCTGAGGAGATTTGGGTTACGAGTACTGAAGACGCAATACAGTGAGTTCATGTCCCCCTTTTCTCTTAACTGTTTTCAGTTTTATACTTCGGGGGTGAAATACATGTTACAATTATTTACAGACATTTACAGACATTTATTTACATGGTATGGTTAGCTTAAGGAGGGTTTTTACTACGCGCTCGTGTGAGTGGTGGGCATGACACTTAAGGCCATTAATCCTCGTTGTTAGGACCGAGGTACATTAGTGATAGATCTATTTGGGTGTAGCGAGCCCCACTCCTGAGCCCGCTTAGTGGACCAGGCAGTGACTAAGTGCCCGACGCACAAATCCGCTAGGTTTGAG
The DNA here is from genome assembly GCA_030545235.1 of Helianthus tuberosus. Lineage (NCBI taxonomy): Eukaryota > Viridiplantae > Streptophyta > Magnoliopsida > Asterales > Asteraceae > Helianthus > Helianthus tuberosus. Next base: position 94,730,037 of record CM060388.1, read on the forward strand.
TCTTCCTGCATCACTTCGCACATACCATTGGCTTTGCAACCCAATGGTGGTCTCTTTTTCCTTAATTGCTACATACCAGGGATTTTCATACTTACAGACATATTACAAAGGTTTATACATACTCACTTACACATGAACTCGCTCAACTTTTGTTGATTTTTCAAACTACATGTATTTCAGGAAACTAATGGATCTGGCACGGTATGCACGTCTTTTCAAGCTGCGTTTGAATAAAGAAGTCATCCAGGGTTGTAGGGTTTAGAAGGTGTAACCTCTACCTGGACGGGTTACATATCTCTAAACCTAGTTTTGTTTAAGGTCTTTACTAAGTTTTTATGAACTCAATTAAGCAAGTCAAGGTTTGTAACTTATTTTGGGATTGATGTTTTGAGACAAGTATAATATGGAATTTTTCTAAACTTTATTAATGGATGAACATCTCATGTTTTTACCATATAGCATTGTTATGATTGATTGCTATGGTATTAAGAGGTCACACCAATAACCCACGCTTCCGCAAAAGTCAGGGTGTGACACGCTTAGACTTTCGAACCCGACCCGTTTGGTCGATCATTAGGATCCGACCAAACATACTTTGTGACCATAGTTGTATAGGGAATAACCCACTGAGGTTATACCTTATGGTCATTTAGTTTGGTTAGTTATTTGTTAAGTCGTTTATATGCCCTTTAAAAATGACCAAAATGCCCTTTTGCGCATAACTTCATTTTCAACATATGTAATAAAACTTTTGACATCTAAATTGATTTAATAACATTTTTAAACATATTTGGGCATATAAGACTTAACATATGACATAAATAACCATCCGACCTCATATTTACGCAAACAACACGTTAAAGTAGCTTAAACTACCTTAACGAGTCGAAACGAGTCAAAAGCACTTAGGGTAACCTTCTAATCAGAATGTTAAGTCTATTAAATCCTGCCATATGAGTTCCGATACTCATTTGATTTATAGAACTTCATTCTATCCTATCCTCCGATTTAGGATCCGATTATTAACATAGTTATCTATATTAGGTGCCATTTGATTCTGTGATCCTTCGAGCTTTATTTAGTCTTAATTCCAAGACTATTAAGCAATCTCAAGTTAGTACATAGTCCGCTCTTTTACATTTTGCAAATATTTTGGGGCGATACAGATGTGCCTATATGTTACTTTCATGTTAGTACACATATAGTACATGATTTCAATTATGTTTTGCTATGTATGTTGACTGAGCATGCTAGCACATTGATTTCAAAAATACTTTTGCGGCATATATTTACTCAACATATGAGCACATTGATTTACATTGCATTTTTTCTATATATGTTGACTGAGCATGCTAGCACATTGATTTCATGGACATTTCTACTTCGTATGTTTACTTAGCATACTTAGTACATGGTTTTTACATGACATGCTTACATTGGTTATGACATTTGGTATGTTTAACGGGACAAGAATACATTCATTAACACTGATCACGCTGCTCGGTAGTATGTAATGGTACTATAGGACTTGACAAATCCCGTTCCTCACTTCCTAGGTTTGTTTGGAAGTAGGGAATGACAGAATCCGAATACATTTTTGATATGCAATAAACACAACCAAATAAATGTTCATATCAAATAAAGCATTGGTTTTGCATAACATAACTTTTGATTTAAACTCTGGTTTATTCAAAGACATTGTTTTGTACATGACATTTGATTATACATGACATTATACATATGGTTTGAGTAAAGACTTTTTATTCACCATACAAGACATTTGATTATACAAGACATGGTTTATACCTGACATTGTGACATTATACATTGTTTACACATGACATTTGACATTGGTTTAAACAAGATATTTTTTATAGTTATTAATAAGCGATTTAAATAATGAGGCGTGTGTTATTAAAAGCATGGTGGATACGCCGTTGGTACTTCCTATATATAAGTGTTTTTATTATATTACATATCGTAGCGTTATCTAAACCACTTCAAAAAAGACAAAGACATGACACATTTTATATAAATGACACATTTTTCACAAGACATTGTTTTACAAATGACATATTTTATACAAATTCATTTTTGTTTGGTTAATTATTTAACCATATATCATTCTTTTATATCATCTGATTTTCATATTGATTTTCACATGATTTTATAAAAGAAAACATTTTATAAGGTTCATGACTACTTTTCGTTAAACATTTATTTTAACCTTCAAGTCATGAATCATTCATCAACAAAACCTATGTATCTCACATGCATTTTTATGCTGACGTACCTATTTTCACATGTGCTTTCAGGAGCTAATGTTTGAGGTTGATCATGCTACACTTAGGCGGACTCGGGCCTTAGTGACTTAAACTATGAAAGACAGTTTAATTCATTTTATGTTTCCGTTATTTCCAAGACAATGCAAACATTAATTCTAATAAAACCAAACTTTAAATACCATGTGTTGTGAAACAATAATTCTATTACTCCACTCCCCGACGTTTCCGCAGCGGTTTGTTGTTTTACGCGGTCGGGGTGTGACATCCTGCAACTCTCCAGGTGCAAGACGATATGGGGCATGAGCAATCGGGGCTGCTCCTGGTGTAAGATCAATCTGAAATTCCACCTGGTGGTGTGGAGGTAAACCTGGAAGCTCTTCGAGAAACACATCAGGAAATTCACAAACAACCGGTAAATCTTCAACCTTTTTTTCTTCGAGCTGAGTATCGCTGACAAGCACTAGTATAGTAGGATAACCCTTCCTTAAGCACTTCTGGGCTTTCATAGTTGATATGATACCAACCAGTGCATCACTTCGATGGCCTTGGACATATAGCAATTCTCCACTAGGGAGAGGAATATGTACAATTTTCTCTCTACAGAGTATATCGGCGTGATATTTGGACAACCAGTCCATACCAACAACTACATCAAAACTACCAAGAGTAACAGGAAGAAGGTTAATGTCAAACACTTGACCCACAAGATTGAGTTTGCACCCTAAATGAACGTGTGAGACTTCAATTGACTTACCATTAGCCATTTCTATAACGTACTTGGTTTCGAGAGGTGTTGGAGTTAACCCTAACTGTCGACTGAACCCCAAAGACACATAACTCCAATTGACACCAGAGTTGAATAATACAGAAGCGAAAAGGTTGTTCACAGAAAACGTACCAGTCACGACATTGCCATCGTTCCTAGCATCACCAGCGCCAATCGTAAATACCCTTCTATGTGCACCATTACCACCGTTACTTCCGTTATTGTTGTTCCCAGCATTGTTGTTGTTATTAGTGTTCCCCGCATTGTAGTTACTCTGGAGATTGTTATTCCCGTTGTTATTGGCATTTTGGTTCAACTGAGGGCAATCCCTCATGATATGGCCCTCGTCACCGCATTGAAAACATCCCCTCCGATTACCTTGGTTCTTTTGGGGTTGTTGCCTTTGCTGTTGTTGCGGCTGCTGTTGCTGATACTGCTGTTGCTATTGCTTTGGAAACGGAGCCCTACAATCTTTTACCATATGCCCCACTTTATCACACCTATGACAGGTTCGGGTGCACGATCCATGGTGATGATGGTTGCACTTGCTACACTTTGGCTGCCTTCCCATGTAGGATACTTGGTTCGGATTGCTGCGTTGGCTTTAATTAACAGAGGATGACTGGCTGAAATTACAACTGTTGCTGTTGTCAGGCTTCTTCTGTGATTGATTTGGGTTGGACACTGTTGGACCCAGTTTGGCCTTAACAACTACTTTTCACGTAATATGGCAAGTGATTTCAGTAGATCTGAAAAAGATGTGCGGAAATGGAAATCAGACTTTCAGAAACAAGACCTACAGAATTATCAAGTTTATATCACTTTGAAACAAAATAGTTTACAAGGTGTTGTAAGATTATTATCTAATACAAATGAATCTTGAATTCTGTGGGTGAGAGGGCAATGGAGTTTATGTAGTATGTATGAATGCTAAGCTTCAAACTCAATTATCTTCTGCTGGTTGAGCCTTCTATTTATAGAAGGCTGGGTACATGAATAAACAATAGTTTATTCATGCAATAAGTCCTGCAAAAAGTAGCAATTTGACATATTCATTGAATCCAACGTTCAAGTTGCCTTTGTAATCATGATATCCAATAATATCAAGTTGCTTCGGTCATTGTGGCAGGATAGAGCTGAGTTTTAAACAAGTGGGGTATTCATCAGAATTTCTGATAAACCACTTCATCAGAAATTCTGGTGAACAAATCATCAGAAAATATGATGATCAGAATCGTCAGAAACTGATGATATCATCAGATCCATCAGAAATGACCTTCTATGATAACCTTCTTCAGCTCTTGATCAACTTGTGATTCTTTGAAATAGATGCTTTTTATTTCAGTTGTCCTATCTGATCTTCTTCTTCTTGTTGTGATCTTCATGACTGTTATCTCTTCATAGATCCAGTTGATTGTAATTGTCTTCAATACTTACAAATAAAGTTTCCTAACAGTTTCCCCCTAAGTATTGTAAGAAAATGAACTATCTATATCAAACATAAACAACTTTCAACTAATCCTTGAAAGGAAAATCAAACAACTAAGTTCAGAAACATAAAACATAATCAAACTAACCATTGTTCAAAACAGAAAAAAATAAAATTTTGTTCAAAAACATAAATTTATTCTCATCAATTCATTAATTGATCTTTACTCCACTTCTGTATTTGTCCCCTGGTTTCAGCCTTTTCTTGTGATCAATTGCCTTTTGAGTTTCCTTGTACATTTCTTTGTACCATCCTCTTGATTCCATCCAGTTTTTAATGCACTCTTCAATTGTTTTTCTCAGCTGTTCATTGTTCTTTCCCTTCTTTTTGAGCTGCTCTTGTTTCTCATTCATGCAGTTCCTTATATATTTCAGAGTTTGATTTAAATACCTGCATATTTCACTGATTCTGAACAGAGCTTTCTCATCATGAGCATCTTTGAAGACTACACACATTTCTGGTTTGTCAAAGATTGCTCCAGTTCTCACTAGTTTAGAAGGAATTTCAGCTGGAATTATGGTGTTGGGAGGAGGTATTAGCACCTTGTTGCTATATTCAAAATTGATACATAGATCAAAGTCTGCCAGTGCAGCCCTTTTGTATAGCTTTGCTCCTGCACTTTTGAGGCTGTCAAGAGCTCTTCTGATCATAATTGAACTACTCTTCTCTTTATCAATGATATTCTTCATTTTGACTATTCCCATTGGGTGAATATCATCAGCCAAATTTGCATCAGTAACCTTTTGTTCACTATTATCTTTTCTGATCAAGGTATACTTGTTTTGTCCTTCATAACCTAAGATGCCACCTCCAGTGGTCAAAGTATCGATTCTTTCAATAGATACTATTGGATTGGTCATGTGTTTGTGCAGAATTTCCCAGCCTCCATTGTTTCTAATTTCAACAATACCTTTACTCAATGGGGAGAGTGGCCTTTTTGGGTTGTCTTCTGGACCATTCCAGTAGTAGTGCTTTAGATGTTCTTCAGGATACATAATTTTGTGTAAATCACCTTTCAGCACTTCTATTTCTTTGATGTTTCCTTCTGAATCTTCTCTCATTACTTTTCTTGGCCTTTTTGAGGAGGTCACTTCATGTTCCATTCTTCTCTTCTCTTTTGTATCCATCTTTATGCTGAACTCTGTTTCTCCTGTGAGAGCTGTGGAAGAAGACTGAATTGGAACAGGTTCTTTCTGTTGGACCCTTGAACTATCTGGCTTTGGGATGTTTTGTGGAGGACCCATGAGTAACTTTTGTTTATCTAGAGGTGGACCCATGGGCTGCTTCTGTTTTTGAGCTGTTGAAGATTCTGTTTGTTTGGTTTGATCTTGTTGAATGGTTTCTGGTTGTTGTTGAGGAGTTTCTGATCCTCTTGTTTGTCTTTCTTGTGGAATTGGGGCTTTCAGTTCATGAAGATCAACTTTTGCTAGTCTGGCAACATTATACTGCAATCTCTTTACTAACAAATGAACATTAGCAAGAGTTTGAGTATTTGTTTCTTCTTGTTTCTTCATTTTATGAAACTCCTGGTTTTCTTGATTTCTTTGTGCAGTCAATTCCACCATCAGCTTCTCAAAAGCCTCAGCCATGCTGCTGTTGTTTGCTCTAAGGAACTGTATTTCTTTAAGAATTCTTCCTGAACTTGAGCTTTCTCCTGCAGTTGCAACTCCAGCCATCTGTTTCTTGATATCTTGTAGTTCATTGAGAGATTTCTTGAATTCTGATGAGCTCTCTCTGTTTTCTGATGACTCTTGTAGTTTGTTGAGGGCTGCAGTGTTGTCTTCTGTCTGCTTCTACACAGCTTTGACAGTTTCTGATAAAACTTTGATCTCTGATTTTTTTATTTCTGATTTCTTCCAGTACCAGATCAAGTTTTCTTTCTGTGGCTGTTTTCTCAGTGACAGTTGTATCTTCAAGTTCCTTGTGAAGTTGTTCAGTGGACATAGATTGATGTCCTTGGTAAATAGGAGGAACACCAGATGTTGCACTTCTAACACCAGCAGAAAACACATTCTCTGCTGTTCTGAGGTTAAGTGGATGGAAATATTCCATATTCTCTGTTCCCTCACCAGAAAACTGAAACATATTCAAGTCCTGGTTTTCCTCATATCCTTGAACCCTTTCAGGTTCTCCATGAGTTGTTGAGAAACTCTTAGTTTTCTCATCCAGGTTTCCTTTATCAGTAGACTGATCTCCACCTATTGCCACCACATTTTCCTCCTCAGAATCTGATTCAGAAAATGGGTCTTTAGTTTCACTCACATCTTGTCTTTTGGAAACTGTGCCTTTGTGTAAAATTTCATAATTTCCTTGAATTGAATCATCAGAATCACTCTCAGAATTATGAAATATATTAAGTTTAGAGTGTTGTGCACCTGTTTCTCCCATATGTGAGATTTCAGCATGATGTTCTTCTGCCATAGGACTCATGTTCACATCTTCATCAGCTGGGTGAGGATCTGATTCACCCTGCTGCTCCATTCTAGGTGTGCTTGACTCTTGTGCATCATGCTCCATGGGGGACACACTTTCAAAAACTTCTTTGTTTTCTGGCTTTTTACTTAACATCTTCAGGTATTCTGCTCTGTATGGTGAATCTTCTGGTATCAGATACATCATTCTTTCTGACAGAACAGGTACATCATAATCTGACTTCCAAGACCCTGCAGCAGTCCAGGGTCTCATGATTTCTGTTTTCCACATATTTTCTGATGCTGGAGTTTCTAGGTTCCTTTCAGAAAATGCATCAGAAATTATGATTGACAGAAATCTGAGAAAGCGTAGATGTGAATCTATCCTTCCAGTGTGAGTCAGAATTGATCTTCTGATCAGATTAAATATTTCTGTTCCAAAATCAATGTTCAACCCATTAATGAGACTGACCATGATTGTTAGAATATTCATATTTATCTGATCTGTACCTCCAATTTTTGAAGACAAACACTTGTTCAGAATCTCCATTAACACTTGCCAGAAGGCAGGTAGCTTGTTCCTTTTGAATTCATTGATTTTTGAAATCTTTGTCTTGTAACCCATTACAGCATCAAGTTGTGAGAACATATCTTCTTTTTCTGGTGCTTCTTCATAGCCTTGGTTTAAGGGTAGTTCCAAACATTCACTTATTTTCTCCGGTGAGATTGTAATGAAAATATTTCCTCACACATGTGCTGTTAGCTCAATCTGATTTGAGACTTTGAGAGTTTTTACAACTTGTTGCAAGAGTTTTCCTGGTACCTCTCTGGTCTTTGTGAGAGCTTGAGCTATCAGGCTTCTGATCAGAAATTCAATGAGAATTTGACACTTTATATCATATTCTTCAATATAATTCATCGCTTCATTGTTGCTCTTTAATGGAAGAAATTCAGCTTCGGTGATGAAAGGAACATAGTGTTCGATTGGTGGCATGTTGATGTTGATAGCTGCCATTAAGAATTTGGGTTTTTGTTTCGGAAAAGGGTTTTAGGGTTTTGAATTTGAAGGTTGAAGATGAAAGTCTCTGTTTTTTAATGATATATTTATAGTGAATAGAGACAGAGATCTTTGAGTGTTTTTCGGGGGTTGTTTGTATTCAAGGTGGTTAATGACACCTTAATGATGTTTTAATCCGTTTAGGAAACAACCGTTTTTGAAAAACTTTTGGTTTATCTCTAATTTAATGTGAATCTTTTAATGAAAATCAGAGATACCAAGGATTTAGCAGATAAACACTAATGTCCAACTTGCAACTTTTCTCCATGTGGGACCCCTTTTGTTTCAAAAAGGTCCAATAGAAACCTTTTCTGAGACTGTGTATCTTCCCATGTTTTCCTCTTGATGATATATATCAGAAAATCTTTGAGTAAAGCTTTTGTGAGTTGGATTTCCTTTATATATCATTAGAATGCATTTGATTCATTTACAGAGATTGAATCATTTTTTAAGATGAGAGGGAATAAGTAGAGTTCCAAGATTTTTACTTACATTGCAGCTCTGAACTCCACACCTTTGTTCTGACTTTTAGGAAGTGTTTGTTATACAGCTTGTTCCAGTCTTCAGAAAAAAAATATTTTGAAAGAAACTTATTTTAAAAAAAATTAGATGGTCATAAGGTTCTTTGAATCCGGTTAAAGGCAATGTTTTCTGATGTTTCTTTCTGTTGATTTGTCAGACTTTCTGGTTGTCAAGAGATTTTTCTGATAAAAATTTGATTTTCTGATATACTATCAGATTTTCTGTTTATTTTGAGAATTTTCTGGTGAATGAACAGATTCTGATGGCTTAATGGGTTTTCTTGAAAATTACCAGATTTTCTGATTGATCATCAGATTTTCTGAGTTTCACTAAATCCTATCAGACTTCATTTGAATTTCACCAGATTTTCCTTGTTTTTATCAGACATGTTGTTTTAGTTCCCCCTAGATCTATCGACATGTTTTTGTTACTGTTTTTTTTTAGTAAAAAAAATTATGGCAAACTTAATATATAACAAAACAAAAAAAATTAAACACACACAAAAACAAAACAAAACAAGCAAACAACAACTACTCATCCTCCTCATCCAGCACGTTGTACATGCACTTCACATATAACCAGAGACTGGTTATTCATCCAGTGTGATTCGTTGATGGAACCAGGGTAGGATCTCTTATGTTTTCTTGAAGTTCCAGCTCAGCCCTTGGATACCAGCTCCTCACTCCTCCGAAGTCCAGCTGACTGGTGATCACCTTGGTTACGAAACGAGGGTAGATCAGAAAAGGTTGACGGTCATGAATGTTTGCTTCTAAGTCTCTCATGAGAAACTTAGTGTAGTTGTAAGGTGTTTCCTGTACAAGAGAATGAATCACCTCCATCATCCTATGGGACAGGTCGTTAAAGTGCCCAATCTTCTTAGAGAAGCAGACACTTAGCTGTGTCACCAGATACTGGAAAGGTGGTATAAAACCAGATTTGCTAACCTGCCTTGACACGTTGTTTGAATGATAGCCCATTTCTGTCAAGGTTAGTTGCACATCTGCCTTATCCAGGAAGGTGTTTTCTTGATCAACACCCAACTGGAGGACATATCTGAGTGTTTCCTCCTTTAGGGTGATTTTTACCCCCATAATCTTGCTATCTATCCACATGGAAGTGCCACTTAAAACAATCTGAGCATTCCACCAGAATTCTTGAAGAAGTTCTGGATATATAGTGACATGTGTTGATACAGCAAAGCCCAAGGGACTTCGCATGATCATATTATACACATACCTGCAGTCCTCCCATGCAGGTCCTTCCAAGTTAGATCTTAGCCTAAGATTATGATGTCTGTGAAGAGGGAGAGGGAATTGTGTAACTTTCATTGATTTTGGGCGACCCATTTTAAAATAAGAAATTTCTGATGAAGAGCTTTTTGAAGAGATGATTTTGGTGTGAAGAAAGTCCCTTTCAGGTTGTTAATATTTATAGATGAAAGTGATAGTTCCTCATAAATGATATTAACAGCAAAAGGTTTTTATTTTCATCTCTTCAATTAAGAAGATATATGTTGCAGTGAATATGAAAGTCTACTAAGCCCCATGTGTGAGTAAGCATTTAATAGCTAGGCGGCTACTTTCATAGCTCCTAACCATTTTAGTGCCTACGTGTCTCTTAAACTTCTTATGAAAAAATCATGTTGCATGCATTGGTAGTGTAAGAATAATTCAATTTTCTGCAAAAATTTTCTTGTGACGGTTGATTTTTCTCTGTTGTATTGAATTTTATCTTAATGCAAAAAAATACAAAAACAGACTATACACAATTATGAATTTATACATATGGGATATGCATAAAGATGGAGAGATTTTTGATGATCAGTGATCATTTTGATGTTTAAACAAAGTTTCTGATGTTGTATCAGAATTTCTGATGATTTCATCAGATTTTCTGATACATCTTCAGATTTTCTGATAAATCATCATATTCATTGATGATTTATCAGACCTTCTGATGATCCATCAGATTGATGGATATCTTCATCAGAACCCTGTTTAATTAATCTTTGATTATCAGAATTTTGATGATCATCAATTTGGTTTTCAATTTGTGTCTTTTTGTTTTCTGAAAAATTTTCATCTTTTATATTCACCATGCCAAGTTTACTGATCAAAAAATTATGTCTCTTTTCATCGAGAGGTTTTGTAAAGATATCAGCAATTTGGTTTTCAGTTGGAACAAAATACATTTCTATGTTTCCTTTCTCCACATTATCTTTTATGAAGTGATATCTGACATCTATGTGTTTGGTTCTTGATTGATGAACTGGATTTTCTGTTATTGCAATTGCACTCTTTGAATCACATAGGATTGGTATTTTTGTCAGATTTACTCCATAATCTTTCAGTTGAGTTTGCATCCACATCACTTGTGAACAGCAACTTGCTGCTGCTACATATTCTGATTCTGCTGTTGATGTGGCAACACAGTTTTGCTTCTTGCTTGCCCAACATACCAATTTTTCTCCCAAGATCTGACAGGCACCAGATGTGCTTTTTCTGTCAATCTTGCACCCTGCATAATCTGCATCTGTATATGCAATTAATTCAAGGTTTGTATCCTTTGGATACCAGAAACCAAGTTCTGATGTGCCTTTTAGATATTTGAAAACCCTTTTTACAGCTTTTAAGTGAGATTCTTTAGGATCACATTGATATCTGGCCAGAAAACATGTTGCAAACATAATATCTGGTCTGCTTGCTGTTAAATATAGCAATGATCCTATCATCCCCCTATAGGTTTTAATATCTACACTTATTCCATCTTTATCAGAATCTAATTTGTTCCCTGTTGCCATGGGAGTTTTTGAAACAGAGCAGTTTTCAAGTGAGTATTTTTATAGAATTGTTTTCACATATTTTGATTGACTAAAAAATATTCCATCAATTCTTTGTTTAACTTGTAACCCTAAGAAAAAGGTTAACTCACCCATCATACTCATTTCAAAGTGGTTGGTCATCAACTTTTGAAACTTTTTACAAAATTTTTCATTTGTTGATCCAAATATAATGTCATCAACATATATCTGGACCAACAAAGTATGACCTTTGTGTGTTTTGAGGAAAAGTGTGGTGTCAATAGTACCTTTAGTAAACCCAGAATTGAGTAAGAAGTTTGATAGTGTTTCATACCAGGCTCTAGGAGCTTGCTTCAACCCATACAAGGCTTTGTTTAATCTGTAAACATGATTTTGAAATTTTGGATCAGCAAAGCCTTCTGGTTGCTGGACATAAACTTCTTCCTCAATCTTACAATTCAGGAAAGCTGATTTTACATCCATTTGATAAACTTTGAAATCCTTGCATGCAGCATAAGCAAGAAAAATTCTTACAGCTTCTAATCTAGCTACTGGTGCAAAAGTTTCATCATAATCAATACCTTCTTGTTGACAATAACCTTTGACCACTAACCTTGCTTTGTTCCTGGCGATTATGCCATTCTCATCAGATTTATTCCTGAATACCCATTTTGAGCCTATGACAGATTTGTCCTTAGGCTTGGGTACCAGATCCCATACCTTGCTCTTTTCAAACTGATCAAGCTCTTCTTGCATAGCTTGAATCCATTCTGAGTCATTCAGAGCTTCTTTGACAGACTTGGGTTCTATCTTGCTTAAGAACCCAGCAAATGCACACTCATGTGCAGTTGCAAACCTTGTTCTCACACCATCTGCTGGATTGCTAATGATGTCAGAATGAACATGTCCTTTGATCCATCTTAACTTGTTATGAAAAGTTGTTGGTTCTGATGGGTTTGAAGTTTCCCCCTGAACAATTGCCTCAGTTGTGTGTAGTGTACCAGAATTTTGATTTTCTGATGTACATGAAATATCTGTTGATTTGTATGTGAGAGATTTATCATGTTCTAGGAAATCTTCAGATATCATTTCAAAGAGATGTTCATAATTTTCTTGTTTGTCAGAAAAAATTATTTCTTTCATGTATTCATCAGAAACCTCTGTTTCTGATGAGTCATCAAATGAAACATACAGACTTTCTCTGATTGTCCTTGTGTTAAGAATAAAAATCTATAAGCTTTTGAGGACAAAGAATAACCAAGAAAAATACCTTTTTCTGCTTTTCTGTCAAATTTTTCAAGGCTTTCAAAATCATTTAAAACAAAACATCTACAACCAAATGTGTGTAAAAATTTTACACTTGGAATCCTTCCATTAATAATGTTGTAAGGTGTTTTGTTTAGCCTTTTGTTGATTAGGGTTCTGTTTTGAGTAAAACATGCATTTGCTATTGCTTCTGCCCAAAAGTGAGTGGGCATTTTAGCATAAGCAAGCATTGTTCTGGCAGCTTCTACTAAGGTTCTATTCTTTCTTTCAACAACCCCATTCTGTTGAGGTGTTCTCAGAGCAGAAAAATCATGAGAGATTCCTTTACTTACAAGAAAGCTCTCAATTTTTGAATTTTTAAACTCTGTCCCATTGTCTGATCTGATCCTTCTGACTGTTAGTTTTAACAGATTTTCAATTTTCTTGATAAAATTAATGATCAGATCAGGTGTTTCACTTTTCTTCCTTAAAAATTCGACCCATGTATATCTGGAAAAATCATCAACTATTACTACTATGTATTTCTTTCCAGAAAAACTTTCTGTACTTATGGGTCCACACAAATCCATGTGTAAAAGTTCCAAATTTTGTGTAATAGAAGACTCAGAAATTGATTTGTGTGAGCTTCTTTTGGATTTTCCCATCTCACAAGCATCACAAATTTTATCCTTCTTTGAGGATCTAAAAGGTAATCCTTTTACCAGACCCTTGCTTGCTAGTTTGCTTAGGTTTTTGAAATTTAAGTGGGCCAACCTTTTATGCCACAACCAACTACTTCCTTTGTTGATTTTTGAAAATAAACATAATTTTGGATGTTCATTTTCTTCTTTGAAATCAAAATAGTATATTGACTGTCTTATTCTTTTTCCACTTAAATAGATTTTGTTATCATCCATACCTATCAGCAAGCATTTTTCTGGTAAAAAGGTTACCTGAAAACCTTTGTCACAGAATTGACCACAACTTAGCAAATTATACTTTAAGCCTTCAACATAGGCTACTTTCTCTATGGTCAGACATCCATACCTTATACATCTGTATCCCATGATCCTCCCTTTCACTCCATTTCCAAAATTTACCATTTTACCCAGCTTTGAAACAAAGTTGCTGAGTAAGCTCATGTCCCCAGTCATGTGCTTGGAGCTTCCTAAATCGCAATACCAGTTCTGCTGCACATGATGGTCCTGTTGTCCTGAAGTTTCTGGTATGTCATCAGAAAGTGCCATGAGGCAGAAATTGGCCATTTCTTCTTCTTCATCAGAAGAATCATCAGATAGCCATGTATCTGTCCCTGCAATTAAGCTGACTTGCTGCTGCTTCTTAGCTTCTTCCAGCTTATTCTCATAATAAGCAACATCTTTCAGCTTTTTGGTCTTGCATTCTGATACATAGTGACCTCTTTGCTTGCACTTGTAGCACACAACTTCAGCCTTCCCTTTATCCTTAGATCTAATCTCTTCCTTAGATCTTCCATCCATCCTCCCTCTGTCACTTCTCTGGTATCTCTGGCCTCCCCCCCTTAACCTCTGCTCAAATGTTTTGGTGAGCAGTGCTATTGCTTCAGCAAAAGCTGAAAAATCTGATGAAGTATCAGAAATTTCAAAACTTTGGCTGTTTGATGGTTGTGGATCATTGGTAGGTGTTGTTCTTTGTGAGTTTGAGATAAGAGCTAAAGATCCCCCTCTTTGAATGGTTTCTTCAAATATTTCTTCCTCTCTGGGGATCAAGATGCTGTATAAGTCATGAAGACTCATGTTTCCTAGTTCTAAGGTTGAGGACAAAGTCATGGTTAGACTTCTCCATTCTCTAGGTAAAGCATCAAGAAATTTTATGTTTCTTTCATCATTTGACTTTGTTATACCAAATTTCTTTAGCTTGTTTAAAAGTTTTGTAAATCTTTGATATGTATCATTTAATCTTTCAATGGGTAAACTTTTAAACCTCTCATATGAGGAAACATTGTTTGTTCTCTTGTTTCTTCTCATCCTTTCTCCTCCTTCACAAAGATTTTCCAACTGATCCCATATTTCCTTAGCTGATGCACATGCATCAACTTGTGAAAATATGCCATTGGGGATGGCCATTATTAAGAGTGACTTTGCCCTTTCATCCCCAGCCACCAGATCCTTGTCTTTCGCGCTCCAGTTTATTTCACTTTTGGGAGCACGGGAGGCTGGGATTCCTGGTGATTGGTCAGTTGCTGGAATAGCTGGTATTTCAGTCATTGGTATATGTGGACCCCTTTCAATGGATTGAAACAGAGCTCGGACATGACCATTGAGGAAATTGACCATCCTGATTTTCCATTGGGGGTATTCCTCTCTGACCAGTGTCGGAGGTTTAGACATAGAACCAATATTAAAAGCATTATTCCAGAATTGAAAGCTGGCCATATTTAGAGAAAAGAAGATGAGCGATTGATCGTTTGAAAATAGTTTATTCAATCTGCTCTGATACCAATTGTTGGACCCAGTTTGCCCTTAACAACTTCTTTTCATGTAATATGGCAAGTGATTTCAGTAGATGTGAAAAGATGTGCGGAAATGGAAATCAGACTTTCAGAAACAAGACCTACATAATTATCAAGTTTATATCACTTTGAAACAAAATAGTTTACAAGGTTATTGTAAGATTATTATGTCACACCCCGATATTTCCACGTGTCACCGGTGGGCCCGGTGGGGAGTATCGTGACGTAGTTGGTAACATCATAGTCAAACAACACAATATATATATGCACAGCGGAAGCAAAAGATAAATATATTACAATCCGAATATAAAGTAATATCCAGTATTACAACGAAAAGTAAAGAATCCACAGGCGGATTAAATATACATAATCATTGTTCAACAGACTTTAGACGCCTAGAACTTGCAAGATTCCTTATTAGCGCCCTTAGCTTCCAGCTAATTACGTTCAGTACCTGTCACTTAACCTTTTTGGAAAATACGTCAGTTTTCACTGGTAAATACAATTAACTGACTCATTTTGAAAAGGTTTTATAAAATTGATTTGAATGCACGTGGCACAAAATATCTTTTATAATTTGATTAAAATGCACAGAGGCAAAATAAATCTTTTATACTTGGGAGAATTATTTAAATATAATATTGTGAACGAATTACATGTTCCTTATGCGTTCAGTAGCCCGGATCGTGCCGGGTTAAAGCTTAATAGACACACCACATGATATAGCCCCGCGGTGGGTAACCAGCGGTTATACCTTGTTAATTATATGAGCACTAGCGGGTGTATGCCTACACGCGCGTGCTAAGGTCGTGGCCATTTCGTAAAATGATGCCAAGGATATCCGGGACATGGTCATTAACCCCCCAAAGGCTTTTAAGTAAACAAATCTGTTTAAACGAGCCGATCAAATTATTCAATTAACCACCCAACGATGGAAGATTTGATGCCCGATCAAGCGGTATTCTATATACCGTAACCCAAGCCCGTATAGGGAAAATAAGTTAAAAGTATTTACCTGAGCTAGCTCGTGTCTTAAATAGCAAGAATTTAATAACTCAGCCGTATTCACTTAAGTAAGCGTAGGTACCATTTACCGGAAGGCTCTAGTCTGGAATGATGGTATAAATAACCAATTAGAATGCTAACGGGTCTTTAATTAAGCCTAAGCTTAGACCGGTTAGTCTTACCGAAAGATACGGTTCAAACGCATGATTAAGCGAAGACCGGATAGAATGTGATTTAGACCCGACAAGTTCGGAGACTTGCTTAATATGGGTATTTCATACACATTCTGGATTTTGAGATAAAACCGATAAGGTTTGACCCGTTTAGGCTAATTTATGTAAACTAGTTACATAAACCGAACCGAACGCGTAATAAGCGTAACGGGTATACATATGAGCCATTTATAGGTTTCCTAAGTTAATATGCTTCATATATGTTGTGACATCAGTAAGATGTCTTTTATTATGCCCGAAACGAATTTAAACACAAACTATGCCCCGTAGGGGTAGTTTGGTCATTTAAAAGGTTATAAAAGAGTTTAAGTATTTACCTGTGTTATAGGTCTGATGTAATCAGCAAAAATACTTATTTTACTAAGTTATAACAGTAGGGTAAATTATATATGTGAAATTTATTAATTATAACCAAACTATGCACCGTAGGGGCATTTTGGTAATTTCACATAAGCCAAAAAGCTCAAAACCGAAGTCTGAGTTTAACAACCTTTGCTTATTGTTAAAATATTATAATTTACCTAAAATATCAGTAGGTATCATCCCTTGTATGTTTAAAATAGTTCTATTACATACTATGCGTTAAAAACGCTTAAAAAGGCGATTAGAAGCCATTTCCGGGTTTTATACCTAAAGCTGATATTTTTATTATTCCAGAAGGCTTAAAATAATTTATTTATCATATGTAATCAGTAGCAAAAGGTTTGGAGTCAATTAGATATGTAAAACTCATTTTATAGCCCGTAAGGGCAAAACCGTCAATTACCGGATTAAGCCTATAACTATAAGTTATGCTCAGCCTAAAATTAATTAAAAATATTCAAAAATCCCAAAATAATATATTACATCAGTGGGTAAAGAGTTTGATATCAAAAAGTGAGTTTAAATAGGCTATACGCTAATTACGCCGTTTAATTAACATAAAGCTTTCAATTTACGCTAATGAGCATAACTCTCAATCTACAGCTCCAATTGATGTCAAATTTTGGGTGCAAGTTTATATATCAGTAACTAAAGTTTCTACTCTTTTACATTTTCAAAAATCACGTTTTAAGGTGAAAAGGGCATAATAGTCAACATATGAGCAATTAACAGAATCATGCGTAATAATTGGTTACTAATGAACCATGGTGTATAATCACAGAGGGTTATACTAGCATGTAACCTGGTCTAAATAAAGCTCTAAGGTATTTTTAAAACATACCAAAACGGGTTAGAACTGAAGTCAAAGCAAAAGTCAAAGCTTTGCGACTTTCGGTTCCGAACCGGGCCTAAACAGTAAAGTGTCGGGTTGAACATGTTTAGACATGTTCTTACACTAATTACCAAGTTATATTAGTGATCAAACAGGTTGTATATGTTCTACATTGCTAATTATGCATAAATTAGAAAATAAGTATCCTGTTGACTTTTTAATGACTAGTTTGACCCGACTTTTGACCTAGTTAGAGTGGGAATCAGGGGGAGCCCTTTTAAGGGTTTATTACCCACATAATTACCAACTTATAACTACTTTCAATTTGACTAATCACTGGACCATTAGTGATTAATCGATAAGTCAACCGTTAATTTCGACGGTTTGACTTTTAAGCTAATTACTAAGCAAAACTTGATCAAGGAAGGTTAAGGATACTTACCAAGGTCTTAATTAAGACTAAGGATGATTAGGGTCTGCCCTAGAGCTCCAGGAAGTCTCCAAGAAAGCAGATGGAAGGAATGATAAAAAAATGTTGCAAACAATGGCCTTTTATAGTGATCTTGGATCAATTTGATGATGACAACTAAGTCTATGAGTGATCCTAGATCATTAACACATGCCCCTAAGCCCTAAAATCAGTAGAGGACGCGCATGGAATTGATAAAGGGAAAAACATGTCGTTTGAAAGGTTGAACAGGCAAGAAAAACGAGTTTCTGCATCTGGGCACTGCTTGCGCACCGTAAGGGTTTTGGTGTTGAGGTGCGCAAGCACCTGGTCAGCAAAACAGAATTTTTCAAAAATGGCACATTAGGCCCCTGAACTTCCAAACTTGATTTCCGACACCTCTAAGGCCCGTTAAACCATTTTAAGGCTCTACAATGATGCCTAAGCATAGGGAACATGAAACATGCTCAGAAATATGCCGGATGTCGGTTCGTTAGGTCGTACGGTCTCGTTGTTCGGCAAATTACGACCAAAACACGGACGGACGCGAAAAATTATCCAAACGATGCAACGAATGGAATTTTATCAAGCCAAAAACTAAAATAAAATATTTTAGTGCTTACATAAATTTTTGGGTGTCCGGGGATATTCAGAATGTAAGATATGCGTGTAAACGCAAACTTGTGCGCTTTTGACACTTTTAGTCCCTTCATGACATAAAAGTTTATTCTTGCGCACCAAACACCTCTAAGCCTATATCTAAGCTATGAGAAGTATAAATAGGGTATGCTTGACTCATGGTCATATTCCGGAAGGTCCGATAACATACGAATCGGTATACTTTAACAGTTTGACGCTTTAGGTCCCTCTAATGCCCAAACTTGTGTATATCATCGATTAATAGCATTGAAGCCTCATCTAATCCATATTAGGAATTCTTGAAAGTATTATTAAACATCATAATACTTCGGGCTCGGTAAAAGGTCATTCAGAGGTATAATTAAACATATTGACACTTTTAGTCCCTTATACTTGCAAAGTTGCGCGTAACTTCACTTTTAGGCATAAAAGCCTTGGATTGCCAATGACTGGCATTCCCGAGAGTATAATCAAATATCATATGGCTCTCGGTTTGTTAAAAGGTCACTCAGAGGTAAGAATTAACATGTTGACGCTTTTAACCCTTTATTGCGCAAACTTTTAATTGATTACACACACGGCTACACTTGATCAATAAGTGGCTCATTTGTGAATATAAAACCGTAAAAGGTTATTTAGAAACTTATTTTAGGTATGCTAACACCTCCAGTCCTTTCATAAACAATGTTTTCGATTTTTCGAAAAATTAGTCCCTTATATTCAAGGATTGACTTTACTAGGGTTTATTACACGTGTCAATACTTTATTGGACGTGATTTTACGAGGTGTTACATCCTCACCCCCTTAAAAGAAATCTCGAACTCGAGATTTGTTAAGTAAAGGAAGTGCCTACTGTCTTATATTGAACTTAGTCTTCCTCAGTTCATTTAGGCCTCTAAGGCACCCCAGTTGACCTCTATAATAGGTCATGCATCCTTTTGGAGTTTCTTAACCTGCCGATCCTAAATCGGCACAGGTTTCTTGTTTAATCAAAAATCTGCATATCACTATGTTATAATGCTTTCTGACTTATTGGCGAAACACGTCCTTAAATCATTGGTATATAACGCATTGTGAGCTCCACGAGGCTCCTTAGATAGGTTTTAGCTTATAGGCTATTGACCCTTGTTGCATTCGATTTCCCGAATGTTCCTATATATATATATCCAGGGCTTAACCTACCCTGAGAAATTAAATTTTTAGCACACCCTTCTTAGGGTGATACCTTTGATTGAACCTTATTCCTTATTAAGGACTTAAGAAGGTTGCGAATTTTATAATCCTAAGTTTTTTCTGCCGAATAATGGCAACTTACAGATGATCATGGATTTGTTTGATCTTATTCGTTGTTTCCAAGTCAACTTTCAGATCCTGATAATTGGACTTACCAATCCTTTATCTAACAAAAGATGCTTAACATTTCATCCATATAAGGTCTCCCAAGGAGCAACCTTAATACTTATATAATAACTATTATAGAAAAACTTATCTTAAGGTGAGATGGTTATTCCAACCATTGCTCAAAACTAATCTTAAGGAGTAGTTAATCCTTACAATTAGTCGAACAAATCGACGATCCTGGGCAGCTGATGGCATTGCCTAATTAGGGTTGCGGTAAATAATGCATAAGCAAAATGAACCGTCTTTCATAATTAACTATACCGAATTCTCAAGATATTGAGTTAAGCTATATGAATCGTCTATCTTAAAATTTACTTAATCAGGGTTTGATCCTTCCATTGATAGTACTGGCCGTCTTGGAGATTTTTTTTTTTAACAGTACAGCCTTAATGGGATATAAATCTTAATTCTACTTGCCCTTTAGGGGTAAACAGGGTAATCTTAGGAGAAGATAATTATGACACATAGAGATGTCAGAGTTGTCCGTAATCTCAAGCTTTGGTTTATCTATCGATGTCGGTGTCAGATACATGAAACATTCTCTTTACACAAGCAAGGATGTCCTAAGTAGAGATACTTATAAGGACATTTTTATATTGGATATCTTCCTTGAATACTACTAGTCGACTTTAGTACAATATGACCATTGGGATATCTCAGGGGTTCCATGCATTAAACCTCCATACTGACCAGGCATGGAAGCAATCTATGGGACACACTAGGATACGCCAATCCTCATATGGCACTTTTATCATACCATCTGGGATTCGGAATCGATAGAGATTAAAGAGATATCAACTATATATGTTGACGCACTTCCTCTTAGAGAGAGGACATTTCGAGAACTCTACGACTGAAGGTTCCTGATAGGAACAAAAGAAATGATTCTTCCGATTTTCGTCTGTAAATTTTACCTTACACTTAATATCTGGGGTTTTTATGGAAAACTTTCTAAAAGTTTGCTAAGCTTAAGATCTTATGAGAGACTTAGCAGCATCTTAACCCAAACGTATCTCCTTGAGTGGTTAAAGGCTCACCATAAGGAGTTTTTGATAACTACTTGCTTCTTATCATCCACAATATAGGCTTGGCTACCAGACGACCAACCCATTCTTATCACTATATCGAGTCCTTTATTATATAAATGAAAACGAGGACAGCAGAAAGGAATGATTCCTAATGGATATAAAACATCCATCTAATATTGTTGAAGCAGTCTCTGAGGTACCATCGGTCAATTTTTACTTTACATTTAACGCTTTGAGTTTTAGCAGGCAGATTTACTGATTTACAAAATCTATTGTCAACGGAAGACTTATCTGAACCTGATTCAATTAATACTCTAGCATGAGCGTTTTTGATAAAGAAATACCTGTTGTGACATTGTCATCCTAAATAGCCTCCTGAGCGCCCATTTGAGAGTTTCCAGCTTCGGTCTTCTTAGTCTCCCCAGGCTTCTTGGTTTTATTTGGGCAATTTGTCTTGATGTGCCTTATTTCATTGCATCCATAGCAGGTTGCGTCTCCCAATCTCTTGCAATCCAAGGTCTTATGTTCCTTGGCCTTGCAGATTCCACAGGGTAAAGGCTGAGATTCAAATCTGCATTTCCCGAGGTGGTATTTTCTACAGGTTTTGCATCTGGTCTTCTCACTGGTCTGCTGTTTGTCCTTCAAATCCTTCCCAGACTTAGTTGCTCCTTCCCTGGCAACATTAGGGCAATTAGTACTGATGTGGCCCTTTTCGCCGCAGCTGAAACAGTTTGCATTCTTTATGTCCCTACATTCGTGGGACTGGTGGCCAGCTCTTTTACAGATGCCACATTGCTTTATCTTTTGATTTGATCGACATTGTCCCCAGTGTCTTCTTTTGCAGGTTTTACATTCGGTTTTTGCCTCCATTGGTTTGGACTGGTTATAGCTTGAACCGGTCTTACCCTTTTTGTAACTCCTACTTGGGGTTTTATCATACTTTCACTTATGATCCTTCAACACACGGCCCACAGCGTTGTTTACGGCTGTATTTATCATAGCCTGAAACTCGGTGCTAGTTAAGTTCAGTCTTGCATCATCATTCTGATCAACTGGATGATTGTGAGCTTCAGAGGAGTCAACCATGGTGAAGCTTTGAAGGCTACTAACCAAGTAGTAAAAATTTGTTTAATCATATAGCGAATTGTCGAATTTGATGAATAAATAGCCATGGTGCAATTAAACCATATAGGCAAATAGATAGTATTTAATTTATTTGATTATGTTTTGCCTAAGTCTTTAAATAAACCATCTCTGGCGTTTAAACGGAATATAATCCTTCATATTTATTAGACAGGGGACATAAGTCACGACTGCCAATGTCATACTGACATATTTTAAATATAGCACAAGGCTTGTTCCAAAGGACTTTTGATGGCTCAGAGGCCGTGTCACTAGGGAAAATTTTAAAACATAATCAATGATTCCTTTGGATCAGAAAATTTCATAGTTCATTATCTTGACAAGAAGTTATGAAATAAAAACTACCTTTTTCATGCATTCATCTTTGCCCGTAGGTATACATCTCGAATGGATGTTTTGATGCGTACATCATGTTCGACGTTTATTAGCCATGATTCCCATCGATCACTTATGCTAAAAGGGGTTTGGAAAAATTTCCTAATATAAAGATGACAAGTGTGATTTTATCGCATCACTGTTGCCAGAAGTGTTAACATATTTACAATGTTACAAGGATTTGAATCCTTTGGATAGGTTCTACCATCTTGGCCTTGTCTGGAATGACATATAGGCTAGGTCGTACCTTTAAGATTCTTTTTACTATGTATATTGGCAGGGAAGGAAGGATATTTATTTTATTCAGGATTTTTTTTATCACAAATCATAATTTACAGGTTAATAATAGCACAAATGGCCTAGTCGCGTAGACAAGCTTAATTTATAAGCCAGGATTTCAGAGAATCGAGGCATTTTAGGTTTGAATCAAAGTTCATTACCTTTTCTTGACAGGGAGTTGTAGGCTACCACTGTCTTTAGTCTCAGAGGACATTAACTATAGCCCGTAGGCACTTCCCTTCTAAGGGATGTTTATAATATGATCATCTTATAGGATGATATAAGCCATGATTTCAGAGAATCGGGGCATTAAGGTTTGAATCAAAGTTCATTACCTTTTCTGGACAGAGAGTCAAAGACTACTACTGTCTTTAGTCTCAGAGGACGTTTATTATAGCCCGTAGGCACTTCATCCTTAAGGGATGATTATTTCTAATAATGGAATTTAGATTAACCCTCTTTTTAAAAGATGGCCTGTGTGACTTTTAACGATTCACAGTTTGCCAAAAATGTTAACATACTTACAGATGTTAACAGGGATTGGAATCTTTTGGATAGGTTTTACCGTCTTGGCCATGTCTGCAATGACATTTAGGCTAGGTTTTACCATCTTGGCCATGTCTGCATTGACATTTAGGCTAGGTTTTACCATCTTGGCCATGTCTGCATTGACATTTTGGCTAGGTTTTACCTTTAAGATTATTTTAATATTTAACGCAGAGCAATCCTAAATTGAGGTGTTAACAAGGATCTTAATCTAATTGAGGAACTACCATCTTGGCCCTGTCTCAAAATAACATGTGGCTAGGTCTTGTCCTTTTTAGATTTTGCCATTTTATTATAATGGTAGATCTTATAATATAGGAATGATATTTTTAAATATCATCGTTCCTTTAAAGTTTAACAAGTATAGGGTTGCCCTAAACGGGACTTCTAATAAAATGACTTGCCCATGCAAAGGCTAATCAGAAAAATAACAAGGAAGTAATTAAAAGACAATGAAACGAATTTGGATTAGTCCTATGTTCTCGTCTAGACTCAAGAATGTGCAATTGTGTAACTGAGATTAAACACAAAGGCTAGTGTTTAATTCACTCAGTATTGGCTCTGATACCAACCTGTCACACCCCGACATTTCCACATGTCACCGGTGGGCCCGGTGGGGAGTATCGTGACATAGTTGGTAACATCATAGTTAAACAACACAATATATATATGCACAGCGGAAGCAAAAGATAAATATATTACAATCCGAATATAAAGTAATATCAAGTATTACAACGGAAAGTAAAGAATCCACAGGCGGATTAAATATACATAATCATTGTTCAACAGACTTTAGACGCCTAGAACTTGCAAGATTCCTTATTAGCGCCCTGAGTTTCTAGCCAATTACGTTCAGTACCTGTCACTTAACCTTTTTGGAAAATACGTCAGTTTTCACTGGTAAATACAATTAACTGACTCATTTTGAAAAGGTTTTATAAAATTGATTTGAATGCACGTGGCACAAAATATCTTTTATAATTTGATTAAAATGCACAGAGGCAAAATAAATCTTTTATACTTTGTTATACCAAATTTCTTTAGCTTGTTTAAAAGTTTTGTAAATCTTTGATGTAACAACTGTGCTTGTAATCATTATGAACAGTTCTGTTATCAATAAAACATTGTTATTTGATCCCAATGTTTGTTTGATTATGTTTTACATTTTTCATGTTTTGACTTTTATGTAATTTCAAACTCCATATCGCTTTCTGGAGAGTTATACGTAAACTGGTGCGTAAACATAACCAGTTTAATGCGACAAATACTCCGGAACATCAACATATACTTAACATACCTTAAATAACCTTTACATAACTTAGAAATAAGTTTTAAAGGCTTTGGTATGGCAAAAACAAGTTAATTCGCTTACAGGGACTAAACTTGACAAACTGCGAAAGTGTGCCAATTTGAACAGTAACGAACATTCCGAAACATGACCATAAGTTAAACACACCTTAAATATCCTTTACATAGCTTAGAAATAGGCTTTGAGGGGTTCGGTGTGCTAAAATAAACTTTTGGGTCATTCAGGGACTAAAAGTGTCAAAAAGTGCACAAGTTTGCATTTTCGCGCATAACTTACGTTCTGAATACATCCGGACATCCAAAAATTTATGTAAGCATGACTATATTATTATTTAGTGTTTGGCTTGTCAAAAATCCATTCGTCGCGTCATTTGGATCGTTTTTCGCGCTTATGCGCATTCCGTCGTAATTAAGCGAACATCGCGTTCGTACGACTAAACGAACCGACATTCGATATATTTTTGAGCATGTTTTGAGTTGCCTATACTTTAACTTCATTTTTTAGCTTTGAAATGAGGTTAACGGGGCTTAAAAGTGTCAAATATGCATCAAAATACAAGTTTCTGCGCTGTAGGGACTAAAATGGTAATTCTGCCAAACTTGACCCTTGCGCATCGTAAGGCTCTCAATGTTACGATGCACAAGCTAAGGCCAGCTGCAACAAATCGTTTCTTGGCTGCTGTTTTCAGCTCTTAACCCCTCCAAAAGCCAAGTACAAGTGTCAAAACCCTATGGTGAGTGCCCAATTAGTTACCACAACATCTTGACAAGTGTACGGGCTAGATCATTCCCTCTTTTCCAAGAAACGATCCTAACGGTGGACCGAAAACTATAAATACCCACCTCCACCCTTCACTTCCTCACACTTGAATCTGATTTATGCCTTCTAAGTTGAAGTTTATACTTCATACCTGAAGGAAAATCGGATCAAGAGCTTTCGGGGACCCTTTGTAAGTGTTCCTTCGTTCTTTTATTGCTTTTCGAGTCCGAAAGTCAAACTTTGTTTGACTTTCAGCGTTGACCAGCTTATGGTCAATGCGAAGTTCGTTTGAACTTCACAACGTGATTGTAATCACGATGGTTATAGTCCCTTGGGACTATGCCTACTGATTACCACGTTGTCTAGGGTCGTAGGGTAAGCGATCTAATAAATCGCTTATACCTTCGAACCCGACCCAGTTTGGTCGATCATTAGGATGCGACCAAATACATTAGGTGACCATATTATATAGGGAATAACCTTCCGAGGTTATACCTTATGGTCGCTTCGTTTAAGTAGTTGTATGATAGGTAGTCTATATGCCTTAGGTAAATTACCAGAATACCCTTTTCATGCATAATTGGTAATTAAGCATATGTAACCTAAACTTTTGCCACATAACTGATTATGTAACATGTTTAGGCATATAACACTTGTCATAGGACTAGTTAGGCGGTCCGAACGCGTTTTACGCGAACGATGCGTTAAAGTAGCATAAGCTACCTAAACGGGTCGTAATGGGTCGTAAACACTTAGGTTAAGTTTCAATTAGTATGTAGGCTTTGTTAAACCATATCACATGAGTTCCTACACTCATTTGGTTTACAAACCCTCATGCTACCCAGTCTTCCGATTTAGGTCCGGTTTATTAACATAGTTACCTATATTAGGTGCCGTTTGATATCCGTGATCTCTAGCATTGTTTGGTTGTTACTGAAGGACTACTGAACAATCTCAAGTGAGTACATAGAACCCCTCTTTTACTGTTTTCCAAACTGTTTTGGGGTGGAACACATGTGCCTACTTGTTACTTTCATGCTTTCCTGTTTTCACATCATATACCTGCTATGTTCGTTAGTACATTATAGTACATGATTTCATTACATTTCATGCTATGTATGCGCATTGTGTGTGTACTTAGTACATCGTTTTACATTACATTTTATGCTATGTATGCCCATTGTGTGTGTACTTAGTACATCGTTTTACCTTACATTTTATGCTATGTATGCCCATTGTGTGCCTACTTAGTACATCGTTTTACATGACATTTCACGCTATGTATGTTCATTTGATTACATACTTAGTGCATTGTTTTCACATGCTTACATTTTGGTATGACATTTGGTTTGTTTACATGGGACAAAACATTCATTAACATTGATCCCGCCGTTCGTTAGTAGGTAGTGGTACCATAGGAATTGACAACTCCCGTTCCGGACATCCCGGTTAGGTGGGGATGAAAGGAATGACCGAATTCGATATACATAACTCAGATAAACCTTTAATTTGTTTAAGGGTTTATCGCCACAGTCTCAAGGATTGGATGTATGCATTTTCACAATACCGCATAAATGTTCATATTCAGTATAGCATGCATTTCCACAAGACATAACATTGATTTAAACCATGTTTTACTTCAATATATTGTTTTGTGCATTTTTACCTATGGCTTAATGAGTATATTTATACACATATATATTCCACTTGCCATACATGACATTTTGACAAGGTTTACACAAAGACATTGGACATAGACATTTTGACATAAACATTTTGACATGATTTACATTTGACACATAAACATGTTTGACATTTGTTTTACATTACATGATTTACATCTTGACATAAACATTTTGACATATTATCCAATACATTTGACAATTGGTTTAAACATAGACATCTTACATTGTTGGTTTGGTTTGAGTAAGTGATTTAAGTAACGAGGCGTGTGTAATATGATACAAGCATGGTGGATACGCCGCTGGTACTTCCTATATATAAGTGATTGTATGGTATTACATATCGTAGCGTTATTTGAATCATTTCAATTTGGACACATAACATTTTATACAAATAACATACTTTTCACAATACATTGTTTTACAAACAACTTAATTTATACAAACTCATTTCACGTGGTTATTCGCCTAACCATGTCTTATTCTTTTATACACATATATCATTTGGTTTATTTATCACTTTTCAAATGATTTACAAGACAAAGCAAATTACAAGGTTCATGACTAAACATTTTCTTAAACATAAGTCATGAATCCTATCTTCACAAAACCTATGTATCTCACAGGCATTTTTATGCTGACGTACCTATTTTCACATGTGTTTTCAGGAGCTTTTGCGTAGGATGATGATCATGACACTAGGGCGGACCTGTGCCTTAGAGACTTAAAATGAAGATAGACTATGTTTAATTATGTTATAAACTCTTTGATTCATGTTTAAGACAATGTAACACTCTTTTTTAATAAATAAAATACAACTTTGTATGCCATGGTTATGAAACAATTAATTCTGTTACAACACTCCCCGGTGTTTCCGCCACGTTTTGTATGCTATACGTGGTCGGGGTGTGACATTTGATATGTATCATTTAATCTTTCATTGGGTAAACTTTTAAACCTCTGATATGAGGAAACATTGTTTGTTCTCTTGTTTCTTCTCATCCTTTCTCCTCCTTCACAAAGATTTTCCAACTGATCCCATATTTCCTTAGCTGATGCACATGCATCAACTTGTGAAAATATGTCATTGGGGATGGCCATTATTAAGAGTGACTTTGCCCTTTCATCCCCAGCCACCAGATCCTTGTCTTTCGCGCTCCAGTTTATTTCACTTTTGGGAGCACGGGAGGCAGGGATTCCTGGTGATTGGTCAGTTGCTGGAATAGCTGGTATTTCAGTCATTGGTATATGTGGACCCCTTTCAATGGATTGAAACATAGCTCGGACATGACCATTGAGGAAATTGACCATCCTGATTTTCCATTGGGGGTATTCCTCTCTGACCAGAGTCGGAGGTTTAGACATAGAACCAATATTAAAAGCATTATTCCAGAATTGAAAGCTGGCCATATTTAGAGAAAAGAAGATGAGCGATTGATCGTTTGAAAATAGTTTATTCAATCTGCTCTGATACCAATTGTTGGACCAAGTTTGGCCTTAACAACTTCTTTTCATGTAATATGGCAAGTGATTTCAGTAGATGTGAAAAAGATGTGCGAAAATGGAAATCAGACTTTCAGAAACAAGACCTACATAATTATCAAGTTTATATCACTTTGAAACAAAATAGTTTACAAGGTTATTGTAAGATTATTATGTCACACCCCGATATTTCCACGTGTCACCGGTGGGCCCGGTGGGGAGTATCGTGACGTAGTTGGTAACATCATAGTCAAACAACACAATATATATATGCACAGTGGAAGCAAAAGATAAATATATTACAATCCGAATATAAAGTAATATCCAGTATTACAACGAAAAGTAAAGAATCCACAGGCGGATTAAATATACATAATCATTGTTCAACAGACTTTAGACGCCTAGAACTTGCAAGATTCCTTATTAGCGCCCTGAGCTTCCAGCCAATTACGTTCAGTACCTGTCACTTAACCTTTTTGGAAAATACGTCAGTTTTCACTTGTAAATACAATTAACTGACTCATTTTGAAAAGGTTTTATAAAATTGATTTGAATGCACGTGGCACAAAATATCTTTTATAATTTGATTAAAATGCACAGACGCAAAATAAATCTTTTATACTTGGGAGAATTATTTAAATATAATCTTGTGAACGAATTACATGTTCCTTATGCGTTCAGTAGCCCGGATCGTGTCGGGTTAAAGCTTAATAGACACACCACATGATATAGCCCCGTGGCGGGTAACCAGCGGTTATACCTTGTTAATTATATGAGCACTAGCAGGTGTATGCCTACACGCGCGTGCTAAGGTCGTGGCCATTTCGTAAAATGATGCCAAGGATATCCGGGACATGGTCATTAACCCCCCAAAGGCTTTTAAGTAAACAAATCTGTTTAAACGAGCCGATCAAATTATTCAATTAACCACCCAACGATGGAAGATTTGATGCCCGATCAAGCGGTATTCTATATACCGTAACCCAATCCCGTATAGGGAAAATAAGTTAAAAGTATTTACCTGAGCTAGCTCCTGTCTTAAATAGCAAGAATTTAATAACTCAGCCCTATTCACTTAAGTAAGCGTAGGTACCATTTACCGGAAGGCTCTAGTCTGGAATGATGGTATAAATAACCAATTAGAATGCTAACGGGTCTTTAATTAAGCCTAAGCTTAGACCGGTTAGTCTTACCGAAAGATACAGTTCAAACGCATGATTAAGCGAAGACCGGATAGAATGTGATTTAGACCCGACAAGTTCGGAGACTTGCTTAATATGGGTATTTTATACACATTCTGGATTTTGAGATAAAACCGATAAGGTTTGACCCGTTTAGGCTAATTTATGTAAACTAGTTACATAAACCGAACCGAACGCGTAATAAGCGTAACGGGTATACAAATGAGCCATTTATAGGTTTCCTAAGTTAATATGCTTCATATATGTTGTGACATCAGTAAGATGTCTTTTATTATGCCCGAAACGAATTTAAATACAAACTATGCCCCGTAGGGGTAGTTTGGTCATTTAAAAGGTTATAAAAGAGTTTAAGTATTTACCTGAGTTACAGGTCTGATGTAATCAGCAAAAATACTTATTTTACTAAGTTATAACAGTAGGGTAAATTATATATGTGAAATTTATTAATTATAACCAAACTATGCACCGTAGGGGCATTTTGGTAATTTCACATAAGCCGAAAAGCTCAAAACCGATGTCTGAGTTTAACAACCTTTGCTTACTGTTAAAATATTATAATTTACCTAAAATATCAGTAGGTATCATCCCTTGTATGTTTAAAATAGTTCTATTACATACTATGTGTTAAAAACGCTTAAAAAGGCGATTAGAAGCCATTTCCGGGTTTTATACCTAAAGCTGATATTTTTATTATTACAGAAGGCTTAAAATAATTTATTTATCATATGTAATTAGTAGCAAAAGGTTTGGAGTCAATTAGATATGTAAAACTCATTTTATAGCCCGTAAGGGCAAAACCGTCAATTACCGGATTAAGCCTATAACTATAAGTTATGCTCAGCCTAAAATTAATTAAAAATTTTCAAAAATCCCAAAATAATATATTACATCAGTGGGTAAAGAGTTTGATATCAAAAAGTGAGTTTAAATAGGCTATACGCTAATTACGCCGTTTAATTAACATAAAGCTTTCAATTTACGCTAATGAGCATAACTCTCAATCTACACCTCCAATTGATGTCAAATTTTGGGTGCAAGTTTATATATTAGTAACTAAAGTTTCTACTCTTTTACATTTGCAAAAATCACGTTTTAAGGTGAAAAGGGCATAATAGTCAACATATGAGCAATTAACGGAATCATGCGTAATAATTGGTTACTAATGAACCATGGTGTATAATCACAGAGGGTTATACTAGCATGTAACCTGGTCTAAATAAAGCTCTAAGGTATTTTTAAAACATACCAAAATGGGTCAGAACTAAAGTCAAAGCAAAAGTCAAAGCTTTGCGACTTTCGGTTCCGAACCGGGTCTAAACAGTAAACTGTCGGGTTGAACATGTTTAGACATGTTCTTACACTAATTACCAAGTTATATTAATGATCAAACAGGTTGTATATGTTCTACATTGCTAATTATGCATAAACTAGAAAATAAGTATCCTGTTGACTTTTTAATGACTAGTTTGACCCGACTTTTGACCTAGTTAGAGTGGGAATCAGGGGGAGCCCTTTTAAGGGTTTATTACCCACATAATTACCAACTTATAACTACTTTCAATTTGACTAATCACTGGACCATTAGTGATTAATCGATAAGTCAACCGTTAATTTCGACGGTTTGACTTTTAAGCTAATTACTAAGCAAAACTTGATCAAGGAAGGTTAAGGATACTTACCAAGGTCTTAATTAAGACTAAGGATGATTAGGGTCTGCCCTAGAGCTCCAGGAAGCCTCCAAGAAAGCAGATGGAAGGAATGATCAAAAAATGTTGCAAACAATGGCCTTTTATAGTGATCTTGGATCAATTTGATGATGACAACTAAGTCTATGAGTGATCCTAGATCATTAACACATGCCCCTAAGCCCTAAAATCAGTAGGGGACGCGCATGGAATTGATAAAGGGCAAAACATGTCGTTTGAAAGGTTGAACAGGCAAGAAAAACGAGTTTCTGCATCTGGGCACTGCTTGCGCACCGTAAGGGTTTTGGTGTTGAGGTGCGCAAGCACCTGGTCAGCAAAACAGAATTTTTCAAAAATGGCACATTAGGCCCCTGAACTTCCAAACTTGATTTCCGACACCTCTAAGGCCCGTTAAACCATTTTAAGGCTCTACAATGATGCCTAAGCATAGGGAACATGAAACATGCTCAGAAATATGCCGGATGTCGGTTCGTTAGGTCGTACGGTCTCGTTGTTCGGCTAATTACGACGAAACACGGACGGACGCGAAAAATGATGCAAACGATGCAACGAATGGAATTTTATCAAGCCAAACACTAAAATAAAATATTTTAGTGCTTACATAAATTTTTGGGTGTCCGGGGATATTCAGAATGTAAGATATGCGTGTAAACGCAAACTTGTGCGCTTTTGACACTTTTAGTCCCTGCATGACATAAAAGTTTATTCTTGCGCACCAAACACCTCTAAGCCTATATCTAAGCTATGAGAAGTATAAATAGGGTATGCTTGACTCATGGTCATATTCCAGAAAGTCCGATAACATACGAATCGGTATACTTTAACAGTTTGACGCTTTAGGTCCCTCTAATGCCCAAACTTGTGTATATCATCGATTAATAGCTTTGAAGCCTCATCTAATCCATATTAGGAATTCTTGAAAGTATTATTAAACATCATAATACTTCGGGCTCGGTAAAAGGTCATTCAGAGGTATAATTAAACATATTGACACTTTTAGTCCCTTATACTTGCAAAGTTGCGCGTAACTTCACTTTTAGGCATAAAATCCTTGGATTGCCAATGATTGGCATTCCCGAGAGTATAATCAAATATCATATGGCTCTCGGTTTGTTAAAAGGTCACTCAGAGGTAAGAATTAACATGTTGACGCTTTTAACCCTTTATTGCGCAAACTATTAATTGATTACACACACGGCTACACTTGATCAACAAGTGGCTCATTTGTGAATATAAAACCGTAAAAGGTTATTTAGAAACTTATTTTAGGTATGCTAACACCTCCAGTCCTTTCATAAACAATGTTTTCGATTTTTCAAAAAATTAGTCCCTTATATTCAAGGATTGACTTTACTAGGGTTTATTACACGCGTGTCAATACTTTATTGGACGTGATTTTACGAGGTGTTACATATTATCTAATACAAATGAATCTTGAATTCTGTGGGTGAGAGGGCAATGGAGTTTATGTAGTATGTATGAATGCTAAGCTTCAAACTCAATTGTCTTCTGCTGGTTGAGCCTTCTATTTATAGAAGGCTGGGTATATGAATAAACAATAGTTTATTCATGCAATAAGTCCTGCAACAAGTAGCAATTTGACATATTCATTGAATCCAACGTTCAAGTTGCCTTTGTAATCATGATATCCAATAATATCAAGTTGCTTCGGTCACTGTGGCAGGAAAGAGCTGAGTTTTAAACAAGTGGGGTATTCATCAGAATTTCTGATAAACCACTTCATAAGAAATTCTGGTGAACAAATCATCAGAAAATCTGATGATCAGAATCGTCAGAAACTGGTGATATTTGATCAGAAATATCATCAGATCCATCAGAAATGACCTTCTCTGATAATCTTCTTCAGCTCTTGATCAACTTGTAATTCTTTGAAGTAGATGCTTTTTATTTTAGCTGTCCTATCTGATCTTCTTCTTCTTGTTGTGATCTTCATGACTGTTATCTCTTCATAGATCCAGTTGATTGTGATTTTCTTCAATACTTACAAATAAAGTTTCCTAACAGACACCTTGTCCGAATCGTTCCATTTATGCTTGTTATCAGTGGTGGGAGTTGTAGCAGTTGTAGCACCACGAGCTGGTAGCGAACCACGCTCGACCTCCTGGTCGGTGATCTTGTGAGCTAATCGGATGATTCGTGGCAAATTGTCAAGATTTGCTGTATTAACTAAGCCCTTGACTTACGGCGCTACATGTACAGCTCAATCCTCCGGAGTGGTGGTCGTGATAAGTTAGGACACATGTTCACTGTCACACCCCGACCACGTGGAACATACAAAACGTGGCGGAAACATCGGGGAGTGTTGTAACAGAATTAATGTTTCACAACCATGGAAATTAAAGTTTCGTTTTATTCATTAGAAGTGTTACAATGTCTAAACAAACATGGAAATACAACATAATTAACTAGTCTGCATCTTTTATTGTCACTAAGGCCCATGTCCGCCTAAGTGTATCTTGATCAATCCTATGCTTCATTTCCTGAAACACATGTGAAAATAGGTACATCAGCATAAAAATGCCGGCGAGTACATAGGTTTTGTGAAAATAAGATTCATGACTTCTGTTTAAGAAAATGTTTAGTCATGAACCTTGTAATTTGCTTTGTCTTTGTAAATCATTTGAAAAACAATAAGTTCAGATGATACATATAAATAAGTGAATAATGCATGGTTAAATGAATAGCCATGTAAAAATGAGTTTGTATAAGTTAAGTTGTTTGTAAATCAATGTCTTGTGAAAAATATGTTATTTGCATAAAATGTTCTATGTCTCAAACTGAAATGATTCAAATAACGCTACGACATGTAATACCATACAAACACTTATATATAGGAAGTACCAGCGGCGTATCCACCATGCTTGTATCATATTACACCCGCATCGTTACTTAATCACTTAATCAAACCAAACCAACAATGTAAATTGTCCATGTATAAATGAATTTGTCAAATGTATTGAATAATATGTCAAAATGCATGATCAATGTAAATCATGTAATGTGTAACCTAAATGATATGTATGGCTAGTGAAAACGCATCAACTAAACCATAGGTGAAATGCACAAAAACAAGGTATTGAAGTAAAACTGTGTTTAAATCAACGTTATGTTTTGTGTAAAATGCATGATCAAGGTCAATCATGTTAAAATGTCTATGTCTAATGTCTATGTCAAAATGTCCTGTATGGCTAGCGAAATGTGTCAACTAAACCATATGCACAAGAACATAGTATTGAAGTAAAACGTAGTTTAAATCAACATTATGTCTTATGAAAATGCATGATCAAGGTCAATCATGTTAAAATGTCTATATGCATGCTATACTGAATATGAACATTTATGTGGTGTTGTGAAAATTCATACATCCAAGCCTTGAGACAGTCGGATAACTATGTAAAAAATGAGTTATCAAAAGAATATGTATTCGGATTCGGTCATTCCTTACGTCCAAACAAACCCGAGATTTCAGGAATGGGATTTGTCAAGTCCTATGGTACCACTACCTACTACCGAGCGGCATGATCGGTGTTAATGAATGTATAGTATAGTTTAAACAAACCAAATGTCATGCCAAAATGTAAGCATGTTTTATGAAGATAATGTACCTAGTATGCTAGAGTAAACATACAAGGTAGAGCTGTAAAACAATGTGTCCATATGTTACTGGAACATATGCAACATAGATGCAATGTAAAATAATGTACTAAGAATGTACTAAATGGACATACATAGCATGAAAACAATGAAATCATGTACTATAAGTGTACTATCAAACATAGCCGGTATATGACGTGAAAACAGGAAAGCAGGAAAGTAACAAGTAGGCACATGTGTTTCACCCCAAAACAGTTTGGAAAACAGTAAAAGAGGGGTCTATGTACTCACTTGAGATTGCTCAGTAGTCCTTGAGTAACAACCAAACAATGCTAGAGATCACGGAAATCAAACGGCACCTAATATAGGTAACTATGTTAATTAACCGGACCTAAATCGGAAGATTGGGTAGCATTAGGGTTTGTAAACCAAATGAGTGTAGGAACTCATATGATATGGTTTAACAAAGCCTACATGCTAAATGAAACTTAACCTAAGTCTTATCGACCCATTACGACCCGTTTAGGAAGCTTATGCTACTTTAACGCGTCGTTCGCGTAAAACGCGTTCGGAACGCCTAACTAGCCCTATGACAAGTGTTATATGCCTAAACATGTTACATAATCAGTTATGTGACAAAGGTTTAGGTTACATATGCTTAATTACCAATTATACATGAAAAGGGTATTCTGGTAATTTACCTAAGGCATATAAACTACCTATCATACAACTACTTAAACGATGTGACCATAGGGTATAACCTCGGAAGGTTATTCCCTACCTACTATGGTCACCTAATGTATTTGGTCGGATCCTAATGATCGACCAAATGGGTCGAGTTCGAAGGTATAGGCGATTTATTAGATCGCCTACCCTACGACTCTAGACAACGTGGTAATCAGTGGGCATAGTCCCAAGGGACTATGACCAACGTGATTACACTCACGTTGCGAAGTTCAAACGAACTTCGCATTGACCATTACTGGTCAACGCTGAAAGTCAAACAAAGTTTGACTTTCGGACTCGAAAAGCAGTAAAATAAGGAAAAGAACGAAAGAATACTAACCCAGGGTCCCCGAATGCTAATCCCGACTTCAAGAACTCAGGTATGAAACAATGGTTTCAACTTAGAGCTCTCAAAATCAGAATTCTTGTGAGAAAATGCAATGGGGGTGTTGGGTTATTTATAGTTTTCGGTCCACCGTTGAGATCGTTTCTTGGAAAAGGGGAAACGATCAAGGCCGTACACTTGTTGCAAGGTTATGGAAGCTTAATTCCATCCTTATCTAGTGACTAAGCAAAAGGAAACATGTGGTTAAGGATCAATCAGCTGCAACTTGTGTTTAAAACAATGAATCTGGTCAGAACATGCAGTCGCGTAGCGCTAGTGCAAAGGCACTATGCAGTCGCGCTACGCTAGCACCCCACCTGATCAGAAAAGTTACAGAAATGGCAGAAATGGTCCCTGCACATGTTTAAGGCCTTTTTCGATGCGTTTGGACCCCGTTAACCTCATTTTAAGGCTCTAAAATGAAGTTAAAGTATAGGGAACTCAAAACATGCTCAAAAATATGCCGGGTGATGGTTCGTTTGGTCGTACGAACGCGATGTTCGCTTAATTACGACGGAATGCGCATAAGCGCGAAAAACGATCCAAATGACGTGACGAATGGATTTTTCTTAAGGCGAACACTAAAATATAATGTAGTCATGCTTACATAAATTTTTGGATGTCCAGATGTATTCAGAACGTAAGTTATGCGCGAAAATGCAAACTTGTGCACTTTTTGACACTTTTAGTCCCTGAATGACACAAAAGTTTATTTTAGCATACCGAACACCTCAAAGCCTATTTCTAAGCTATGTAAAGGATATTTATGGTATGTTTAACTTATGGTCATGTTCCGGAAGGTCTGTTACAGTTCAAATTGGCATACTTTCGCAGTTTGTCAACTTTAGTCCCTGTAAGCGATTTAACTTGATTTTGCCATACCAAAGCCTTCAAAACTTATTTCTAAGTTATGTAAAGGTTAATTAAGGTATGTTAAACCAATGTCACTATTCCGGAGTGTTTGTTTCATTAAACTGGTTATATTTACGCATCGGTGCGCGTATAACCTTCCAGAAAGCAATTTAGAGTTTGAAATTGAACAAGAATTGATATGTGCAAATGATACACATATTTTTACAAATCCCAAGTATGAAATATAATATTTCATTGGTTTGGTACTTGTTTGATGGCCGTGAAGGCACAGGTGTTACAGTCTCCCCTACTTTAGGAAATTTCGTCCCGAAATTTATTTAGAGGAAACTTGTAAGAGTTTAAAACATGAAGTTGAAAAGATCGAACAACATTGGCTAGGTTTCTGAACTTCTAGTAACTTTAATAATCATCATGATTGCAACGTAAGAGGGATACTTATATACAAGTATATGAAGCGTCATTGGTGCGTCCACCGTACCTCCATTACATCGTTCTCATTTCGTTATTGTTGTCACTATCGGTTCTTACACATAATAAATCTTACTGGGTTTCTGTGCACTAAATTTCATAATTATGTAGGCCTCCATAATTAGACAATTCCTTGCATAGTTCACACAGTCTATTTTATAATGCGTAGGGTAAAACCAAATGAACAATCCTGTGATGAGTGTGACTAGACCGCCATAGAGTCCCGTAGACTAAATCAATAAATGATCTAAATAGACTATCAAGGAGTCTGTCCAGCTACATCACTAGATATCATTCTTTAACCAAATTGTGAATCAATCCTTTAGACTAGACCACTAAAAAGGGTCTGGAGTGGTACTATATAATCCAAGGGTCTTAACTATTACATAGAAGCCCATTAAGGATTTAAGGTAGTACCTTTGAATATCCTGCTACGAATCTCTCATATGAAGATATGAAAGATCCTGCGAGGATTTGGATAACGAATATCCAGAGTATACCATAAACACAAAAATGTATAAATGAAAAACACCAAATATGTAAACACATAATCACATAACCACAAAATTGTTTAACTAGAAATTTGTTCTGCTAACAGAGTACATGTATTTAAAGCACACTAGGAATCCATCTCGTGGATTTCATTTGGCACTTTAAACATTATCGAGAATCTAACTATAAAGATAGAAAGATTAAAAAAGAAAATTCGATTTCGATTACGAGAACTCGAAATGTTCGAATTTAAGGTACATAAGGAATCCAATTAAGGACTCTGATTTGAATCATGATCATCCACAAGGGTCTAATTGTAAAGATAAAAAGATCCCATATGAATTTTTGAAGTTGAATATGTTTTGAAACCTTGCACTGGATGTGCTTAGGTCAAAACATGATGTAAAATGCTTATGAAGTTAAGATGCTAGATATGTCAAGGCGACATATGAAGCAGAATTTGAAGGTTAAGTAAATGTGTGAGGAAAAATATATTTGGAAGACTATGCATGGGAAAAAAAATGTTTTTGAAACCTTATATATAATATTTTGAAATCATAAAGTAGGTGTATTAGGTAGATATATTTACAAAAATGTTTTAAAATCATGCGAGATGAATTTTGAAATTATGTATAAGGTTTTTGAAAGACATGAATGATGCTTTTCGAAATCATGCACTTGATCAGAAAATGTATTGTGTTAATATTGTCTTCAGACTATATGAAATATTTTGAAATTTGAAAGGTTGGTTTTGATAACATGGCCAATGTTTTTGAAATAACATAGACAATGCATCTAGAAAAATTGTTTTCAAACTATATGAAATGTTTTGAGATCATGAAGATTGTTTTGAAATACTGGTACTGTGTATGTTGAAAAAATCAAAACGTAATGGGTATGCGATTTGAAACTACCCTTAGTTATCTAACCAAGGATTTAAAGGCGCAGATGTGCGAAAAGCACGATTACTCATAATGTCACTTAATTTTCTGTACTTTGTTTCTTAGAGTGAAACGAGTACTTAAAATTTTCACAGGAATCATGAGCGATCATTTGAAAGAGAGAATCACAAGAGTAGTTTGTAAGGAACATAGTTCCTTGATGTAGGTATCATAGGAAAATCATACACACATGTAACTATACTTGTATATCAGAATTTGTGAACAATAATTTATTTATGAACAAGACATATTGTTTCACAATACACGAGAACAAAAGAAACAAAGGTATAAGACAGCAATATCCTTTGTTCAGCCGAATGCTCATCCAAGGGTTGGATTTGCATTAGCAAGCTTTGGGCAGTTGTGGCGGAAGTGACCAATCTCTCCGCAGTTGAAACATGAACCCAGTGGGAATTTCGCAGCGTTCCCTTGAACCGGAGCTTGAACCTGAGCAGCCTGATTTTGTCCCAAACGACAAACTTTGGCCAAATGCCCAAGTTTACCACACGTCGTGCATTGCCAGCAAACTTGTTGTAACGCGTAATGACCGTTGCAGCGTGCACAATGAGGTGCAGTACCGGCATATGCTTTCTTTGCAGGTGGCTGAGCTGGTTGGTTGGGAACGGCTCGACCATTGTGAGCGACCACGGCGAAGTTTTGAGGAGCCTTTCGCTTCTTTGACTTCTTAGGCGATCGTTCATCCATGGTCTTTGATTCCTCGATTGGTTTATTGGCTGATGGTGTTGTCGCCTGACTAGGTCCTGCCTGTCTTGGTGACTCTTGAGTGGCTTCATCCTGGAGATGATACATGGCAGTAGCTAATTCAACAGTCTTCAGGACTACCTCGCCTATTCGCTGAGCTAATTTGACTGCTTGCTCAGATATCTGGGCGTCATCGTGATGAAGAGACATTCTTGAAGAAAAAGAAAGGCATAGGGAGAAACAGGTGAAAGATTTTTGGACAATCAAAACAGAATGATAACGCATGAAAATTGCGATCATTTGTTTGTTACCTAAGGCAAACAAATGAGACGGTGACTAATCAAGGTAAACAGGTCTTATTAATGTATCACTGAAGACATGCTCGCCTATAAGTGAACACTCATCCCAAGAATTCCCAGGTAAGCACAACTGGTCTCGCGTCTGATGAGATGTATACGAAGTGCTTGCCTAGACAGAAAACCCAGAATACAGGCATTCACCCTTCCAGTTTGCACGTGTTCACATTATTTAAAACCCAAAACCTTGACGAGATTTTGAAAATTCAAAGGAATTCAAAACCATATAACAGAGAGTTCAAAACCTTACAATAGAGGGTTCAAAACCTTGTAATAAATCATCCTAGAACAGATGATTAGTTTTCAAGCGGTTTTGAAATTTATGTTCTTGTTGTGGTCGTCGCCTAAGGATAGGTGACGGTATTGTTTTATGACTAAACGCAAGTAAGCTCGCGTTAGGGTCCTAAGAAAGTTATAGACTAGGTCAAAGCATTACTAATAACCTAATTCCCTATAACCATTGGCTCTGATACCATCTTTTCTGTCACACCCCGACCACGTGGAACATACAAAACGTGGCGGAAACATCGGGGAGTGTTGTAATAGAATTAATGTTTCACAACCATGGAAATTAAAGTTTCGTTTTATTCATTAGAAGTGTTACAATGTCTAAACAAACATGGAAATACAACATAATTAACTAGTCTGCATCTTTTATTGTCACTAAGGCCCATGTCCGCCTAAGTGTATCTTGATCAATCCTATGCTTCATTTCCTGAAACACATGTGAAAATAGGTACATCAGCATAAAAATGCCGGCGAGTACATAGGTTTTGTGAAAATAAGATTCATGACTTCTGTTTAAGAAAATGTTTAGTCATGAACCTTGTAATTTGCTTTGTCTTTGTAAATCATTTGAAAAACAATAAGTTCAGATGATACATATAAATAAGTGAATAATGCATGGTTAAATGAATAGCCATGTAAAAATGAGTTTGTATAAGTTAAGTTGTTTGTAAATCAATGTCTTGTGAAAAATATGTTATTTGCATAAAATGTTCTATGTCTCAAACTGAAATGATTCAAATAACGCTACGACATGTAATACCATACAAACACTTATATATAGGAAGTACCAGCGGCGTATCCACCATGCTTGTATCATATTACACCCGCATCGTTACTTAATCACTTAATCAAACCAAACCAACAATGTAAATTGTCCATGTATAAATGAATTTGTCAAATGTATTGAATAATATGTCAAAATGCATGATCAATGTAAATCATGTAATGTGTAACCTAAATGATATGTATGGCTAGTGAAAACGCATCAACTAAACCATAGGTGAAATGCACAAAAACAAGGTATTGAAGTAAAACTGTGTTTAAATCAACGTTATGTTTTGTGTAAAATGCATGATCAAGGTCAATCATGTTAAAATGTCTATGTCTAATGTCTATGTCAAAATGTCCTGTATGGCTAGCGAAATGTGTCAACTAAACCATATGCACAAGAACATAGTATTGAAGTAAAACGTAGTTTAAATCAACATTATGTCTTATGAAAATGCATGATCAAGGTCAATCATGTTAAAATGTCTATATGCATGCTATACTGAATATGAACATTTATGTGGTGTTGTGAAAATTCATACATCCAAGCCTTGAGACAGTCGGATAACTATGTAAAAAATGAGTTATCAAAAGAATATGTATTCGGATTCGGTCATTCCTTACGTCCAAACAAACCCGAGATTTCAGGAATGGGATTTGTCAAGTCCTATGGTACCACTACCTACTACCGAGCGGCATGATCGGTGTTAATGAATGTATAGTATAGTTTAAACAAACCAAATGTCATGCCAAAATGTAAGCATGTTTTATGAAGATAATGTACCTAGTATGCTAGAGTAAACATACAAGGTAGAGCTGTAAAACAATGTGTCCATATGTTACTGGAACATATGCAACATAGATGCAATGTAAAATAATGTACTAAGAATGTACTAAATGGACATACATAGCATGAAAACAATGAAATCATGTACTATAAGTGTACTATCAAACATAGCCGGTATATGACGTGAAAACAGGAAAGCAGGAAAGTAACAAGTAGGCACATGTGTTTCACCCCAAAACAGTTTGGAAAACAGTAAAAGAGGGGTCTATGTACTCACTTGAGATTGCTCAGTAGTCCTTGAGTAACAACCAAACAATGCTAGAGATCACGGAAATCAAACGGCACCTAATATAGGTAACTATGTTAATTAACCGGACCTAAATCGGAAGATTGGGTAGCATTAGGGTTTGTAAACCAAATGAGTGTAGGAACTCATATGATATGGTTTAACAAAGCCTACATGCTAAATGAAACTTAACCTAAGTCTTATCGACCCATTACGACCCGTTTAGGAAGCTTATGCTACTTTAACGCGTCGTTCGCGTAAAACGCGTTCGGAACGCCTAACTAGCCCTATGACAAGTGTTATATGCCTAAACATGTTACATAATCAGTTATGTGACAAAGGTTTAGGTTACATA
Source organism: Helianthus tuberosus (assembly GCA_030545235.1). NCBI lineage: Eukaryota > Viridiplantae > Streptophyta > Magnoliopsida > Asterales > Asteraceae > Helianthus > Helianthus tuberosus. The sequence goes on from CM060388.1 coordinate 94,772,577, forward strand.
TGCTTAATTACCAATTATACATGAAAAGGGTATTCTGGTAATTTACCTAAGGCATATAAACTACCTATCATACAACTACTTAAACGATGTGACCATAGGGTATAACCTCGGAAGGTTATTCCCTACCTACTATGGTCACCTAATGTATTTGGTCGGATCCTAATGATCGACCAAATGGGTCGAGTTCGAAGGTATAGGCGATTTATTAGATCGCCTACCCTACGACTCTAGACAACGTGGTAATCAGTGGGCATAGTCCCAAGGGACTATGACCAACGTGATTACACTCACGTTGCGAAGTTCAAACGAACTTCGCATTGACCATTACTGGTCAACGCTGAAAGTCAAACAAAGTTTGACTTTCGGACTCGAAAAGCAGTAAAATAAGGAAAAGAACGAAAGAATACTAACCCAGGGTCCCCGAATGCTAATCCCGACTTCAAGAACTCAGGTATGAAACAATGGTTTCAACTTAGAGCTCTCAAAATCAGAATTCTTGTGAGAAAATGCAATGGGGGTGTTGGGTTATTTATAGTTTTCGGTCCACCGTTGAGATCGTTTCTTGGAAAAGGGGAAACGATCAAGGCCGTACACTTGTTGCAAGGTTATGGAAGCTTAATTCCATCCTTATCTAGTGACTAAGAAAAAGGAAACATGTGGTTAAGGATCAATCAGCTGCAACTTGTGTTTAAAACAATGAATCTGGTCAGAACATGCAGTCGCGTAGCGCTAGTGCAAAGGCACTATGCAGTCGCGCTACGCTAGCACCCCACCTGATCAGAAAAGTTACAGAAATGGCAGAAATGGTCCCTGCACATGTTTAAGGCCTTTTTCGATGCGTTTGGACCCCGTTAACCTCATTTTAAGGCTCTAAAATGAAGTTAAAGTATAGGGAACTCAAAACATGCTCAAAAATATGCCGGGTGATGGTTCGTTTGGTCGTACGAACGCGATGTTCGCTTAATTACGACGGAATGCGCATAAGCGCGAAAAACGATCCAAATGACGTGACGAATGGATTTTTCTTAAGGCGAACACTAAAATATAATGTAGTCATGCTTACATAAATTTTTGGATGTCCAGATGTATTCAGAACGTAAGTTATGCGCGAAAATGCAAACTTGTGCACTTTTTGACACTTTTAGTCCCTGAATGACACAAAAGTTTATTTTAGCATACCGAACACCTCAAAGCCTATTTCTAAGCTATGTAAAGGATATTTATGGTATGTTTAACTTATGGTCATGTTCCGGAAGGTCTGTTACAGTTCAAATTGGCATACTTTCGCAGTTTGTCAACTTTAGTCCCTGTAAGCGATTTAACTTGATTTTGCCATACCAAAGCCTTCAAAACTTATTTCTAAGTTATGTAAAGGTTAATTAAGGTATGTTAAACCAATGTCACTATTCCGGAGTGTTTGTTTCATTAAACTGGTTATATTTACGCATCGGTGCGCGTATAACCTTCCAGAAAGCAATTTAGAGTTTGAAATTGAACAAGAATTGATATGTGCAAATGATACACATATTTTTACAAATCCCAAGTATGAAATATAATATTTCATTGGTTTGGTACTTGTTTGATGGCCGTGAAGGCACAGGTGTTACATTCACAAGTTCATGGGATCTTTTCGTGTACGCCTCGATCTCAGATCCCACCATCTTTAGATTGTAATATTCATTTTCCAACTTCTGAATTTCTTCGCGAGGACAGTACACCTCTCGTATCAACTCTTTGAAATCATCCCATGTAGTTGCATTTGCCATCTCGATGCCTAACATCAGCACCTAGGCATTCCACCAGGTTAAGGCACCATCCTCCAGTGTGCCCGAAGCATACTTCACCCTGTCCCCAGCGGAAAGTTACACATAGCAAAAACTGACTCGGCTTTCTCGAACCAACAGAGTAGTCCCACTGCTCCTTCGGTTCCACTAAATGTCTGTGGCTTACAATCCATGAATGTTTTAGACGTGCAAGCAGGTGATTGTTCTGGTTCTGGTTCGCAGGTTGACCTAAAGACAAAAGAGAATACAACGCACGAGTGAGAGTCGAGTACACGATACAGGAATAAAGAGCGTCTGGTACATATCATACCAGCCTGCTGAGCTGCTAAGGCTTCAGCTACGCGAGTATTGATTAGATTAGTCAGCTCCGCCTGAGTCATAACAATGTTACCATGTCCACCATTACGTCCACCATGTCCGTTCATGATTCTATATAAAAAGAGTGAAAAAGGTAAGGATAGTGATTGGGTAGAAGTCAATCATCGCTCTGACTTCTATAGATTATTGAATCCCCCCACCCATTATGTCAGACAATGGAACAGAATCCCTTTCACACTTGTTAAGCCTCACTAGGACTCACATGCACCCGACATTATTATTATGTGTGCACCCATAATGATAATTCAGTTTGCATGTCTATCTCAGCTCCTCTTATCTCGCGCTAAAAGGTTCTTCAAACTCGAGTAACAAGACAAATGATATCACGAAAATAAGGATCACGAAAGTCTAGAGGTACTATCAAAGCATCATAACATAAGAAAGCAACACATGTAATCATCTCGTAGTTCCAAATACGCAACCGTATGCAATATCATAAGTAAGTGTACACTAGGTATGTAGTGCATAAAGTAACGAAAGACGAACCTGCGATTTAGAGCTGAGTGTCATGGTCGATTTCAAAACTGTTCGGTTATAGTCTGGTTTTATAAAAACATTTTAAAACCTAATGCCAAATGCGGAAACCCCCGCGAGGCATGTGACATACCAAGATCCAGTCACTAATCACATTAAAGGAATATCGTGATATTAAATAAAAGTTCCCATTCATTAAAATAATGTATTTCAAAACAAAAACTTAAAACCCAACATGTTCAGCGGAAGCATAATTCATTGTTTAAGTATTTAAAAATCCAAGTGTATGAGAACAAATAGACTTGTCTCGTGTTTCCATGTATCTCGACCCATGACCACTCCAGCAATCCCAGACAACAAGTTCCACACCCATGAATCTAACGACCTACAAGCATGCAGACAAGTGTATCAGCATAAAGCTGACGAGTTCACAGTTTTGTAGAAACATTTAATTGCCAAGTGTTTAGTTTAAAAGCATGTTGATAATAACTCGAGTACCGCAAGATGGCGTCAGTTTGTTTGCCCTTCCCCAATGCCTATCAACATTGGTCGAGTGGTTAAGGTCATTATTTCACGCCCGTCCTCCCTGGTATGTTGTGAGGTTGCCAAGCCCAGTAGCGCTATCAACTAATACCCCGTTGCCTCCCCGGCAACTAGTTCGGTAGTAAGATGGGACTTAAGGTGATAGATATGAGTGTATTATCCAACATCGAATTTAAACCCAGTAAAACCAGTATTCCTGCCCGGAATATTTACCCGTTTGTCCCTCCCCGGGACACATGCTTGTGAAAAAGAGTAGTGAACTCACCTTAGATTTGCTCGGTAAGTTAAGTTACGTGTTCCAAGTTGGTCAACCAAACCATATTATGGTTACCATTTAACAATCAGTTTTGCATATATAATTGAATCACACATCCATGCATGTATTCTAGCAATTATAAGCAAGTACACATGTTTCAAGTCTCACGTAAAGTTCACACACGCAAACAATATTCCAGTCGCACACTCTATTATGCGACCCAGTAACATACAATCCATTTCAAAAGTGTATGTGCAGTTCGTCTCCTATTCATTGCCCAATGGCCAGTGTGCGGCCCATTAACTTAAATGTTGGGTTTCAGTCGAGACCACAAGGTCTCGACTCGCAATCTTAGAGATCTCGAGTCAAAACCGCCGTTTCTCGAGTGATTTCTCCATTATTCGAGACCTCTAGCTTTCAAGTCAGGTCTCGAGTTGGAACCGAGCTGGTCTCGACTCGCATTCAGCTTGTCTCGAGTCCTGTTGTTTTGTGAAGTACGGTTTTGAGTCGGAACCACGAGATTGCAAGTCACAACCTCAGTCGATACCCCATAAAACGTAAATGATTCCCCTTTTAACATCCCTATATTTTCATAACAGTAGTTAGCAGTTTTGGCATGTTCCAATCAGATCAAACAATGAAATTTTGCAGTTATCATACATGTTCCTACAACCCTATCTGTCGTCATTCATCATAGCTAATATAATCATAACAATATCATCAATTTACATAAACACAACATACACTAATCATGTGATCACCTATCCAGCCGAAAACAATGAACATCCAGATGCACAGAATCATTAACGTATTCACAACATGTACCCTTAATTCATCGATCTATGCTAACATACTACCCGACCAAACATAACCATTTGTCAACACAAGAAAATCATTGAAAAATCTGTTCATCATGCATTCCTATCAATATTCACACAGTCAATCCAATATTAGTACATGATTTCTAGCAGAACTCTAAATCATAGTCAATCTCATACATCACGTATCAATCATCAACCAAGGTGAACAATGATAAAGTACTAACCGGAATGCAAGATGAAACGAGGATGCTTGAGAACAAGAGAGAGATACTCGGACAAGAGAGAGTTTCGAAGCGATCAAGGCTACTGTCGGTTTCGAGTGGGAGATGAGAGGTAGTTAGGATTTTCTAGTTGTGTGAATGCTAGATTATGGAAATCACACACAATCTTTTTTGTGTATGCGATTACAGCAAGAGTCGGGTCCAACTTTGGGCTGTACTTGTCAAACCCCGAAATATCAGAGCATTGGCGTGACCGGACCGGTATCTTCATTGCACAGCGGAAGTAAATAAGCTAAGACTTCTAGAAAACGAACGCCACTAAGTACTCGACTCCACATGGTTCTCCTATTCCAACCGCGCCATGATTTGAAAAAGTAACCTGAGAAAGAAACATCCGAAAAATCAACATAAAGTTGAGCTAGTTTGTTTGTAAAAGATTTGGAATAAATCTTTTGGATAACCGGTTTTTGAAATATGTTTGAGAAAACGAAATAAAATACATTTTCTTGGCATGTTATATGAAAACTGTGAGTGTAGCCCACGAGAGTCTTTGTGCATTGCACGAGAGAGAATGGGTCGAGCCCAAAAGAGTCTTTGTAAGCAGGACCATCCCGACCTCTTACTTATACATAAGTTGAAAAACGTTACCAAAGTTCGTAAATCCATGTATTTGTAAGTTATCATCAAATAAATCTTAAAAACATTTGAAAATTCGAGTATCAAAAACTAGTATGTAGTGTCTATGAACAAGTCAATAATGTTTCGTGAGGACATTAATATATGCGGCAACATAGGAAGCACTCAACCCTAGAGAATTTCCTCCGGTCCACCCGGTTGGAACAACAAAAGCACTACATGGGCTACACAAGGACCCAAGAGTGGGGCTCGCTACACCCGATAGATCTACCACTTTTGCCCCTCGGTCTTTTACAAGATTAATGGCACTTAAGAGAGATACTATTCGCTCACGTGATCTAACAGTTCATTCCCTAGCTAAACCATGCCATTGAGAACTTGTATTTCCCCCGAGAGTTATAAATCCGAAAACATTTAAGAGAGAAAGGGGACTTAAAATCACTGGGTGTCCCGTTCTTTAAACGCAGACCAACCCAGTCCTGTTGTTATAACTATGACGATCCCATCCCTAGTCATGAAAATCATGCACGTTTCGAGAATACGCATTTGTTTTGTAAAACCGGTATATTTAGTATAAATCGTTCGTAAACCATTTGAGTTCCTTGAAATCCATTCGTAACATGGTTTAGAAATATGAGTTTTCGTTTATCGAAAATTGTTTACTTTTGCAAAACTTGCATGTCTTTCCACCCCCGAAAACATTTATAAAAATGTAAAACCGTAAAAAGTGGGGGTTATGAACTCACCTGGATTTCCATGTGCAATGCTAGCTAAATACGACTTCGTGATGTTGTTTCCAAGATGTGACTCGCTAGCGTGCATTCTATAATATCCCTAAAACGGAATATCTTATAAGTTTCTAGATAAATGCGATAACTAATTACGTGTCACAGAGCTCTACCGAATTGTTAACCGAGTGATTCGACGGTAAGTTGTTAACTTAGTGGAGACGTAGAAGTTATACTTGTTGAGTTTCGTTTAATGTCGTTAATAATTTACTAAGTTTAGAAAGTACTTAGTTTTCGAGGAATTCGAAATATATAAATATTTACACAAAAATATAAATATATCAATAGAATAGTGTTAGTCGTCCCGAGAAGTCGTACGTTGATATATAGTACGCCGTTTAGGTGTTTAAAATAAATATACAAGCTATATTTATTTTATAAAAGAACATGAGTCGTTTGATGTTTGAAATAAATATATAAACTATATTTATTCTTATAAAAGAATCGTCGAGTTGTTGTGTTTGAAAATAAATATATAACAATATTTATTTTTATAAAAGAATTCGTGTTGTACGATATTTGAAATAAATATATAAACTATATTTATTTTTATAAAACGAATTTGTGTTGTTTAGTATTTGAAATAAATATATAACTATATTTATTTTGAGAAAACGAAATCTGTTTGTTTGTTGTTGGAAATAAATATATGAAATTATATTTATGTTATATAAGCATTTGTGTTATCGGCGTTTGTAACAATATAAACAATTATATTGATTTCATAAAAGAATTATCGAATTTTTGAAGTTTCATAACTATACTTATCGTTGTAAAAACTTTTCGAATCATCGTTTTCGTAAATTGTAAAGTGTAAAGTGTCGTCGAAAGTAATTATGTATTTGTATTTGTATTTGTTTTTATAAAAGTGTATTTAAATCCAATAGTTTGTTTGATAATAAAACGCGCTTTGTTTTACGGATTTTCTCGAAAAAGTGGCAGAGTTTCCTCTGTTTTTGGACGCCCCAAACAACACAAGTTGTCGTTATTTTTCAGAATTCAATCAAGATTCAAACAATAATAACAATATTTATATAAGATTTGTCGAATATTTCAAGATATGAACTAATATTTAATCGATTCGAGCTCGTTGTCACGTAAGATTAACACTACAAAATAAACGCGCCGTTAATTTTTACCAATTCCTCATGTCGAAACGCTAACTGAGTTGACCGAGTCAACTGAGTTAACCGGTTGTGTTGACCGAGTTGACTATGACCGAATCTGACCCGAACCGAACCGTTGACCTTTGTTGACTGTCTTGACCAACTTTAACTGGGTGTTGACCTGAACGATGTTTGACCCGAACCCGAACACGAGCCTCAACTAAAACAAACAAAATCTGACCAAGCCGCATTCAAACCCACACGCCATGCTAAACCCGATCTGCACCAAAACTCGAACCATCATCTGGTGTTGAACACATCTAACGGAACATCACCACCATCATTGTTGTCGCCGCCGACGTGGCTGCTACAGTCAGTCTCCTCCGACTCCGTCATCAACATAATAAACAGCAACCCAATTTCATCATCATCAATTCTCAACCTTCAGGAAATTAAAAGAAATAAGAAGCGGGGGGGGGGGGTTACCGTGAACCCGGTGGACCGAGACACGGACCGCCGCCTTGAGCTGCGGTTTCGGCCACTTTCTCTCTCTCCTGCCATCTTCTTCATCATTTTCATGTATCATCTTCATCATCACTTCACCCAATCTCATCACTGTCATCGGAAATCGGGAAAAAGAGGCGTTGTTCCGTCGTTCCAAGTTACCACCGCCATAACCGCACCACCGTCCGTACACCACTGAGCACCACCGTCGCTGCAAATGGCTCCACCACCACCGTGAGCGGCGGCACCGTCCCTTGCACCAACGGCTTTGGTCGCTGGCCTTTTGTCGAGGGGGAAGGGTGACCGCGAGGGTGTTTGGATTGTGTTATGTAGATGAAATCTCTTGTGTTTGCAAGTAGGATTCGAGAGAGATACAGGAGATGTATGGGTGGTTTTGTCTGATTCATCTTTGATGTTAGGATATGAGTTTCTTATGATTGTGTTTTTGTTTGATAATTATGAATATGAATTGTATTAAGTGCAGCGGAATTAAAATGGAAACAAACTTTCAACACACAAACAAATAGGAGAATTGCTTTCAACACACATGTTTGTCATGAAATCGAATGTTTATATTTATTACAATGATTCAATTACACTTGCATGCATGCAATACAATCTCCCCCTCAGCCTGAGCTCACACTGGTTTGTTCGTACAGAATGACTTGGAGAAGAAAGAGCTAATAGAACAGTACAGGGTACTGTTCTATTTATAGTACAGAACAAACCACTGTGGCATCTTTGCTGACGTTACCATGAAAGTGACATCTAACCTCCTAAGAACCTGTAACCACTGACCTATACAACTACTGCTATTATAAACTACTGATTAACAATAAATACAAAGACTAGCTAAACTACTGCTTCTCATTCCACTGTTATACTCCTAGCAGTGCTTTGTGTCTTCAGCAGTACTTGAACCATGACAGTAGATTGAGCATCAGTGTTCGTCTTCAACAGTCTTTAGGTCTTTAACAGATGTTGAGTGATCAGCAGTTGTTGTAGACGGACAGTAGATAGAGGTCATCAGTTGTTAGGCCACTTTCAAGGGGAAAGAACTGTTGCAATCAACTGCTTATGTGAACCCACTGATCTGATCCAGTTTTGACTTTATCAACTGTTCCCTTGGTAGGGTTCAATCCCAACAATCTCCCCCTGGAACAGATGATGCCAAAACTCTTCATTATTCTTGGATTTTTATTGCCTCATCAAAAATTCCCTAACTTGTCCTTTGAATTGTAATTCAAAGTCCATGGAATCTGTGTCATCCTCATCCCTGCACAGTGTAAGCTCAAGGAGATCTTGAAGATCTTTTTCACCCAGGCCAAGTGCTTGTTCCCTTGATATGTGCTTCACTTCACCATTGGATCTGAGCAAAGTCAATACGTGGGTCTGTTTATCAGACTTCCACTTTAGTATTTTTTGAATCCTTTGGGTTTCTTGGGAGAGTCTTTATTGTTGATGAGTTTGGAGATTGTGGCCTGGTGATAACAACTTGGGCAGTGTCTTGATATTTAGTTGATCCTTGTTTCTCTGCCATAAGTGTCTTGAATTCTGGCTGTTTCTTTTTCTAACTCACTGATGGTCCATTCCTTGTACTGGTGCTTTTCTGCCCTGTACTTTTTGTAAGCCATGATATATTCAAGATAGTCTTTCCTCATGCTTTCATCATCTCTTTCAGATAGTTTTTGACACAGGACTTTTGAGAACTGTTCTAAAGTTTTGACCTTGGTGAGCAGGTATTGCAAATTTCTCTGAATCTCTTTATTAGACTTTCCCTCTGTATCTCTTTTAGATATATCTTCTGCTTGTTGAGCTTTTATTTTGAAATACTCTTCAATGTTTCTTGGGAAAGGATAACCTTGGATGGAAGGAAGTTTCCTTTTTGCAGGGTTATCTTTAGAGTAAAAGGACTTTATCTCCTCTTTGACTGCTGGAAGATCCAATGGGTATTGTAATCCCACTGGAACAATAGCAGTGTTTGTATTCAGAACTTGAGTTGATGATAATGGAACTGGGTTTGGGATAGTGACAAAGGACAGTGGTTGTGTGGATGTTTGAGTTGAGGAGGTATCATCTTCCAGTACAACATTGGTTACCCTTCTCCTTTTGGGCTTAGGAGAGGTTGGTGGTGTTTTTGTTAGGGGTGAGCAAAAGTAGGTCCGGACCGATAAGAACTGATAACCGAACCGATATTGTACCTAACCCGACCCGAACCTAGGCATGTCGGTCTCTTTGTCGGTTCTGATTTTCAGGTAGTAATCGGGTCGGGTCGGTTCCGGGTAGGTTCCACTTGAAAACCCGACATTGAATTTGGAACCGATTTTACATAATAACCAAAGCACTTTCTTTATAGTTTACATAATAATCATTGGGCTTAGGCCCAATACCGAATGAATGGTTAAAACATTGCAGCAATCCGTAACTTTAAACTTTATATACCTAATCTTATAACAACTTATAGAAACTTATGCATAACATACCCCTTCTATGTCGATATTATTTTTGAAAATAATTGGTTTTCGAAAATAACTAAAATAATTTAACCAACTGATAAGTTTTAACCAACTATAATTCTATATCATAACTAAAATAATTTAACCAAATGATAAGTTTTCGAAAATAAAAGATATATTAAAACAAAGATTGCATATTCTTTTTGAAAATAAAAGATATAAAATGCAAAATTGGTTTTCTAATTCCTATACTCATGCAAGATTTGATCGATATTATTTTTGAAAATAAAAGATAGAGTATGCAAAATTGGTATCCTATTCTAAAACAAATCCCATATCCCTATTGCAGTATGCATAAAAAACGTGAATATAGTACCTAATAATCAGAGTTCACGTTCAATCGGCCCAATGATATTCCTTGATTGTTGTCAGTTCAATTAAAGCAGCCCAATCAATTCAACTAAAAGCTTTCATTGTCACGTGAAACTTGGAATGGCCCACTTTATGCTTTGGAATATCACATGAATTGTTGATTGTGGTTGTCAGATCCATTAAATACCATCGGCCCAATTAAAACAGATGTGGAACTGACAGCTCATGTGATAAGTCTTTGAAAGTTTGCATGGCTCATTAATTGAATACAGTGAATGCAGACTTGAAATCAGACTTCATGTTCACATGGTCGGGTCGGTTCTTTACCCGAATACCGATATACCCGACCTACAATAGAACCGGAACCGATTACATAATATAGGGTATCATCTCGGGTAGTGATTTGATGTCTTATCGGGTATCGGGTCGGGTCGGGTAGTTCATTTTGCTCACCCCTAGTTTTTGTGGGTTGAGTGTTGGTGATTGAAGTAGTTGGTGTCTGACTAACAGTTGTTGAAACAACTGGTGTTTCAACCACTGTTGTCATTACAACAGTTGATGTGTCAACCATTGTCTTCTGCTTTTTGGCAGGTGGTGTTGGTGGTGGTGAGGATGTTTTTGGTGGGGCAGTGGATTGAAGGTGAGTTGATGTAGTATTGATGGCAGTTGTTGGGGTAACATCTGTTGAAACAACTAAAGTACCAACAACTGTTGATACAACAGGTGTCTTAACATCTGTTGGTTTGGAGGTTTGATGAGAGGAGCTTTTGGGAGGTAGAGGAGTATGTTTTGTGGATTTGGGAGGTGTGGTTTTGGGTTGCCTTACTTTTCTAGTAGGCCTTCTTTTTGGATTAGGATTTTCTTGCTCATCCTTGGGCTCAGAAGTACCCTGTTCTTCCATCTCCATTAAAACTTTCTTCTCCTGCTCAAACCTTTTAGCCCCTTTTATCTCCATAGTCTCTTTTATGCCTGCTTTTGCTGCATCTAGGGCATTTTGAGACTCATCAACCTTTTTAGAACCATCTGGCTTAGGGATTTCCACAACCAGCTTAGACAAAGGATCTGGTTTGATATATAAGCCATCTTCATATCCCTTCTTCTTTTTCTCCCCCTTTTTGGCATCATTAGGAGGATTGTCAACAAAAATGATGGAAGGAGGAGCAATGCCAGTGGTTTGTAACAGATGGGCCTTAATTGCCTTGATGTCTACCTGTGTATCCATAAACCTAGCTTCCATCATATTTCTGATCTTTTGAACTTGAATTTCATGTTGTTGATCAGCATATTGTCTTTGTTGAAGAAGCATATGCTGAAATAAATTCCAGATTTCAGCAGGAGATGTAGCAGCTGTTGCAGATAAAGCAGAGGTTGCAACAGTTGGTGTAGCTTTTTGGGCTTGTAACAACTGTTGTAGAATGTTTTTGATATCAGCAATAGATGTTTCAATTTTATCAACCCTCTCCGTTAATTCTCTGTATTTTAAACCATCACCCAAGTTAATGGGATCATCTGATTTCCCATCAGTGGTGGTTGTATCAGTGGTTGACTTAGGGAAAGTTTCCCAAAAATCATCCACTGATGCCCCTTTTTCTTGGTACTGGGACTTCTTTCTTCAGTAGAGGTTACCAATCTAAGCTCACCAGTGAATACAGTATATACACCAGTGGTTAGGATGGTTCCCAAAGAAGAAATTGCCTTCAAGGGAGTCTGACTTATGAAACTAATGCCCAAGTGTAAACCAGTGGGTTCAACACTTGTAGTAGCTGCTCCACTTGAACTACTGACAGGAATTACTTGTAATTCCTACAGTGTAGCCTCCTCAACTATTGGTGGGTTAGCAGAGATTGAAACACCAGACTCAGTCACTTGTTGTGGTATATTCTCATTAACAGGAGATTGAGAAGAACTGATTTGTGTCTGGGCTAAATCAACTACATCCAATAGAGGTAATATGGTTGGTGGAATTTGTGCAGTGAGGATAGGGGTAGAAAGAGAATTTGCCTTGGGAGGTGGGCTGTGGATGATGGAATCAAGTGATTCCAGAGCATCATAATGTGGTGTCCCTGTTCTTACAACTTGATCTTTTTGAGAAGAAGCAGGAGGAGTTTTAGGCTCAGGGTGGTTGAGATCTTTCCTCCATCTGCTGTGAGGAAGTAGCAGCAGTTGTTATTGGTGACTTTGGTGTTGTCACTGGTATAATCTTTGGGATCTCATCTTCCAGAGTTACCTTTTTAGTGGGTTTGGGGGGCTTTTGGATATTTTTCTTTTTAGGTCTTTTGGTGGTTTTAGGTGTGGGTTTCACAGTAGTGGTTGTGCTGCTGTGATCACCTTGAGCAGTGGGCCCAACAACAGGATCCTGAGGAGCAGTGGTTGCTGCTAAAGTCTGCTCAGGAACCTCTGTTTGTGTTTTGGAAGATTTTGACAGCCTTGTGAAGGTTTTAGAGGTTAGGCTGTTTATTTGAAAAGGATTTCCTTGAATAAGTACATGAGCATTATCCTTTGAAAATTTCTTTTGAAAATAGAAACTTAAAAACCTTGGAAATAATAAAAATGATTTTTTATTAACATTTTTTACAAGATTATTGAAGATCTCCTGGGAATAGCTAAAATTTTCTTCATTCAGTATAGCATAACCCAGGTATTGGATCTTCAATGGAATTTCATTGAAAGCAGTGGTTTTGTTTGACACACACATTAGGAGGGTATGAAATAAAAGCCTTGTGGCAGGTGGAAAACTGCCTTTTTGTAAAGTATCTTTTTTCATTTCTTCTTCATACCCTCTCTCAATGAAATCGGTTTGATACTCTATTTTTGGAAAAGAGGTTTTACCTGTAAGATCATCGAGTTCAAAGACCTCCGAAATGGTTTGAGGTGTGATGGTAACTGAAATACCCTTTAATGATGAAGTAATGGCTAAGGGCTTTTTGTCCTTAGTTTCAAGTTTGGCATTTTTCCAGAATTCTTGTTGGGTATCCAGGTAAATCGGAGCCTCACAGGTCAACAAAGTTTTATACTTTGAAGATGACAGAGCATCAATTACAGAGTTGAAGGTTGTGGTATGACTTGGTTTTTCAAGTAAACCCAAGTAATTATGAGGATTTTTGAATGGAAGAGCCATGATAAATCGAAAATGGTGAAGAACGATTGAAGAAGATGAGTGGTTTGAGAGAGAATTTGGGAGAAAATGCTTTGTGAAGGGAATTTTGAATTCGATTCGATAGTGAAAACCCTGTTTGGGATTTTGATCAGGGTTTTATAGGTGAAAAACGTGAATGCTGACGTGGCAGCGGTTACAAAAGATCTGACCGCTATGTACTGTCCACATGCCAACCTCTGATGAATAATGGATGACAGTTGTTTAGGAAACCACCGATGGAGCAATATCAGTGGTTTGCAACGGTTAAAATGAAAACTGTGGCTGACTTTAAACTATCAGTGGATAGCCTATCAGTGGATTAAAACACTGAGGTTTGACAACAGTGATTAACAAAGAGATGAGAAAAAAGAGGTTGACTTTCAGCAGTGGATAGTAGTATCAGAACAGATGTTTGAACCAAAAACAGTGGTTATGGCAGACTTTTAAGGATTAATGAAAATTTTCATTTTTAGCTATTTTTAAGGATGAAATTTTGATTTTCTGAAAACTTTTTAATGCTTTTTATTCACAAAACAACAGGATTTTGCCTGTTATTCCATGTTAAGCATGTCAATCCTAGAGATCAAGCTTTCAAAGGTAGATGTGTCTAATGCTTTTGTTAGCACATCTGCCAGCTGATCCTTGGTATGAACATGATGTAGAGAAATCGAACATTTTTCATAGCAATCCCTCACAAAGTGATGTCTGATGTCAATGTGATTGGTGGTTGAATGTGAAACTGGTTTTTTGATGATATTTTATGCTGCCTGATTGTCCAACATGAGAGGCGTCTTTAAGGCAGTGATACCAAAATCCAGCAGTTAATTTTGAAGCCATAACAGCTGGGCTGTACAGCTTGCAGCAGCTATATACTCTGCTTCAGCAGTGGATGTTGAAACAGCTGCTTGCTTTTTGCTTTGCCAAGATACTAAGCAATCACCTAGAAATTGGCACCCTCCTGATGTGGACTTCCTTGTTGTATTGCACCCAGCAAAGTCACTATCTGTGAAACCTGAAAGCTTAATATTCCCATTAGCAGGGTACCAGATACCAAGTGTGGGAGCACTTTTTATGTATCTGAGTATCCTTTTCACAGCTATTAGGTTAGACTTTCTAGGGGCTGATTGGGATCTTGCACAAACACATGTTGCAAACATGATGTCTGGCCTAGATGCAGTTAGGTACAATAAAGACCCAATCATGCTTCTATATAGTGTTTGATCCACCAAATCATCCTTCTCATCAGTCATGACAAGCATGGTAGTTGCCATAGGTGTACTACATGGTTTACAATCATTCATCTCATATTTGTTTAAAAGTTCTTTAGCATATTTGCTTTGATGAATGAATGTTCCATTTTGCAGTTGTTTCACTTGGAGACCAAGGAAACACATTGCACTCATTTCAAACTCAGCTGTCATGAGTTGTCTAAACTCTTCACACATTTTAGAACATGTGCTTCCAAAAATGATGTCATCCACATAAATCTAGATAATCATCAAGTCTTTCCCTCTCCATTTTAAAAACAGTATTTTGTCTATTTTACCTCTTGTGAAACCAATAGAGGGAAGAAAGGTGGAAAGAGTTTCATACCAGGCTCTAGGTGCTTGTTTCAAGCCATACAAAGCTTTGTTTAGCTTGTAGACATGATTTAGATTAAATGGATCCTCAAAACCAGGAGGTTGACAAACATATACCTCTTCTTGAATCTTACCATAGAGGAATGCACATTTGATATCCATTTGAAACACCTTTATGTTGTGGTTGACAGCAAAGGCCAGGAACAGTCTGATAGCTTCCAATCTAGCTACAGGGGCAAAAGTTTCATCATAGTCAATGCCCTCTTTCTGTCTGAAACCTTGAACCACTAGCCTTGCTTTATTCTTGACAACAATGCCCCTTTCATCAGTTTTATTTTTGAAGACCCACTTTGTGCCAATAGGACTTACACCCTCTGGCAGTGGTACAAGCTCCCATACTTGTTGTCTTCTAAACTGTTGGAGCTCCTCTTGCATGGCCTCTACCCAGCTGTTGTCTTTCAGTGCCTCTTGGTACTTGATTGGTTGAAGGAGAGATAGAAAACCAGCAAAAAGACAGATGTTTTGGGATTGACTTATTGTGAGCACCCTTTCACTGATGTTGCCAATGATTTGGTTTGGTGGATGTGACTTCAGGAAGATTAAATCTCCTTTGTATGGAACAATGGCATTTAATGGTGAAGGCTGCAGATGTGAATCATCTGAGCTAACAACTATTGGTGACTTTGATGATCCAACAGTGTCTTGAAATGGAGGTGGAGGAATAGGTGGAATTGGTGTGGAAACATGTTGACTTTCATCCACTGTTAGAGGAATTTTATCAACAGTGTTTGATGTTGTGGAAGCAGGGGTTAAAGGGCTAATTTGGTCACCAACTGTTGAGGTAGCAGTGGTTGAGCTTTGACAGTTGTTTTGAACATCTGCTGCTCTGGCAATGGATTTGAAGGTTTGTAGTGGAAGAAGCACTTCATACCCATTGTCTGATGGAGAATTTTGAGATGGACCTGCACTGTTAGTCTTGACAGAAACATTTTCAAAAGTAAATTTATCAAGATAAACAATTCTGTAGGGTTTGCAGGGATTTTCATTGAAGAAAGTTCATTGAACTTCACATTCAAAGTCTCTTCCACTGTTTTGGTCCTTGTGCTAAACACTTTGTAGGCCTTAGCAGTGGTTGAGTATCCCAAATGATATCCACTGTCTACTTTGGCTGCAAATTTTGGCAAATTTTGAAATTGAGTCTTTTAAATTCAAAATAAAGCATGGGCAGCCAAATACTTTAAAGTATGAAATCAGTAGTTTAATTTTATACTGCAGTTCATAGGCAGTCTTTTGATGCCTGGGGTTGATTAAAACTCTGTTCTGGACATAGCAAGCAGTGTTTACTGCTTCTGCCCAGAAAGTTAATGGCAAACCTGAATCAGCAAGCATGGTTCTAGCAGCCTCAATCAATGTCTTGTTCTTTCTTTCAACAACCCCATTTTGCTCTGGTGTCCTTGGAATGCTGTACTGCCTTACAATTCCTTTTGACACACAAAACTCATCCAACTCCCTATTTCTGAATTCTGTGCCATTGTCACTCCTGAAGACTTTTACTGGAAAGTCAAACTGATTTTCAACATGTTTGACAAAGTCTTGCAGAATGCCTGCAGTCTCATCTTTGGAATGTAAGAAATAAGTCCATGTAAACCTAGAAAAGTCATCTACAATTACCAAACAATGTTTTTTCTTTTTAAGGCTCATGACTTTAACTGGGCCAAACAGATCCATGTGCAGCATTTGCAAGCACTTGGTTGTTTTGGACTCTTCAATGGACTTAAATGAGCTTTTATGTTGTTTTCCTTTTAAGCAGGAGACACAATGCTCAAGACAGGTGAATAGTTTTTGAGGAAGACCTCTTACTAAACCCTGTTTTGACAAAGCAGTGATTGTCTTAAGATTTGTGTGCCCCAATCTCCTGTGCCATAATTCTGTCTCTTTGTTAGAGGCAGCTGAGAACAGACAGGCATCAGTCCTGGGGCTCTCTTTTGACAAATCAACTACATAAACATTGCCACTCCTTTGAGCAACAAGTTGGGTTTTTCCATTTTTTATTATTTCTTCAATCTTTTTAAACATTTCTGGTCCAACAATCCTTAGTGAAGAATGAGCCATATGTGACACCCGTGTCACTGCGACCATCAAACAAATGCCAAACCAATGAAATATTGTATTTCATACTTGGGATTTGTAAAAATATGTGTATCGATTGCACATATCAACTCTTGTCCGATTTCAAGCTCTAAATCGCTTTCTGGAAGGTTATACGCGCACTGATGCGTAAATATAACCAGTTTAATGCAACGAACACTCCGGAATAGTGAAATAGGCTTAACATACCTTAAATAACCTTTACATAACTTATATATAAGTTTTGGAAGGTTTGGTATGGTGAAATCAAAGTTTAATCGCTTACAGGGACTAAATTTGACAAACTGCGAAAGTATGCCAATTTGAACTGTAACAGACCTTCCGGAACATGACCATAAGTTAAACATACCATAAATATCCTTTAAATAGCTTAGAAATAGGCTTTGAGGGGTTCGGTGTGCTAAAATAAACTTTTGGGTCATTCAGGGACTAAAAGTGTCAAAAAGTGCACAAGTTTGCATTTTCGCGCATAACTTACGTTCTGAATACATCCGGACATCCAAAAATTTATGTAAGCACTAAAATATTTTATTTTAGTGTTCGCCATAAGAAATATCAGTTTTCATTTTCGGGACCAGATTCGATGTATTAGCCGTTGTTTAATTCACAACCACACATTCTAACATGCTTAGTCAGCGGATAAGGATGGAATTTAGGCACCATAACTTTGCAACACATGTATGGATGAAATTTAGGCACCATAACTTTGCAACACATGTATGGATGGAATTTAAGCACCTAAGCACCATAACTTTGCAACACATGTACGGATGGGACTAAGGCACGTTTTCCATGAAACGATCTTAACGGTTCGAGTATTCCTATAAATACCCATCCACCCCCCATTGCTAAAATCACTAGAATTCTGATTTGAAAACCTCTAAGTTGAAACCATTGTTTCATACCTGAGATTCTTGAATCGGGATTAGCATTCGGGGACCCTTCGTAAGTATTCTTTCGTTCTTTTCCTTATTTTACTGCTTTTCGAGTCCGAAAGTCAAACTTTGTTTGACTTTCAGCGTTGACCAGTAATGGTCAATGCGAAGTTCTTTTGAACTTCGCAACGTGAGTGTAATCACGTTGGTCATAGTCCCTTGGGACTATGCCCACTGATTACCACGTTGTCTAGGGTCGTAGGGTAAGCGATCTAATAAATCGCTTATACCTCGAACCCGACCCATTTGGTCGATCATTAGGATCCGACCAAACACATTAGGTGACCATAGTAGGTAGGGAATAACCTTCCGAGGTTATACCCTATGGTCACATCGTTTAAGTAGTTGTATGATAGGTAGTTTATATGCCTTAGGTAAATTACCAGAATACCCTTTTCATGTATAATTGGTAATTAAGCATATGTAACCTAAACTTTTGTCACATAACTGATTATGTAATATGTTTAGGCATATAACACTTGTCATAGGGCTAGTTAGGCGGTCCGAACGCGTTTCACGCGATCGACGCGTTAAAGTAGCATAAGCTACCTAAACGGGTCGTAATGGGTCGTAAACAATTAGGTTAAGTTTCATTTAGTATGTAGGCTTTGTTAAACCAAATGACACGAGTCTCTACACTCGTTTGGTTTACAAACCCTAATGCTACCCAATCTTCCGATCTAGGTCCGGTTAATTAACATAGTTACCTATAGTAGGTGCCGTTTGATTCCGTGATCTCTATCTTTGCTTGGTGGTTATCCTAGGACTTCTGAGCAATCTCAAGTGAGTACATAGACCCCTCTTTTACTGTTTTCCAAACTGTTTTGGGGTGGAACACATGTGCCTACTTGTTACATTCATGCTTTCCCGTTTTCACATCATATACCTGCTATGTTCGTTAGTACATTATAGTACATGATTTCAATACATTTTATGCTATGTATGTCCATTATGTGCATACTTAGTACATTGTTTTACATTGCTTTTCTGTTGCATATGCTTATCCAGCATATGAACACATTATACTACATATTGAACCGTTGTAATTATACTACATATTGAACCGTTGTAATCATCTGACTATGTGATCCGTTGATATCTGTGAACCGTTTGTATCTGTGAACCGTTTGTATCTGTGAACCGTTTGTATCTGTGATCCGTTGATATCTGTGAACCGTTTGTATCTGTGATCCGTTGATATCTGTGAACCGTTTGTATCTGTGAACCGTTTGTATCTGTGAACCGTTTGTATCTGTGAACCGTTTGTATCTGTGAACCGTGTGAACCGTATTTGACTATACATGAACATTTCTATACTTGTTAAACATTTCATTTTGATAGTTTGGTTTGAGTAAGTGATTAAGTAACGAGGCGTGTGTAATATGATACAAGCATGGTGGATACGCCGCTGGTACTTCCTATATATAAGTGTTTGTATGGTATTACATATCGTAGCGTTATTTGAATCATTTCAGTTTGAGACATAGAACATTTTATACAAATAACATACTTTTCACAAGACATTGATTTATAAACAACTTATCTTATGCAAACATATTTTACTTGGTTATTCATTTAACCTTACATTTATTTATACTTATCATCTGAACTCATTGTTTTTCAAATGATTTACAAAACAAAGCAAATAACAAGGTTCATGACTAAACATTTTCTCAAACATAAGTCATGAAACCTATTTTTCACAAAACCTATGTATCTCACAGGCATTTTTATGCTGACGTACCTATTTTCACATGTGTTTTTCAGGAGCTGTTGCATAAGATGATCAAGATACACATAGGCAGACTTGGGCTTTAGTGACAATAAAAGATACAAGACTAGTTAATTATGTTGTATTTCCTTGTTTGTTAAGACATTGTAACACTTTTAATCAATAAAACGAAACTTCAATTGCCATGGATTTGAAACAATTAATTCTGTTACAACACTCCCCGACATTTCCGCCACGTTTTGTATGTTCTACGTGGTCGGGGTGTGACAGAAAAGATGGTATCAGAGCCAATGGTTATAGGGAATTAGGTTATTAGTAATGCTTTGACCTAGTCTATAATCTTCTTAGGACCCTAACGCGAGTTTACTTGCGTTTAGTCATAAAACAATACCGTCACCTATCCTTAGGCGACGACCACAACAAGAACATAAATTTCAAAACCGCTTTGAAAACTAATCATCTGTTCTAGGATGATTGATTACTAGGTTTTGAACCCTCTGTTATATGGTTTTGAACCCCTTTGAGTTTTCAAAATCTCGTCAAGGTTTTGGGTTTTTAATAATGTGAACACGTGCAAACTGGAAGGGTGAATGCCTGTATTCTGGGTTTTCTGTCTAGGCAAGCACTTCGTATACATCTCAACCAGACGCGAGACCAGTTGTGCTTACCTGGGAATTCTTGGGATGAGTGTTCACTTATAGGCGAGCATGTCTTCGCGATACATTATATTGACCCGCTTACTTTGATTAGTCACTCTCTCATTTGTTTGCCTTTGGTAACAAACAAATGGTCATAATCTACATACCTTATCATTTTCTTTTGACTATCTTTCGCTTGTTTCCTCCTATGCCTTTCGTTATCTTCAAGATGCTTCTTCATCGCAACAACAATGTCCGAACCAGGTGCTGCAATTACCCAACGAATAGGCGTCGTACTCCGGAGGACCGTTGACTTAGCTATCATCATGACTCGCCTCAGGGGTGAAGCTGTATAAGGGAACTGCTCCTTGGTGCATCAATGCCATCGTCATTATTCAAATCAAATACCTTGTTTCAAATGTACCCACGGTGGACGATGGAGACATTTGGTTAACATATGCCGCTTTGCAATCCAAAGCAAAGCTATTACAAATCCTGCTGCTGCTCAACCTTCAAACTCTGCTTCATATGTCGCTTGGCATATCTGGCGCCTCAACCTCATGAACTTTCTACTTTGTGTATCGACGTAAGCACGCCTAGTGCAAGGTGTCGGAACACTCTCGTTACACAAACTCCAAAATCCATGTAGGATCTTTCTATCCTCATAATTAGATCCTTGTGGATGGGTATCATTCATCGGAGTCCTTAATTGAATTCTTTGTATGATTCAATACGTACATCACAATTCAATAAGGATAAAGCCGAATTCCTTTTAAGATTATCCTATCTTCATAGGTAGATTCTTGATATGATTAAAGTGCCAAATGAAATCCACGAATTGGATTCCTGGTGTGCTTTAAGTATCCGCGTCCAAAGATAACAAATTAATAACCAAGTTAAACAACTATGTGATTATGTGCTTATGAACATTACAAGACAAACTGTGCGGACTATGCAAGGAATTGCGTAATTATGGATGCATACATAATTATGGAATTTAGTGCACAGAAACCACAGCGAGCTTTGTCATGTACCTAGAAGTTAACCCTATTCATTTCTAATTCTGATGAAGTATCCGTTGAGGAAAAATGAACTAGCTATTCATTTTTCACTTCTGAAGAATATCCGTTGAGGAAATGAATATCCGTTTATCCTTCATTTCCAATTCTGAAGAATACCCGTTGAGGAAAATGACTCCGTTTGTGCATTTTCGTTCTGAAGAGTATCCGTCGAGGGAAATGAATATCCGTTGTTTAATCCTTCATTTCCGAACCTGAGGAAACAACCGATGAAAATGACTCCGTTAGTTCATTTTCGTTTCTGAAGATTATCCGTTGAGGAAATGAATATCCGTTGTTTAATCCTTCATTTCTGAACCTGAGGAAGCAACCGTTGAAAATGACTCCGTTAGTTCATTTTCGTTTCTGAAGATTATCCGTTGAGGAAATGAATATCCGTTGTTTAATCCTTCATTTCTGAACCTGAGGAAGCAACCGTTGAAAATGACTCCGTTAGTTCATTTTCGTTTCTGAAGATTATCCGTTGAGGAAATGAACATCCATTTGTCTATCATCTTCATTTCCGAACCTGAGGAAACAACCGTTGAAAATGACTCCGTTAGTTCATTTCCGTTTCTGAAGATTATCCGTTGAGGAAATGAACATCCGTTTGTCTATCATTTTCATTTCCGTTTCTGAGGAAGCAACCGTTGAAAATGACTCTGTTGTTCATTTTCGTTTCTGAAGAATTGTCCGTTGAGGAAATGAATATCCGTTTGTCTATCATTCTCATTTCCGTTTCTGAGGAAGCATCTGTTGAAAATGACTCTGTTTGTTCATTTTCGTTTCTGAAGATTTTCCGTTAAGGAAATGAATTCCCGTTTGTTTATTCCTTCATTTCCGCTTCTGAAGAATACTCGTTGAGGAAAATGACTCCGTTTGTTCATTTTCGTTCTGAAGAATGTCCGTTAAGGAAATGACAGGATTATGCTTTACATATCTCTGGTGGTTATCTGACACAAAGTCACAAATAGACTCCTACGAATTTATTTCGGGACGAAATTTCCTAAAGTAGGGGAGACTGTGACACCCGTGTCACTGCGACCATCAAACAAATGCCAAACCAATGAAATATTGTATTTCATACTTGGGATTTGTAAAAATATGTGTATCGATTGCACATATCAACTCTTGTCCGATTTCAAGCTCTAAATCGCTTTCTGGAAGGTTATACGCGCACTGATGCGTAAACAAGTTTTTAATCTTTTCTCTTTTCTTCCTCTTTTTAGACTCCTTTGCAACAGAGTTTTGAACCACTGTTGGGATGTCCTTAAGAGGAATGACCTTGGCCTTAGGAGCTTTGACACCATCTATAGTTGTGAAGTCCATTGGTTTGAAGTTTTCAAGGATGTCACACTCATCAGACCATGTGGGTTTGAATTGGTATTTCTCAATCTCCTCAAAAGTTGAGGACCCTGTGTCACACCCCGACCGCGTAAAACAACAAATCGCGGCGGAAACATCGGGGCATGTTGCAACAGAATTAATGTTTCATAACCATGGATATCAAAAGTGTTTCGTTTTATTAAACATAGAGTAATTACATCGTCTGGAAATCTAAATACACTATTTAAACATAGTCTATCATTGTTATTGAGTCACTAAGGCCTTGTCCAGTCCTATGTGAGCATGCATCCTATCAAACGATATCTTGCAATACCTGAAACATATGTGAAAACGAGGTCAGCAAAGAAATGCTGGCGAGATACATAGGTTTTGTGAAAATAAGATTCATGACTTCTGTTTTAAGAAAATGTTTAGTCATGAACCTTGTAATTTGCTTTGTCTTTGTAAATCATTTGAAAAACAATTAGTTCAGATGATATGTATAAATAAGAAAATAATGCATGATTAAATGAATAACCATGTAAAATGAGTTTGTGTAAGATAAGTTGTTTGTAAATCAATGTCTTGTGAAAAGTATGTTACTTGTATAAAATGTTCTATGTCTCAAACTGAAATGATTCAAATAACGCTACAATATGTAATACCATACAAACACTTATATATAGGAAGTACCAGCGGCGTATCCACCATGCTTGTATCATATTACACCCGCATCGTTACTTAATCATTTACTCAAACCAAACCAACCAATGTAAGAAGTCTATGTTTAATTCAATTGTCAAATGTATTGGGTAATATGTCAAAGTGTTCATGTCAAGATGTAAATCATATCAAAATGTCTATGTCAAATATCCATGTCAAATGTCTACGTCAAAATGTCATGTATGGCAAGTGAAATGTCTCAACTAAACCATATGCACAAAAACAAAGTATTGAAGTAAAACTTGGTTTAAATCAAAGTTATGTTTTGTGGGAAATGCATGATCAAATGTCAATCATGTTAAAATGTTTACCCAATCGTTAACCCATTTTGTAAAATCGTTCTAGTCGTTCTTGTTTTAATTGTGAAACTACTTTATGGTCGATTCTCTAATAACATTCAAACCTTCTTGACGCGTTCCTCGCTCCATCTCGCTCTCGCTCTCGTTCTTAACAAACCCTTACCAAAGGATAAGTTAATAATTACAGATTCAGTCGCTACCCACAACCCCCATACATAACAATGGGTGCAGTAAATAACGGGATTTGTCAGATCCTATGGTACCATAACCTAATACTGGTCGGCTCGATCATTGCTAATGAATGTCATCGGTCATGTAAACTACAACCAACAAGTTTGTTCACTTTTTGAAATTGTTATTAGTTTTTGAAATCATTGTATTCGTTCTTGAAATCATTGTTAGCGTTCTTGAAACTATTGTTATCGTTCTTGATACTACATTGTAATTGTTTTTGAAACCATTGATAAAACATTTAGCACATATGAGTCACCCCAAAACAGTTGAAAACAGTAAAAGAGGGGAATAATGTACTCGCCTGGGAGTGCTTAGGAGTCTTGAACAACTACCAAGTAAGCTAGAGGAGTCCCGGAAATCAAACGGTACCTAATATAGGTAACTACATAATTAACCCGGACCTAAATCGGAAGACTGGGTAGCAGGAGGGTTTGTAAACCAAATGAGTGTAGGAACTCATATGATATGGTTTAACAAAGCCTACATACTAAATGAAACTTAACCTAAGTATTATCGACCCATCGCGACCCATTAAGGTAACTTATGCTACTTTAACGCGTCGTGCGCGTGAAACGCGTCCGGACCGTCTAACTAGCCCTATGACAAGTGTTATATGCCTAAACATGTTACAAAATCAGTTATGTGACAAAGGTTTAGGTTACATATGCTTAATTACCAATTATACATGAAAAGGGTATTCTGGTAATTTACCTAAGGCATATAAACCACCTATCATGCAACTACTCAAACGATGTGACCATAGGGTATAACCTCGGAAGGTTATTCCCTACCTACTATGGTCACCTAATGTATTTGGTCGGATCCTAATGATCGACCAAACTGGGTCGGGTTCGAAGGTATAAGCGATTTATCAGATCGCTTACCCTACGACCCTAGACAACGTGGTAATCAGTAGGCATAGTCCCAAGGGACTATAACCAACGTGATTACAATCACGTTGCGAAGTTCAAACGAACTTCGCATTGACCATTACTGGTCAACGCTGAAAGTCAAACAAAGTTTGACTTTCTGACTCGAAAAGCAGTAAAATAAGGAAAAGAACGAAAGAATACTTACGAAGGGTCCCCGAATGCTAACCTCGATTCAAAAATCTCAGGTATGAAACAATAGTTTCAACTTAGAGTTTCTCAAATCAAAGTTCTAGTGATTTTAGCAATGGGGGGTATGGGGTATTTATAGGAATACCCGAACCGTTAAGATCGTTTCATGGAAAACGTGCCTTAATCCCATCCGTACATGTGTTGAAATGTCATGGTGTTTAGGTGTTTAAATTCCATCCATACATGTGTTGAAATGTCATGGTTTTTAGGTGTTTAAATTCCATCCATACATGTGTTGAAATGTCATGGTGTTTAGGTGTTTAAATTCCATCCATACATGTGTTGAAATGTCATGGTGGTTAGGTGTTTAAATTCCATCCATACATGTGTTGAAATGTCATGGTGTTTAGGTGTTTAAATTCCATCCATACATGTGTTGAAATGTCATGGTGTTTAGGTGTTTAAATTCCATCCATACATGTGTTGAAATGTCATGGTGTTTAGGTGTTTAAATTCCATCCTTATCCGCTGACTAAGCATTGTTAGAATGTGTGGTTGTGAATTAAACAACGGCTAATACATCGAATCTGGTCCCGAAAGTGCAAAACTGATCCAAATGACGCGACGCATGGATTTTTCTTATGCCGAACACTAAAATAAAATGTTTTAGTGCTTACATAAATTTTTGGATGTCCGGATGTATTCAGAACGTAAGTTATGCGCGAAAATGCAAACTTGTGCACTTTTTGACACTTTTAGTCCCTGAATGACCCAAAAGTTTATTTTAGCACACCGAACCCCTCAAAGCCTATTTCTAAGCTATGTAAAGGATATTTATGGTATGTTTAACTTATGGTCATGTTCCGGAAGGTCTGTTACAGTTCAAATTGGCATACTTTCGCAGTTTGTCAACTTTAGTCCCTGTAAGCGATTAAACTTTGATTTCACCACACCAAACCTTCCAAAACTTATATCTAAGTTATGTAAAGGTTATTTAAGGTATGTTAAACCTATTTCACTATTCCGGAGTGTTTGTTACATTAAACTGGTTATATTTACGCATTAGTGCGCGTATAACCTTCCAGAAAGCGATTTAGAGTTTGGAATCGAACAAGAGTTGATATGTGCAAATGATACACATATTTTTACAAATCCCAAGTATGAAATATAATATTTCATTGGTTTGGTATTTGTTTGATGGCCATGGAGGCACAGGTGTTACAGTCTCCCCTACTTTAGGAAATTTCGTCCCGAAATTTATTTAGAGGAAACTTGTGAGAGTTTAAAACATAAAGTTGAAAAGATCAGACAACATTGGTTAGGGTTCTGAACTTCTAGTAACTTTAATAACATCATGTTTACAATGTAAGAGGGATACTTATATACAAGTATATGAAGCGTCATTGGTGCGTCCACCGTACCTCTATTACATCGTTCTCATTTCGTTATTGTCGTCACTATCGGTTCTTACACATAATAAACCTTACTGGGTTTCCGTGCACTAAATTTTATGATTATGTACGCGTCCATAATCAGACAATTCCTTGCACAGTTCACACAGTCTATTTTATAATGTGTAGGGTGAAACCAAATGAATGAACCTGTGATGAGTGTGACTAGACCGCCATAGAGTCCTTTGAATTAAATCAATAAATGATCTAAATAGACTATCAAGGAGTCTGCTCAGCTACATCACTAGATGTCGTTCTTTAACCAAATTGTGAATCAATCTTTTTGACTAGACCACTAAGAGGGTCTCTTATGGAGCATGGAATGGTACTATATAACCCAAGGGTCTTAACTATTACATAGAAGCCCATTAAGGATTGAAGGTAGTACCTTTTGAATATCCTGCTACGAATCCCTCATATGAAGATATGAAAGATTCTGCGAGGATTTGGATAACGAATATCCAGAGTATTAAAAACACAAAAATGCATAAATGAAAACTCAAGATGAATAAACACATAGTCACATAACCACAAAATTGTTTAACTAGAAGTTTGTTCTGCTAACAGAGTACATGTATTTAAAGTACAATAGGAATCCATCTCGTGGATTTCATTTGGCACTTTAAAGATTTTTAAGAATCTAACTATAAAGATAGAAAGATTCAAAAAGAAAATTCGATTTCGATTACTAGAACCCGAAATGTTCGAATTAAGGTACATAAAGAATCCAATTAAGGACTCTGATTTGAATGATGATCATCCACAAGGGTCTAAATATGAAGATAAAAAGATCCCATATGGATTTTAGAAGTTGAAGATGTTTTGAAACCTTGCACTGGACGTGCTTATGTCAAAACATGAAGTTGAAATGCTTTACAAAGTTGAGATGCCAGATATGCCAAGGCGACATATGAAGCTAAATTTGAAAGTTAAGTCGATGTACGAGGAAAATATTTTTGAAAACTGTGCATGGGGTTCTTTTAAGAAAAAATGTGTTTACCGTTTTTGAAACCTTATATATAATACTTTTGAAATAAAGTAGGTGTATTAGATAGATATATTTACAAAAATGTTTTAAAATCATGAGAGATGAATTTTGAAATTATGTATAAGGTTTTTGAAAGACATGAATGATGCTTTTCGAAATCATGCACTTGATAAGAAAATGTATTGTGTTAATATTGTCTTCAGACTATATGAAATATTTTGAAATTAGAAAGGTTGGTTTTGATAACATGGCCAATGTTTTTGAAATAACATAGACAATGCATCTAGAAAAATTGTTTTCAAACTATATGAAATGTTTTGAGATCATGAAGATTGTTTTGAAATACTGGTACTGTGTATGTTGAAAAATCAAAACGTAATGGGTATGAGATTTGAAAATACCCTTAGTTATCTAACCAAGGATTTAAAGGCACAGATGTGCGAAAAGCACGATTACTCATAATGTCACTTAATTTTCTGTACTTTGTTTCTTAGAGTGAAACGAGTACTTAAAATTTTTGAGGGAATCATGAGCAATCATTTGAAAGAGAGAAATCACAAGAGTAGTTTGTAAGGTACATAGTTCCTTGATGTAGGTATCATAGGAAAAGCCATACACACCTAGCAGGGGGTTGAGCTGGTTGGTTGGGGACTGCTTTACCATTGTGAGCGACCATGGCGAAGTTCTGAGAAGTCTTTCGCTTCTTTGACTTCTTAGGGGATCGTTCATCCATGGTCTTTGATTCCTCGATTGGTTTAGTGGCTGATGGTGTTGTCGCCTGACTAGGTCCTGCCTGTCTTGGTGACTCTTGAGTGACTTCATCTTGGAGACGATACATGGCAGTAGCTAATTCAACAGTCTTCAGGACTACTTCGCCTATTCGCTGAGCGAATTTGGCTGCTTGCTCAGATATCTGAGCGTCATCGTGATGAAGAGACATTCTTGAAGAAAAAGAAAGGCATAGGGAGAAACAGGTGAAAGGTTATTGGACAATCAAAACAGAGTGATAACGCATGAAAATTGCGATCATTTGTTTGTTACCTAAGGCAAACAAATGAGACGGTGACTAATCAAAGTAAATGGGTCAAAAATAATGCATCGCGAAGACATGCTCGCCTATAAGTGAACACTCACCCCAAGAATTCCCAGGTAAGCACAACTGGTCTCGCGTCTGATGAGATGTATACGAAGTGCTTGCCTAGACAGAAAACTCAGAATACAGGCATTCACCCTTCCAGTTTGCACGTGTTCACATTATTTAAAACCCAAAACCTTGACGAGATTTTGAAAACTCAAAGGGGTTCAAAACCCTATAACAGAGAGTTCAAAACCTTACAATAGAGGGTTCAAAACCTAGTAATCAATCATCCTAGAACAGATGATTAGTTTTCAAAGCGGTTTTGAAATTCATGTTCTTGTTGCGGTTGTCGCCTAAGGATAGGCGACAGTATTGTTTTATGACTAAACGCAAGTAAACTCGCGTTAGGGTCCTAAGAAGGTTATAGACTAGGTCAAAGCATTACTAATTACTAATAACCTAATTCCCTATAACCATTGGCTCTGATACCATCTTTTCTGTCACACCCCGACCGCGTAAAACAACAAATCGCGGCGGAAACATCGGGGCATGTTGCAACAGAATTAATGTTTCATAACCATGGATATCAAAAGTGTTTCGTTTTATTAAACATAGAGTAATTACATCGTCTGGAAATCTAAATACACTATTTAAACATAGTCTATCATTGTTATTGAGTCACTAAGGCCTTGTCCAGTCCTATGTGAGCATGCATCCTATCAAACGATATCTTGCAATACCTGAAACATATGTGAAAACGAGGTCAGCAAAGAAATGCTGGCGAGATACATAGGTTTTGTGAAAATAAGATTCATGACTTCTGTTTTAAGAAAATGTTTAGTCATGAACCTTGTAATTTGCTTTGTCTTTGTAAATCATTTGAAAAACAATTAGTTCAGATGATATGTATAAATAAGAAAATAATGCATGATTAAATGAATAACCATGTAAAATGAGTTTGTGTAAGATAAGTTGTTTGTAAATCAATGTCTTGTGAAAAGTATGTTACTTGTATAAAATGTTCTATGTCTCAAACTGAAATGATTCAAATAACGCTACAATATGTAATACCATACAAACACTTATATATAGGAAGTACCAGCGGCGTATCCACCATGCTTGTATCATATTACACCCGCATCGTTACTTAATCATTTACTCAAACCAAACCAACCAATGTAAGAAGTCTATGTTTAATTCAATTGTCAAATGTATTGGGTAATATGTCAAAGTGTTCATGTCAAGATGTAAATCATATCAAAATGTCTATGTCAAATATCCATGTCAAATGTCTACGTCAAAATGTCATGTATGGCAAGTGAAATGTCTCAACTAAACCATATGCACAAAAACAAAGTATTGAAGTAAAACTTGGTTTAAATCAAAGTTATGTTTTGTGGGAAATGCATGATCAAATGTCAATCATGTTAAAATGTTTACCCAATCGTTAACCCATTTTGTAAAATCGTTCTAGTCGTTCTTGTTTTAATTGTGAAACTACTTTATGGTCGATTCTCTAATAACATTCAAACCTTCTTGACGCGTTCCTCGCTCCATCTCGCTCTCGCTCTCGTTCTTAACAAACCCTTACCAAAGGATAAGTTAATAATTACAGATTCAGTCGCTACCCACAACCCCCACACATAACAATGGGTGCAGTAAATAACGGGATTTGTCAGATCCTATGGTACCATAACCTAATACTGGTCGGCTCGATCATTGCTAATGAATGTCATCGGTCATGTAAACTACAACCAACAAGTTTGTTCACTTTTTGAAATTGTTATTAGTTTTTGAAATCATTGTATTCGTTCTTGAAATCATTGTTAGCGTTCTTGAAACTATTGTTATCGTTCTTGATACTACATTGTAATTGTTTTTGAAACCATTGATAAAACATTTAGCACATATGAGTCACCCCAAAACAGTTGAAAACAGTAATAGAGGGGAATAATGTACTCGCCTGGGAGTGCTTAGGAGTCTTGAACAACTACCAAGTAAGCTAGAGGAGTCCCGGAAATCAAACGGTACCTAATATAGGTAACTACATAATTAACCCGGACCTAAATCGGAAGACTGGGTAGCAGGAGGGTTTGTAAACCAAATGAGTGTAGGAACTCATATGATATGGTTTAACAAAGCCTACATACTAAATGAAACTTAACCTAAGTATTATCGACCCATCGCGACCCATTAAGGTAACTTATGCTACTTTAACGCGTCGTGCGCGTGAAACGCGTCCGGACCGTCTAACTAGCCCTATGACAAGTGTTATATGCCTAAACATGTTACAAAATTAGTTATGTGACAAAGGTTTAGGTTACATATGCTTAATTACCAATTATACATGAAAAGGGTATTCTGGTAATTTACCTAAGGCATATAAACCACCTATCATGCAACTACTCAAACGATGTGACCATAGGGTATAACCTCGGAAGGTTATTCCCTACCTACTATGGTCACCTAATGTATTTGGTCGGATCCTAATGATCGACCAAACTGGGTCGGGTTCGAAGGTATAAGCGATTTATCAGATCGCTTACCCTACGACCCTAGACAACGTGGTAATCAGTAGGCATAGTCCCAAGGGACTATAACCAACGTGATTACAATCACGTTGCGAAGTTCAAACGAACTTCGCATTGACCATTACTGGTCAACGCTGAAAGTCAAACAAAGTTTGACTTTCTGACTCGAAAAGCAGTAAAATAAGGAAAAGAACGAAAGAATACTTACGAAGGGTCCCCGAATGCTAACCTCGATTCAAAAATCTCAGGTATGAAACAATAGTTTCAACTTAGAGTTTCTCAAATCAAAGTTCTAGTGATTTTAGCAATGGGGGGTATGGGGTATTTATAGGAATACCCGAACCGTTAAGATCGTTTCATGGAAAACGTGCCTTAATCCCATCCGTACATGTGTTGAAATGTCATGGTGTTTAGGTGTTTAAATTCCATCCATACATGTGTTGAAATGTCATGGTTTTTAGGTGTTTAAATTCCATCCATACATGTGTTGAAATGTCATGGTGTTTAGGTGTTTAAATTCCATCCATACATGTGTTGAAATGTCATGGTGGTTAGGTGTTTAAATTCCATCCATACATGTGTTGAAATGTCATGGTGTTTAGGTGTTTAAATTCCATCCATACATGTGTTGAAATGTCATGGTGTTTAGGTGTTTAAATTCCATCCATACATGTGTTGAAATGTCATGGTGTTTAGGTGTTTAAATTCCATCCTTATCCGCTGACTAAGCATTGTTAGAATGTGTGGTTGTGAATTAAACAACGGCTAATACATCGAATCTGGTCCCGAAAGTGCAAAACTGATCCAAATGACGCGACGCATGGATTTTTCTTATGCCGAACACTAAAATAAAATGTTTTAGTGCTTACATAAATTTTTGGATGTCCGGATGTATTCAGAACGTAAGTTATGCGCGAAAATGCAAACTTGTGCACTTTTTGACACTTTTAGTCCCTGAATGACCCAAAAGTTTATTTTAGCACACCGAACCCCTCAAAGCCTATTTCTAAGCTATGTAAAGGATATTTATGGTATGTTTAACTTATGGTCATGTTCCGGAAGGTCTGTTACAGTTCAAATTGGCATACTTTCGCAGTTTGTCAACTTTAGTCCCTGTAAGCGATTAAACTTTGATTTCACCACACCAAACCTTCCAAAACTTATATCTAAGTTATGTAAAGGTTATTTAAGGTATGTTAAACCTATTTCACTATTCCGGAGTGTTTGTTACATTAAACTGGTTATATTTACGCATTAGTGCGCGTATAACCTTCCAGAAAGCGATTTAGAGTTTGGAATCGAACAAGAGTTGATATGTGCAAATGATACACATATTTTTACAAATCCCAAGTATGAAATATAATATTTCATTGGTTTGGTATTTGTTTGATGGCCATGGAGGCACAGGTGTTACAGTCTCCCCTACTTTAGGAAATTTCGTCCCGAAATTTATTTAGAGGAAACTTGTGAGAGTTTAAAACATAAAGTTGAAAAGATCAGACAACATTGGTTAGGGTTCTGAACTTCTAGTAACTTTAATAACATCATGTTTACAATGTAAGAGGGATACTTATATACAAGTATATGAAGCGTCATTGGTGCGTCCACCGTACCTCTATTACATCGTTCTCATTTCGTTATTGTCGTCACTATCGG
Source organism: Helianthus tuberosus (assembly GCA_030545235.1). Classification (NCBI taxonomy): domain Eukaryota; kingdom Viridiplantae; phylum Streptophyta; class Magnoliopsida; order Asterales; family Asteraceae; genus Helianthus; species Helianthus tuberosus. Next base: position 94,805,490 of record CM060388.1, read on the forward strand.
TTCTTACACATAATAAACCTTACTGGGTTTCCGTGCACTAAATTTTATGATTATGTACGCGTCCATAATCAGACAATTCCTTGCACAGTTCACACAGTCTATTTTATAATGTGTAGGGTGAAACCAAATGAATGAACCTGTGATGAGTGTGACTAGACCGCCATAGAGTCCTTTGAATTAAATCAATAAATGATCTAAATAGACTATCAAGGAGTCTGCTCAGCTACATCACTAGATGTCGTTCTTTAACCAAATTGTGAATCAATCTTTTTGACTAGACCACTAAGAGGGTCTCTTATGGAGCATGGAATGGTACTATATAACCCAAGGGTCTTAACTATTACATAGAAGCCCATTAAGGATTGAAGGTAGTACCTTTTGAATATCCTGCTACGAATCCCTCATATGAAGATATGAAAGATTCTGCGAGGATTTGGATAACGAATATCCAGAGTATTAAAAACACAAAAATGCATAAATGAAAACTCAAGATGAATAAACACATAGTCACATAACCACAAAATTGTTTAACTAGAAGTTTGTTCTGCTAACAGAGTACATGTATTTAAAGTACAATAGGAATCCATCTCGTGGATTTCATTTGGCACTTTAAAGATTTTTAAGAATCTAACTATAAAGATAGAAAGATTCAAAAAGAAAATTCGATTTCGATTACTAGAACCCGAAATGTTCGAATTAAGGTACATAAAGAATCCAATTAAGGACTCTGATTTGAATGATGATCATCCACAAGGGTCTAAATATGAAGATAAAAAGATCCCATATGGATTTTAGAAGTTGAAGATGTTTTGAAACCTTGCACTGGACGTGCTTATGTCAAAACATGAAGTTGAAATGCTTTACAAAGTTGAGATGCCAGATATGCCAAGGCGACATATGAAGCTAAATTTGAAAGTTAAGTCGATGTACGAGGAAAATATTTTTGAAAACTGTGCATGGGGTTCTTTTAAGAAAAAATGTGTTTACCGTTTTTGAAACCTTATATATAATACTTTTGAAATAAAGTAGGTGTATTAGATAGATATATTTACAAAAATGTTTTAAAATCATGAGAGATGAATTTTGAAATTATGTATAAGGTTTTTGAAAGACATGAATGATGCTTTTCGAAATCATGCACTTGATAAGAAAATGTATTGTGTTAATATTGTCTTCAGACTATATGAAATATTTTGAAATTAGAAAGGTTGGTTTTGATAACATGGCCAATGTTTTTGAAATAACATAGACAATGCATCTAGAAAAATTGTTTTCAAACTATATGAAATGTTTTGAGATCATGAAGATTGTTTTGAAATACTGGTACTGTGTATGTTGAAAAATCAAAACGTAATGGGTATGAGATTTGAAAATACCCTTAGTTATCTAACCAAGGATTTAAAGGCACAGATGTGCGAAAAGCACGATTACTCATAATGTCACTTAATTTTCTGTACTTTGTTTCTTAGAGTGAAACGAGTACTTAAAATTTTTGAGGGAATCATGAGCAATCATTTGAAAGAGAGAAATCACAAGAGTAGTTTGTAAGGTACATAGTTCCTTGATGTAGGTATCATAGGAAAAGCCATACACACCTAGCAGGGGGTTGAGCTGGTTGGTTGGGGACTGCTTTACCATTGTGAGCGACCATGGCGAAGTTCTGAGAAGTCTTTCGCTTCTTTGACTTCTTAGGGGATCGTTCATCCATGGTCTTTGATTCCTCGATTGGTTTAGTGGCTGATGGTGTTGTCGCCTGACTAGGTCCTGCCTGTCTTGGTGACTCTTGAGTGACTTCATCTTGGAGACGATACATGGCAGTAGCTAATTCAACAGTCTTCAGGACTACTTCGCCTATTCGCTGAGCGAATTTGGCTGCTTGCTCAGATATCTGAGCGTCATCGTGATGAAGAGACATTCTTGAAGAAAAAGAAAGGCATAGGGAGAAACAGGTGAAAGGTTATTGGACAATCAAAACAGAGTGATAACGCATGAAAATTGCGATCATTTGTTTGTTACCTAAGGCAAACAAATGAGACGGTGACTAATCAAAGTAAATGGGTCAAAAATAATGCATCGCGAAGACATGCTCGCCTATAAGTGAACACTCACCCCAAGAATTCCCAGGTAAGCACAACTGGTCTCGCGTCTGATGAGATGTATACGAAGTGCTTGCCTAGACAGAAAACTCAGAATACAGGCATTCACCCTTCCAGTTTGCACGTGTTCACATTATTTAAAACCCAAAACCTTGACGAGATTTTGAAAACTCAAAGGGGTTCAAAACCCTATAACAGAGAGTTCAAAACCTTACAATAGAGGGTTCAAAACCTAGTAATCAATCATCCTAGAACAGATGATTAGTTTTCAAAGCGGTTTTGAAATTCATGTTCTTGTTGCGGTTGTCGCCTAAGGATAGGCGACAGTATTGTTTTATGACTAAACGCAAGTAAACTCGCGTTAGGGTCCTAAGAAGGTTATAGACTAGGTCAAAGCATTACTAATTACTAATAACCTAATTCCCTATAACCATTGGCTCTGATACCATCTTTTCTGTCACACCCCGACCGCGTAAAACAACAAATCGCGGCGGAAACATCGGGGCATGTTGCAACAGAATTAATGTTTCATAACCATGGATATCAAAAGTGTTTCGTTTTATTAAACATAGAGTAATTACATCGTCTGGAAATCTAAATACACTATTTAAACATAGTCTATCATTGTTATTGAGTCACTAAGGCCTTGTCCAGTCCTATGTGAGCATGCATCCTATCAAACGATATCTTGCAATACCTGAAACATATGTGAAAACGAGGTCAGCAAAGAAATGCTGGCGAGATACATAGGTTTTGTGAAAATAAGATTCATGACTTCTGTTTTAAGAAAATGTTTAGTCATGAACCTTGTAATTTGCTTTGTCTTTGTAAATCATTTGAAAAACAATTAGTTCAGATGATATGTATAAATAAGAAAATAATGCATGATTAAATGAATAACCATGTAAAATGAGTTTGTGTAAGATAAGTTGTTTGTAAATCAATGTCTTGTGAAAAGTATGTTACTTGTATAAAATGTTCTATGTCTCAAACTGAAATGATTCAAATAACGCTACAATATGTAATACCATACAAACACTTATATATAGGAAGTACCAGCGGCGTATCCACCATGCTTGTATCATATTACACCCGCATCGTTACTTAATCATTTACTCAAACCAAACCAACCAATGTAAGAAGTCTATGTTTAATTCAATTGTCAAATGTATTGGGTAATATGTCAAAGTGTTCATGTCAAGATGTAAATCATATCAAAATGTCTATGTCAAATATCCATGTCAAATGTCTACGTCAAAATGTCATGTATGGCAAGTGAAATGTCTCAACTAAACCATATGCACAAAAACAAAGTATTGAAGTAAAACTTGGTTTAAATCAAAGTTATGTTTTGTGGGAAATGCATGATCAAATGTCAATCATGTTAAAATGTTTACCCAATCGTTAACCCATTTTGTAAAATCGTTCTAGTCGTTCTTGTTTTAATTGTGAAACTACTTTATGGTCGATTCTCTAATAACATTCAAACCTTCTTGACGCGTTCCTCGCTCCATCTCGCTCTCGCTCTCGTTCTTAACAAACCCTTACCAAAGGATAAGTTAATAATTACAGATTCAGTCGCTACCCACAACCCCCATACATAACAATGGGTGCAGTAAATAACGGGATTTGTCAGATCCTATGGTACCATAACCTAATACTGGTCGGCTCGATCATTGCTAATGAATGTCATCGGTCATGTAAACTACAACCAACAAGTTTGTTCACTTTTTGAAATTGTTATTAGTTTTTGAAATCATTGTATTCGTTCTTGAAATCATTGTTAGCGTTCTTGAAACTATTGTTATCGTTCTTGATACTACATTGTAATTGTTTTTGAAACCATTGATAAAACATTTAGCACATATGAGTCACCCCAAAACAGTTGAAAACAGTAAAAGAGGGGAATAATGTACTCGCCTGGGAGTGCTTAGGAGTCTTGAACAACTACCAAGTAAGCTAGAGGAGTCCCGGAAATCAAACGGTACCTAATATAGGTAACTACATAATTAACCCGGACCTAAATCGGAAGACTGGGTAGCAGGAGGGTTTGTAAACCAAATGAGTGTAGGAACTCATATGATATGGTTTAACAAAGCCTACATACTAAATGAAACTTAACCTAAGTATTATCGACCCATCGCGACCCATTAAGGTAACTTATGCTACTTTAACGCGTCGTGCGCGTGAAACGCGTCCGGACCGTCTAACTAGCCCTATGACAAGTGTTATATGCCTAAACATGTTACAAAATTAGTTATGTGACAAAGGTTTAGGTTACATATGCTTAATTACCAATTATACATGAAAAGGGTATTCTGGTAATTTACCTAAGGCATATAAACCACCTATCATGCAACTACTCAAACGATGTGACCATAGGGTATAACCTCGGAAGGTTATTCCCTACCTACTATGGTCACCTAATGTATTTGGTCGGATCCTAATGATCGACCAAACTGGGTCGGGTTCGAAGGTATAAGCGATTTATCAGATCGCTTACCCTACGACCCTAGACAACGTGGTAATCAGTAGGCATAGTCCCAAGGGACTATAACCAACGTGATTACAATCACGTTGCGAAGTTCAAACGAACTTCGCATTGACCATTACTGGTCAACGCTGAAAGTCAAACAAAGTTTGACTTTCTGACTCGAAAAGCAGTAAAATAAGGAAAAGAACGAAAGAATACTTACGAAGGGTCCCCGAATGCTAACCTCGATTCAAAAATCTCAGGTATGAAACAATAGTTTCAACTTAGAGTTTCTCAAATCAAAGTTCTAGTGATTTTAGCAATGGGGGGTATGGGGTATTTATAGGAATACCCGAACCGTTAAGATCGTTTCATGGAAAACGTGCCTTAATCCCATCCGTACATGTGTTGAAATGTCATGGTGTTTAGGTGTTTAAATTCCATCCATACATGTATTGAAATGTCATGGTTTTTAGGTGTTTAAATTCCATCCATACATGTGTTGAAATGTCATGGTGTTTAGGTGTTTAAATTCCATCCATACATGTGTTGAAATGTCATGGTGGTTAGGTGTTTAAATTCCATCCATACATGTGTTGAAATGTCATGGTGTTTAGGTGTTTAAATTCCATCCATACATGTGTTGAAATGTCATGGTGTTTAGGTGTTTAAATTCCATCCATACATGTGTTGAAATGTCATGGTGTTTAGGTGTTTAAATTCCATCCTTATCCGCTGACTAAGCATTGTTAGAATGTGTGGTTGTGAATTAAACAACGGCTAATACATCGAATCTGGTCCCGAAAGTGCAAAACTGATCCAAATGACGCGACGCATGGATTTTTCTTATGCCGAACACTAAAATAAAATGTTTTAGTGCTTACATAAATTTTTGGATGTCCGGATGTATTCAGAACGTAAGTTATGCGCGAAAATGCAAACTTGTGCACTTTTTGACACTTTTAGTCCCTGAATGACCCAAAAGTTTATTTTAGCACACCGAACCCCTCAAAGCCTATTTCTAAGCTATGTAAAGGATATTTATGGTATGTTTAACTTATGGTCATGTTCCGGAAGGTCTGTTACAGTTCAAATTGGCATACTTTCGCAGTTTGTCAACTTTAGTCCCTGTAAGCGATTAAACTTTGATTTCACCACACCAAACCTTCCAAAACTTATATCTAAGTTATGTAAAGGTTATTTAAGGTATGTTAAACCTATTTCACTATTCCGGAGTGTTTGTTACATTAAACTGGTTATATTTACGCATTAGTGCGCGTATAACCTTCCAGAAAGCGATTTAGAGTTTGGAATCGAACAAGAGTTGATATGTGCAAATGATACACATATTTTTACAAATCCCAAGTATGAAATATAATATTTCATTGGTTTGGTATTTGTTTGATGGCCATGGAGGCACAGGTGTTACACCCTGCAGATCTTTCCAAAGTGATCTTGTTACCAAGTTTATCAGTTATTTTAACCTCTTGGCCATCCTTGTTGGTGGGTATGATTTCAACAGAGGTTTGAACAGATTCATTTGCAGCAATGTTTTTAATTTGATCATGTTTTCTAAAACCTACACCAAATTTTACATTGCTTTTGATCTGTTTTTCAAGCATGACTTCATAACCCTTGCAGGATTCCACCCATTTTTCACAAGTGATTTGGGTGGATTCCAACTCCTTTTTACAAACTTGATATTTTTCTATCATGGTTTGGAGTTGGTCCTTGGTTATGCTATGCTCTTGTTTGAGACTGCAGATTTCATTATCTTTTTCAGCCAATTTGATTTTTAATTCTTTTAAAGACTTTTCAAACTGAACTTCATCATTTAACACTCTATCCCTAAGGTTTTCATTCACCTCTTTGATGTTAGCAAATGCTATGATGCATTTTGTCACACCCCGACCAAGTATAACATGCAACCGCGGTGGAAACGCCGGGGAGTGATCGCGACAGAATTATTTGTTTCATAACCATGGCATTCAAAGTTGTATTTTATTTATCAACATAAGAGTTTTATTGTCTTAAACAGTAAATAAAGAGTTCATAACAAAATTAAACTAAGTCTATCTTCATTTTATGTCTCTAAGGCACAGGTCCGCCCTAGTGTCACGATCTTCATCTTAAGCAACAGCTCCTGAAAACACATGTGAAAATAGGTACGTCAGCATAAAAATGCATGTGAGATACATAGGTTTTGTGAAAATAGGATTCATGACTTATATTTGAGAAAATGTTTAGTCATGAACCTTGTAATTTGATTTGTCTTATAAATCATTTGAAAAACGATAGTATCAGATGATATGTATAAATAAATGTAAGGTTAGATGAATAACCATGTAAAATGAGTTTGTATAAGTTGTTTGTAAAACAATGTCTTGTGAAAGTATGTTATATTGTATAAAATGTCATATGTCTTAAATTGAAATGATTTAAATAACGCTACGTTATGTAATACCATACAAACACTTATATATAGGAAGTACCAGCGGCGTATCCACCATGCTTGTATCATATTACACACGCCTCGTTACTTAAATCACTTACACAAACCAAACCACCAATGTAAATTGTTTATGTATAATCAAATGTCAAAATGTTATTGTGTAAACCATATCAAATGTATGTGTTTAATGTAAATCATGAATTGTGTATATCAATGTCAAAAATGTTTATGTCTAATGTAAATCATGTAATGTGTATCCAAAACTGTCATGTATGGTAAGTGAAATGTATCAACTAAACCATATGTAAAATGCACAAAAACAAGGTATTGAAGTAAAACATGGTTTAAATCAAAGTTTTGTTTTGTGTGATAAATGCATGCTATACTGATATAAACATCTATGCGGTATTGTGAAAATGCATACATTCAAGCCTTGAGACTGTGGCGATAAACCCTTAAACAAATTAAAGGTTTATCTAAGTTATGTATATCGAATTCGGTCATTCCTTTCAATCCAAACAAACCCAGGATTTCAGGAACGGGAGTTGTCAATTCCTATGGTACCACTACCTACTAACGAACGGCGTAGCTAATGTTAATGAATGTATTGTTCCATGTAAACAAACCAAATGTCATACCAAAATGTAAGCATGTGAAAACAATGCACTAAGTATGTAATCAAATGAACATACATAGCGTGAAATGTAATTGTAAAACAATGTACTAAATATGCACACAATGGGCATACATAGCATGAAATGTAATGTAAAACAATGTACTAAATATGCACATAATGGGCATACATAGCATGAAATGTAATGTAAAACAATGTACTAAGTACGCACACAATGGGCATACATAGCATAAAATGTAATGTGAAACAATGTACTAAGTAGGCACACAATGGGCATACATAGCATGAAATGTAATGTAAAACAATGTACTAAGTAGGCACACAATGGGCATACATAGCATGAAATGTAATGTAAAACAATGTACTAAGTAGGCACACAATGGGCATACATAGCATGAAATGTAATGTAAAACAATGTACTAAGTAGGCACACAATGGGCATACATAGCATGAAATGTAATGAAATCATGTACTATAATGTACTAATGAACATAACATGCATATGATATGAAATCATGAAAAGCATGAAAGTAACAAGTAGGCACATGTGTTCCACCCCAAAACGTTTGGAAAACAGTAAAAGAGGGGTCTATGTACTCACTTGAGATTGCTCAGAAGTCCTAAGATAACCACCAAGCAATGCTAGAGATCACGGAATCAAACGGCACCTAATATAGGTAACTATGTTAATAAACCGGACCTATATCGGAGGATCGGGTAGCATGAGGGTTTGTAAACCAAATGAGTGTAGGAACTCATGTAATATGGTTTAACAAAGTCTACATACTAAATGAAACCTAACCTAAGTGATTACGACCCGTTTAGGTAGCTTATGCTACTTTAACGCGTCGTTCGCGTAAAACACGTTCGGACCGCCTAACTAGTCCTATGACAAGTAAAATATGCCTTATCATGTCTAATATTGTCGCCAAATCAGTTTAGATGTCAAAAGTTATGTCACATATGTTTAAAATGAATTTTGGCATCAAAGGGGTATTTTGGTAATTTACCTAAGGCATATAAACTACCTATCATACAACTACTTAAATGATGTGACCATAAGGTATAACCTCGGAAGGTTATTCCCTATACACTATGGTCACCTAATGTGTTTGGTCGGATCCTAATGATCGACCAAATGGGTCGGGTTCGAAGGTATAAGCGATTTATTAGATCGCTTACCCTTACGACCCTAGACAACGTGGTAATCAGTAGGCATAGTCATAAGGGACTATAACCATCGTGATTATGCTCACGTTGTGAAGTTCAAACGAACTTCGCATTGACCATAAGCTGGTCAATGCAGAAAGTTAAACAAAGTTTGACTTTCGGACTCGAAAAGCAATAAAAGAACGATGGAACACTTACAAAGGGTCCCCGAATGCTAATCTAGATCAAAATAGCTCAGGTATGAAACAAAGGTTTCAACTTAGAGCACATAAGATCAGATTCTTGTGAGGAAATGGTGGAAATGGGTTGGGTATTTATAGTTTTTCCCGAACCGTTAGGATCGTTTCTTGGAAAAGGGGGCACGATCTAAGCCGTACACTTGTCGGAATGTTGTGGTAGCTCATTTTGCCCCCACCATAAGAGTTTGACAAGTGGCATTGCCCTTTGGGGTGTTGAAGGGCTGATACCAACTGTTTAAACACTGAATCTGGTCCAGAAGGGGCCTCGCGTGATGCCAAGGACCCTCGCGTCACGCCTAGCCCTTCTTTTGGCAGAAATGGCAGAAATGGTCCCTGCACATGTTTTTTGTTGCGTAACGGCACTTCTAACACCCATCAAACCCCATTTTAAGCTCCACAATGATATCTAAACATTGTGGACATGAAACATGCTCAAAAATATGTCGGATGTCAGTTCGTTTGGCCGTACGATCGCAATGTTCGGTTAAATACGACGGAATGCGCATAAGCGCGAAAAATGATCCAAATGACGCGACGAATGGATTTTTCTTATGCCGAAAACTAAAATAAAATATTTTAGTGCTTACATAAATTTTTGGATGTCCGGATGTATTCAGAACGTAAGATATGCGCGAAAATGCAAACTTGTGTACTTTTTGACGCTTTTAGTCCCTGAATGACCCAAAAGTTTATTTTAGCATATCGAACCCCTCAAAGCCTATCCCTAAGCTATGTAAAGGATATTTATGGTATTTTTAACTTATAGTCATGTTCTGGAATGTCTGTTACAGTTCAAATTGGCATACTTTCGCAGTTTGTCAAATTTAGTCCCTGTAAGCGAATTAACTTGTTTTTTGCTATACCAATGCCTTCAAAACTTATTTCTAAGTTATGTAAAGGTTATTTAAAGTATGTTAAGTATATGTTGATGTTCTGGAATATTTTTCGCATTAAACTGATTACGTTTACGCACCAGTTTGCATATAATTCTCCAGAAAGTGATATAGAGTTTGAAATTGGACAAAAGTCAAAACATGAAAAATGCCAAACATAAAAAAACAAACATTGGGATCAAATAACATTGTTTTATTGATAATAGAACTGTTCACAATGATAACAAGCACAGATGTTACAGTCTCCCCTACTTGTGGAAATTTCGTCCCGAAATTTATTTAGAGGAAACTCGTGGGAAAAGATGCGGATATTTCGCCTTCATTTGATCTTCGCGTTCCCAAGTAAACTCGGGTCAACGTTTAGCTTCCCAGCGAACTTTGACCAAAGGAATGCGCTTGCATTTAAGCCACTTGACTTCACGTTCCATGATTTCCACTGGCTTCTCAACAAATTTCAGTGTTTTATCAACACGAATTTCGTCAAGAGGTATGTGGAGGTTCTCATCAGCTAAACACCTCTTGAGATTGGACACGTGAAAAGTTGGATGAACATTTCCAAGTTCAGGAGGTAACTCAAGTATGTAGGCTACCTTACCGATTCTTTCGACGATCTTGAATGGTCCAACGTATCTAGGTGCAAGTTTTCCTTTCTTTCCAAATCTGATCACACCTTTCCAAGGTGAGACCTTAAGTAATACATGATCACCGACTTGAAATTCCAAGGGTTTGCGTTTTGGGTCCGCGTAACTCTTTTGACGGCTTCTAGCTGTCTGAAGGTTATCACGAACTTTCTTAACCTTATCTGTTGTCTCTAAAATGAGGGCAGGTCCAGTAAGCTGAGCCTCGCCGATCTCATTCCAGCAGACAGGTGAACGACATTTTCGACCATAGAGAGCCTCGAAAGGAGCCATTTTGATGCTGGTGTGATAACTGTTGTTGTAGGAGAATTCGATCAACGGAAGATGTGAATCCCAACTACCAACAAAATCGATCACACAAGCTCTAAGCATATCCTCCAGAGTCTGGATTGTTCTTTCAGATTGACCATCCGTTTGCGGATGATAAGCTGTGCTCAGATTAAGTTGGGTCCCCATATTAGATTGCATGGTTCTCCAAAAATGAGAAGCGAAACGAGCATCTCTGTCAGAAATGATGTTCAAAGGAACACCATGTCGAGCTACAATTTCATCCACATAGATTTTAGGAAGTTTGTCAGCAGAAAAATCCTCACGGATTGGCAAGAAATGCGCTGACTTGGTAAGACGATCAACGACTACCCAGATGGCATCATGACCTTTCTTTGTGCGTGGAAGTTTGGTAATGAGATCCATAGTAATGTTTTCCCATTTCCAAACTGGGATCTCTGGTTGCACCAATAAACCCGAAGGACGTTGATGTTCAGCCTTAACCTTAAGACAAGTAAGGCATTTTGATACGTATAAGGCAATGTCTTTCTTCATACCAGGCCACCAATAATGAATACGAAGATCCTTATACATCTTATCTGAGCCCGGATGAATAGAATAACGAGACTTATGGGCTTCATCCATAAGCAAGGTACGAAGATCATCCTGGCTTGGGACCCACAAACGGTCCATGAAGTAATATGATCCATTGTCCTTCAGTTCCAGAGCAGGTGTTATGTGATAGGGAAATTCTTTATCCATCAAACCTTGTGAAACACAAGATTGTTGAGCCTGAGAAATACGTGCTTGGATATCGGATCGAGCTTGAATAACAGATTGAACATGAACACAATGAAGCTTAGTACGTTCCTTACGACTCAATGCATCGGCTACGACATTCGCCTTACCAGGATGGTAGCGAATTTCGCAATCATAGTCGTTTAGAAGCTCGACCCAACGTCGTTGCCTCATGTTGAGTTCTTTCTGGTTGAAGATATGCTGAAGACTTTTGTGGTCCGTGAAAACCACGCATTTTGTACCGTACAAATAGTGTCTCCAGATCTTAAGAGCGAAGACAACTGCACCCAACTCAAGATCATGAGTGGTGTAGTTCTTCTCATGTATCTTCAACTGCCTCGATGCATATGCTATGACTTTGTTCCTTTGCATCAGAACACAGCCAAGACCCAGTTTCGATGCATCACAATATACGACAAAATCATCATCACCCTCAGGCAATGATAGAACCGGCGCATCGCAAAATTTCTGCTTCAAGTTTTGAAAAGCTTCCTCTTGTTTGAATCCCCAATCAAAGGGTTTGTTCTTCTGTGTTAGAGCAGTTAGAGGAACTGCAATCTTCGAGAAGTTCTCAATGAAGCGGCGGTAATAACCCGCTAGACCAAGAAAAGAACGAACTTCAGTAGGAGTAGTAGGCATATATTAATCCTTGATCGCACTGATCTTGGAGGGATCTACATGAATACCTTGTTTGTTGACAATATGTCCTAAGAATTGAACTTCTTTAAGCCAGAATTCACACTTGGAGAATTTGGTGAAAATTTGCTCTTTCTTTAGGAGTTCCAGAGTAAGACGAAGATGTTGCTCGTGATCAGCTTGCGTCTTAGAGTATATCAAGGTGTCGTCAATAAAAACAATGACGAAAAGGTCCAAATAAGGCTTGCAGACCCTATTCATTAAGTCCATGAAAACAGCCAGAGCATTAGTCAAACCAAATGGCATGACTGTGAACTCATAATGCCCATAACGAGTGCGGAACGCTGTCTTGGGAATATCTTCTTCATGCACACGAAGTTGATGATATCCAGATCGCAGATCAATCTTCGGAAAATAAGAAGCGCCCTGTAACTGATCAAAGAGATCATCGATGCGAGGTAGGGGATATCGATTCTTGATGGTAAGCTTGTTAAGCTCACGATAATCGATACACATCCTAAAAGATCCATCCTTCTTCTTGACAAAAAGAACGGGAGCACCCCAAGGTGAAAAGCTAGGACGGATAAAACCTTTATCAGAAAGTTCCTGAAGCTGCTTGGACAACTCTTGCATCTCAGATGGTGCAAGATGATATGGAGATCTGGCAATGGGATTTGCACCAGGTACGAGATCAATACGGAACTCGACTTGGCGTGCTGGGGGTAGACCAGGTAACTCTTCAGGAAACACCTCAGGATAATCCCTAACAACAGGGATATCTTGAATAGACTTACCTTTGCCCTTATCTGCTGTAACATGTGCCAAGAAGGCCACATAATTCTTCCGCAGATACTTCCGAGCTTTAAAACAAGACATCAGTTTGAGACCACCAGTAGGTTTCTCACCTTGCACCTGTAGGATCTCGCCTGTCGAAAGCGGCACACGAACAATCTTCTCAAAACAAACTACCTCTGCGCGATGCTTGGATAACCAATCCATACCCACTATAACGTCGAAGCTTCCAAGTTGCATAGGCGTGAGGTCGATAGGAAAAAGATGGTCGTCAAGGTTCAACTGGCAGTTGCGAAGAACAGAATTAAGAACAATGGGTTCACCATTAGCAACTTCTACTGTCAAAGGCTTTCCTAGTTTCGTTCTAGACACTCGAAGCATTGGCTCAAAAGACAATGACACAAAACTCTTATCGGCACCCGAATAAAAAAGAACAGATGCAGGCTGATTATTAATAAAGAACGTACCGTTCACCACTTCATTGTCTGCTTGTGCCTCTTGTGCATTCATGTTGAAGACTCGGCCTCGAGCCGGAGCCTGATTCTGGTTTGCATTCACCAACCTTGGGCATTGGTTACGGTAGTGGGTCAGATCCCCACAGTTATAACAAGCACCTGGTGGGTAGTGTGGTCGTGCAGCTTGACCCTGTTGCTGAGCAGGAAGCTGAGCAACTTGTTGAGCCGGGTTCTGAATTGCCCGATTCTGAGCAAATCGACAAACATTAGCAAGATGACCTGACTTCCCACAGTTAGTACAGATACGACACTGATGTTGCGGCTGATGGTGACTGTTGCATCTATTGCACAGAGGTGCATTTCCTGCATAAGGTTTCTTTGCTGGAGGCTGTGCAGGTTGGTTGGGAGCTGCCTGGTTAGCTTGGGCAGTGACAGCATAGTTTTGGGAAGCCTTACGCTTCCTTGCCCTTTTTGATGAACCAGAATCTTTCCCATTCTTGTTTTGACCTTTCTTGCTATCTTCCTTCTCAGACGACTGTTTCTTGCCCTTGTCACCCTTCCTGTGTAACTTATTCTTCCGAATCTGCGACTCAGTCAAAGTTGCGGATAACTCGATTGCCTGACGGAGTGTGGTGGGGTTACTACCAGTAATGATGTCTTGTACCGAGTCAGGTAGACCATCGATGTATCTTTCGATAGCCTTGTCGAGTGGGGTGACCATTGTTGGGCATAGCAAACTCAGCTCCTCAAACCTATCAGTATATGCCCGGTGCTCACCACTATCTTGCTTCAAATCATCAAACTCTCTCTCCAATGCTCACAGTTCATGACGAGGATAAAATTCCCTCATCATAAGAGCCCTAAGTTCAGCCCATGTTTGAGCTAGAGCAACTTCTGCACCACGGTCTCTCATAACCCCATTCCACCATGTGAGAGCCCTCTTCTGAAACACACTCGAAGAAAACCCGACCTTGCGATTGTCAGGACACTGCACGTGACGGAAAGTATTCTCAATGCTCTCGAACCATTGAAGAAGCCCAGTTGCCCCTTCAGTACCACTAAACTTGAGTGGTTTAGCCGAGTTGAAAATCTTGAAATTGCATAGAGCATGATTGTTGTTATTGGCTTGGTTCATTTGAGCAATGAAATTTGGGAAAGCAGCAGCCATCTACTGTGCAAAGATGTCTACCAGTTCGGCAGCCACTATCTGATGTTCGCGTCGAGGAGGCATTCTAAAAAGAGGGAAACATGAAAGGAAACGGGTGAGAGGATTGAATGAAAAGGACGAGATGATACAAAAATCAACAAAAGCAAAGATGATGGTCATTTGTTTGTTACCATAAGGCAAACAAACGACACATTGTAACTAATCAAAGTAAATGGGTGAAAAATAATGTATCGCGAAGACATGCTCGCCTATAAGTGAACACTCACCCCAAGAGTTCCCAGGTAAGAGTGACTGGTCCGATTATGTGGATTTGTACGAACACTCTAGCCTTAGACAGAAAACCCAGGGTACAAGCATTCACTCTTCCAGTTTGCACGTGTTCACACTATTTAGAACCCAAAACTTTGACGAGATTTTGAAAATTTGAAAGGCACAAGGCCAAAAATCAAACTGGAAGGGTTCAAAACCTTACAATAGAGGGTTCAAAACCTTGTAATAAATCATTCAAAAATAGAAGATTGTTTTTCAAAATCGTTTCGGAAAATTTGGTTTTTGTTTTGATAATCACCTAAGGATAGGTGACGGTATTGTTTTATAACTAAACGTAAGTAAACTCGCGTTAGGGTCCTAGAAAGGTTATAGTCTAGGTCAAAGCATTACTAATAACCTAATTCCCTATAACCATTGGCTCTGATACCAACTCTTCTGTCACACCCCGACCGAGTATAACATGCAAGCGCGGCGGAAACGCCGGGGCGTGATCGCGACAGAATTATTTGTTTCATAACCATGGCATTCAAAGTTGTATTTTATTTATCAACATAAGAGTTTTATTGTCTTAAACAGTAAATAAAGAGTTCATAACAAAATTAAACTAAGTCTATCTTCATTTTATGTCTCTAAGGCACAGGTCCGCCCTAGTGTCACGATCTTCATCTTAAGCAACAGCTGCTGAAAACACATGTGAAAATAGGTACGTCAGCATAAAAATGCCTGTGAGATACATAGGTTTTGTGAAAATAGGATTCATGACTTATATTTGAGAATATGTTTAGTCATGAACCTTGTAATTTGCTTTGTCTTATAAATCATTTGAAAAACGATAGTATCAGATGATATGTATAAATAAATGTAAGGTTAGATGAATAACCATGTAAAATGAGTTTGTATAAGTTGTTTGTAAAACAATGTCTTGTGAAAGTATGTTATATTGTATAAAATGTCATATGTCTTAAATTGAAATGATTTAAATAACGCTACATTATGTAATACCATACAAACACTTATATATAGGAAGTACCAGCGGCGTATCCACCATGCTTGTATCATATTACACACGCCTCGTTACTTAAATCACTTACACAAACCAAACCACCAATGTAAATTGTTTATGTATAATCAAATGTCAAAATGTTATTGTGTAAACCATATCAAATGTCTGTGTTTAATGTAAATCATGAATTGTGTATATCAATGTCAAAAATGTTTATGTCTAATGTAAATCATGTAATGTGTATCCAAAACTGTCATGTATGGTAAGTGAAATGTATCAACTAAACCATATGTAAAATGCACAAAAACAAGGTATTGAAATAAAACATGGTTTAAATCAAAGTTTTGTTTTGTGTGATAAATGCATGCTATACTGATATAAACATCTATGCGGTATTATGAAAATGCATACATTCAAGCCTTGAGACTGTGGCGATAAACCCTTAAACAAATTAAAGGTTTATCTAAGTTATGTATATCGAATTCGGTCATTCCTTTCAATCCAAACAAACCCAGGATTTCAGGAACGGGAGTTGTCAATTCCTATGGTACCACTACCTACTAATGTTAATGAATGTATTGTTCCATGTAAACAAACCAAATGTCATACCAAAATGTAAGCATGTGAAAACAATGCACTAAGTATGTAATCAAATGAACATACATAGCGTGAAATGTAATTGTAAAACAATGTACTAAATATGCACACAATGGGCATACATAGCATGAAATGTAATGTAAAACAATGTACTAAATATGCACACAATGGGCATACATAGCATGAAATGTAATGTAAAACAATGTACTAAGTACGCACACAATGGGCATACATAGCATAAAATGTAATGTGAAACAATGTACTAAGTAGGCACACAATGGGCATACATAGCATGAAATGTAATGTAAAACAATGTACTAAGTAGGCACACAATGGGCATACATAGCATGAAATGTAATGTAAAACAATGTACTAAGTAGGCACACAATGGGCATACATAGCATGAAATGTAATGAAATCATGTACTATAATGTACTAATGAACATAACAAGCATATGATATGAAATCATGAAAAGCATGAAAGTAACAAGTAGGCACATGTGTTCCACCCCAAAACATTTGGAAAACAGTAAAAGAGGGGTCTATGTACTCACTTGAGATTGCTCAGAAGTCCTAAGATAACCACCAAGCAATGCTAGAGATCACGGAATCAAACGGCACCTAATATAGGTAACTATGTTAATAAACCGGACCTATATCAGAGGATCGGGTAGCATGAGGGTTTGTAAACCAAATGAGTGTAGGAACTCATGTAATATGGTTTAACAAAGCCTACATACTAAATGAAACCTAACCTAAGTGATTACGACCCATTACGACCCGTTTAGGTAGCTTATGCTACTTTAACGCGTCGTTCGCGTAAAACGCGTTCGGACCGCCTAACTAGTCCTATGACAAGTAAAATATGCCTTATCATGTCTAATATTGTCGCCAAATCAGTTTAGATGTCAAAAGTTATGTCACATATGTTTAAAATGAATTTTGGCATCAAAGGGGTATTTTGGTAATTTACCTAAGGCATATAAACTACATATCATACAACTACTTAAACGATGTGACCATAAGATATAACCTCGGAAGGTTATTCCCTAATCACTATGGTCACCTAATGTGTTTGGTCGGATCCTAATGATCGACCAAATGGGTCGGGTTCGAAGGTATAAGCGATTTATTAGATCGCTTACCCTTACGACCCTAGACAACGTGGTAATCAGTAGGCATAGTCACAAGTGTCACACCCCGACCACGTAGAACATACAAAACGTGGCGGAAACATCGGGGAGTGTTGTAACAGAATTAATGTTTCAAATCCATGGCAATTGAAGTTTCGTTTTATTGAATAAAAGTGTTACAATGTCTTAACAAACAAAGAAATACAACATAATTAATTAGTCTTGCATCTTTTATTGTCACTAAAGCCCAAGTCTGCCTATGTGTATCTTGATCATCTTATGCAACAGCTCCTGAAAAACACATGTGAAAATAGGTACGTCAGCATAAAAATGCCTGTGATATACATAGGTTTTGTAAAAATAGGTTTCATGACTTATGTTTGAGAAAATGTTTAGTCATGAACCTTGTAATTTGCTTTGACTTGTAAATCATTTGAAAAACAATGAGTTCAGATGATATGTATAAATAAGTGAATAATGTATGGTTAAATGAATAACCATGTAAACTGAGTTTGTATAAAATAAGTTGCTTGTAAAACAATGTATAGTGAAAAGTATGTTATTTGTATAAAATGTTATATGTATCAAACTGAAATGATTCAAATAACGCTACGATATATGTAATACCATACAAACACTTATATATAGGAAGTACCAGCGGCGTATCCACCATGCTTGTATCATATTACACACGCATCGTTACTTAATCACTTAATCAAACCAAACCATCAAGATGTAAAATGTTCATGTCTAATGTAAATCATGTAATATGTATCCAAAATGTAAGCCTGTGATGAATAACAAATGTACTAAGTACGCGACAATAGACATACGTAGCATGTGACCTGTACTAAGTATGCAACAATAGACATACGTAGCATGTGACCTGTACTACGTATACAACAATAGACATACGTAGCATGTGACCTGTACTACGTTTACAACAATAGACATACGTAGCATATAATGTAATGTAAAACGATGTACTAAGTAATGCACACAATGGGCACACCTAGCATGAAATGTAATGAAATCATGTACTATAATGTACTAACGAACATAGCATGTATATGATGTGAAAACAGGAAAGCTTGAAAGTAACAAGTAGGCACATGTGTTTCACCCCAAAACAGTTTGAAAAACAGTAAAAGAGGGGTCTATGTTCTCACTTGAGATTGCTCAGTAGTCCTTGAGTAACAACCAAACAATGCTAGAGATCACGGATATCAAACGGCACCTAATATAGGTAACTACATTAATAAACCGGACCTATAATCGGAAGATCGGATAGAATGAGGGTTCGTAAACCAAACGAGTATAGAGACTCGTGTCATATGGTTTAACAAAGCCTACATACTAAATGAAACCTTAATCTAAGTGCTTTCGACCCATTACGACCCGTTTAGGTAGCTTAATGCTACTTTAACGCGTCGTTCGCGTGAAACGCGTTCGGACCGCCTAACTAGTCCTATGACAAGTGTTATATGCCTAAACATGTTACTTAATCAGTTATGTGACAAAAGTTTAGGTTACATATGCTTAATTACCAATTATACATGAAAAAGGTATTCTGGTAATTTACCTAAGGCATATAAACTACCTATCATACAACTACTCAAACGATGTGACCATAGGGTATAACCTCGGAAGGTTATTCCCTACCTACTATGGTCACCTAATGTGTTTGGTCGGATCCTAATGATCGACCAAATGGGTCGGGTTCGAGGTATAAGCGATTTATTAGATCGCTTACCCTACGACCCTAGACAACGTGGTAATCAGTAGGCATAGTCCCAAGGGACTATAACCAACGTGATTACACTCACGTTGCGAAGTTCAAACGAACTTCGCATTGACCATAAACTGGTCAATGCAGAAAGTCAAACAAAGTTTGACTTTCAGACTCGAAAGACTCGAAAAACAATAAAAGAACGAAAGAATACTTACGAAGGGTCCCCGAATGCTAATCTAGATCACAATAACTCAGGTATGAAACAATGGTTCCAACTTAGAGTCACTTAGATCAGATTCTAGTGATTTTTGAAGTTGGGGTGATGGGGTATTTATAGTATTCGGAGAACCGTTAAGATCGTTTGTCGAATATCGTGCCTTAATCGTATCCGTACAAGTGTCGGAAAGTTATGGTGCCTAAAAACCATCCTTATCAGCTGAATAGGCAAGTGGTGAGTGTGTGGTGGTGGATAAAACAGCTGGAAACTGCTGACTGTTCGATCTAATCTGATCAGGGAGTCGGACGCGGGCCGCGTAGAGGATACAAGGATCTTACGCGGGCCGCCTGGCCTGCACAGATCAGAAACAAGTTTCAGCAATGACAGTTTTGGTCCCTGCACGTGTTTAAGGCCATTCCCGACACTTCCAAGGCCCGTAAAGCCAACTTTAAGGCCCTAAAATGATGCCTAAACATTGTGGACATGAAACATGCTCAGAAATATGTCGGATGTTGGTTCGTTTGGCCGTACGAACGCGATGTTCGCTTAATTACGACGGAATGCGCATAAGCGCGAAAAACGATCCAAAATGCGCGACGAGTGGATTTTTCTCATGCCAAACACTAAAATAAAATGTTTTAGTGCTTACATAAATTTTTGGATGTCCGGATGTATTCAGAACGTAAGTTATGCGCGAAAATGCAAACTTGTGCACTTTTTGACACTTTTAGTCCCTGAATGACACAAAACTTTATTTTAGCATACCGAACACCTCAAAGCCTATTTCTAAGCTATGTAAAGGATATTTATGGTATGTTTAACTTATGGTCATGTTCCGGAATGTCTGTTACAGTTCAAATTGGCATACTTTTGCAGTTTGTCAATTTTAGTCCCTGTAAGCGATTTAACTTGATTTCACCACACCAAACCTTCCAAAACTTATATCTAAGTTATGTAAAGGTTATTTAAGGTATGTTAAGCCTATTTCACTATTCCGGAGTGTCTGTTGCATTAAACTGGTTATATTTACGCATCAGTGCGCGTATAACCCTCCAGAAAGCGATTTAGAGCTTGAAATCGAACAAGAATTGATATGTGCAAATGATACACATATTTTTACAGATCCCAAGTATGAAATATAATATTTCATTGGTTTGGCATTTGTTTGATGGTTGAAGTGACACAGGTGTCACAACAAGGGACTATAACCATCGTGATTACGCTCACGTTGTGAAGTTCAAACGAACTTCGCATTGACCATAAGCTGGTCAATGCAGAAAGTTAAACAAAGTTTGACTTTCAGACTCGAAAAGCAATAAAAGAACGAAGGAACACTTACAAAGGGTCCTCGAATGCTAATCTAGATCAAAATAGCTCAGGTATGAAACAAAGGTTTCAACTTAGAGCACATAAGATCAGATTCTTGTGAGGAAATGGTGGAAATGGGTTGGGTATTTATAGTTTTTCCCGAACCGTTAGGATCGTTTCTCGGAAAAGGGGGCACGATCTAAGCCGTACACTTGTCGGAATGTTGTGGTAGCTCATTTTGCCCCCACCATAAGAGTTTGACAAGTGGCATTGCCCTTTGGGGTGTTGAAGGGCTGACACCAGCTGTTTAAACAATGAATCTGGTCCAGAAGGGGCCTCGCGTGACGCCAAGGACCCTCGCATCACGCCTAGCCCTTCTTTTGGCAGAAATGGCAGAAATGGTCCCTGCACATGTTTTTGTTGCGTAACGGCACTTCTAACACCGTCAAACCCCATTTTAAGCTCCACAATGATGTCTAAACATTGTGGACATGAAACATGCTCAAAAATATGTCGGATGTCAGTTCGTTTGGCCGTACGATCGCGATGTTCGGTTAAATACGACGGAATGCGCATAAGCGCGAAAAATGATCCAAATGACGCGACGAATGGATTTTTCTTATGCCGAAAACTAAAATAAAATATTTTAGTGCTTACATAAATTTTTGGATGTCCGGATGTATTCAGAACGTAAGATATGCGCGAAAATGCAAACTTGTGTACTTTTTGACGCTTTTAGTCCCTGAATGACCCAAAAGTTTATTTTAGCATATCGAACCCCTCAAAGCCTATTCCTAAGCTATGTGAAAGATATTTATGGTATGTTTAACTTATGGTCATGTTCCGGAATGTCTGTTACATTTCAAATTGGCATACTTTCGCAGTTTGTCAAATTTAGTCCCTGTAAGCGAATTAACTTGTTTTTGCTATACCAATGCCTTCAAAACTTATTTCTAAGTTATGTAAAGGTTATTTAAAGTATGTTAAGTATATGTTGATGTTCTGGAATATTTTTCGCATTAAACTGATTACGTTTACGCACCAGTTTGCGTATAATTCTCCAGAAAGTGATATAGAGTTTGAAATTGGACAAAAGTCAAAACATGAAAAATGTCAAACATAAACAAACAAACATTGGGATCAAATAACATTGTTTTATTGATAATAGAACTGTTCACAATGATAACAAGCACAGATGTTACACATTTGTCTGAACAAAGGTTTTTAAGAACCTGAGATGATACCTTAGCTGCAGCCATCATGGCACAATCACAGACATGCTCTTTTTCCTCAGCCACCTTCTCTTCCTTTTCACCATGTTTCTTATCTTCTTCTTCAGACCAGGGGTCAGACAGTGGTTCCAACAGGGGTTCTGAATTTTCTCACAACAGTATTTCACCAGCAACAGCAGTAACCACTGCTTCAGCAATTTCATCCACTGTTTCAGCACTTGACTGTCCTTCTTCAGTTTCCAGCCCTTCTGGTATTTACTCTAATGCTACAAAATAGTATTCATTACTAGAAACAACATCATTAGCATATAGAGCAAAATTTTCATCTCCTAGTTCATCAGGTAAGCTGCTCCAGTCAACAAAGCCTTGTGTGAAAAAGCTTTGCTGATCTGGTTGAACCACTGTTGGTGCAGCTTGTTGAGGTGCAACTGGTTGCACCTGAACCTGAGGGACAGGGGCTTGGACATACTGAAATTAAGGAACAGTGGTTTGGACATACTGAACAGGAACAGGGGTTCCAGGGTTTGCATAGTGAGCAGTGTTTACATGGGTAGCAGGAGTATAATGGGAATACTACATAGTGCTTTGGTTATTTTGTGGTCTTGAACTAGGTTGAGTGATAATTGGTCCATTTGTTTGACTCCTACATTCCCTAGCAAAGTGACCTAACATGTTGCACTTGTAACATTTGATTTTTGATTTATCCAACCCTACTTTTAGATTCCCATGCAACCCTTCTCCCTGTCCTTTTGTAAAACTTGCTGGTTCTAACACTCACCAGTGCAAGTTGGTGTAATATGTCCATTTCCTCTAAGTCAGTTGGATCAAAATGCTGAAGATCATTGAGTTCAAAGCATAGATTGTCAAAGTTCTGGCTTTCTCCATTTGCTGTGAAAGCATAATTGGATGAGTGAGGATCAGAGTTGAAATTTTCACCAGCAGTTATGTTAATAAAGTGATCATAACTCTGATCCTTACTACTGCTAGACTCTTCCTGACCCAAAAGAGCTGTGTTGCCAAATGAATAATCATCTGCAACTTTCCCAGACTCTTGCAACTTCTTTTTCTGGTTCAACTCCCTTTCATAGGTCAGGAGTCTACCATGAAGTTGGGTCAGGGTCAGATCTTTGAACCCAACTAAATTTCTGGTCACAAAAGTAATTGTATCCCATTTTTCAGGTAGTGATCTAAGAAACCTGCTATTTTGTGTTGAATTAGCAAATTCAACATTAACAAGTCTTAGCTCACTAATGAGACAACTGAATCGCTCAAACTGTTGTGTTAGTGATTCACCCTTAATGTGACAAAAGGTTTCATACTGTTGATTCAAAAATTCCCTATTATTTTCAATCACTTCTTCAGTCCCCCCAAACTGTTCCTTCAGTGCATCTCACAATTCCTTGGCACTGTTATAGTGTAACAGCCCAGCATAAATTTCACTTGGTAGTATGGATGCAACGATGCTAAATGCCTTGGCATCCAGTTCAATTTTCTGAAAATCTTGGTCCGTATTGTTCTCAACTTTCTTAGGAACAAAGACCTTTAGATCCTCAACACTTGGCACCATTGGAACATGTGGTGTGACAACCCTCAAAAATTTCAGGTATCCGTACAGTTAATTAATATTTAATTTGTGCTTAATGACTGTGCTTGATTACAACTGTTGATTAAACTGCTTTCTGATTTCTGTTACATACATACATATGCATCACATTTCATACTGTCACTCCATTTATTACACACAAACTTTAGTGACAAACTTGATGCACAAAGCACAGTTAGCACAGAGAGCGGATAACTCAGACACATGCTGGCAATGCCAGCACATAGACAGACACTATATTGAGGCCCATTATGAGCCAGGAACAAGGTACTACACTAGTATGGAGTGTAGGGAAGTGAGGACCATAAAACTGCGTCACTAGGTGATAGTTTAGGTGCCGGAAAGTGCCTAAAATCCACTCTAACTGCAGAATTCTGCACTTATTACCAAAATTCAGGATTTAAACATGCTAGTCACTTGCAAAAATATGGCAAAATGGTCCTGTATGCTTTCCTAAGAGTCGGGAATCAAAATTGTCACTAAAAGTTACATAAAGGACGCTATATGACGTAACTTAGCACTTTAATGGAACAGTATCAAACCGAACAACCGGACATTACCCGGAACACAAAAATATTGTTAAACACATTGTTTCACTGTTACTAAGCTAGTTATGGTCCCCGAGCACTTGAACACACAATGTTTTGACATAACACCTAAACCTCTAACTAAACTACTTATCTTCTAACTAAATTAGTCAATTACCATTACAAACTAACTAAACCAACCCCCCCCCCCAAACCGGTTATGAAACATGGGACACCCCCATGATTTTATGTAATTGTTTATTAGATTTTGTTTAGTACTTCATAAACACATGGACTAATGGATATTAAAATGTTGGGAGAATTATCCATTTAACCACAAGTCCCTCATTCATTATCATCTTCATCACTCAACACCAAAGCTCTCTCTCTCTCTCCATTACTCTCGGCCGAACACCCCTCTTATCACCACTACCATTTTCGATTTTCCTTCAAGCTTTCCAAGGCTATCCCAAGGTGCACCAAGGTGAATCACGAAGTGTGGAGCTCACGGATCGTCAAGGACCTTCCCTATTTGCTATTAACCACCTCATTTCTACTCTTGATCTTCCCTAGCTTAAAAGCTAGTAGTAAGTCTCTTGAATCCTCATTTACTTCTTGTTTATGGTGGATAATAGCTAGATCATGATGAAAACTTAAGAACACTAATGAATCATATGAAGAAAATATGAACATAAGCTTGCTAGATGAAGATATCTTGATGAATATAAGTTGATATGCTTGTTGATTATTATTTGCTTGTGAAAATGATATAGATCATCATATGATCTTGCTAGATCATGATTAAAAACATGATCTAGCAAGATGAGAGGATGAGCATGTTAAAGGTTATGAATCATCCTCACAAAAAGTCATGAACTTGAATAAATTTGGTGTTTCTTGTAAAATAAAGAACAAGTAAGTTTAAAACCTTGTAAATCTAAATATTTCAAGTATGATTTACTAAGAAACCAAGTTGAAAATGCAAGTTTTACTAAATCTTGATTTTTACATAAATACACATCATATTTAGTGGGTAACAAGGTGAAGAAACATATGAGTTACAAGGAAAAAAATACATAAAGAAGCATTTTTAGAAAATATGAACATAAGTTGTAAATACCCATATTCTTTAAAAATAGAGTTTTTAAAGAAACAATTACACTTCTAAGGGTAACAAGACTTACTAATTACACTAGTAAATTACTACACATTTTTATAAACTTTCAAGTTCATGATGTAGAAATTTATGCTTGTATTTAACAAGATTGTTAAGTAAAGATTGTATATTGTTGGTTGATGATTGTTGAATGAAATTTTGAAAAGAAAATGATATGCTAATAAGCATGGACACCTCCATTTACAAAGGAAACTCTGGCGAAATTTTCTAAAATTCCAACACTTAGAAAATATTTTTCTAACAAATGTTACAAGTATATTTTACAACTTGTGTTTCGAATATAAACTTCGCCATGGGATTTGTTACAAAAATACAAAGTGTCGGAGGTTGGTTTTCGTAAATAAAAATAGATAAATATATCTTTAGAATATATATTTTACACTAAGACATTTGTGTGAATTTTTGCCTACTTTGTGGAATAGTTATATTATTTTAGGGTAAAATAATATAACTTACATAATACCACGAAAAATCACAACTCCAAAATAATACCAAAAAAATCACACGGAATAAATATTTAGGTTATACGTTTGATATTGTGAAACCAAACGCAAAGACGTAACTTACAAAATATTCCGCAAAATACTCTTACACATATATTTTGGTAAAATATTATTTTGGAAGCTAAAGAAGTAAAATATATTATTTTTGGGAAAAATACATATATTTTGGGAATAAGTTATTTTGGACAAATGAGTTAAATATATTTTTCCAAGTGGGACTTAAAATATATTTTTCGAAACTACAAATGTACATGTATAAATACCCCCATCCTTGGGAAGGAAATACGCATATAAAATACTTGAGAAGTCTGGATACAAAATAGTTGCCTAACTGTTATTCCAAAACCTAAAAACAAAACTTAAGTTAAAATAATTATTATTATTTTAACAAGAAGTTATAACTTGGAATAATTTTGGGAATACAAGTAACGTAACTCAAAAACCCTCATACTAAGCAAAGGCAAGGCCCGATCATCTAATAGACATTAGCACATTGTAGGGAGTCGTGTTTGCTGACGAGACCGAAGATTTGAGTACGATACAGGAGACACACTACTGTGAGTTCGTGCCCCACTTTTCTCTTATTGTTTTCGGTTTTATACTTCGGGGGTGAAATACATGTTACAATTATTACAGACACTTTTATACATGGTATGATTAGCTTAAGGAGGGTTTAGACGCTTAGATCATGTGAAAGGTGGGTACAACACTTAAGGCCATTAATCCTCGTTGTTAGGACCGAGGGACATGAGTGATAGATCTATTTGGGTGTAGCGAGCCCACACCCATGAGGCCGGGACGGCCCATAGTGGTGACTGTGTCTTACAGCCGGAGGCCCGGTACAAATTTGCTAGGTTTGAGTACTTCCTGCACCGTTTCACACATACTAGTGGCTTTGCAACCCATTGGTGATCTCTTTTTTCCTTAATTGCTACATACCAGGGATTTTCATACATACAGACACATTACAAAGGTTTATACATACTCACTTACACATGAACTCGCTCAACTTTTTGTTGATTTTTCAAACTACATGTATTTCAGGAAATTAGTGGATCTGGTGGAGTTGCATATGTATCAGGCTGCGTGCAATAAAGATGTCATCCATGGTGATAGGCTTTAGGAGGTGTGACCCTTACCTGGACGGGTTACATGTCACTAAACCTCGTTTTATTTAGAGTCTTTTGGTTGTGTCTCATGAACATGTTTTAAACAAGTTAAGGTTTGTAACTTATTATGGATTATGTTTCGAAATAATGATGTGGTAGTATTTTCATCTTAATAAATGGGTGAACATCTCGTATTTTTATCATATAGCATTGTTATGATTGTTGCTATGGTATTAAGAAGTCACACCAAAATAAACCATGCTTCCGCAAAAGCCAGGGTGTGACATGTGGTCCAAAGATAACCGACTTCCAACATCTCGTATTCTGTTGAGCAAGGATGTGACCCATCCTTCTCTGCCAGATGTTGTATTTAGATCTCTTCAACATGGGTGGTTTGAAGAGTGAGCCGATATTATTGTTAACATCCTGTGATTGTATGACATTCTGGTTGTTTTACAGGCACTGAATAATCAACTTTGTTTGTGATTACACCTTACTCTGTTTTTCAACGAATGAACAAGTAAAAGTATCAACGATTTTGAGCTGAACTTTTACGTCAAAATGATTGTTAGATCAAATTTGACTGTCCAAGCTCTGATACCAATTGTTAGGAACTGAGTTTCTTATGCTTGTGTTTTTGTTTGATAATTATAAATATGAATTGTATTAAGTGCAGCGAAATTAAAATGGAAACAAACTTTCAACACACAATCAAATAGGAGAATTGCTTTCAACACACATGTTTGTCATGAAATCGAATGATTATATTTATTACAATGATTCAATTACACTTGCATGCACGCAATACAATCTCCCCCTCAGCCTGAGCTCGCACTGGTTTGTTCGTACAGAATGACTTGGAGAATTAAGAGCTAATAGAATAGTACAGGGTACTGTTCTATTTATAGTACAAAACAAACCACTGTGGCATCTTTGTTGACGTCACCATGAAAGTGACATCTAACCTCCTAACAACCTGTAACCACTGACCTATACAACTACTGCTATTACAAACTACTGATTAACAATAAA
This sequence comes from Helianthus tuberosus, assembly GCA_030545235.1. NCBI lineage: Eukaryota > Viridiplantae > Streptophyta > Magnoliopsida > Asterales > Asteraceae > Helianthus > Helianthus tuberosus. The sequence continues at coordinate 94,833,644 of CM060388.1, forward strand.
TACAAAGACTAGCTAAACTACTGCTTCTCATTCCACTGTTATACTCCTAGCAGTGCTTTATGTCTTCAGTAGTACTTGAACCATGACAGTAGATTGAGCATCAGTGTTTGTCTTCAACAGTCTTTAGGTCTTCAACAGATGTTGAGTGATCAGCAGTTGTTGTAGACGGACAGTATATAGAGGTCATCAGTTGTTAGGCCACTTTCAAGGGGAAAGAACTGTTGCAATCAACTGCTTATGTGAACCCACTGATCTGATCCAGATTTGGCTTTATCAACTGTTCCTTTGGTAGGGTTCAATCCCAACATTTGAGGAAGAATTTGAGATGGGTTTAGGGCTTTGTGTGTGTGTGTCTGATGTATTGATCGAGAGAGGGAGCAGGGAATGTTCTGTGTTTTGAATTTTGGATGAGTTAGGAAGGAGAGATGGAGAGGATAAGGTTTGAGAGGAAAATGGTCATGGTGAGTGGCTGCCTACAAAAATGAGGGATTAGGGTTTCTCACTAGACTTTTACACTAGGTTAGATTTAGTTAGTGGGCTTTGGGCTTGGGCCCAAGGCCCACAAGCCCAATCTCATGTTTTTAGTGGCCCTAATCTCCTACGAGACCTGTTTTCGAAACTCGAACTCCATAAAATGTCGTAAATTAGTGTTTTAAAATAAAAAGAAACAAAATAGTGTCAGTTTTTAACGTTGGACACGTTCATTCGTCGGTCGCGTAAAACTCGCGAAAATTTGTGTCGTTGTCGTGTTAATTTGTTTTTCGATCCGGTTTCGACTGCGGTTACTAAAATTTTATTACGGAGCTAAATATAGCTTAAAATTTAAGTTTTGGAGGTAATACGCATGTCCGATGCTCCCTTTTTGTTGTCGGTGTGTTCCTGCAGTCGCGTTTTTCGTTCACGTTTTGTGGCGTACGGAAGCACTATAAATTCGCGAAACTAAATTTATAAGTATAAAATATTCGAATAAAATTCGTGATTGTCGACGTTGTCAGTATTTTGTACGGTGTCAGTTCGTTACCGTTTAAGATTCAACGGTTTCTCTGCAGATCGTCATACACGCGCTGTAAAGTCGATTAGGCATTCCTAGACACTCCAAAGGTCTAATTTAAACTAATTTACGCCTTAAACACTATTTATTATCATTCCAAACATTTGTTAATCGTGTAATAGAGCCGTAAATCACCGGTTGTCACATTATCCCCTGTTAATAAAATTTCGTCCTCGAAATTTAGACTACGTTAACTCCTTAGAGTTACATTATGCGTAGGTAAATTAGAATAGTGTCAAAGTGGATGACCATGAAATCAAATCAAGAATTATTCAAATTAGGTGAATTCAAGGACGTGCTATAACAATAAGAACCCAAGGGTTAACAGAAATGTGTTTCAGAATTTGATGTCAAGGGAAACGAGACATACAGATATAGTCACTAGTGTTACTAAGTTAACAGGGGTCTAACAAAGAGGATTTTTGATGTGTGAAAATGAAACATATAAATTACATCAAATGAGGCATAAAACTAACCCTTTTTTAGTATTGATGTTGGAAAAAGTGTGTTTTTGTCTTCCTCTTGAATTTACAGGACCTAATGAGCTTAAACTAGCAAAAGGAACAAATATACAGCAAAAACCAACATAATTACAAAGAAAAGGAATAAACGTGACATGTCCGACACCTCGACAGCATCCCCAAGAGCAAAACCAAGAAACAGAAGGCTGACCACGGCCCGTGCCCATTGGACACGGGGGCGTGGTCAGATGTCTGAAGAAAGGACAAAGCTATGGAAGCTTCTACGCCCATCATGGGGGCGTGTCTAGCTCAGCACGGGGCATGGTCAATGCTAAGATTCGCAGAATCTTGCAAAATCTTGGTAGTACAGATACGCTTCTGCCCACGGGGCCGTGCCCAGCGAACACGGGCCACGTGGAGCCCAAAGCTGACAAAAGCAATTAATGAAGGAAGAGAAAGAGATGGCCACGGGGGCGTGTCCTGTCACGCCCCTTTCTAAGGCGGAAGCACAAGGTGTGATCCTGAAAGGTTCTCATTGCATACGAAAGGTAAACATACTACATGCTTGTAAAAATAACTCCAAAATGCCATTGACATAAAAACATAACATAAGTTTGGTATTTGCATCCCAACATAGATAATTGTCTGAAAAGATTACAACTTTATTTTAACGACGAACATCAAGGATTAGTCATTATATCACCACACGGAGTGGGACATAACAACCAAACCCAGCAAAACGGCATAGGAGTATTGACACATATAACTAACAACATAACAACATCCAAGAGCAAGAGTATGACCGCGCGCACATCCACTTTAGTTACCTGAAATACATGTGAGTTTTCGGAAAATCGTCAACATAATGTTGGTGTGAATTCATGTAGTTTTTGTATTGAACGTTTGTATACTTGAATAAAAACATGGTATGAAATTTGTATGAAATATGTATTTCTGTAAATATAAGGACATCGAGATCGCTAATGGTTTGGAAGGCCATTAACATGTGACACGACATAGGAAGCATCCAAACCATAGGCATTTTTAACTGTCGAATCCAAGACTGTCGATTCACGACTTGAGACAAAAAAGCACTGCTTGGTACTAGTATCACCAAGAGTGTGGCTGCCTGAAACCCATTAGATCTAACCTTTTGTTCCGCGGTCTTAGTATGTACACGATTAATGGTGCTTCTGGTACCCTATTCGTGACATGATCTAAAGTATTATTCCTTAGTTTTTGTATTCAACTTACCATAACACATGTATTTTCCCCAAGTTTAGAAAGCATGTAAAAGTTTAAAAGTGGGGACATGAACTCACCACTTTGCGTTTCCTGCGCCGTAAACTTCACCGGGTTTGCTTATTTAGCGTCGTGACCTATACGTGTTTTATTAACGTTAGTCACTAGACTTGTATCGCACAAGTACAAGTCACCATCTTTTAAGTATGTGTTCTTTGTTGTTAAAAATAATTTATATTTTTAACTATGTATCTTACTTATATTATTTTCTCAAAAATAAATATGAGTATCTTGTATTTTTCACCCGAGTTATATATTTTCGTCCAAAAAGACATTTTAAGTTTGTAACTTGTCCAAGTTACATAATCTTTTAAGAAATATATTTTCATAAATATATGTTCTTGTATTTGTCTAAGCATGTTGTATGTGTATTTTGTATTTTTACTCCTTAGGAGTATTTAGTGCATTTTCAAGTCCTAATACACTATTACATATAATACATACTACATACACTTAGCACAAAATTTGGTGATCAATAAATATATATATTTTCCTTAAAATATACATACTTAATATCAATTTTTATCTTGAAGAAATCATCATTTCTTAACTTGAAGTTTACAAAAAAATTAGGGAAACCTTGGTAAATATTTTTAGGTGAATTTTTAGGGAATAAGTTTCACCAAAATTATATTTTTTTAAGTGTCAAAATTTTATAGAAATTTTTGTTGGACTCTGTATGCCCAAGACACATATTAAATTGATGTGGCTAGTACGTTATGATCCAAGTCGAGTCATACCCAAATACAAGCTAGACAAACACTTAGAATATTTATTTGAGATATGATCAAACAAATAAATATTAACACTTACAATATTTAGAAATTGGTTTTCTAAATAATTGCACTTGACAAACTAATAAATTATATGGATAATTTATTTTGAAGAGAATGTTTTATTTTGTTATTTAATTGGTTAAATAACATTTTAAAAGATTATGAGATAATGCATAAAGTCTTGTAATATGATATGTTATATTTTATAAATGTTATAAAATATATACAAGACTTATATTTTATAAAAGAATTTGAATTTTTTTTTATAAAATAAAAGCTAGGCCGCCACCCCCTCCATGTTCTTCCCAAAGAAATGTTGGTCCAATAATGATACATGCACTTGCATGTGTTTTTATTGGGTGGTCTTCCCTAAAGGTTTTGGCCAATCATATTACATTCACTTGCATGTGTTAGATGCCCTCTCATTGGATGATGTGGGTGGCAAATTTCTCTCTCTTGATTTAAATCTATTTTGTATCACAAATGATGGTAAGAAGTACTTGAAAAGATTAGAGAAACACTCTAAATTTTCGGCTATAACATGCCTATCCAAGATGGTTTTTGTTTTTGAGAAATCAAGTGTAAGACTCTCTAAAAATCGGGTCATGTATGGTTGATCAAGTAGGCTTTTTCAAGTTCATAAATCAAGTGCAAGAACTCCACAACCTCCTCTCATATTTTCGGCCAAGCATGGTTGTTCATGAGGAATTTTAGTGAGTTCATAAGTGTAGAAATCCTAGCTAAACATAAGGTGTTTGTTGGAAGGCTTGGGGTATACAAGCTTGAAGTCTTCTACACTTGAAGACAACCGTTCAAGAAGCATCACCTTCTTCATATCCATTACTCCTTGGAAGGTAGTATTCTAAACATCATATGGTTGTGTTTTAATTTTTGATAGCATGCATCTTCGTATATGGATCCGGGGATTGGGTTTTACATATAAAATGGGTTTTATATCTAGTACGTAACATGTTTTAAATAATAATTTTCCGCTGCCTTTTTATTTTATATGGATAAAATGCTTTGATAAACATGTGAAAAACCCAACAGTGGTATCAGAGCCGCTTATATGAATGCATGCTTCATAGGATATGAAATTTTCGGGTTTGGGTAAAATCCTATGGCCGAAATTTTCACCATGGTTATCCCTTTGTTTTTCAAGATTATATTCTTACATGCATAAATGAATCTTGAAAAAATTATGTCATATGGATGATTTGTTTTGTTTGGACAAAAACCCACATTTTTCGGTTTTTCATTCTTGACCGAAAAATTGTAGGTTGTAAAAGGGAACCATTTTTTGCTTCTTGAAATTTATATATTTGGATGTATATATATATATATATATATATATATATATATATATATATATATATATATATATTGTTGGTGTACATAACCTAGCCATGACCCTATGTGAATATGTTTGTGTTTGTGATTTTATTTAATTATTCAATGGGTTGTAACAATTATTATTTTTTGTCTTCCATTTGTAAAGTTATGTAATTTATTTATTTTCATTTGGTATGTAAAATAAATAGATTAGGTGCATTTTATTTCACTAGAAAAAATGTATTAGGATATTTTTTTTGTAAAAGAAGATGCACACAAAAATGCGGTTTTGGTTTTGGCTAATTTCGGGCCTAAAGGACTTCATAGTTCTTAACGGGATTTTAGCCCGAAAACCAAAACATATTTTTTAAGTCCAAAGGAGTTTGGAGCTGAATATAAAAGACATTTGGAAGCTCAAAGAAAGTGAAGAAATCACAACACAAGAAGGAGACTTGAAGCATTTGGATGCGGGATCAAGTGGGAGTTCAACGACACATTATTTGTGTAAATATTCACCCCTTAGGAAGGACCTTTTGGCACACTTGTTTCGGCTAACAAGTGTTGTCAAAAATTAGTTGGCTATGGTTATGCACCTATTGTTATGAATGATGTGCTTGTTTGGTTGCTTATTTTGTTGTTTAGATGATATGTAGATATGCATGCTTAACAAACTAATAATCAACAACAAGCGCAAAATTGGTTCTTGACAAAATCATTAAAATGGTTAATAAAGGTTTTATTAAAAATTAATGATTTTATAATAAAATGGATTTTATTAAAAAGAACCTTGAAAATTTGTTTTTTACTAAAGTACCATTGATTTGAATGCATGTAAATGTATGGTACATAATATTTTCTAAACTAGAATTTTGAAATATTGAAAACCCTTTTATAAAACAAGTCAAACACCATCCTTTTATACAACACTCGAATCACTTGGGAACTCTTATTGTGGGATAAAGGTCACCTAACCACATTTGAGGGAACTTGTATGTTCGAGGTGGGTTTACCATGTTTGTGGGATAAAGGTCACGTAACCACTTATGTGTATAAACTCACACGTGTGTGTAAGTTGGACGAATTGGTTTGGAAACCATGAACTTAGGGTCACTGAAGCATGGCGAACAAACGGTGTTGATGGGATTAAACATGCCAACTAAACATAAAGATGTTTAACCGATCCCATATGGCTAGAAGTTGCAAATGGTTGCAATTGTCAAACGTTGACTACCTTGTTAATTTAAATAGAGGGATAAAGGTCACCTAACCAATATTTAAATGTAACGTTGGATTCTAGATTTTAATTATTAAGTGTCCATGAGACATAAAAGGGTATTAATGATTAAAATATAATAATATTGAAAATACTAAAAATTGAACCTTGTTAAATTTTGTAGATGGCCGCTAACAATATTACCCAAACCGTCCGTAACCTATCACTAAAAACAATCCTTGACAAGGATCGTCTCAATCATAACACTTCATGGATTAATATCGAAACTTAAGAATCGTTCTCAAGTAAAAGATATCCTATGTGTTGAACGATCCTAATCCCGATGAACATCTTATGGAAGATAAGGATGCCTATAACGATTGACTAAGTATATCGAGGATACTATGCAAGCCTCTTGCCTCATGTTAGGAATTATGATTTCCGAGATTCAAAAGGATTTTGAACATCATGAGCATACGGCATGATTACCCAATTGAAGGAAATGTTCCTACAATATGCAAGGGTAGAACGCTTCAAAACGGATCGAGCGCTTCATGCATGTCGAATGGAGGAAACCCAATCGGTCTCATCTTATGTCTTTAAGATGAAAAGCCACATTGATCACCTCGAAAGGCTCAATATGGGTAAAAGGGCTTTATCCATTCTAACGATCAATGAGGGTGGCAATTAGAAAGGGCATCACCCCGACACCAAAGCAAATGTTTAAAATGGAAACGGGTAATTCAAAGGGAAAAGAAAAGAAAAGAAAGGCTAAAGCACAACCACCGAAACCAAAATATAAGAAGGCAAAGGTTGCCAAGAACAATCCATGCTTTGAGTATGGTGAGATAGGGTATTTGAAAAGGAATTGTCCAACCTATCTCAAAGAGTTGAAAAACAAGAAGGATGCGGGGGGCAAACCTCATGTACAATCTTAATTATACATATTGACCTTAATGTTATTTCTTCTAACGATGTGGAACTCATGTTTGCAATTTGTTGCAAAAAGTTCAAAAGAAATAAGACAATATGGTTTTGATTTAAAGTTTGTAAACAATGAAATTCATGTTTCGATGAATTACATGTTTTACTTTAAAGCTATGCTTTCAAATGGTATTTATGAATTGGTTCATAATAATATATCATTTGATAGTTCAATGTACCAAGCAATCACCAAGAAACTCAAAATGGTTTTGAGTGAGACTAATCTTTGGCACTGTCGCCTTAGTCATATGAACAGAAGTCACATGCAAACACTTCAAAAGAATGGTCTTTTGGACACAAATGAAGTTGGTTCATTTGATACATGTGAGTCTAGTTTACGAGGTAAAATGACTAAGAAACCCTTTAGTGGGAAAGAGCAAAAGATTTATTAGGTATCATACATTCGGATGTATGTGGTCCTTTTAAGCCAATGACTAGGAATGGTGAAAGATACTTCATTACCTTTTACCAACGACTATAGTAGTTATGGTTATGTGTACTTAACACAAAGATGAAGTTTTGAAACGTTCAAAATCTTCAAAAGGAGAAGTACAAAATCAACTCAATCAAAGTTCTTCGTTCTGATAGAGGAGGAATCGAACTCTATTGGATATGGTTCGATCTATGATGGCTAGGAGCGCATTATCTCTATCATTTTGGGGTTACGCTTTGCTCTCCGTGGCCCATATGGCCCAAACCAAGAAAGTGGATAAGACACCTTTTGAAATATGGCATGGAAGGGCTCCATCATTATCATATTTAAAGGTATGGGTTGTGAAGCTTATGTGAAGCAATACATCCCAAATAAATTGGAAGTCCGATCCACTAAGTGTATCTTTATAGGATATCCTAAAGATGATATAGGATATTATTTCTACGATCCAACCGAGCAGAAGGTATTTGTTGCTCGAAAGGGTAGGTTCTTGGAAGCTAAGTTCCTTATGGAAGGAACTAGTGGTAGAATAATGGAACTTGAGGAGGATCAAGAACCACAGGACGATACACGTTTGGTTGATACTAGCACTCAACAAGAGGTTGTTGAAAATGATCAAGAGGTTGATCAGAACACACAAAATGTTCACAGATCTGGTAGAATTAGTAGTCCACCTGAAAGATATGGATTTTTCATGGATGGATGCTACGTGGTAGATTCAGATGAACCAACCACATACCATGATGCAATGTCAAAATCCGATTATGACAAATGGCTTGAAGCCATGAACATAGAGATGCAATCCATGTATGACAACCAAGTTTGGGAATTGGTTGTGCCACCACTTAACTCTAAAGTAGTTGGTAGTAATTGGGTTTTCAAAAAGAAAACTCATATGCATGGTAACTTGGATACTTATAAAGCAAGACTTGTAGCAAAAGGTTTCACACAAACTCAAGGAATTGATTATGATAAGACCTTCTCGCCTGTGGCGATGCTAAAGTCAATCTAGATATTATTTGCCATAGCTGCATATTATGACTATGAGATCTGGAAATTGGATGTCAAAACGGCTTTTCTTAATGGATATCTTGATGAAGATGTCTATATGGTTCAGCCTGAAGGTTTTGTCGATCCAAAACATCCTGACAAAGTATGCAAGTTAAAGAAATCAATCTATGGATTGAAACAAGCATCTAGAAGTTGGAATCACCGTTTTGATGAAGAGATTAGGGAATATGGATTCATCAAGAACGTCGATGAAGCTTGTGTGTATAAGAAAGCTAGTGGGAGCATCATCACTTTCTTAGTATTGTATGTCGATGACATTCTACTATTTGGAAATAACATTCCAACCATGGAAGGTGTAAAAACCTGGCTTGGAAGTTGTTTTTCCATTAAGGATTTTGGTAAAGTCGCCTATATTTTAGGAATAAAGATCTATAGGGATAGATCAAGGCGCTTGATAGGTTTAAGCTAAAATGCATACATTGACAAAGTCTTGAAAAGGTTCAAGATAGAGAACTCTATGAAAGGTTTGGTACCTATTCAAGAGAGGACAATATTGAATGCGTTTCAATATCCAAGCTCAAAGGATGAGCAAGAAAGAATGAAAGGAATCCCATATGCGTCAGCTATAGGATTCATTATGTATGAAATGATATGCACTAGACCGGACATGTCATGCACTTTAAGCATGACGAGAAGATACCAGCGAAATCTAAGTAATGGTCATTGGATGACTGTTAGAAAATATATTGAAATACCTTAGAAGGACTAAGGATATGTTTCTAATATATGGATCTGGTGAAAAAGAACTCGTTGTAAAGGGTTACAAGGATGCGAGTCTCGGAATTCGTTGTAAAAGGTTACATGGATACAAGTTTCCAAATTGATCGAAATGATTCTCGATCACAATCAGGGTAGCGTTGTCCACTACGGAATCGGAATACATCGCCGCTTTATTGATCGAGATGATTCATGTGGATCTGCCACTTGAATTATAGCCGATCTAGGGGTAGTCCCTACCATTCAGGACCCCTAGTGATCTTTGTGATAACGATGGTGTGATTGCTTAAATCACGAAACCTCGTGTACATCAAAAGACTAGGCACATTGAGCGGAGTTTCAACTACATAAGGGATGAAGTTGAAAAAAAGGGAAAGATATGTATTCACAAAGTTCACACTGATCAAAATACCGCGGATCCACTCACGAAGCTCCTTAAACGGGCAAAGCATGAAAGGTCATACTTGTGCCTTGGGACTTCAATATTCTAGTGATTGGATTTGATCTATTTTGTATTTGGATATTGGAACAATTGTTATTATAACTCTACATGGTATGTTGAGTTATGTTCCATTTTAGCATGTTTAATCCATGAATAAGTTACTTATTCTAAATGTCCGTAGTCGATCATATTTGTGGGAACAAATATGAACGTAAGACTATTATGAACTTGGATTGGTGGATATTCATTAGGAATGAATATAGAGCAAAGTGTTGCTGCCAAAGTTCATAGATATTTGTGGGATACAAATATTGGACTGACTCGCTCTCAAATATTACTGCATGGAATCATTTGTGATTGATCATAAGTAAATTTGGGTAAAGGAGAATATCATAGTATCCTCTGACCTGAGATACATATTGGGTCTTGATATTCACCAAGTATTATACCTTGACCTAGTTCTTCGCTGTCAGTAATATGACAGTACATAAGGCTAAGCTCAGGTGTAATACATGGTGATTGTGAGAGACATATGTAGTCAAGATGGGATTTGTTCCTCTTATTCGTTGAGAGTAAGATGTCTAAGGCCTGCTAAAGTTAAATCAACAGAGAGTGATCACTCTATGTCTCTGGATTTAACATGACATCTGTAACGAAAGGATAAATGATAGATTCACCTAAATCATGTTCAAGTAAGGGACTTAAAGGGGATGATGTGATTGAATGGGACATAAAGTCATACGTATTAGGGGTAGTAAACCGTAGTTAGGCGTCATTTACTACTTGCATCAATCTTCTATGTATCTTGTGCAAGTGGGAGATTGTTGGACTCTGTATGCACAAGACACATATTAAATTGATGTGGCTAGTACGTTATGATCCAAGTCGAGTCATACCCAAATACAAGCTAGACAAACACTTAGAATATTTATTTGAGATATGATCGAACAAATAAATATTAACACTTACAATATTTAGAAATTGGTTTTCTAAATAATTGCACTTGACAAACTAATAAATTATATGGATAATTTATTTTGAAGAGAATGTTTTATTTTGTTATTTAATTGGTTAAATAACATTTTAAAAGATTATGAGATAATGCATAAAGTCTTGTAATATGATATGTTATATTTTATAAATGTTATAAAATATATACAAGACTTATATTTTATAAAAGAATTTGAATTTTTTTTATAAAATAAAAGCTAGGCCGTCACCCCCTCCATGTTCTTCCCAAAGAAATGTTGGTCCAATAATGATACATGCACTTGCATGTGTTTTCATTGGGTGGTCTTCCCTAAAGGTTTTGGCCAATCATATTACATTCACTTGCATGTGTTAGATGCCCTCTCTTTGGATGATGTGGGTGGCAAATTTCTCTCTCTTGATTTAAATCTATTTTGTATGACAAATGATAGTAAGAAGTACTTGAAAAGATTAGAGAAACACTCTCTAAATTTTCGGCTATAACATGCCTATCCAAGAGGGTTTTTGTTTTTAAGAAATCAAGTGTAAGACTCTCTAAAAATCGGGTCATGTATGGTTGATCAAGTAGGCTTTTTCAAGTTCATAAATCAAGTGCAAGAACTCCACAACCTCCTCTCATATTTTCGGCCAAGCATGGTTGTTCATGAGGAATTTTAGTGAGTTCATAAGTGTAGAAATCCTAGCTAAACATAAGGTGTTTATTGGAAGGCTTGGGGTATACAAGCTTGAGGTCTTCTACACTTGAAGACAACCGTTCAAGAAGCATCACCTTCTTCATATCCATTACTCCTTGGAAGGTAGTATTCTAAACATCATATGGTTGTGTTTTAATTTTTGAAAGCATGCATCTTCGTATATGGATCCGGGGATTGGGTTTTACATATAAAATGGGTTTTATATCTAGTAAGTAACATGTTTTAAATAATAATTTTCCGCTGCGTTTTTATTTTATATGGATAAAATGCTTTGATAAACATGTGAAAAACCCAACAATTTTGACATGGTTTCCCCTAAAAATGGAGGTTTCCCATGTTTTTAAAACATGTGTTTATTTTCTTTTAAAATCATCACAGACAATCATCAACACAATCAAGACTTACCATAAGCCAAGATCATGTAAATTACACTACATCATGAACTTGAAGTTTTTGTAAAAACTTGTAGTAACTTACCATGTTATTTAGTAGGTTTAGTTACCCTTAAAACATGGTTATTTGTTTGTAAATCACTTTATTAAAAGATTTAGTCATTTACAACTTGTAAGATGATTTTTCTAAAAATATTTCTTTTGTATTTTTCTTGTTACAAACATGTTTCTAGTCTTGTTTAAACACTAAAAGTATGAATAGTTTACTTAGAAACCATGACTTTGTAAATCTTATAAATAAACTTGGTTTCTTGAGAAAATCATTTTGGTAATCATCTATTTACAAGATTTGCATTTTGTTTAAATCATCTTTACATATAAAAACCAATTTCATCATTCAAGTTCATGAGGACATAAAGCATGATGATCTTGGTCTTTCACAAGATCACCACCTTAACTTACTAGCTCATGTGTTTAATCACAATCTAGTAGGTTTCTTATGATGTCTAACATCACTAACACAAATAATCAATCATCAAGAAGCAAATAATCACAAATCAACATGATTTCATATGTTAAAAAAAGCTTATGTTAAAGATTTATGATTATGTTCTTTAGTGTTTATCATGATTAGCAATGTATATCATCTTTTATTCATCAAAATATGAAGAAACAAGGGATCATAAGGGTCTTACTACTAGCACAAGGCTAGGGAAGAACTCAAGATGTTGTATATGACAAATGGGTAGGATAAAAGCAAATGAAGGAGGTCCTTCAAGATCCACAAGCTCCACACTTCTCAATCTAGCTTCTAACACCTTGTGAGGATTTGAGATTGCATGAAAGTGAGATGAAGGTGGTGGTGATGTGGGTGGTGGCTCACGGCCGAGAGGGAGGGAGAGAGGTGTCACACCCTGACCACGTAAAACAACAAAACGTGGCGGAAACATCGGGGAGTGTTGTAACAGAATCATTGTTTCATAACACATGGAAATTGAAATATTGTTTTATTGATTAAAAGTGTTACAATGTCTTAACAAACAAAGAAGTACAACATAATTAACTAGTCTTGCATCTTTTAATGTCACTAAAGTCCAAGTCTGCCTACATATATCTTGATCATCTTATGCGACAGCTCCTGAAAAACACATGTGAAAATAGGTACGGCAGCATAAAAAATGGCTGTGAGATACATAGGTTTGTGAGAATAGGATTCATGACTTATAAGTTTAGAAAAAAGTTGTTTATCAAAAGTCAGTCATGAACCTTGTAAATTGTTTTGTTTTGTAAACCGTTTAAAAAGCGATAAGATCGAATGATATGTATACATAAAAGAATAATGTGTGGTTAAATGTATACCAAGTAAAATGAGTTGTATAAAGTAATTTTTTTGTAAACCAAAGTCTTGTGAAAATCGTGTTACTTGTGTAAAATGTATAAGTTCAAATTGAATGATTTAAATAACGCTATGATATGTAATATAATACAAACACTTATATATAGGAGGTACTAGCGGCGTATCCACCATGCTTGTATCATATTACTCACATCTCGTTACTTAAGTCACTTAAACAAACCACCAATGTATAAAGTCTATGTTTAAACCAATAGTCAAAAGTCCTTGTATAAGCCATGTCAAATGTTTATAAGTCCAAAAGTAGTCAAGTAATGTGTAACAAATGTTATGGATTGTAAGTAAAGTATTGTCACATAATCCAAATGTATAAATGTACAAAACAAAGTATTTTGAATATATCAAAAAGTTATGTTTTGCAAAGTAATGCATGTTACATTGATACAAACATTTATGTGGTAAGTTAACGCATACATTCAAGAATTGAGACAGTCGGATAACCCTTTCAGTCAAGGTTATCAAAAGAAATGTTTTCGGATTCAGTCATTCCTTACATCCAAACAAAACCCGAGATGTCAGGAATGGGATTTGTCAAGTCCTATGGTACCACTACTTACTCCCGAGCGGCGTAGCAAATGTTAATGAACGTATAATAGTCTCGTTTGTGCAAACCAAATGTTATAGCAGTTGTATACATGTCATATGAAAACAATGTACTAAGTATGCTAAGTTAACATACAAAGCAGAAAAGTCATGTAAATCAATGTGCTAGCATGCTATCAGTCAACATACATAGCAGAAATGTAATGTAAAACAATGTACTAAGTATGCACAAAATGGACATACATAGCATGAAATGTAATGTAAAACGATGTACTAGGTATGCACACAATGGACATACATAGCATGAAATGTAATGAAATCATGTACTATAATGTACTAATGAACATAACAAGCATATGATATGAAAGCATTGAAAGCATGAAAGTAACAAGTAGGCACATGTGTTCCACCCCAAAATGTTTGGAAAACAGTAAAAGAGGGGTCTATGTACTCACTTGAGATTGCTTAGAAGTCCTTCAGTAACAACCAAACAATGCTAGAGATCACAGATATCAAACGGCACCTAATATAGGTAACTATGTTAATAAACCGGACCTAAATCGGAAGATTGGGTAGCATGAGGGTTTGTAAACCAAATGAGTGTAGGAACTCATGTGATATGGTTTAACAAAGCTTACATACTAAATGAAACTTAACCTAAGTGCTTACGACCCATTACGACCCGTTTAGGTAGCTTATGCTACTTTAACGCGTCGTTCGCGTAAAACGCGTTCGGACCGCCTAACTAGTCCTATGACAAGTAAAATATGCCTTATCATGTCTAATATTGTCGCCAAATCAGTTTAGATGTCAAAAGTTATGTCACATATGTTTAAAATGAATTTTGGCATCAAAGGGGTATTTTGGTAATTTACCTAAGGCATATAAACTACCTATCATACAACTACTTAAACGTCGTGACCATAAGGTATAACCTCGGAAGGTTATTTCCTACCTACTATGGTCACCTAATGTATTTGGTCGGATCCTAATGATCAACCAAATGGGTCGGGTTCGAAGGTATAAGCGATTTATTAGATCGCTTACCCTTACGACCCTAGGCAATGTGGTAATCAGTAGGCATAGACCCAAGGGACTATAACCATCGTGATTACAAACACGTTGCGAAGTTCAAACGAACTTCGCATTGACCCTAACTGGTCAATGCAGAAAGTCAAACAAAGTTTGATTTCAGACTCGAAAAGCAATAAAAGAACGAAGGAACACTTACAAAGGGTCCCCGAATGCTAATCTTGATTCAAGTAGCTCAGGTATGAAACAAAGGTTTCAACTTAGTGCTTCTCAAATCAGATTCTTGTGAGGAATGAGTGAAAATGTGATGGGTATTTATAGATTTTGGTTCACCGTTAGGATCATTTCTTGGAAAAGGGGGCACGATCTAAGCCGTACACTGGTCGGAAAGTTGTGGTAGCTCATTTTGCCCCCACCACAAGAGTTTGACAAGTGGCATTGCCCTTTGGGGGTTTGAAGGGATGTTACCAGCTGTTTAAACATTGAACCTGGTCCAGAAGGGGCCTCGCGTGACGCCAAGACCCCTCGCGTCACGCCTAGCCCCCATTTTTGCACAAATTGCAGAAATGGTCCCTGCACATGATTCGTTGAGTAACGACACTTCTAACACCCGTCAAACCCAACTTCAAGCTCCACAAGGATACCTAATCATTGTGGACATGAAAAATGCTCAAAAATATGCCGGATGTTGGTTCGTTTGGTCGTACGAACGCGATGTTCGCTTAAATACGACGGTATGCGTATAAGCGCGAAAAACGATCCAAATTGAGCGACGAATGGATTTTTCTCATGCCAAACACTAAAATAAAATATTTTAGTGCTTACATAAATTTTCGGATGTATTCAGAACGTAAGATATGCGCGAAAGTGCAAACTTGTGCACTTTTTGACACTTTTAGTCCCTGAATGAGCCAAAAGTTTATTTTAGCACACCGAACCCCTCAAAGCCTATTTCTAAGCTATGTAAAGGATATTTATGGTATGTCTAACTTATGGACATGTTCTGGAATGTCTGTTACAGTTCAAATTGGCATACTTTCGCAGTTTGTCAACTTTAGTCCCTGTAAGCGATTTAACTTGTTTTTGCCATATCAAAGCCTTCAAAACTTATTTCTAAGTTATGTAAGGGTTACTTAAGGTATGTTAAGCATATGTTGATGTTCCAGAGTGTTCGTTGCATTAAACTGGTTATATTTACGCATCAGTGCGCGTATAACCTTCCAGAAAGCGATTTAATGTATGAAATCGAACAAGAGTTTATATGTGCAAAAGATACACATATTTACACAAGTCCAAAGTATGAAATACAATATTTCATTGGTTTGGTATTTGTTTGATGGTCGCAGTGACACAGGTGTCACAGTCTCCCCTACTTTAGGAAATTTCGTCCCGAAATTTATTCGTAGGGCTCTGTCTGTGACTTTGTGTTTATAACCATCAAAGATAAGCAAGGCATAATCCCGTCATCTCCTTAACGGACATTCTTCAGGAACGAAAATGAACAAACGGAGTCGTTTTCCTCAACGAGTATTCTTCAGAAGCGGAAATGAAAAGGATCAATAAATGGATATTCATTTCCTCAACGGACAATCTTCAGAAACGAAAAATGAACTGACGGAGTCATGTTTAACGGGTGCTTCATCAGAAATGGAAATGAAAAGGATAATCAAACGGATATTCATTTCCTCAACGGACAATCTTCATAAACGAAAATGAACAAACGGAATCATTTTCAACGGTTGCTTCCTTAGAGTTGGAAATGAAGGATTACACAACGGATATTCATTTCCTCAACGGATAAATTTTCAGAAACGAAAATGAACTAACGGACTCATTTTCAACGGTTGCTTCCTTAGAGTTGGAAATGAAGGATTATACAACGGATATTCATTTCCTCAACGGATAAATCTTCAGAAACGAAAATGAACAAACGGAGTCATTTTCAACGGTTGCTTCCTTAGAGTTGGAAATGAAGGATTACACAACGGATATTCATTTCCTCAACGGATAAATCTTCAGAAACGAAAATGAACAAACGGAGTCTTTTTCAACGGTTGCTTCCTTAGAGTTGGAAATGAAGGATTACACAACGGATATTCATTTCCTCCACGGATAAATCTTCAGAAACGAAAATGAACAAACGGAGTCATTTTCAACGGTTGCTTCCTTAGAGTTGGAAATGAATAGGGTTAACTCTTGACACATGACAGAACTTGCTGTGATTTCTGTGCACTAAATTCCATAATTATGTATGCATCCATAATTACGTAATTCCTTGCACAGTCCGCACAGTTTGTTTTGTAATGTTTTGGGGAAGGATATCAAACCTGTGATGAGGGTGACTAGACTACCATAGGGTCCTTTTAATTAGATCGACAGAGGATTTTCTTTGTTAGGCCACCAAGGAGTCCCTTCAGCTATATCATCACATGATATCCCTAACCAGATTTTTGGATCAATCTGTTTAACTAGACCACTCAAGGGGTCTAATTATGAAGTAGTACTTTTATAATCCAAGGGACTTTAACTACAGCGTAGAAGTCCATTAAGGATTTTAAGTAGTACCTTTGGGTATCCTACTATGAATCTCTTGTACAAAGATATGTAAGATTCTACGAGGATTTGGATAACATAATTTGGATCACACAACAACACAAAAAGGGAACACATAAACACTTAATCACATAATTGTTTAACTTGATTATAAATTTGTTATTAATTTGTCATCGATTGAAAATGGATACGGAAACCAGCCAATGGACTTCAATGTCTTCTGGGATCTATCTGAAAAGATAGAATGATCTTCCAAAATTTCGCTTATTGATTTCAAGGAATCACCACATTCGAATTAAGGTACACAACAATTAAGGACTTACGGAAAATCCTTAGGTACCCCGTTAAGGAGTGGGTATTTGTCCAAAGTTGTAACTTACGCTTTGTACTTCGTATCCTTGGATGAAACGGGTACTTAGGAATTTCGTGGAGAACGCAAGAGATCATAAAATGGAAAAAAAAATTGGGGGTAGTTTGTTTTTCAAGGAATACGATTCCTTGATTGTCGTTATTGTAGGGGATATGTTGTTTGTACATACAACCACATAAATACATTGCAATGTAAATAAAAGATTTATTTATTAACAATGATAACAACTGTTTCATGGATCTTGACAACAATAGAAAATAATACATAAGGCTTGATTATTTCTAAACAGCGTTGTCTTCCATTCGGTCAGATGCTTATCCCTGCGCTGGATTCACATTAGCAAGCTTTGGGCAGTTTCTTTGGAAATGGCCCATCTCGCCACAGTTGAAGCAAGAACCTGGTAGAAAACGACCTTGAGCAGGATTGTTGCCAGTTTGGTTTGGTGCAGCTGTAGCTGAGCAAACTCTTGCTGTATGGCCTATAAGTCCACAAGTCTGGCATTTGCGGCACTTTACATTGGCATGATGATGGAGGCTACATTGGTTGCACAAGGGTGCAGTTCCGTTGTAGGGCTTCCTAGCAGGGGGTTGAGCTGGTTGGTTAGGACGACTTGATCATTGTGAGCTACCACGGCGAAGTTCTGAGAAGCCTTTTGCTTCTTTGACTTCTTAGGGGATCCAGTCTGTTCATCCATGGTCTTTGATTCCTCGATTGATTTTGATTCCTCGACCGGTTTCTTGTCACCTTTTCGGAAAAGTTTACGTTTCCTGATCTGAGATTCAGTCAAGGTTGCAGCTAGCTCAATGGCCTGTCTAACTGTAGTAGGGTTGCTACCAGTCACAATGTCTTGTACTGAGTCGGGGAGGCCATCAATGTATTTTTCGATTGCCTTATCCAAAGGCGTGACCATGTTTGGGCACAACAGACTTAACTCCTCATAATGGTCCGTGTAGGCTCGATGCTCACCACTCTTTTGCTTAAGATCATCAAACTCTCTCTCCAATGCTCGTAGTTCATGACGAGGACAAAACTCCCTCATCATAAGAGCCCTAAGTTCAGCCAATGTCTGAGCTAGAGCAACTTCTGCACCACGGTCTCTCATAACCCCATTCCACCACGTAAGAGCCCTCTTCTGAAACACACTCGAAGAAAACTCGACCTTGCGATTGTCAGGACACTGCACGTGACGGAAGGTATTCTCAATGCTCTCGAACCATTGAAGAAGCCCAGTTGCTCCTTCAGTACCACTAAACTTGAGTGGTTTAGCCGAGTTGAAACTCTTGAAATTGCATAGAGCATGATTGTTGTTGTTGTTGGCTTGGTTCATTTGAGCAATGAAATTTGGGAAGGCAGCAACCATCTGCTGTGCAATGATTTCTGCCAGTTCGGCAGTCGCTATCTGATGTTCGCATCGAGGAGGCATTCTAAAAAGAGGGAAACATGAAGGGAAATGAGTGAGATGGCATTGGGTAGGAATAGAAAATTACCGACCAAAAGCATGGGTGATGGTTATTTGTTTGAACCACGAAGCAAACAAACGACACACAAAGGCTGAATCAAAGCAATTAGATCCTCATAATGTATCGCGAAGACATGCTCGCCTATAAGTGGACACTCACCCCAAGAGTTCCCAGGTAAGAGTGACTGGTCCGATTATGTGGATTTGTACGAACACTCTAGCCTTAGACAGAAAACTCAGGGTACAGGCACCCACCCTTCCAGCTTGCACGTGTTCACATTATTTAGACCCAAACTCTGACGAGATTTTGAAAACTTTGAAGGTTCAAAACCTTATAATAAAGGGTTCAAAACCTTACAATAGAGGGTTCAAAACCTAGTAATCAATCATCCTAGAACAGATGATTAGTTTTCAAAGTGGTTTTGAACTTTATGTTCTTGTTGGGGTCGTCGCCTAAGGATAGGTGACGGTATTGTTTTATGACTAAACGCAAGTAAACTCGCGTTAGGGTCCTAGGAAGGTTATAGACTAGGTCAAAGCATTACTAATAACCTAATTCCCTATAACCATGGGCTCTGATACCAACTTTTCTGTCACACCCCGACCACGTAAAACAACAAAACGTGGCGGAAACATCGGGGAGTGTTGTAACAGAATCATTGTTTCATAACACATGGAAATTGAAATATTGTTTTATTGATTAAAAGTGTTACAATGTCTTAACAAACAAAGAAGTACAACATAATTAACTAGTCTTGCATCTTTTAATGTCACTAAAGTCCAAGTCTGCCTACATATATCTTGATCATCTTATGCGACAGCTCCTGAAAAAACACATGTGAAAATAGGTACGTCAGCATAAAAAATGGCTGTGAGATACATAGGTTTGTGAGAATAGGATTCATGACTTATAAGTTTAGAAAAAAGTTGTTTATCAAAAGTCAGTCATGAACCTTGTAAATTGTTTTGTTTTGTAAATCGTTTAAAAAGCGATAAGATCGAATGATATGTATACATAAAAGAATAATGTGTGGTTAAATGTATAACCAAGTAAAATGAGTTGTATAAAGTAAATTTTTTGTAAACCAAAGTCTTGTGAAAATCGTGTTACTTGTGTAAAATGTATAAGTTCAAATTGAATGATTTAAATAACGCTATGATATGTAATATAATACAAACACTTATATATAGGAGGTACCAGCGGCGTATCCACCATGCTTGTATCATATTACTCACATCTCGTTACTTAAGTCACTTAAACAAACCACCAATGTATAAAGTCTATGTTTAAACCAATAGTCAAAAGTCCTTGTATAAGCCATGTCAAATGTTTATAAGTCCAAAAGTAGTCAAGTAATGTGTAACAAATGTTATGGATTGTAAGTAAAGTATTGTCACATAATCCAAATGTATAAATGTACAAAACAAAGTATTTTGAATATATCAAAAAGTTATGTTTTGCAAAGTAATGCATGTTACATTGATACAAACATTTATGTGGTAAGTTAACGCATACATTCAAGCCTTGAGACAGTCGGATAACCCTTTCAGTCAAGGTTATCAAAAGAAATGTTTTCGGATTCAGTCATTCCTTACATCCAAACAAAACCTGAGATGTCAGGAATGGGATTTGTCAAGTCCTATGGTACCACTACTTACTCCCGAGCGGCGTAGCAAATGTTAATGAACGTATAATAGTCTCGTTTGTGCAAACCAAATGTTATAGCAGTTGTATACATGTCATATGAAAACAATGTACTAAGTATGCTAAGTTAACATACAAAGCAGAAAAGTCATGTAAATCAATGTGCTAGCATGCTATCAGTCAACATACATAGCAGAAATGTAATGTAAAACAATGTACTAAGTATGCACAAAATGGACATACATAGCATGAAATGTAATGTAAAACGATGTACTAGGTATGCACACAATGGACATACATAGCATGAAATGTAATGAAATCATGTACTATAATGTACTAATGAACATAACAAGCATATGATATGAAAGCATTGAAAGCATGAAAGTAA
This sequence comes from Helianthus tuberosus, assembly GCA_030545235.1. Lineage (NCBI taxonomy): Eukaryota > Viridiplantae > Streptophyta > Magnoliopsida > Asterales > Asteraceae > Helianthus > Helianthus tuberosus. The sequence continues at coordinate 94,854,907 of CM060388.1, forward strand.
CAAGTAGGCACATGTGTTCCACCCCAAAATGTTTGGAAAACAGTAAAAGAGAGGTCTATGTACTCACTTGAGATTGCTTAGAAGTCCTTCAGTAACAACCAAACAATGCTAGAGATCACGGATATCAAACGGCACCTAATATAGGTAACTATGTTAATAAACCGGACCTAAATCGGAAGATTGGGTAGCATGAGGGTTTGTAAACCAAATGAGTGTAGGAACTCATGTGATATGGTTTAACAAAGCCTACATACTAAATGAAACTTAACCTAAGTGCTTACGACCCATTACGACCCGTTTAGGTAGCTTATGCTACTTTAACGCGTCGTTCGCGTAAAACGCGTTCGGACCGCCTAACTAGTCCTATGACAAGTAAAATATGCCTTAGCAGATGGTGGTGGAGGAGGAAAACGGGTATAAAACAAACGGCGCAACTGTAACCAGTCTGCCTCCATCGCCTGCTGTGTGCGAATAATGGAAGCAATCTGCTGCTCTAAAGTAGTGAGACGAGCAGCATAGTCAGGGGGTAAAGGTCGAAACGGCTGTAACGGAGAGGGTGCCTGTCCATGGCACTGACAAGGTGTCAACCGAGCTCTCTCGAGCTCCTGTATACGCTGTGCGTGGGACTCATGCTGTGCGACAAAGGACATCAAGACGTCCTCGATAGTGTATCCCCTGTGAAAAGCATGATAGGGGTCAGTGGGTGGCATACCAGAGCCAGGTGCCCAAAGAAATGGCTCGCTAGTGGGGTCAAAGGGTGCCACACCAAAAGGAGCTGTAGTAGGTGGAACAAACGGCATCTGAGGCATGAAAGGCATGGGCATCGGTACATGCCCTGATGGGTGGGCTGAAGAGCCCTCTCCAGGCCCCGCTGGAGGTATATACATGGGAACCTGAGACGAAAAGTCAACGTGTCGAGTGTCTGGGATCTGTGGGTGTAACGGTGGAACGTCCTCATCAGCCGGTATCCACCCGTGCTGTGCAGGCTCGTCCGGTGGATCCATATGTGCCGCGAACAGTGCATGTCCGGGCTCTAGGGGAACGGGATCAAATAAGGGAGCAACAACAGGGTGAACGGGTGCCAAGTGCTCGAAAGGGGGGTCAACTGGTACAGCAACAATGGGTAAAGGACCAATGGGATCAACAGGAACATCTATGTGGTGATCATCAGCAATGGGCTCAAAAGGTACATCAGCATGCACAGGGTCATGCTCTGGTAAAGGGTCAAGGGCAGCTGCCTGCTCAGGTGCAATGGCAGGCTCCAAGTCATCAAACGCCATGTCAAAATCAAAATCGGGATCAATCGGATCAAAAGGGTCAATAGGATCTGCTGGATCCTCCATCAACTCGTCCATCGGGACAAACTCTAAATCACGGTCAGGATCAAATCCCGGGGGAAACACAGGATCTGAATCCCCCTCGTCGTCATGGTCAAAAACAAGTCCAGGTATGGGAGCAACAGAAAAAGCCTGGTCAGAATCGGACCCATGGGAGAAGTGCTGCGCACTATGAGCATGTGTGGGTACAGAAGCCACAGACTCAAAGGAGTCCGCGACTGGGGAATGAGCAGGTGACTCCGCAGCCGGAGCATCTGCGATCAGTAAGGGAGCAACAGCAGGTAGGGCCTCGCCCTGAGCATCCTCCAAAGGCTCCTCCTCAAACATATCGACGTCGCCCTCCTCGTCGTCGATGGGTAAAACAGGGTATGATGTAAGGGGTACTGGAGCAGGGATCACAACGAGTGGTAGATCCCCGGCTGGAAGATCAACTGGGAGCTCATCAACGCCGTCGGGTAAGGCGAATGGCTGAAAGTCATCATCATCCGTGCTGGTGAAGTCTGACGTATAAACCTCGTGCTCTGATGACTCAATGTCGTCTGAAACGATAGGCCTAGGGCCTGTGGTGCCTGAACCACCAGTGCCTGTAGAATCCATGTGTCTGTAACATATACACAAACATGTACAAATTGTCAATCATATAATCAAATAGTCACATAAGTCATCAAGCAAGCATTCAAACCAACACTTCCTAGTCCCACTAGCCAACACTCCTAGTCCCACTAGCCAACACTCCTAGTCCCACTAGCCCGAACCTCAGCCTCCCAGACTGAGCCTAGAATAATGGATAAAATGTGCTCAACATTTGTTTGTAAAAAGTTGTGGATCTGGACTTAAGTGGTATGCAGTAAAATGTTTTCGTGAGAGCCCTAGTGATCATAGTCTAGACTCGAGAGAGAATCCTAGTTCGCTATGATCAGAGATCTGATACCAAGCTGTCACACCCTGGCTTTGCGGAAGCGTGGTTAACTTTTGGTGTGACTTCTTAATACCATAGCTTAATCATAACAAAGCTATATGAAATAAAAACCATGCAAGTCATCCATTAAGTTTTGAAAACAACATACAATACCATTGTTTTAACATACAACCATAACCTTGTTCAGTAGACATTATAACTTATAACATAACATAAACGTGTTTTAAGGACTGTGTCTTGTCCAGGGAAGAGACACATCCCCTAAACCCTGATGACTCCATGACAAGTGCAGCGGAAAACGTTCCATACCGTGCCAAATCCGTTTTAATTTCCTGAAATACATGTGAGTTGAAAAATCAACAATAATGTTGAGCGAGTTCATGTGTAAGTGAGTATGTAAAACACTTGTGAGTATAAAAATAGTTGTGGCATGTAGCAGTGTAAGAGGACTTGTGATCACCAATGGTTTGCAAGGCCACTGACATATGTGAAGTGCAAATAGGGAGACTCAAACCTAGCAGATTTCGCCACGGCAAAGTATGTGGACAAAGTCACCCCACGGTCCGTTTCTAGTTTGGCCGGGGGCTGGGCTCGCTACACCCAGATAGATCTACCGCTCCTGTCCCTCGGTCCCTCCATGAGGACTAATGGCCCCATGTTGTTCCTATCCACTCACATGATCGTATAACACCTCCTTACGTTAAACATACCGTTGTAAAGTACTCGTAAATCATAGTAACATGTATTTCACCCCCGCAGTTAAGTAAACTGAAAACAGTTAGAGAAAAGGGGGACATGAACTCACAGTGAGGCGTCTCTACCAAGTATCCCTGAATCAGAAAGCTGCGCGACGACCTACAAGTGCTAATTCTATTAGACGGACGGCCGTGCCTTAGATTTATAGTTTATGTTTTTGGGAAATAGTTAGACAACTATTTCGTGTTTACTTTTTGTATATACTTGGTAGTTAAACTCCTTCCCAAGGATGGGGGATACAACACTTGTGCGTAAGTTACGTTTTATCAATCGTGTGGTAATGTAATTACCAGTGTAACTTATATAGTTATGGAAGCGTTCGTAAAGTTTTGGAATCATTAACGCTTGTAAATATTATTTCCACTCTAAAATAATATTTATGTATTTCACAAAATAATCATAAACAGTGCTGTGACAAATATATTTATCACGTTAATCTTTGTGAAAACCCCACCTCCGAATATTTAGTAAATAATGTGACAACTCGAGTTTCCGACATTCTTTATTCGCATTTATTGCACGTTGACCGTCTAGATTATTGCTTACACGAATTATTTACCTGGTAATTGTGCACACTAAATTATAGTTAAGATGATAATCTTGATTTTTGAGTGATAAGGTGTAAGTACTTGACTGCATGATTAACTGTAAACTGTTTGAGACCTGAACAACTCGACGAAACATAATATCTGTTTCGCCATAACCACTCTCGACGAAACAGATTGTTTCGCCAACAACCCTCTCGACGAAACAGGCTGTTTCGCCGAGCCCAGATCCACCGAAGCCCAGTTCGGGCCCAACACGTTATTTTGAGTCTTAAAACGTGAAACATCATCAGTTTCACACATTTATCATAACAACCGAAACCCTAGAACACTCTCCCTTTCTGTGCGACGACAACAACCATCGTTCACCATCATCCCTAGCTCTCGAATCCTTGTTCCTTCATCTCGAATCGGTTAGTGTGTGTTTGTTAGTCGATTCTATGTTTCTGTATTGTATAGATTCTTGCTGGTGCATATGATTGATGTGTGTTACTGCTGTGATGAGTGTATGATGGTGATGATATAGATTTCGATGTGTATGATATGATGTAGTAGGATATATATTAATGATATGCGAAACTTGATACAATCGAATGCTCGGTTCTGAATGATTGTTTATATGGCCTGATTCTGATTACATTAGTATCTTGATAGGGAATTGATGTGATGATGTTGTATGTTATTTGATATGCTATACACATAAACTAGGGTTTATGCTAGACAATGATTCTTGGATGGTTGATTTATGATGATTCGATATGCACAATGATCTTCATATGATTTCTGTTATTGTTGACGGCTGCTAGAATGATTAGGGTTTATGCGTTATTCGCATCTGCTGTAACTGATGTCTGCGAAGCTGAACTGTTCGACGAAACAGGACTCTCGGCGAAACAGAATGTGTTTCGCCAAGAGTCGTCGACGAATCAGAATCCTGTTTCGCCGAACAAGGCCACGACGAAACTGAAGGTGTTTCGTCAATATCTGTGTTTCGCCAACTTGTGTGTTTCGCCGAATAGCTGATCTGTGCAGGAACTTGAGTTAATTCTGTTAAGTGTTAACTGGAATATGTAACTGCTGTTAAATGTTAAACATGACTGGTATGATTGTGATTACGTGTTACCTGCTTACACATGAACAACTTAAACACAAACTGATTATGTATACGTGCATACCTTAGGACGTGACTGATTAACCGTGAGCACATACTTGGCATACCGAGCGAAACAAGGTGAGTTCACACACTTTCTAAGGCATGGGATTCCCGGTGGTTGGGAATGGGTTAAAGAAATTAAACGGAACCTACATATCCTCCTTGGGTAGGATATGTACCGCCATCCTCCATGGGTAGGATGCCAATATTAATCCTGCGTATTCTCCTTGGGTAGAATACGTACGTTCGTCCTCCTTGGGTAGGACAACAACCTTAACTATACTAGAACGATCTTCGCAAACATGCTTGGAATGGCCGCGAACTATACTAGAACGATCTTCGCAAACATGCCTGGAATGGCCGCGAACTATACTAAAACGATCTTCGCAAACATGCCTGGAATGGCCGCGAACTATACTAGAACGATCTTCGCAAACATGCCTGGAATGGCCGCGAACTATACTAGAACGATCTTCGCAAACATGCCTGGAATGGCCGCGAACTATACTTTAATCTTCGCAAACATGCCTGGAGGGCCGCGATACAAATATAACTAGTCTATAAAACATGGGAAACCCCCACTAAACTTCGCAAACATGCCTTGAGGGCCGCGATGCTATTACATACGATACATGATTACTAATCGAACATACGATTTACGAAATGAACATTATAACTAAATAACCAACTGTGAACTCGCTCAACTAGTTGTTGACTCTCTGTTACATGCCTTGCAGGACCATAGGTACTTACGGAGCTTGCACGGGAGGCACGGTCGTTGTGGACATGGATCGTGAATGTGTTGTTAAACATTATAACATTTTGTACTTAAACTTATGTTGGGTTTTACATTAATGCTTCCGCTACACACTTGTATATATATTTGGTTTTGTAAACACCTATCGTATTGAGGAATGACTTTTGATATATATATATACTTATGTTCAATATGATTGGTGGCTTGATCCTGGTCATGTCACGCCTCCAAGCGGTGGTACTCCGCGTGTGGATTTTGGGGGTGTGACAGATTGGTATCAGAGCCATTGGTTATAGAGAACTCGGTTTTAATAAAGGAAAAACGATTTTGTTAAAACCAGACTATAACCAGAACAGTGCTCTCAACGATCCACAACGACGCTTCGCTCCACGTGCAAGGCTCAACATCCTAGGTACTACTATTCATGTTACCTTACCTACTTGCTAGAATTACATAGAACTTTGCTCGCGGTATGCCTAGATTTCAGAACTTACTATACGTTATTGCTTGAGAATACTTGTGTGCTCACTCTCTTCGCACTATTCGCGAACCTCTCACCCACATGTTCTCCCTGATGTCAAGATCATGTGTGGACGCGCTAACCTAACTCAAGCCCAGTTGGCGGCTTCGATCACTGAACAAGTCACTGCAGCACTCGCAGCTGCCCAGGCAGGAGGTGTAACCTGCCATCACCACTTACTCTAGGATCTTTAGATCCTACTCTTGTAACTCAACACTTGTGCTTAATTTTGATTACTCTTACGCACACGACAAGTCAACACGCTCAGCCACCTGTATGCACATACAAGACTTTTATGGACTGTCGTCCTACTACTTTCAGCGACACTGAAGGAGCTGTTGGACTCCTCCATTAGTTCGAGGAACTCGAATCGGTCATCGAGTGTGAGAATGACCCGAGGCGTAAGGTGAAATATGCCACTGATATTCTCGAAGGCACTGCGCAAACTTGGTGGAACGCGCAAGTTACGATACCGGGGCTGGCGGCTGCTATGCCACCCCATGGAATGATTTTAAGGAACCTATCAAACGTGAATACAATAGTTATGATGCCATCCACAAGTTGGAAGTGGAGTCCTTTAACATGAAGATGACGGGGTCAGAGATAGAAGCGTGCACGATAACGATCCAACAAACTGACAATTTTGTGTCCAACTATGGTGGATCCTCCCATAAAGAGCTTTGAGCTGTACCTCAAAGGCTTAGTACCAGAAATTCAAAGCCATGTGATGACTGCTAATCTTGCTGCTATTCAAGATGTTACACATCTTGCTCATCGTCTCACAGACAAGGCAGTGGGACAGAACAAGCTGCCTCAATGTATCAGCGATACTACCACTACTACTTCAACTACTTCTGCTACCCTCAGTAACAATGGATGAAAGTGGGATGGAACCTCTAGCAAGGGTTCGACTACAATTCCGTCCCAGGCACAGCAGTGAAAGGTCGATGACAACTAAAGTCCTGATCAGCAACATTTAGTATTCAAGGGCAGGGTGGATACAAGGGAAACCACCCTAAGCGCAAACGATGTAACTTGCACCACAGCGGGCGACGCAACCGAATTCATTGTCAATGATGCAACAAGCTTGGCCATGGAGCCAAAGATGGTAGAAACTCACGTCCTGCAAATCAGAACCAGAATCAGAACCACAACCAAGGAAACGGGGACTAGGGAAGACAACGGGGGTAATAACGATGGCAATGGTGCCAGGAGTCGAGTGTTCGTGATTGGTCAGGGTGATACTAGTAATGACCTCAAAGTTGTGATGGTTTCGACATCGACATTGGTATGGATTGGTTACCTCAACACCGAGCAGAGACTCTTTGCAAAGGAAAGATCATTCGTATTCCCCGTTCTGGTAAAGAACCTCTCGAAGTTCAAGGCAACAAGAGTGGTGTCGTGAGTGGCATCATTTCTTTCTTGAAGGCTCAGAAGTGTTTACGAAAGGGCCACGCAGCTGTTTTAGCACTCGTTACGAATACATCGAAGAAAGAGAAAAAGATTGAGGATATTCCTGTGGTACGCGATTTTCCTCAAGTGTTTCCTGAAGAGTTACCTGGGTTACCGCCTCATCGTCAAGTTGAATTTCAGATCGAGCTCGCTCCAGGAGCAGCACCCATAGCTCGAGCACCTTATCGTTTAGCTCCAACTGAACTGGAAGAACTGTCTAAGCAATTGCAGGAACTCTTGGAAAAGGGTTTCATACGTCCTAGCTCTTCGCCTTGGGAAGCTCCAGTGTTATTCGTAAAGAAGAAAGACGGTACGTTCAGGATGTGTATAGACTACCGTGAACTCAACAAGGTGACGATCAAAAATCGTTATCCTCTTCCGCGCATAGATGATTTATTCGATCAGCTGCAAGGGTCGAGCTACTACTCCAAAATAGACTTAAGGTCAGGATATCATCAGCTGAGAGTCCGGGATGAGGACGTCTCCAAAACAGCATTTAGAACTCGCTACGGCCACTACGAGTTTATGGTCATGCCATTCGGGCTAACGAACGCGCCTGCCGTATTTATGGATCTTATGAACAGGGTGTGCAAACCCTATCTCGACAAGTTCGTCATTGTTTTCATCGACGACATTCTGATTTATTCGAAAAGTCAGGAGGAACACGATCAGCACCTACGACTTATACTGGAACTTTTACGAACAGAACAGCTATACGCTAAGTTTTCCAAACGCGACTTCTGGCTTCGTGAAGTCCACTTCCTAGGCCACGTAGTAAACAAGGATGGGATCCATGTTGATCCATCCAAGGTAGATTTGATCAAGAACTGGCCTGCACCTCACACACCAACAGAAATACGCCAATTCTTGGGTTTGGCGGGTTATTACGTAAGGTTCATCAAAGACTTCTCAAAAATTGCTCAGCCGCTTACACTACTGACGCAGAAGGGTGTTGTTTACCGTTGGGGTAATACACAAGAATCAGCGTTTCAACACTTAAAGGATAGACTCTGTAGCGCACCTATCCTCTCATTGCCTGAAGGCACGGACGATTTTGTAGTCTACTGCGACGCATCTATCCAGGGTCTTGGATGTGTATTGATGCAACGGGATAAAGTTATTGCTTATGCTTCACGTCAACTTAAGATTCACGAACGGAATTACACTACGCACGATTTAGAACTGGGAGCGGTTGTTTTTGCACTTAAGATATGGCGACACTACTTGTACGGTACCAAATGTGCTATCTACACTGACCACAGAAGCCTCGAACATATATTCAAACAGAAGGAACTGAATATGCGACAGCGACGATGGGTCGAACTGTTGAATGACTATGAATGCTCAATCAGGTACCACCCAGGCAAAGCCAATGTTGTGGCTGACGCCCTCAGTCGAAAGGACACCGCGCCTAAGCGCGTGCGAGCTTTACAACTCACTATACAGTCTAGTCTACCTTCTCAGATACGAAATGCTCAGGTAGAAGCATTGAAACCAGACAACGTCAGGGCTGAAGCCCTACGCGGCTCAAGGCAACGCTTAGAACAGAAGGAAGATGGTGCTTACTACGTCACAGGACGCATCTGGATCCCACACTATGATGACTTACGCGAGCTGGTAATGGATGAAGCTCATAAGTCTCGCTACTCGGTACATCCAGGTTCGGATAAAATGTACCACGATATCAAAACTATATACTGGTGGCCTAGCATGAAGGCCCACATAGCCACATACGTTAGCAAATGCTTGACTTGTGCGAGAGTCAAGGCAGAATATCAGAAACCGTCAGGACCACTCCAACAACCTGAGATACCACAATGGAAATGGGAGCAAATTTCCATGGATTTTGTTACTGGCCTACCTAGGTCTCAACGTGGGAATGATACTATTTGGGTGATCGTGGATCGACTCACAAAGTCTGCTCACTTCTTGGCTATCAAGGAAACGGATAAGTTCTCCACTCTAGCAGACGTATACCTTAAGGAAGTTGTCTCGAGGCACGGGGTGCCCACATCTATTATCTCTGATCGTGATGCACGTTTTACTTCAGAACTGTGGCAAGCAATGCACAAATCTTTTGGCTCTCGATTAGACATGAGCACAGCTTATCATCCTCAGACCGATGGGCAGTCTGAGCGCACTATTCAAACTTTAGAAGACATGCTTCGAGCGTGCGTAATTGACTTTGGCAATGGTTGGGAAAAACATCTGCCACTAGTGGAATTTTCGTACAACAACAGTTACCACACCAGCATTAAAGCTGCTCCATTCGAGGCATTGTACGGGCGTAAATGCCGGTCACCTCTCTGTTGGGCAGAGGTGGGAGATAGTCAAATCACAGGTCCAGAAATGGTAGTTGATACTACTGAAAAGATTGCTCAAATACGACAACGCATGGCGGCAGCTCGTGACCGTCAGAAAGCATACGCTGATAAAGACAGGAAACTACTCGAATTCCAGGTTGGGGATCGAGCGCTACTTAAAGTTTCACCCTGGAAGGGTGTGGTTCGTTTTGGCAAACGAGGCAAGCTCAATCCGCGTTATGTCGGACCTTTCGAAGTTACAGAGAAAATAGGTAAAGTGGCCTACAGATTGAACTTACCAGCTGAACTCAGTGCAGTTCACAACGTCTTTCACGTGTCGAATCTGAAGAAGTGTCTGTCAGATGAGACCCACATAGTTCCTTTTAAGGAACTCACTATCGACGAGCGGTTGCAGTTCGTCGAGGAACCAGTTGAGATCACGGACCAGGATGTTAAGGTCCTCAAGAACACGAGAATCCCTCTTGTACGAGTTCGTTGGAACTCCCGTCGTGGCCCAGAGTATACCTGGGAACGCGAAGACCAAATGGAACTCAAATATCCCCAGTTGTTCGAAAACAATGCAACTACTACTGAGGTTGAAGCTACTACGGAATTTCGGAACGAAATTCCAACTCAACGGGGGAATGATGTGACACCCCAGGAAAACCAGTAAACGATAACTTACCTAGCTTCCTCAGTAACCGCATGCTAAATTTCGGGACGAAATTTCTTCCAAGTTGGGGATAATGTGACAACTCGAGTTTCCGACATTCTTTATTCGCATTTATTGCACGTTGACCGTCTAGATTATTGCTTACACGAATTATTTACCTGGTAATTGTGCACACTAAATTATAGTTAAGATGATAATCTTGATTTTTGAGTGATAAGGTGTAAGTACTTGACTGCATGATTAACTGTAAACTGTTTGAGACCTGAACAACTCGACGAAACATAATATCTGTTTCGCCATAACCACTCTCGACGAAACAGATTGTTTCGCCAACAACCCTCTCGACGAAACAGGCTGTTTCGCCGAGCCCAGATCCACCGAAGCCCAGTTCGGGCCCAACACGTTATTTTGAGTCTTAAAACGTGAAACATCATCAGTTTCACACATTTATCATAACAACCGAAACCCTAGAACACTCTCCCTTTCTGTGCGACGACAACAACCATCGTTCACCATCATCCCTAGCTCTCGAATCCTTGTTCCTTCATCTCGAATCGGTTAGTGTGTGTTTGTTAGTCGATTCTATGTTTCTGTATTGTATAGATTCTTGCTGGTGCATATGATTGATGTGTGTTACTGCTGTGATGAGTGTATGATGGTGATGATATAGATTTCGATGTGTATGATATGATGTAGTAGGATATATATTAATGATATGCGAAACTTGATACAATCGAATGCTCGGTTCTGAATGATTGTTTATATGGCCTGATTCTGATTACATTAGTATCTTGATAGGGAATTGATGTGATGATGTTGTATGTTATTTGATATGCTATACACATAAACTAGGGTTTATGCTAGACAATGATTCTTGGATGGTTGATTTATGATGATTCGATATGCACAATGATCTTCATATGATTTCTGTTATTGTTGACGGCTGCTAGAATGATTAGGGTTTATGCGTTATTCGCATCTGCTGTAACTGATGTCTGCGAAGCTGAACTGTTCGACGAAACAGGACTCTCGGCGAAACAGAATGTGTTTCGCCAAGAGTCGTCGACGAATCAGAATCCTGTTTCGCCGAACAAGGCCACGACGAAACTGAAGGTGTTTCGTCAATATCTGTGTTTCGCCAACTTGTGTGTTTCGCCGAATAGCTGATCTGTGCAGGAACTTGAGTTAATTCTGTTAAGTGTTAACTGGAATATGTAACTGCTGTTAAATGTTAAACATGACTGGTATGATTGTGATTACGTGTTACCTGCTTACACATGAACAACTTAAACACAAACTGATTATGTATACGTGCATACCTTAGGACGTGACTGATTAACCGTGAGCACATACTTGGCATACCGAGCGAAACAAGGTGAGTTCACACACTTTCTAAGGCATGGGATTCCCGGTGGTTGGGAATGGGTTAAAGAAATTAAACGGAACCTACATATCCTCCTTGGGTAGGATATGTACCGCCATCCTCCATGGGTAGGATGCCAATATTAATCCTGCGTATTCTCCTTGGGTAGAATACGTACGTTCGTCCTCCTTGGGTAGGACAACAACCTTAACTATACTAGAACGATCTTCGCAAACATGCCTGGAATGGCCGCGAACTATACTAGAACGATCTTCGCAAACATGCCTGGAATGGCCGCGAACTATACTAAAAAACGATCTTCGCAAACATGCCTGGAATGGCCGCGAACTATACTAGAACGATCTTCGCAAACATGCCTGGAATGGCCGCGAACTATACTAGAACGATCTTCGCAAACATGCCTGGAATGGCCGCGAACTATACTTTAATCTTCGCAAACATGCCTGGAGGGCCGCGATACAAATATAACTAGTCTATAAAACATGGGAAACCCCCACTAAACTTCGCAAACATGCCTTGAGGGCCGCGATGCTATTACATACGATACATGATTACTAATCGAACATACGATTTACGAAATGAACATTATAACTAAATAACCAACTGTGAACTCGCTCAACTAGTTGTTGACTCTCTGTTACATGCCTTGCAGGACCATAGGTACTTACGGAGCTTGCACGGGAGGCACGGTCGTTGTGGACATGGATCGTGAATGTGTTGTTAAACATTATAACATTTTGTACTTAAACTTATGTTGGGTTTTACATTAATGCTTCCGCAACACACTTGTATATATATTTGGTTTTGTAAACACCTATCGTATTGAGGAATGACTTTTGATATATATATATACTTATGTTCAATATGATTGGTGGCTTGATCCTGGTCATGTCACGCCTCCAAGCGGTGGTACTCCGCGTGTGGATTTTGGGGGTGTGACAAATAATGTCATGGCGAAATTTATGTTTCGAAAATATGTCGAAAATAGTTCTAACACTTGTTGTGTAAATAATTCTAAGTGTTAGGTTTTTAGAAAATTTCGCCAGAGTTTCCTCTGTAACTGGAGGTGGCCACGCTTTCAAGCGTATCATTTTCTTTTTGAAATCAACTCATGATCATCATCAATCAACCTTTACGTTTTAACACGCAAAATACTACCATTGTTATTTTCAGTTTAAATATGTGAAAACTAGACCGTTTTCGGGCGATTAAATAAAATACTTAACCCTTTCCAAAAATTCCCAGATTTTTGTGGAACGTCATAAACGACCCACAAATTATTGTGTAAAAATTTCGGGGTCCAGTTCATTACCAAAAATTTACAGAAAATCGTTTACCGAACTGTGGTCAGATTTGTCACATTCTGATCACAGTTTACGGAAAAATTCGCCGAAAATTCCCCGTAAGTCCGTTTATCGAAAATCCAGTTTGAGGGTCACAAATACATCTGTGTTCATCTTTGATAAAAGTTTCAGGGGCTGGTTCGGTTCAGGTTTTAGGTTGTGATTGAAAATACACAGCCCAATTTTCTGCAGTAACAAACAGCCCTAGCTGCTGTCACGGAAACAGATTTTTAAAATAGTAACCGACATCAGAAAAATATGATTCCAGCGCCATTTTCTTCGTTTTTCGAAATGACACGATTTAGGCTTTTGAAATTCTGTTTTTCGAGTTTTTAAGGCATGTTTACAGCCTGTTAAAGGCGGCTGAAACAGTGACTCAGCATGCTGTTTTGTGATTTCGATGTTATTAAATCGCGTCGTAAGTGTCCGATTAGCGGGTTAAACAAGAAAACGACTTTTAAATATCAAGTATGTGTTAACCAACCCTTAAACCGACAAGATTCCATTTCATAAATCATACACAAGTAAACTTTTATGTAGATTTAATGTTCATAACTTATGTTTTCACATTTTTCTTATATTCTTGTGATTTAGTGATTTAAACAACAACACTACATGTTAAATGCCATAAATTTCGAACAAGATGAGATCAAGCATGAAGAAACTTACTACTAGCCTCTAGCTAGGGAAGAATCTTGTGTCAAAATGATGAGAAAAGATGTAGAATCAAGCAAGAACAATGCTCCCTTGCAATGCCCTCAAGTTGCACCTTCCATGGTTGATCTTCAAGGCTTGAATGGTATGTGTAAATGAAGAAGATGATGAATGTTGGAGTGTGGTGGTGGATTCGGTTGTGGTAGAACCGAATAGAGAGAGAGAGAGAGAGAGAGAGAGAGAGAGATGAAGTGAAATGTGTAATCTTGGTGGAAATGATGAATATCTTATGGAACCATGCTACTTATAATCATATCACTTATCTTGGTTAGATTGACAAGCAACATATCTCATATTTTAATCAACAAATCCACAAGGTATGGTAAGATGATATGTGGGGTCCCACTTGGGAACTAATGTCGTTGGGGGGGGGGGGGGGTATAGTTGAAAATTTTCAACTAAAGTCTAACCATAAGTTATAACTCAAGTGTGGGATGGTAAGTTAGTAGGTTTTGTTTTTTAGCGGGTGTTATGGCATACGGGGATCATTAGTAGCCATAAATAGTAAAACAAAGTGTCTGCCAAAAATTTAGTGTCCCGGGTAATGTCCGGTTATACGATTAAATACCGTTCCGTTAAAATGTTTAATTATGTCGACAAAGGTCCTTTATGTATATTTTTGTGACATAAATTATTCCCGGTACTTAGGAAAATATACGGGACCGTTCTGAAGTTTTTTTGCACTGTATTAGCAATTTAAAATGCTGAGTTCTATAATAAAGCGCAGAATTTTGTATTTAAAGTACGTTTTTGGCACATCCAATCAGTGTATCTTATTCCTAGAGACGCAGTTCCACAACCCTTATAACCCTACACTCACTACCAGTGTAGCCAAATATTTGAGGCTCTTAACAGGCCTTAGAGGCAGTGTTTGCCTGATGCTGGTTATATCAGCATGTTCAATGTGTATCCGTTTAGTGCTACTGTGCTTTTTGTGCATCAAGTTTGCCACTAGGGTTCAGCATGTAAATAATGTAGTGACAGCAATTAAAGTATGATGCAAGTAAGTGCATGTATCAGTATGCAGGTAGCAGTTTATCAGCAAATTTCAGTTAAGCACAGTAATTTAGCAGTAATTAATCATTAATTAAGTCGTACGGATACCTGGTTTAGTGCGGGTTGTCACACATGCAATTCAGTTATATTGTTTCCATTTTTTGTAGATATCAATCAATAACTAACAGTTTCCATTCAAACAAATAAATCGATCAAACAATGGTTTCAACATCAATCTCTTAAGAACCCTAAACATAATCAAAACATGAACAATAATCAAAACACGTAAACATATCCATCTAGGGGTTTCAAATCATCATGTAACACTTCATACTCGATCATACAACTAATCCGATTTCCCATACATGTAGCAGATTAACAAGTATTCGGTTCTAGAACAATAATATGCAAATCCGATTAACATGAACATTATCAAATACACATATGTGAGCCGATTTCATGAACACTAAACTTCATCATTCATAACTAATCATGTAACCCTAACCATTATATCAAACCATGGAAACATATCATCATTTACAAACACATATCATGAAATACTAACCGATTAAAGGATGGAATGAGAAGTGATCTGAATAGAGAGTCTTCGGTGGAGAAAGGATGTGGCTGCCGTCGAGTTTGAGAGGAGAGAAAGAGAGAGTAGGGTTTGTAAACTTGTGTGATTAGGTAAAGTGTGATATTTATACCAACACCCTATGTGTTATTCGAACTAAGGGGAATGGGCCGAACTCTCCTAATGGGCTGCCCTTTATGGGTTTCGAGTACAACAAGTGTAGCCCGAATGGGCTTGTGCGATCGGCCAAGTGTTATGTGACAATATTACATACATACATGCATTCACATAATCAGATAACATAATAGCATAACATTCCATTGATCATCAAAGTTCATGTAACCACCTAGGATTCACATACGTTACATTAACACAAATATACACAAAGACAGGTTCTGAAATACGAGTTGTCACATTATCCCCAAGTTGAAAGAAATTTCGTCCCGAAATTTAGCACGTACTCACTGAGGAAGCTAGTTAAGTTGCATGGTTTTCCTAGTTTTCCTGGGGTGTCACATCCTCCCCCCGTTGATCTGGAATTTCGTCCCGAAATTCCGCAGTAGCTTCAGCCTCAGTAGTGGTTTCGTTGTTCTTAAACAATTGGGGATACTTGTGTTTCATCTGATCTTCGCGTTCCCAGGTGAACTCTAGGCCACGACGGGAGTTCCAACGAACTCGAACAAGAGGAATTCTAGTACACTTGAGAATCTTCACATCTCGGTCAGTAATCTCTACTGGTTCCTCGACGAATCGCAACTGCTCGTCGATAGTGAGCTCCTTCAGAGGAACTATGAGGGTCTCATCTGACAGACACTTCTTCAGATTCGACACGTGGAAAACGTTGTGAACTGCACTGAGTTATGCTGGTAAGTTTAGTTTGTAGGCCACTTTGCCTATTTTCTCTATGATTTCGAAAGGTCCAACGTATCGTGGGTTAAGTTTGCCTCGTTTTCCAAAACGAAAAACACCTTTCCAGGGTGAGACTTTAAGTAGCACTCGATCCCCAACCTGGAGCTCGAGTGGTTTCCTGCCCTTATCAGCGTAGCTTTTCTGACGGTCACGAGCTGCCGCCATCCGTTGTCGTATTTGAGCGATCCTTTCTGTTGTGTCTACCACAAGTTCTGGACCAGTGATCTGACTATCCCCTACCTCTGCCCAACAAAGAGGTGATCGGCATTTACGCTCGTACAATGCCTCAAATGGAGCGGCCTGTATGCTAGTGTGGTAACTGTTATTATACGAGAATTCCACTAATGGTAGGTGCTTTTCCCAGCCATTGCCAAAGTCAATCACACATGCCCTAAGCATGTCTTCGAGGGTCTGGATGGTGCGTTCAGACTGCCCATCTGTTTGTGGATGATATGTTGTGCTCATATCTAAACGTGAGCCAAAGGACTTGTGCATTGCTTGCCACAGTTCTTAAGTAAAACGTGCATCACGATCAGATATAATGGAGGTGGGCACCCCGTGCCTCGAAACCACTTCCTTCAAGTAAACGTCTGCTAAAGTAGAGAACTTATCCGTTTCCTTGATAGCCAAGAAGTGAGCAGACTTTGTGAGTCAATCCACGATCACCCAAATAGTATCATTTCCACGTTGAGATCTAGGCAGGCCAGTAACGAAATCCATGGAAATTTGTTCCCATTTCCATTGTGGTATCTCTGGTTGTTGAAGTAGACCTGAGGGTTTCTGGTATTCAGTCTTGACTCTCGCACAAGTCAAGCACTTGCTAACGTAAGTTGCTATGTGAGCTTTCATGCTAGGCCACCTGTACGTAGTTTTCAAGTCGTGGTACATCTTATCTGAACCAGGATGTACTGAGTAGTGAGACTTGTGTGCTTCATCCATCACAAGCTCTCGTAGGTTGCCATAGTGTGGGACCCAAATACGTCCTGTTACGTAGTAAGCACCGTCTTCCTTTTGTTCTAGCCGTTGCCTTGAGCCACGTAGGGCTTCAGCCCTGACGTTGTTTGGTTTCAATGCTTCAACCTGGGCATCTCGTATTTGGGAAGGAAGACTAGATTGAATGGTGAGTTGCAATGCTCGCACGCGCTTAGGCGTAGTGTCCTTCCGACTGAGGGCGTCAGCCACAACATTGGCTTTGCATGGATGGTACTTGATGGCACATTCGTAATCGTTCAATACCTCGACCCATCGACGTTGACGCATATTCAACTCCTTCTGTTTGAAGATATGTTCGAGACTTCTGTGATCGGTGTAGATGGTGCACCTGGTACCGTACAGGTAATGTCTCCATATCTTGAGTGCGAAAACAACAGCTCCCAGCTCCAAGTCGTGCGTAGTGTAGTTTCTTTCGTGAATCTTAAGTTGACGTGACGCATAAGCAATGACCTTGTTACGTTGCATCAGTACACATCCAAGTCCCTGAATGGATGCGTCGCAATAAACCACAAAATCGTCTGTGCCTTCAGGCAATGAGAGGATAGGGGCGCTACAAAGTCTATCATTTAAGTATTGAAACGCAGTTTCCTGTGCATCACCCCAGCGGTAAATGACACCCTTCTGAGTTAGTGTGGTGAGAGGTTGCGCGATCTTGGAGAAATCCTTGATAAACCTTTTGTAGTAACCTGCCAAACCCAAGAATTGGCGAATTTCTGTTGGTGTACGAGGTGCATGTGACACCTAGGTCACTGCGACCATCAAACAAATACCAAACCAATGAAATATTGTATTTCATACTTGGGATTTGTACAAATGTGTGTATCATTTGCATATATCAATTCTTGTTCGATTTCAGACCCTAAATCGCTTTCTGGAAGGTTATACGCGCACTGATGCGTAAATATAACTAGTTTAATGCAACGAACACTCTGGAATAGTGAAATAGGCTTAACATACCTTAAATAACCTTTACGTAACTTAGAAATAAGTTTTGAAGGCTTTGGTATGGCAAAATTAAGTTAATTCGCTTATAGGGACTAAACTTGACAAACTGCGAAAGTATGCCAATTTGAACTGTAACAGACATTCTGGAACATGACCATAAGTTAAACACACCTTAAATATCCTTTATATAGCTTAGAAATAGGCTTTGAGGGGTTCGGTGTGCTAAAATAAACTTTTGGGTCATTCAGGGACTAAAAGTGTCAAAAAGTGCAAAAGTTTGCATTTTCGCGCATAACTTACGTTCTGAATACATCCAGACATCCAAAAATTTATGTAAGCACTAAAATATTTTATTTTAGTGTTTTGCATAAGAAAAATCCATTCGTCACGCCATTTGGATCGTTTTTCGCGCTTATGCGCATTCCGTCGTAATTAACCGAACAACGCAATTGTACGGCCAAACGAACCGAAATCCGAGATATTTTGAGCACATTTTAAGTTCCCTATACTTTAAATTCATTTTAGAGCTTTGAAATGGGGTTAACGGGGCTTAAACGTGTCAAATATGCATCAAATAGCAAGTTTGGAGCTTCAGGGGCCTGTTCTGCCATTTTCCAAACATTCTGGTCTGCAGGTCCTTGCGCACCTCAACACAAATTGTGTTACGGTGCGCAAGCAGTGGTCAGATGCAGAAAAAATGTTTTTGGCTGCTGTTATCAGCTTTTAAACACTCCAAAGGCCATTTCCACATGTTGCTAACTGATCATGGGGGGCCAATTGATGTTCATGAGCTTGCCAACAAGTGTAGGGATGTGATCATTCCCTCTTCTCCAAGAAACAATCCTAACGGTGAACCGAAAACTATAAATACCCAACCCACTTCATTTCAAAACCCACTTGAAATCTGAGATTTCTCTAAGTTGGGGTGTTTCATCACCTCATACCTGAGAATACTTGGATTATCAATCTTATGGGGACCCTTTGTAAGTGTTCCTTCGTTCTTTAATTGCTTTTTGAGTCCGAAAGTCAAACTTTGTTTGACTTTCTGCATTGACCAGTTTATGGTCAATGCGAAGTTCGTTTGAACTTCATAACGTGAGCGTGATCACGATGGTTATAGTCCTTAGTGACTATACCTACTGATTACCACGTTATCTAGGCTCAGTGACGAGTCGTAGTTTCGGCCAAAATGCGCATTCTTGCGTATTTAGTAACCAAACTACTTTTAGGTATCAAAACCGTTTGTTTTGATACCAAACCTATTTTCTAATCTTAGTTAAGCATGTTTTAACATGCTTAGCTCGTCACTTTTAGTTTATTGCTTATATAGGGTCGTAAGGTAAGCGATCTAAACAATCGCTTATACTTTCGAACCCGACCCGTTTGGTCGATCATTAGGATCCGACCAAGCACATTAGGTGACCATAGTATATAGGGAATAACCTTCCGAGGTTATACCTTATGGTCACGGCGTTTAGTTAGTTGTATGATAGGTAGTTTATATGCCTTAGGTAAATTACCAAAATGCCCTTTTTACGCCAAAATTCATATTAAGCATATGTAACATAACTTTTGGTATCTAAACTGATTTGGTAACAATATTAGACATGTTAAGGCATATTTTACTTATCATAGGACTAGTTAGGCGTTCCGAACGCGTCTTACGCGAACAACGCGTTAAAGTAGCATAAGCTACCTAAACGGGTTGTAATGGGTCGTAAGCACTTAGGTTAGGTTTCATTTTAGTATGTAGGCCTTGTTAAACCATATTACATGAGTTCCCCTACTCATTTGGTTTACGAGCCTCATTGTATCCGATCTTCCGATTTAGGTCTGGTATATTAACATAGTTACCTATATTAGGTGTCGTTTGATATCCGAGATCTCTAGCATTGTTTGGTTGTTACTCAAGGCTACTAAGCAATCTCAAGTGAGTACATAGACCCCTCTTTTACTGTTTTCCAAACATTTTGGGGTGGAACAGATGTGCCTACTTGTTACTTTCATGCTTTCCTGTTTTCACATCATATACTTGTTATGTTCATTAGTACACTATTAGTACATGATTTACATTACATTTCTGCTATGTATGTTGACTGATAGCATGCTAGCACATTGATTTACACGACTTTTCTGCTTTGTATGATTAGCGTACTTAGTACATTATTTTACATTACATTCTATGCTATGTATGCCCATTGTGTGCGTACTTATTACATTATTTTACATTACAATCTATGCTATGTATGCCCATTGTGTGCATACTTAGTACATTATTCTATTCATCACATGCTTACATTTTGGTATGACATTTGGTTTGTTTAAATGAGACAATGTACATTCATTAACACCGATCATGCCGCTCGGTAGTAGGTAGTGGTACCATAGGACTTGACAAATCCCATTCCTGTAATCTCGGGTTTGTTTGGATGGAAGGAATGACCGAATCCGAATACATTTTTTTGATAACCTTGACTGAAAGGGTTATCCGACTGTCTCAAGGCTTGGATGTATGAATTTTCACAATACCGCATAAATGTTTATATCAGTATAGCATGCATTTATTACACAAAACATAACTTTGATTTAAACCATGTTTTACTTCAATACCTTGTTTTTGTGCATTTTACATATGGTTTAGTTGATATATTTCACTTACCATACATAAACATTTTGACATTTACATACACAATTCATGATTTACATTAGACATAAACATTAGACATAGACATTAGACATGGTGTTCACATAAACTTTTTACTTTGGTGGTTTGGTTTGAGTAAGTGATTTAAGTAACGAGGCGTGTGTAATATGGTACAAGCATGGTGGATACGCCGCTGGTACTTCCTATATATAAGTGCTTGTATGGTATTACATATCGTAGCATTATTTAAATCATTTCAATTTGAGACATATAACATTTTATACA
The DNA here is from genome assembly GCA_030545235.1 of Helianthus tuberosus. Classification (NCBI taxonomy): domain Eukaryota; kingdom Viridiplantae; phylum Streptophyta; class Magnoliopsida; order Asterales; family Asteraceae; genus Helianthus; species Helianthus tuberosus. The sequence continues at coordinate 94,876,109 of CM060388.1, forward strand.
AATAACATACTTTTCACAAGACATTGTTTTACAAACAACTTATCTTATACAAACTCATTTTACTTGGTTATTCATTTAACCATACAATATTCTCTTATTTATACATATCATCTGAACTTATTGTTTTTCAAACAATTTACAAAACAAATCAATTTACAAGGTTCATGACTGACTTTTGCTAAACAACTTTCTTTCTAAACTTACAAGTCATGAATCCTATTTTCACAAAACCTATGTATCTCACAGGCATTTTTATGCAGACGTACCTATTTTCACATGTGTTTCAGGATATGATGCATAGGATTTATCAAGATACACTTAGGCTGTAACAACTGTGCTTGTAATCACTATGAACAGTTCTGTTATCAATAAAACAATGTTATTTGATCACAATGTTTGTTTTGTTATGTTTTACATTTTTCATGTTTTGACTTTTATGTAATTTCAAACTCTACATCGCTTTCTGGAGAATTATACGCAAACTAGTGCGTAAACGTACTCAGTTTAATGCGAGAAATACTCCGGAACATCAACATATACTCAACATACCTTAAATAACCTTTACATAACTTAGAAATAAGTTTTGAAGGCTTTGGTATGGCAAAAACAAGTTAATTCGCTTACAGGGACTGAACTTGACAAACTGCGAAAGTATGCCAATTTGAACTGTAACGAACATTCCGGAACATAACCATAAGTTAAACACACCTCAAATATCCTTTACATAGCTTAGAAATAGGCTTTGAGGGGTTCGGTGTGCTAAAATAAACTTTTGGGTCATTCAGGGACTAAAAGTGTCAAAAAGTGCACAAGTTTGCATTTTCGCGCATAACTTACGTTCTGAATACATCCGGACATCCAAAAATTTATGTAAGCATGACTATATTATGTTTTAGTGTTCGCCTTAAGAAAAATCCATTCGTCGCGTCATTTGGATCGTTTTTCACGCTTATGCGCATTCCGTCGTAATTAAGCGAACATCGCGTTCGTACGACCAAACCAACCAACATCCGGCATATTTTTGAGCATGTTTCATGTCCACAATGTTTAGGCAACATTTTAGGGCCTTAAAGTTGGCTTTACGGGCCTTAGAAGTGTCGGAAATGGCCTTAAACACGTGCAGGGACTGAAACTGTCATTTTTTTAAACATATTTGCGGATCAGAAGGGTCAGGCGGCCCGCATTGTGTTTGCCTGATCCTGAAGCGGGCCGCTTCCCACTATCAGACCAGATTAAATGCATTTTATCACAAGTTGCAGCCATTTGATCCTCCACCACATGTTCTAAACTTGCTTAGTCACTAGATAAGGATCATATTTAGCTTCCACAACATTGTGACAAGTGTACGGACTAGATCTTTTCCCCTTTTCCAAGAAACGATCTCAACGGTTCACCGAAAACTATAAATACCCCAACACCCCTTTGTTCATAATCACTAGAAACTTGAATTGAGAAACTCTAAGTTGAAACATTTGTTTCATACCTGAGATTTTCGAATCAAGTTTAGCATTCGGGGACCCTTCGTAAGTATTCTTTCGTTCTTTTCCTTATTTTACTGCTTTTCGAAAAGTTTGACTTTCAGCGTTGACCAGTAATGGTCAATGCGAAGTTCGTTTGAACTTCGCAACGTGAGTGTAATCACGTTGGTCATAGTCCCTTGGGACTATGCCCACTGATTACCACGTTGTCTAGGGTCGTAGGGTAGGCGATCTAATAAATCGCCTATACCTTCGAACCCGACCCAGTTTGGTCGATCATTAGGATCCGACCAAACACATTAGGTGACCATAGTAGGTAGGGAATAACCTTCCGAGGTTATACCCTATGGTCACATCGTTTAAATAGTTGTATGATAGGTAGTTTATATGCCTTAGGTAAATTACCAGAATACCCTTTTCATGTATAATTGGTAATTAAGAATATGTAACCTAAACCTTTGTCACATAACTGATTATGTAACATGTTTAGGCATATAACACTTGTCATAGGGCTAGTTAGGCGGTCCGAACGCGTTTCACGCACACGACACGTTAAAGTAGCATAAGCTTCCTAAACGGGTCGTAATGGGTCGTAAACAATTATGTTAGGTTTCATTTAGTATGTAGGCTTTGTTAAACCAAATGACACGAGTCTCTACACTCGTTTGGTTTACGAAACCTCATTCTATCCAATCATCCGATTAAGGTCCGGTTATTAACATAGTTACCTATATTAGGTGCCGTTTGATTCCGAGATCTCTAGCATTACTTGGTGGTTATCTTTAGACATCTGAGCAATATCAAGTGAGTACATAGACCCCTCTTTTACTGTTTTCCAAACGTTTTGGGGTGGAACACATGTGCCTACTTGTTACTTTAATGCTTTCCGTTTTCACATCATATACATGCTATGTTCGTTAGTACATTATAGTACATGATTTCAATACATTTTATGCTAGGTGTGCCCATTGTGTGCATTACTTAGTACATCGTTTTACATTACATTTCTGCCAAGTATGTTGACTGATAACATGCTAGCACATTGATTTACATGACTTTTCTGCTTTGTATGTTAACTTAGCATACTTAGTACATTGTTTTCATATGACATGTATACAACTTCTATGACATTTGGTTTGCACAAACGGGTCTTTATTACGTTCATTAACATTTGCTACGCCGCTCGGTAGTAAGTAGTGGTACCATAGGACTTGACAAATCCCATTCCTGACATCCCGGGTTTGTTTGGATGTAAGGAATGACTGAATCCGAATACAATTCTTTTGATAACCTTGACTGAAAGGGTTATCCGACTGTCTCAAGGCTTGAATGTATGCGTTAACTTACCACATAAATGTTCGTATCAGTGTATCACATCACTTGGCAAAACATAACTTTTTGATATATTCAAAATACTTTGTTTTGTACATTTTACTTATGGTTTAAGTAGTCTTATTTTACTTACCATACATAACATTTGTTACACATTACTTGACTACTTTTGGACTATCAACATTTGACAGGGTTTATACAAGTACTATTGACTATTGGTTTAAACATAGACATTATACTTTGTTGGTTGGTTTAAGTGACTTAAGTAACGAGATGTGAGTAATATGATACAATCATGGTGGATACGCCGCTGGTACTTCCTATACATAAGTGATTGTATTATATTACATATCATAGCGTTATTTAAATCATTCATTTTGGACTTATACATTTTACACAAGTGACATGTTTTTACAAGACTTTGGTTTACAATACAGTTTATTTTATACAACTCATTTTGCATGGTTATTCATTTAACTATACATTATTCACTTATCTATACATATCATCTGGACTTATTGTTTTTCAAGCAATTTACAAAACAAATCAAATTACAAGGTTCATGACTAAACATTTTCTTAAACTTAAGTCATGAATCCTATTTTCACAAAACCTATGTATCTCACAGGCATTTTTATGCTGACGTACCTACTTTCACATGTGTTTTCAGGTGCTTTTCCGTAGGATGACGATCATGACACTAGGGCGGACCTGTGCCTTAGAAACTTAAAAATGAAGCTAGACGATGTTTAATTATGTACTAAACTCTTAAATCTCTGTTTGAAACAATGTAACACTTATGTTGATAAATAAAATACAACTTTGTTTGCCATGGATTTGAAACAATTAATTCTGTTACAACACTCCCCGATGTTTCCGCCACGTTTTGTATGTTATACGTGGTCGGGGTGTGACAGAAGAGTTGGTATCAGAGCCAATGGTTATAGGGAATTAGGTTATTAGTAATGCTTTGACCTAGACTATAACTTTTCTAGGACCCTAACACAAATTAGTTGTGTTTAGATCTTAAAACATTTACATCACCTATCCTTAGGTGATTATCAAAACAAGGAACCAAAATTTTTCCGAAACGATTTTTGAAAAAACAATCATCTGTTTTTGAATAAATTATTACAAGGTTTTGAACTCTCTTTTATATGGTTTTGAACCCTTTTCAGTTTGGTTTTTGGCCTTGTGCCTTCAAATTTTCAAAATCCCGTCAAACGTTTTGGGTTTTAAATAATGTGAACATGTGCAAACTGGAAGGGTGAATGCCTGTATTCTGGGTTTTCTGTCTAGGCAAGCACTTCGTATACATCTCATCAGACGCGAGACCAGTTGTGCTTACCTGGGAATTCTTGGGATGAGTGTTCACTTATAGGCGAGCATGTCTTCATTATACATTATTTTTGACCCATTTACTTTGATTAGTCACTGTGTGTTGTTTGTTTGCTCTGTGATACGGACGAATGACCACCATCTTTGCTCTTGTTGATTTTGTTTCATCTCATTCTTTTCATCCAATCATCTCACTCGTTTTCTTTCATGTTTTCCTCTTTTAGAATGCCTCCTCGACGCGATCCTCGAACTTTTACTATTGAAGAGATCGCAGCCCTGGTTTCTCAGCAAGTGGCTGCTGTACTTCCCGGGGTTGTAACTCAAGTCCACGATATATTTAACAACAACGGCAATAACAACAACAATAACGCACACTGTAATTTCAAGAATTTCAATTCTGCGAAGCCGCTTAAGTTTTCTGGGTCGCAAGGAGCAACTGCGCTCCTACGGTGGTTTGAAAGTATCGAGAGCACATTCTTACATGTGCAGTGTCAGAATGCGCGTAGGGTTGAATTTGCTTCAAGCGTGTTTGAGAAGCGAGCGCTTACCTGGTGGAATGGTATTAAGCGCGATAGGGGTGCCGAAGTGGCGTTGGCACAAACATGGGAAGAGCTTCGGGCTCTCATGATGAAGGAGTTTTGTCCCCGTCATGAAATTCGAGTTTTGGAACGAGAGTTTGATGACTTAAAGCAAGATGGGGCTGAACACCGTGCATACACGGATCGTTTTGAAGAACTCAGTCTATTGTGTCCCACCATGGTTACCCCTCCGGATAAAGCGATCGAGAGGTATATTGATGGGCTACCCGATTCTATTCTGGAGATTTTGACTGGTGTTAATCCTACTACCCTTCGCCAAGCTATCGAGTTGTCTGCTACCCTCACTGAGACTCTAGTCAGGAAGGGTAAACTCACCCGCAAGGGTGATAAAAAGAAGGAGACTAATTCTGAGAAAAACAAGAATAAGGGTAAGGGTAAGGAAGGTGAAGCATCAAAGAAATCAAGGAAGCGAAAGGGTGCCCAAAATTTTGCTGTTACTGCACAGGCTCAAGCTGCACCAAATCAGCCTGCGCAACCACCTGCCAAGAAGCCTTATTTTGGCAATGCACCTTTGTGCAACAGGTGTAACGGCCATCACCAACCACATCTCCAGTGTCGTCAGTGCACCAACTGCGGAAGATCTGGTCATCTTGCTGTCAACTGCCGCATTCCTGTCAATCAGAACCAGGTAGTCCATAACCAAGCTCAACAAGTTGCCCAGCCTCTAGCTCAGCAACAGGGCCAAGCTGCACGACCTCATTTTCCTCCTGGTTCGTGCTACAATTGTGGGGATCTGACCCACTACAGGAACCGGTGCCCAAGGCTAGTCAACCAGAACCAAAATCTGAATCAGGCTCCGGCTCGAGGCAGAGTCTTTAACATGAATGCCCAAGAGGCGCAGGCGGATGATAACGTGGTGAACGGTACGTTCTTTATTAATAATCAGCCTGCATCTGTTCTCTTTGATTCGGGTGCCGATAAGAGTTTTGTGTCATTGTCTTTTGAGCCGATGCTTCGCGTGTCTAGAACGAAACTAAGTAAATCTTTGACAGTAGAGGTTGCTAGTGGTGAACCCATTATTCTTGATTCTGTTCTTCACAACTGCCAATTGAATCTTAACGATCATCTTTTTCCTATCGATCTCACGCCTATGCAACTTGGAAGCTTCGACGTTATTGTGGGAATGGATTGGTTATCCAAGCATCACGCAGAGATAGTTTGTTCTGAGAAGATTGTTCGTGTACCGCTTTCGACAGGCGAGATTCTGCAGGTTCAAGGTGAGAAGCCTACCGGTGGTCTCAAACTCATGTCTTGTTTTAAAGCTCGGAAATATCTGCGGAAGAACTATGTGGCTTTCTTAGCACATGTTACAGAAGATAAAGGCAAGGGTAAGTCTATTTCAGATATTCCTGTCGTTCGGGATTATTCTGAAGTGTTCCCTGAAGATTTACCTGGTCTACCTCCAGTACGCCAAGTCGAGTTCCGCATTGACCTCGTACCTGGTGCAAATCCCATTGCCAGAGCTCCATATCGTCTTGCACCATCTGAGATGCAAGAGTTGTCTAAGCAGCTTCAGGAGCTCTCTGATAAAGGTTTTATCCGTCCTAGTTTTTCACCTTGGGGTGCTCCCGTTCTTTTTGTAAAGAAGAAGGATGGATCCTTTAGGATGTGTATCGATTATCGTGAGCTTAACAAGCTTACCATCAAGAATCGATATCCCTTACCTCGCATAGACGACCTCTTTGATCAGCTACAGGGCGCTTCTTATTTTTCGAAGATTGATCTACGTTCCGGATATCATCAACTTCGGGTGCAAGAAGAAGACATTCCGAAGACAGCATTCCGTACTCGTTATGGGCATTATGAATTCACAGTCATGCCATTCAGTTTGACTAATGCTCCTGCTGTTTTCATGGACTTAATGAATAGGGTCTGCAAACCTTATTTGGATCAGTTCGTCATTGTTTTTATTGACGATATCTTGATTTACTCTAAGACGCGAGCTGATCACGAGCAGCATCTTCGTCTTACTCTGGAACTCCTAAAGAAAGAGCAACTTTTCGCCAAATTCTCCAAGTGTGAATTCTGGCTTAAAGAGGTTCAATTTTTAGGACATATTATCAACGAACAAGGTATTCATGTAGATCCCTCCAAAATCAGTGCGATTAAGGATTGGGATACACCTTCTACTCCTACTGAAGTTCGTTCTTTTCTTGGTCTAGCGGGTTATTATCGCCGCTTCATAGAAAACTTCTCGAAAATTGCAGTTCCTCTAACTGCTCTAACTCAGAAGAAAATGCCCTTTTATTGGGGAAACAAACAAGAGGAAGCTTTTCAACACTTGAAGCAGAAGCTTTGCGATGCGCCTGTTCTATCATTGCCTGAGGGTGATGATGATTTTGTCGTGTATTGTGATGCATCGAATTTGGGTCTTGGTTGTGTTCTGATGCAAAGGAACAAAGTCATAGCCTATGCATCAAGGCAGTTGAAGATACATGAGAAGAACTACACCACTCATGATCTTGAGTTGGGTGCAGTTGTTTTCGCTCTAAAGATCTGGAGACACTATTTGTACGGTACAAAATGTGTGGTTTTCACTGACCACAAAAGTCTCCAGCATATCTTCAATCAGAAAGAACTCAACATGAGGCAGCGACGTTGGGTTGAGCTTTTAAACGACTATGACTGCGAAATTCGCTACCATCCTGGTAAGGCGAATGTCGTAGCTGATGCATTGAGTCGTAAGGAACGTACTAAGCTTCATTGTGTACGTGTTCAATCTGTTATTCAAGCTCGATCCGATATTCAAGCACGCATTTCTCAAGCTCAACAATCTTGTGTTTCACAAGGATTGATGGATAAGGAGTTTCCTTATCACATAACACCTGCTCTGGAATTGAAGGACAATGGATCATTTTACTTCATGGACCGTTTGTGGGTCCCAAGCCAGGATGATCTTCGTACCTTGCTTATGGATGAAGCCCATAAGTCTCGTTATTCTATTCATCCGGGCTCAGATAAAATGTATAAGGATCTTCGTATTCACTATTGGTGGCCTGGTATGAAGAAAGACATTGCCTTATACGTATCCAAATGCCTTACTTGTCTTAAGGTTAAGGCTGAACATCAGCGTCCTTCTGGTTTATTGGAGCAACCAGAGATCCCAGTTTGGAAATGGGAAAACATTACTATGGATCTTGTTACTAAACTTCCGCGCACAAAGAAAGGTCATGATGCCATCTGGGTAGTCGTTGATCGTCTTACAAAGTCAGCACACTTCTTGCCAATCCGTGAGGATTTTCCTGCTGATAGACTTGCTCAAATCTATGTAGATGAAATTGTGGCTCGACATGGTGTTCCTTTGAACATCATTTCTGACAGAGATGCTCGTTTCACTTCTCATTTTTGGAGAACCATGCAATCTGCTATGGGGACCCAACTTAATCTAAGCACAGCCTATCATCCGCAAACGGATGGTCAATCTGAGAGAACAATCCAGACTTTGGAGGATATGCTTAGAGCTTGTGTGATCAATTTTGGTGGTAGCTGGGATTCACATCTTAAATTGATTGAATTCTCCTACAACAACAGTTATCACACTAGCATCAAAATGGCTCCTTTCGAGGCTCTCTATGGTCGAAAATGTCGTTCACCAGTCTGCTGGAATGAGATTGGCGAGGCACAACTTACTGGACCTGCCCTCATTTTAGAGACAACTCACAAGGTCAAGAAAGTTCGTGATAACCTTCAGGCAGCTAGAAGCCGTCAGAAGATTTACGCGGATCCAAAACGCAAAGCCTTGGAATTTCAAGTCGGTGATCGAGTATTACTTAAGGTCTCACCTTGGAAAGGTGTGATCAGATTTGGAAAGAAAGGAAAACTTGCACCTAGATACGTTGGACCATTCAAGATCGTCGAAAGAATCGGAAAGGTAGCCTACAGACTTGAGTTACCTCCTGAACTTGGAAATGTTCATCCAACTTTTCACGTGTCCAATCTCAAGAAGTGTTCAGCTGATGAAAACTTCTCCATACCACTTGACGAAATTCGTGTTGGCAAAACACTGAAATTTGTTGAGAAACCAGTGGAAATCATGGAACGTGAAGTCAAGTGGCTTAAACGCAAGCGCATTCCTTTGGTCAAAGTTCGCTGGGAAGCTAAACGTGGACCTGAGTTTACTTGGGAACACGAAGATCAAATGAAGGCGAAATATCCACATCTTTTTCCACAAGTTTCCTCTAAATAAATTTCGGGACGAAATTTCCACAAGTAGGGGAGACTGTAACAACTGTGCTTGTAATCACTATGAACAGTTCTGTTATCAATAAACCAATGTTATTTGATCACAATGTTTGTTTTGTTATGTTTTACATTTTTCATGTTTTGACTTTTATGTAATTTCAAACTCTACATCGCTTTCTGGAGAATTATACGCAAACTAGTGCGTAAACGTACTCAGTTTAATGCGAGAAATACTCCGGAACATCAACATATACTCAACATACCTTAAATAACCTTTACATAACTTAGAAATAAGTTTTGAAGGCTTTGGTATGGCAAAAACAAGTTAATTCGCTTACAGGGACTGAACTTGACAAACTGCGAAAGTATGCCAATTTGAACTGTAACGAACATTCCGGAACATAACCATAAGTTAAACACACCTCAAATATCCTTTACATAGCTTAGAAATAGGCTTTGAGGGGTTCGGTGTGCTAAAATAAACTTTTGGGTCATTCAGGGACTAAAAGTGTCAAAAAGTGCACAAGTTTGCATTTTCGCGCATAACTTACGTTCTGAATACATCCGGACATCCAAAAATTTATGTAAGCATGACTATATTATGTTTTAGTGTTCGCCTTAAGAAAAATCCATTCGTCGCGTCATTTGGATCGTTTTTCACGCTTATGCGCATTCCGTCGTAATTAAGCGAACATCGCGTTCGTACGACCAAACCAACCAACATCCGGCATATTTTTGAGCATGTTTCATGTCCACAATGTTTAGGCAACATTTTAGGGCCTTAAAGTTGGCTTTACGGGCCTTAGAAGTGTTGGAAATGGCCTTAAACACGTGCAGGGACTGAAACTGTCATTTTTTTAAACATATTTGCGGATCAGAAGGGTCAGGCGGCCCGCATTGTGTTTGCCTGATCCTGAAGCGGGCCGCTTCCCACTATCAGACCAGATTAAATGCATTTTATCACAAGTTGCAGCCATTTGATCCTCCACCACATGTTCTAAACTTGCTTAGTCACTAGATAAGGATCATATTTAGCTTCCACAACATTGTGACAAGTGTACGGACTAGATCTTTTCCCCTTTTCCAAGAAACGATCTCAACGGTTCACCGAAAACTATAAATACCCCAACACCCCTTTGTTCATAATCACTAGAAACTTGAATTGAGAAACTCTAAGTTGAAACATTTGTTTCATACCTGAGATTTTCGAATCAAGTTTAGCATTCGGGGACCCTTCGTAAGTATTCTTTCGTTCTTTTCCTTATTTTACTGCTTTTCGAGTCAGAAAGTCAAACTTTGTTTGACTTTCAGCGTTGACCAGTAATGGTCAATGCGAAGTTCGTTTGAACTTCGCAACGTGAGTGTAATCACGTTGGTCATAGTCCCTTGGGACTATGCCCACTGATTACCACGTTGTCTAGGGTCGTAGGGTAGGCGATCTAATAAATCACCTATACCTTCGAACCCGACCCAGTTTGGTCGATCATTAGGATCCGACCAAACACATTAGGTGACCATAGTAGGTAGGGAATAACCTTCCGAGGTTATACCCTATGGTCACATCGTTTAAATAGTTGTATGATAGGTAGTTTATATGCCTTAGGTAAATTACCAGAATACCCTTTTCATGTATAATTGGTAATTAAGCATATGTAACCTAAACCTTTGTCACATAACTGATTATGTAACATGTTTAGGCATATAACACTTGTCATAGGGCTAGTTAGGCGGTCCGAACGCGTTTCACGCACACGACACGTTAAAGTAGCATAAGCTTCCTAAACGGGTCGTAATGGGTCGTAAACAATTATGTTAGGTTTCATTTAGTATGTAGGCTTTGTTAAACCAAATGACACGAGTCTCTACACTCGTTTGGTTTACGAAACCTCATTCTATCCAATCATCCGATTAAGGTCCGGTTATTAACATAGTTACCTATATTAGGTGCCGTTTGATTCCGAGATCTCTAGCATTACTTGGTGGTTATCTTTAGACATCTGAGCAATATCAAGTGAGTACATAGACCCCTCTTTTACTGTTTTCCAAACGTTTTGGGGTGGAACACATGTGCCTACTTGTTACTTTAATGCTTTCCGTTTTCACATCATATACATGCTATGTTCGTTAGTACATTATAGTACATGATTTCAATACATTTTATGCTAGGTGTGCCCATTGTGTGCATTACTTAGTACATCGTTTTACATTACATTTCTGCCAAGTATGTTGACTGATAACATGCTAGCACATTGATTTACATGACTTTTCTGCTTTGTATGTTAACTTAGCATACTTAGTACATTGTTTTCATATGACATGTATACAACTTCTATGACATTTGGTTTGCACAAACGGGTCTTTATTACGTTCATTAACATTTGCTACGCCGCTCGGTAGTAAGTAGTGGTACCATAGGACTTGACAAATCCCATTCCTGACATCCCGGGTTTGTTTGGATGTAAGGAATGACTGAATCCGAATACAATTCTTTTGATAACCTTGACTGAAAGGGTTATCCGACTGTCTCAAGGCTTGAATGTATGCGTTAACTTACCACATAAATGTTCGTATCAGTGTATCATGCATCACTTGGCAAAACATAACTTTTTGATATATTCAAAATACTTTGTTTTGTACATTTTACTTATGGTTTAAGTAGTCTTATTTTACTTACCATACATAACATTTGTTACACATTACTTGACTACTTTTGGACTATCAACATTTGACAGGGTTTATACAAGTACTATTGACTATTGGTTTAAACATAGACATTATACTTTGTTGGTTGGTTTAAGTGACTTAAGTAACGAGATGTGAGTAATATGATACAATCATGGTGGATACGCCGCTGGTACTTCCTATACATAAGTGATTGTATTATATTACATATCATAGCGTTATTTAAATCATTCATTTTGGACTTATACATTTTACACAAGTGACATGTTTTTACAAGACTTTGGTTTACAATACAGTTTATTTTATACAACTCATTTTGCATGGTTATTCATTTAACCATACATTATTCACTTATCTATACATATCATCTGGACTTATTGTTTTTCAAGCAATTTACAAAACAAATCAAATTACAAGGTTCATGACTAAACATTTTCTTAAACTTAAGTCATGAATCCTATTTTCACAAAACCTATGTATCTCACAGGCATTTTTATGCTGACGTACCTACTTTCACATGTGTTTTCAGGTGCTTTTCCGTAGGATGACGATCATGACACTAGGGCGGACCTGTGCCTTAGAAACTTAAAAATGAAGCTAGACGATGTTTAATTATGTACTAAACTCTTAAATCTCTGTTTGAAACAATGTAACACTTATGTTGATAAATAAAATACAACTTTGTTTGCCATGGATTTGAAACAATTAATTCTGTTACAACACTCCCCGATGTTTCCGCCACGTTTTGTATGTTATACGTGGTCGGGGTGTGACATAGGCGGACTGGGCCTTAGTAACAATAAAAGATGCAAGACTAGTTATTTATGTTATGTTTCTTTGATTGTCAAGACAATGTAACTCTTTTATTTAATAAAACAAATATTTAAATTTCCATGTGTTATGAAACAATGATTCTGTTACAACACTCCCCGACGTTTCCGCCACGTTTTGTTGTTTTACGTGGTCGGGGTGTGACAGAAAAGTTGGTATCAGAGCTCATGGTTATAGGGAATTAGGTTATTAGTAATGCTTTGACCTAGTCTATAACCTTCCTAGGACCCTAACGCGAATTTACTTGCGTTTAGTCATAAAACAATACCGTCACCTATCCTTAGGCGACGACCACAACAAGAACATAAATTTCAAAACCGCTTTGAAAACTAATCATCTGTTCTGGGATGATTGATTACTGGGTTTTGAACCCTCTATTGTAAGGTTTTGAACCCTCTAAGTTTTCAAATCTCGTCAAAGTTTGGGTCGTATAATGTGAACACGTGCAAACTGGAAGAGTGAATGCCTGTACCCTGAGTTTTCTGTCGAAGGCTAGAGTGTTCATACAAATCCGCAGTATCGGACCAGTCACTCTTACCTGGGAACTCTTGGGGTGAGTGTTCACTTATAGGCGAGCATGTCTTCAGTGATACATTAATATGATCCGCTTACTTTGATTAGTCACCGTCTCATTTGTTTGCCTTAGGTAACAAACAAATGATCGCAATTTTCATGCGTTACCATTCTATTTTGATTACCCGATAACCTTTCACCTGTTTCTTCCTATGTCTTTCTTTTTCTTCTAGAATGTCTCTTCATCACGATGACGCCCAGATATCCGAGCAGACTGCCAAATTCGCTCAGCGAATAGGCGAAGTCGTCCTGAAGACTATTGAATTAGCTACTGCCATGTATCGTCTCCAGGATGAAGCTACTCAAGAATCACCGAAGGAAGCAGAAGTCAAGCCTGCACCAAAACCAAAGAAACGTAAAGCTTCAAAGAATCTCGCAGCGGTGGCACCAAAAAAAGCAAGACCTAGCCAAGTGACAGCACTACCAGCCAGGAAGCCATACAACGGAACTGCACCCTTGTGCAACCAATGTAGCCTTCATCATCACCCTAGTGTGAAGTGCCGCAAATGCCAAATTTGTGGACTTAAAGGTCATACAGCAAGAGTTTGCCGAGCTGCAGTTGCTCCAAAGCAAGCTGGCGACTCTGCTCAAGCTCGTTTCTCACCAGGGTCTTGCTACAACTGTGGCGAGATGGGCTATTTCCTAAGGGATTGCCCAAAGCTTGCTAATGCAAATCCAACCCACGGATGAGCAGTTGGCTGATTAGAAGATGTTGTTGTCTTATGCTTTTGTTTCTTCTATTTCTTGTAATGTGAAACAATCTGTTTTGATTATAAATAAATTATTGTTCACAATTCTGATATACGAGTGCAGTTACATGTGTGTATGACTTTTCCTATGATACCTACATCAAGAAACTATGTACCTTACAAACTACTCTTGCGATTTCTCTCTTTCAAATGATCGCTCATGATTCCCTCGAAAATTTTAAGTACTCGTTTCACTCTAAGAAACAAAGTACAGAAAATAAAGTGACATTATGAGTAATCATGCTTCTGCACATCTGTGCCTTTGAATCCTTGGTTAGATAACTAAGGGTATTTTCAAATCTCATACCCATTACGTTTTGATTCTTCAACATACACAGTACAAGTATTTCAAAAACAATCTTCATGATCTCAAAACATTTCATATAGTTTGAAAACAATTTTTTTTTTAAATGCATTGTCTATGTTATTTCAAAAACATTGGCTATGCTTTCAAAAACAACCTTCATAATTTCAAAATGTTTCATATAGCCTGAAAACAATATTAACACAGTACATTTTCTTATCAAGTGCATGATTTCGAAAAGCATCATTCATATTTTCAAAAACCTTATACATAATTTCAAAATTCATCTCGCATAATTTTAAAACATTTTTGTAAATATACCTACCTAATACACCTACTTTATAATTACAAAACTATTATATATAAGGTTTCAAAAACATTGAACACATTTTTTTAAGAACCCCATGCATAGTTTTCAAAAATATTTTCTTCATACATTGACTTAACTTTTAAATTTCGCTTCATATGTCGCCTTGGCATATCTGGTATCTCAACTTCATAAGCATTTTTACTTCATGTTTTGACTTAAGCACATCCGGTGCAAGATTTCAAAACATCTCCAACTTCTAAAATCAATATGGGATCTTTTTATCTTCACATTTAAACCCTTGTGGATGATTATCATACAAATCGGAATCCTTAATTGGATTCCTTGTGAACCTAAATTCGAACATTTCGGTTTCTTATAATCGAAATTGAATTTTTCTTTTAAAAATGTTTCTATCTTTATAGTTAGATTCTTGATAATGTTTAAAGTACCAAATGAAATCCACGAGATGGATTCCTGGTGTGCTTTAAATACATATGCTCTGTGAGCAAAACAAATTAACAAATTAAAGATCTAGATAAACAATCTTTGTGGTTATATGACTATGTGTTTATGCATCTTGTGTTTTCTTTTATGCATTTTGTGTTTTATACTCTGGTTATTCGTTATCCAAATCCTCGTAGAATCTTTCATATCTTCATATGAGGGATTCGTAGTAGGATATTCAAAAAGGTACTACCTTAAATCCTTAATGGGCTTCTATGTAATAGTTAAGACCCATCGATTATATAGTACTACTCCATGATTCAATAGAGACCCTTTTAGGGGTCTAGACTAAAAGATTGATTCAAAAAATCTGGTTAAGAATGACATGTGATGATATAAGCTGAAAAGACTCATTGGTTGTCTATTAAAATAATTTATTGATTTAATAAAAGGGACCCTATGGTGGTCTAGTCACACTCATCACAGGTTTGTTCATTTGGGTTTCCCCTACACATTATAAAATAGACTATGTGAACTATGCAAGGAATTGTCTAATTATGGACGCGTACATAATTATGAAATTCAGTGCACAGAAACCACAGTAAGATTTATTATGTGTAAGAACCGATAGCGACCACAATAACAAAATGTGAACGATGTAATGGAGGTACGGTGGACGCACCAATAACGCTTAATAGACTATTATATAAGTGTCCCTCCTACATTGTAAGCATGATGTTATTTAAAGTTACTAGAAGTTCAAGAACTCTAACCAGTGTTGTTTGATCTTTTCAACTTCATGTTGTAAACTCTCACAAGTTTCCTCTGAATAAATTTCGGGACGAAATTTCCTAAAGTAGGGGAGACTGTGACACCTGGGTCACTACGACCATCAAACAAATACCAAACCAATGAAATATTGTATTTCATACTTGGGATTTGTACAAATGTGTGTATCATTTGCACATATCAATTCTTGTTCGATTTCAGACCCTAAATCGCTTTCTGGAAGGTTATACGCGCACTGATGCGTAAATATAACCAGTTTAATGCAACGAACACTCCGGAATAGTGAAATAGTCTTAACATACCTTAAATAACCTTTACGTAACTTAGAAATAAGTTTTGAAGGCTTTGGTATGGCAAAATCAAGTTAATTCGCTTACAGGGACTAAACTTGACAAACTATGAAAGTATGCCAATTTGAACTATAACAGACATTCTGGAACATGACCATAAGTTAAACACACCTTAAATATCCTTTATATAGCTTAGAAATAGGCTTTGAGGGGTTCGGTGTGCTAAAATAAACTTTTGGGTCATTCAGGGACTAAAAGTGTCAAAAAGTGCATAAGTTTGCATTTTCGCGCATAACATACGTTCTGAATACATCCGGACATCCAAAAATTTATGTAAGCACTAAAATATTTTATTTTAGTGTTTGGCATAAGAAAAATCCATTCGTCACGCCATTTGGATCGTTTTTCGCGCTTATGCGCATTCCGTCGTAATTAACCGAACAACGCAATTGTACGGCCAAACGAACCGACATCCAAGATATTTTTGAGTACATTTTAAGTTCCCTATACTTTAAATTCATTTTAGAGCTTTGAAATGGGGTTAACGGGGCTTAAACGTGTCAAAAATGCATCAAATAGCAAGTTTGGAGCTTCAGGGGCCTGTTCTGCCATTTTCCAAACATTCTGGTCTGTAGGTCCTTGCGCACCTCAACACAAATTGTGTTATGGTGCGCAAGCAGGGTTCAGATGCAGAAAAACATTTTTGGCTGCTGTTATCAGCTTTTAAACACTCCAAAGGCCATTTCCACATGTTGCTAACTGATCATGGGGGGCCAATTGATGTTCATAAGCTTGCCAACAAGTGTAGGGATGTGATCATTCCCTCTTCTCCAAGAAATGATCCTAACGGTGAACCGAAAACTATAAATACCCAACCCACTTCATTTCAAAACCCACTTGAAATCTGAGATTTCTCTAAGTTGGGGTGTTTCATCACCTCATACCTGAGAATACTTGGATTATCAATCTTGCGGGGACCCTTTGTAAGTGTTCCTTCGTTCTTTTATTGCTTTTCGAGTCCGAAAGTCAAACTTTTTTTGACTTTCTGCATTGACCAGTTTATGGTCAATGCGAAGTTCGTTTGAACTTCATAACGTGAGCGTGATCACGATGGTTATAGTCCTTAGTGACTATACCTACTGATTACCACGTTATCTAGGCTCAGTGACGAGTCGTAGTTTCGGCCAAAATGCGCATTCTTGCGTATTTTGTAACCAAACTACTTTTAGGTATCAAAACCGTTTGTTTTGATACCAAACCTGTTTTCTAAGCTTAGTTAAGCATGTTTTAACATGCTTAGCTCGTCACTTTTAGTTTAGTGCTTATATAGGGTCGTAAGGTAAGCGATCTAAACAATCGCTTATACTTTCGAACCCGACCCGTTTAGTCGATCATTAGGATCCGACCAAGCACATTAGGTGACCATAGTATATAGGGAATAACCTTCCGAGGTTATACCTTATGGTCACGGCGTTTAGTTAGTTGTATGATAGGTAGTTTATATGCCTTAGGTAAATTACCAAAATGCCCTTTTTACGCCAAAATTCATATTAAGCATATGTAACATAACTTTTGGTATCTAAACTAATTTGGTAACAATATTAGACATGTTAAGGCATATTTTACTTATCATAGGACTAGTTAGGCATTCTGAACGCGTCTTACGCGAACAACGCGTTAAAGTAGCATAAGCTACCTAAACGGGTTGTAATGGGTCGTAAGCACTTAGGTTAGGTTTCATTTTAGTATGTAGGCCTTGTTAAACCATATTACATGAGTTCCCCTACTCATTTGGTTTACGAGCCTCATTCTATCCGATCTTCCGATTTAGGTCCGGTATATTAACATAGTTACCTATATTAGGTGCCGTTTGATATCCGAGATCTCTAGTATTGTTTGGTTGTTACTCAAGGCTACTAAGCAATCTCAAGTGAGTACATAGACCCCTCTTTTACTGTTTTCCAAACATTTTTCGGTGGAACACATGTGCCTACTTGTTACTTTCATGCTTTCCTGTTTTCACATCATATACTTGTTATGTTCAATAGTACACTATTAGTACATGATTTACATTACATTTATGCTATGTATGTTGACTGATAGCATGCTAGCACATTGATTTACATGACTTTTCTGCTTTGGATGATTAGCGTACTTAGTACATTATTTTACATTACATTCTATGCTATGTATGACCATTGTGTGCGTACTTAGTACATTATTTTACATTACAATCTATGCTATGTATGCCCATTGTGTGCATACTTAGTACATTATTCTATTCATCACATGCTTACATTTTGGTATGACATTTGGTTTGTTTAAATGAGACAATGTACATTCATTAACACCGATCATGCCGCTCGGTAGTAGGTAGTGGTACCATAGGACTTGACAATTCCCATTCCTGTAATCTCGGGTTTGTTTGGATGGAAGGAATGACCGAATCTGAATACATTTTTTTGATAACCTTGACTGAAAGGGTTATCCGACTGTCTCAAGGCTTGGATGTATGAATTTTCACAATACCGCATAAATGTTTATATCAGTATAGCATGCATTTATTACACAAAACATAACTTTGATTTAAACCATGTTTTACTTCAATACCTTGTTTTTGTGCATTTTACATATGGTTTAGTTGATATATTTCACTTACCATACATAAACATTTTGACATTTACATACACAATTCATGATTTACATTAGACATAAACATTAGACATAGACATTAGACATGGTGTTCACATAAACATTTTGACATTTGATTATACATAAACATTTTACTTTGGTGGTTTGGTTTGAGTAAGTGATTTAAGTAACGAGGCGTGTGTAATATGATACAAGCATGGTGGATACGCCGCTGGTACTTCCTATATATAAGTGTTTGTATGGTATTACATATCGTAGCGTTATTTAAATCATTTCAATTTGAGACATATAACATTTTATACAAATAACATACTTTTCACAAGACATGGTTTTACAAACAACTTATCTTATACAAACTCATTTTACTTGGTTATTCATTTAACCATACAATATTCTCTTATTTATACATATCATCTGAACTTATTGTTTTTCAAACGATTTACAAAACAAATCAATTTACAAGGTTCATGACTGACTTTTGCTAAACAACTTTCTTTCTAAACTTACAAGTCATGAATCCTATTTTCACAAAACCTATGTATCTCACAGGCATTTTTATGCTGACGTACCTATTTTCACATGTGTTTCAGGATATGATGCATAGGATTTATCAAGATACACTTAGGCGGACTTGGGCCTTAGTGACAATAAAAGATGCAAGACTAGTTATTTATGTTATGTTTCTTTGATTGTCAAGACAATGTAACTCTTTTATTTAATAAAACAAATATTTAAATTTCCATGTGTTATGAAACAATGATTCTGTTACAACACTCCCCGACGTTTCCGCCACGTTTTGTTGTTTTACGTGGTCGGGGTGTGATAGTGCAGGCCAGTTCTTGATCGAATCAACTTTGGATGGATCAACGTGAATCCCATCCTGGTTTACCACGTGGCCTAGGAAATGGACTTCACGAAGTCAGAAGTTGCATTTCGAGAACTTAGCGTAAAGCTGTTCTGTTCGAAGGAGTTCCAAGATGAGTCGTAGATGCTGCTCATGTTCCTCCTGACTCTTCGAATAGATCAGGATGTCGTCGATGAAAACAATAACGAACTTGTCCAGGTAGGGCTTGCATACTCTGTTCATAAGATCCATGAAAACCGCAGGTGCGTTTGTTAACCCGAAAGGCATGACCAGAAACTCGTAGTGGCCATAGCGAGTTCTGAATGCTGTTTTGGAGATGTCCTCGTCTCGGACTCTCAGTTGATGGTAGCCTGACCTCAGATCAATCTTTGAATAGTAGCTCGACCCTTGCAGCTGATCGAACAGGTCGTCAATGCGTGGAAGAGGATAGCGATTCTTCACAGTCACCTTGTTGAGTTCACGATAGTCGATGAACATTCTGAAGGTACCGTCTTTCTTTTTTACAAATAGCACTGGAGCTCCCCATGGCGAAGAGCTAGGACGAATAAAACCCTTATTCAAATGCTCTTGAAGTTGCGTGGATAATTCTTCCAATTCTGATGGGGCTAAACGATACGGTGCACGAGCTATAGGTGCTGCTCCAGGAGCTAGCTCGATTTGAAACTCGACCTGGCGATGAGGCGGAAGGCCAGGTAATTCCTCAGGGAATACCTTAGGAAAGTCAAGCACGATCGGAAAATCTTTTATCTTCTTATCTTTCTTCGAGGTGTCAGTAACTAGAGCCAGAATAGCAGTGTGGCCCTTTCGCAAACACTTCTGGGCCTTAAGGATAGAGATGATGCTCACAACAACACCACTCTTGTCGCCACGAATCATGAGGGGTTCACCACCTAAACGAGGAATACGAACAATCTTCTCGTTGCAAAGAATCTATGCTTGGTGTTGGGATAACCAGTCCATCCCAATAACAACGTTGAAACTACCCAAGACGATAGGAATAAGGTCGATGGAGAAGGTCTGATTAGCAAGAACAAGGTTACAACCCTTGACTACGTGTGTGGCCTCTAAACTCTTACCATTAGCCAGCACTACGGTGTGCTTGGTGTTTAAGGGAGTTGGTGTGCGTTTAAGCATTTGACTAACTTTTAGAGACACATAACTGGTATCGGCACCCGAATCAAATAAGACAGTAACATAAAAGTCGTCTAGTAGGAACTTACCCGTCACGACGTTGGGATCGTTCCTTGCTTCTCCCTGGCCAATCATGAATACACGACCCCTAGCACCATTGCCGTTGTTACCACCGTTGTTTCCATTCCCTTGGTTATTATTATTGTTGTTATTCTGATTCTGGTTCAGTTGGGGACAGTCTTTCATGAAGTGGCCTTCAGCTCCACACTGAAAACATCCCCTGTTGCCTCGCTGTTGCTGCTGCTGGTTCTGTGAAGCTGGTGGTTGTTGTTGTTGGTTCTGATTCACAGGTCGCGAGCTTCTACAATCCTCAGCTTCATGACCCATCTTGAGACACCTCTGGCAACGACCCTTGCCACACTGATCCCTGTGGTGTCTATCGCATCTGTTGCACTTTGGAAGGTTTCCTCGATATCCACCCTGCCCTTGACTACCAGAAGATTGCTGACCAGGGCTCTGATAGTCATCAATCTTTCGTTGTTGTGCCTGGGACTGAACTGAAGTCGAACCCTTGCTGGAGGTTCCATCCCATTTTCGTTTGTTGTCAGTGGAAGTAGCAGGGGTAGTAGTAGCAGTAGCACCTATACGCTTAGGCAACCTGTTCTGTTCCACTGCCTGGTCTGTGAGACGATGAGTAAAATGAGTAACATCCTGGATAGTGGCGAGGTTAGCAGCAGTCACATGGCTTTGGATCTCTGGTACTAAGCCTTTGAGGAACAGCTCAATACGTTTGATGGGAGGATCCACCATAGTTGGACACAAGATGGCCAGCTCATTTGACCTTTTTGTATATGCCTCTATCTCTGATCATGTCATCTTCAGGTTGAAGAACTCCACTTCCAACTTGTGGATGTCATCACAACTACAGTATTCCCGCTTGATCAGTTCCTTAAAATCATTCCAGGGGGTGGCGTTAGCAGCTGCCAGCCCTAACATCTGAACTTGTGCATTCCACCAAGTCAGTGCAATGCCCTCGAGAGTACTAGTGGCGTACTTCACCCTGCGAGCTTCAGGGCATTCACACATTTCAAAGACTGACTCAAGCTTCTCGAACCAGTGGAGGAGTCCAACTGCCCCTTCAGTGCCACTAAAAGTACTAGGATGACAGTCCATGAAAGTTTTGAACGTGCACGCAGGTGGCTGAGCGTTCTGACCTATTGTGCATAAGAATAGGACAAGGTTAAACACAAGAGTTGGTTTAGGAGTGTAGGATCTAAAGATCCTAGAGTGAATTTCAACTGCAGGGTATACCTCCTGCTTGTGCGGCTGCAAGTGCCGCAACAACTTGTTGGTTAATCAGAGCCGTCAACTGGGCCTGAGTCATGTTAATGCGTCCAGCCATGATCTTCATATCAAAGGAAAACATGAGTGAGAGGGGTTCGTGGAAGTGCAATGACAGAAGGGAGTAAGCACGCAAATGTTTTCGAACTATAGTTGCTACGTTTATCTAAGCAAACCATAAACAAAGTTCTATGCAATCTAGCAAGTAGGCAATGTAAACATAAATTATATCACCTAGAATGTCGAGTCTTGCACGTGAAGTGAAATGTCGTTGAGGATCGTTGAGCACTGTACGGGTTATAGTCTGGTTTTAACAAAAACTGTTTCCCTTATTAAAACCAAGTTCACTATAACCAATGGCTCTGATACCAATCTGTCACATCCCCAAAATCCACACGCGGAGTATCACCGCTTGGAGGCGTGACTGACCAGGATCAAGCCACCAATCATATTGAACAACGTATGTTGTAAATATAATTCAACCAAACAATATGAAAGGTGTTCAAAACCAAAGCATAGTTAAGTGTTTAGCGGAAGCATAATTGTAAAACCCAATATAAGTAGTAAGTACGAAATAGAGTAATGTTTTTAGCATGGCACACACTGCCATGTTCCACAACGACTGCGTCTGCCTGTGCAAGCTCCCCATGAGTACCTAATGACCTGCAAGGCATGTAGCAACGAATCAACAACAAAGTTGAGCGAGTTCACAGTTGGTTGTTTAGTAATAGTATTCATTTCGTAAATCGTATGTTCGTTTGTAAACCATGTATTGTATTGTTTCGTATCGCGGTCACCCTGACATGTTTGCGAAGATTAGTGGGGGCTTCCCATGAGTTACTAGACCACGCGTATCGACTGCTACGAAAATGTAAGAGGTGCCCTAAGTCAATGTCTATCAGCATTGACCCTTTGCCCATAGTCCATTAGTACACGCCCGTCCGACCGGCACAGTGTGAGGTTTGTTAAACCTAATAGCGCTATTAACTAATGACCCGCTCGCCATAGGCCTCAGCGATTAAGTCGATAAATGAGGGACTTAAAGTGATAGAGGTGATGGTCTTATAGTCGTACGTATCCTGTTGTATGAGGAATACGCAAGTATGTAGTTATCGTTCAGTTCTTTAACCCATTCCCAACCCTGGGAATCCCATGCCTTGGATAGAGTGTGAACTCACCTTGGTTTGCTCGGCAGATACACAGAAAGGTTACTTGAGCTATATGTGGTCAACCACGTCCTAACATGGTTACCATACAAGTCAGGTCTAGGTTCAAGTAAAGCACGTATGTTTACACACAAGTTAACAGGTTGCGAACACGTATTGTTCATGGCAAACACATAAATCACTTAAACAGTCAAGTCCACATAATACCCAACTTGTGCGACTCAGAAGGTTGGGCTCGCAAAAGTCATTAACCCAATAGTCTTGTGTGATTCACTAAATGAAGCCCAAACATACTCGGCCCAACATGTTGTGCGGTCAGCACAACCTTGTGCGACCCACAGCATGTTGTGCGATCCAACATAAGCCCGGCCAAAATAATAAACAGATCCAATCATGCATACGGTCCAAACAAGTAAACATTAATCAATTTGTGCGGTCCAGTTGGTCTTGTGTGACCCGGGACATCTTGTGCGATCCGGGTGGGTTGTGCGACTGGGATTGGGCTTTGAGGCCCAACCGTGTAACAATTTGTGTATGGCCCAAGCCTTATGCGATCGGCACCTTCTTGTGCAATCCAAAAGGTCTTGTGCGATCATGCAATTGCTGTGTTGTATGCTGTGTTTAAATCAGTTGCACTAGTCTTGTGCGACTGCCTTGTGCGATCAGATCAGACCTTGTGTGATCCGATCTTGTACGATCACAACTTGTGCGGTTTGTTACCAACTTTCCTAAACTCATGCAATTCAGTTTTATTGTTTCCATTTTTTGTAGATATCAATCAACAACTAACAGTTTCCATTCAAACAAATAAATCGATCAAACAATGGTTTCAACATCAATCTCTTAAGAACCCTAAACATAATCAAAACATGAACAATAATCAAAACACTTAAACATATCCATCTAGGGGTTTCAAATCATCATGTAACACTTCATACTCGATCATACAACTAATCCGATTTCCCATACATGTAGCAGATTAACAAGTATTCGGTTCTAGAACAATAATATGCAAATCCGATTAACATGAACATTATCAAATACACATATGTGAGCCGATTTCATGAACACTAAACTTCATCATTCATAACTAATCATGTAACCCTAACCATTATATCAAACCATGGAAACATATCATCATTTACAAACACATATCATGAAATACTAACCGATTAAAGGATGGAATGAGAAGTGATCCGAATAGGGAGTCTTCGGTGGAGAAAGGATGTGGCTGCCGTCGAGTTTAAGAGGAGAGAAAGAGAGAGTAGGGTTTGTAAACTTGTGTGATTAGGTAAAGTGTGATATTTATACCAACACCCTATGTGTTATTCGAACTAAGGGGAGTGGGCCGAACTCTCCTAATGGGCTGCCCTTTATGGGTTTCGAGTACAACAAGTGTAGCCCGAATGGGCTTGTGCGATCGGCCAAGTGTTGTGTGACAATATTACATACATACATGCATTCACATAATCAGATAACATAATAGCATAGCATTCCATTGATCATCAAAGTTCATGTAACCACCTAGGATTCACATACGTTACATTAACACAAATATACACAAAGACATGTTCTGCAATACGAGTTGTCACAGGGAACCACCTCAAATGCAATCATTGTGGTTTCCATCATAGCGGACCATGTACTAAGGGCACTTGTTAGAGGTGTAACAAACCTGGCCATGCGGCCAAGGATTGCAGGAGCCTCTACCCAACAAATCAGCGATGACAGAATCAGCAACAAACTCCACAGAATCAGCGTCAACAGCAACAACGGTAGCAGGGTAACAACAAAGGATGCTTTCAGTGTGGTGCAGAAGGCCACTTCAAAAGAGACTGCCCCCAGCTGAATCAGAAACAGAACAACAACAACAATCAGGGGAACATAAACAATAATGGGGGAAACAATGGTGGCAATGGTGCCAGGGGTCGAGCTTTTGTGATTGGTCAGGGTGATGCGAGGAACGATCCCAACGTGGTGATGGGTAAGTTTCTTCTGGATGATTTCTTTGTTACTGTTTTATTTGATTCGGGTGCCGATACTAGTTATGTGTCCCTAAAAGTTAGTCAAATGCTTAAGCGCGTCCCAACACTTTTAAACACCAAGCACATGGTAGAACTAGCAACCGGTAAAAGTCTCGAGGCCACACACATAGTTAAGGGTTGTAATCTCGTCTTAGCTGGTCAGACCTTCTCTATCGATCTTATTCCTATCGTTCTTGGTAGTTTCGACATCGTTATTGGTATGGATTGGTTATCTCAACATCGAGCAGAGATTCTTTGCAAGGAGAAGATCGTCCGCATTCCTCGTTCTAGTGAAGAACCTTTAGTGATTCTTGGCGACAAGAGTGGTGCTGTGGTGGGCATCGTTTCTTTCCTTAAGGCCCAGAAGTGTTTGCGGAAGGGCCACACTGCTATTTTAGCCCTCGTTACTGACACCTCGAAGAAAGAGAAGAAGATATTCTGATTGTATGCGATTTTCCTGAGGTATTTCCTGAGGAATTACCAGGTCTACCGCCCCACCGTTAGGTTGAATTTCAAATCGAGCTAGCTCCTGGAGCAGCACCCATAGCTCGAGCACCTTATCGTTTAGCTCCATCAGAACTTGAAGAGCTGTCCACGCAACTACAAGAGCTCTTGGACAAGGGTTTTATTCGTCCAAGCTCTTCACCTTGGGGAGCTCCAGTATTATTTGTGAAAAAGAAAGACGGTACCTTCAGAATGTGTATTGACTACCGTGAACTCAACAAGGTGACTGTGAAGAATCGCTATCCTCTCCCACGCATTGATGACTTATTCGACCAGTTGCAAGGGTCGAGTTTCTACTCAAAGATTGACCTGAGGTCAGGCTACCATCAGCTGAGAGTCCTAGACGAGGATATCTCTAAGACAACATTCAGGACTCGGTATGGGTATTATGAGTTTCTGGTTATGCCTTTTGGATTGACGAATGCACCTGCGGTCTTCATGGATCTCATGAACCGAGTGTGCAAAACTTACCTGGATAAGTTTGTCATTGTTTTCATCGACGACATCCTGATCTATTCGAAGAGTCAGGAGGAACACGAGCATCACCTAAGACTTATTTTGGAACTCCTTCGAGTAGAGCAGCTATATGCCAAGTTATCAAAATGTGACTTTTGGCTTCGTGAAGTCCACTTTCTAGGCCACGCGGTAAACAAGGATGGGATTCATGTTGATCCATCCAAGGTCGACTCGATCAAGAACTGGTCTGCACCTCGTACACCAACAGAAATCCGCCAATTCTTGGGTTTGGCGGGCTACTACAGAAGGTTCATCAAGGATTTCTCCAAGATTGCGCAACCTCTCACTTCACTAACTCAGAAAGGTGTCACCTATCATTGGTGTGATGCATAAGAGTCCGCGTTTCAGCACTTAAAAGATAGACTTTGTAGCGCACCAATTCTCTCTTTGCCTGAAGGCACATATGATTTCGTGGTCTATTGCGACGCGTCTATCCAAGGACTTGGTTGCGTGTTGATGCAACGTGACAAGGTCATTGCTTACGCATCACGCTAGCTTAAGGTCCACGAAAGAAATTACACTACACACGATCTGGAGCTGGGAGCTGTTGTTTTCGCACTTAAGATATGGAGACATTACCTTTACGGTACCAAGTGCACCATTTACACCGATCACAGGAGTCTCGAGCATATCTTCAAGCAAAAGGAGTTAAACATGCAACAATATCGATGGGTCGAGCTCTTGAATGATTACGAATACGCGATCAAGTACCATCCGGGCAAAGCCAATGTTGTGGTCGACGCCCTCAGTCGAAAGGAGACTACACCTAAGCGAGTGCGCGCGTTACAACTTACCATTCAATCTAGTCTTCCCGCTCAGATACGAGATGCTCAGGTTGAAGCATTGAAAGCGGAGAATATCAAGGCCGAGTCTCTACAAGGATCGAGGAAACGATTAGAAGAAAAGGAAGACGACGCCTACTACGTAACAGGGCGCATTTGGGTCCCACTTTATGGAAACTTACGTGAGCTTGTGATGGATGAAGCACATAAGTCTCGTTACTCAGTACATCCTGGTTCAGATAAGATGTACCATGACTTAAAGACTACATATTGGTGGCCCAGCATGAAAGCCAACATAACAACCTACGTTAGTAAATGTTTGACTTGTGTGAGAGTCAAAATCGAATATCAGAAACCATCAGGCCTACTCCAACAACCAGAGATCCCGACATGTAAATGGGAGCAAATTTCCATGGATTTCGTTACCGGCCTGCCTAGATCTCAACGAGGAAACGATACTATTTGGGTGATAGTGGATCGATTGACTAAGTCTGCATACTTCTTGGCTATCAAAGAAACGGATAAGTTTTCTACTTTAGCAGACGTTTACCTGAAAGAAGTGGTTTCGAGGCACGGGGTGCCAACCTCCATTATTTCCGATCGTGATGCACGTTTTACTTTTGAACTGTGGCAGGCAATGCACAAGTCCTTTGGCTCATGTTTAGACATGAGCACCGCTTATCATCCACAGACGGATGGGCAGTCTGAGTGCACCATCCAAACCCTTGAAGACATGCTTCGAGCATGTGTAATCGATTTTGGCAATGGTTGGGAAAGACAACTCCCTTTGGTGGAGTTTTCGTATAACAACAGTTACCATAGCAGCATCCAGGCTGCTCCGTTTGAGGCATTGTACGGACGTAAATGCCGATCACCTCTTTGTTGGGCAGAGGTTGGCGACAGCCAAATCACGGGTCCAGAACTTATAGTAGACACGATAGAAAAGATTGCTCAAATACGACTGCGAATGGCGGCAGCTCGTGATCGTCAGAAAAGTTACGCTGATAAGCGTAGGAAACCCCTAGAATTCCAGGTCGGGGATCGGGTTCTACTTAAAGTCTCACCCTGGAAGGGTGTAGTTCGCTTTGGCAAGCGAGGCAAGCTGAATCCACGCTACGTTGGACCTTTTAAAATCATTGAGAAAATAGGCAAGGTTGCTTACAAACTGAACCTACCCGAAGAACTCAGCAGAGTTCACAATGTATTCCATGTGTCGAATCTAAAGAAGTGCCAGTCAGATGAGACCCTTGTAGTTCCTCTCAAGGAGCTCACTATCGTCGATCAATTGCGATTCGTCGAGGAACCAGTAGAAATCACAGACCGAGACGTTAAGGTTCTCAAGCGCACCAGAATACCCCTTGTTCGAGTTCGTTGGAACTCCGATCGTGGCCCAAAGTTTACCTGGGAACGAGAAGACCGCATGAAACTCAAGTATCCCCAGTTGTTCGAAAATAGTGCAACCACTGCTGAGGCTGAAGCTACTGCGGAATTTCGGGACGAAATTCCAAACCAACGGGGGGATGATGTGATACCCTAGGAAAACACGCAATCTATCTAGCTTCCTCAGTAACCACGTGCTAAATTTCAGGATGAAATTTCTTTCAAGTTGGGGATAATGTGACAACTCGGGTTTCCAAGGTTTCTCCTCTATACATTACCTATTTCATACTGTGTTTTGGAATTCGTTGCGTCGTAATTTGTTCGTGCTTGATTAATGACCAGTGAATTGTATGATTTGTTTATTTTGGGAATTTTTAAATTTGTCTAAGTATCTATGTGTTAAACTGAATGCATGCATGTTTGTGCCACTTAACCCCCCTCACGAAAACACCCCCCCCCCCCCAATGAAAACACTCCATGGTGAAAACATGGGAGTGTTTTCGTCAACTAGCAGGCCGGCGAACATTGAATGGGCCTTTGGCCCAGTAGCGATCAGTTATATGTTTTGTTCCCAACCTTTGCGTGAAAGTTTTAATCGGCAAACCCTAATCACCTCTCACCTTCTCTCACTCTCTCCTTTGAAACCCGACGGCAATCTTGTGTTCCCCGAAATCCTCTAGATCGATCAAGTTATTGTCTAGTCCATCGCGGTTAGTGTTAACCTTTATTTAATTGTTTGATTTAAATAGGTTGTATGCATGAATGATGTTCGTATAGGTTAGGATTTAATATGTGAATCACCTTTATGGAGAAACTGTTGATGATTTGTATGAATAGAAAACGATATTGTTTAGGCATGATGAATAATTGGCATGATGACTGGATATATTTCGGGAGATAATGAACGACTAAGGTTTCTTATTATTATGGATTCGAATAAGTTATTGATGTGGATGAATCTGTGAATTTGTTTGCATGTAATGGCCATCGTATATGCTAGATTGTTTAGGATTAATGTATGATTCTGTTATGATTGAATAATGATTTCGAACTTATTGTATGAATTGATATGATTGAGCGATTGATTGATGAAGCTGGTGTAACTGCTAGATGATTATTAGGGTTTTCTAGGTTACGTAACTGTTATTGATGATCATGCTTTAGCCGACGAAAACCCAGGGCCGACGAAGACACTGCCCCGACGAAAATACAATCACGACGAAATCCCTTTGGGATTTCGTCACCCAAGGGATTTCGTCGCCAGGGGGTTTTCGCCGAAGGGAGTTCGCGACGAAAAGGGGTGTTCATCAAGTGGGAATCCATCACAGTAACTCAGTTAAGTCTGTTAAAGGATAACTATGTTAGAATAGACTGAGAAATCAAATATGTGAAGCATGAATTGTATGAACTTGATTAACTGTTTATGTGTTACATGATAATAATTACCCAAGCACACCTTATGATGCTAGATTGCATGAGAATCATTACGAACATAAACTGATTATGTATACGTGCATACTTTAGGCTTTGACTGAATTGTTGTGCACAAGTAGTTGAGCATACCGAGCAAACCGAGGTGAGTTCACACTTTCCACAAGGCTTGGGATTCCCAAGGGTTGGGAATGGGTAAAGGATTTAAACTGAAACTGCGTGATCTCCTGGTTTGGAACACGTACACACCCTCTTTATTGTGGGATATGGACTGTTATGTCCTGTGCTTAACATTTGAACTTTAAACTATGTTTTAGTTATTTAAACATTACTATGCTTCCGCTTATTACTTAAACATGTTTGGTTTCTTTTGAACGCCAATTATATTGGGTTTGGTTTTATTTACTTAATTGCATTGTTCAATATGATTGGTGGCTGGATCCTGGTCAGTCACGCCTCCATGCGGTGATACTCCGCTTGTGGATTTTGGGGGTGTGACACGTTTTCCGAATCTTACTACGCCCTTCCAAGGTGAGACCTTCAATAAAACTTTTTCTCTCACCTCGAATTCTAAGGGTTTTCGTCTTCGATCAGCGTAGCTCTTTTTTCGATCTCGAGCCGCCTTAATGCGTTCTCGGATCTGCATGATTTTGTCGGTCGTCTCTTGAACAAGTTCGGGACCAACCATTCGTTTGTCTCTAGCGTCTGCCCAACATAATGGTGAGCGGCACTTGAGGCCATATAGAGCTTCGAACGGTGTGGCTTTTATGCTCGTATGGTAGCTGTTATTATAGGAAAACTCAACTAAAGGTAGGTGAGTATCCCAGCTGCCGCCTAGGTCCATAACACATGCGCGAAACATATCTTCTAGCGTTTGTATGGTCCGTTCACTCTGGTCGTCTGTTTGCGGATGGAAGGTTGTGCTTAAATCTAGTTGAGATCCAAAGGCCTCCTGGAAGGATTGCCAGATCCTTGATACAAAACGTCCATCTCTGTCTGAAATAATTGAGACAGGCACTCCATGACGTGCCATGATTTCTTTCAGGTACAACTCAGCAAGCTTTCCAGTGTTATCCTTCTCTCAGATCGGTAGGAAATGTGCAGACTTTGTTAATCGATCAACTATCACCCATATCATATCATGCCCCCTAGGGGTCCTGGGTAATTTTGTTATGAAGTCCATCCAGATTTGCTCCCACTTCAACATGGGGATCTCTGGTTGTTGCAGTAGACCGGACGGTTTCTGATATTCGGCCTTGACCTTAGCACAGGTTAGGCATTTCCCAACGTAAATAGCAACGTCGCTCTTGAGTCTTGGCCACCAATAATATTCTTTTAAGTCTTGATACGTTTTGTCCGATCCTGGGTGGATCGAGTATCTCAACTTATGTGCTTCATCAAGGATGACATCTCGAATACCGCCATAGAGTGGAACCCAAATACGCCCCTTAAAGTATAAGGTTCCCTCTTTGTTTGGCACCAAATTCTTCAGCATACCTCGGAGATATTCAGCTCTACGATTCTCTCCCATAAGGGCTTCTTGTAGTGCGTCATGAATGCGTGCAGTGAGGTTCGTCCGAATAGTCATTTCCAATGCTCGAACCCTTAGGGTCTTAACCCTTTCTTTTCGACTTAGCGCATCTGCTACAACGTTTGAATTTCCAGGATGGTACTTAATCTCACAGTCATAATTGTTTAGCAGCTCGACCCATCGTCGCTGACGCATATTTAACTCCTTCTGATCAAATATGTGTTGTAGGCTTTTGTGATCTGTGAAGATTGTACATCGAGTACCATACAAATAGTGTCGCCAGATCTTCAAAGCGAATACCACCGCGCCGAGTTCCAAGTCGTGCGTGGTGTAATTCCTTTCATGTACCTTCAACTGTCTTGAAGCGTAAGCGATGACCTTTTGGCGTTGCATGATCACGCAACCCAAACCTTGACGCGAAGCGTCGCAGTATACCACGAAGTCTTCAGTGCCTTCGGGTAAGGATAGTATCGGTGCATCGCATAGCTTATTTTTGAGCAGTTGGAAGGCTTCTTCCTGCTTGTCACCCCAGTCGTACTTCTTGTCTTTCTGCGTAAGGGTTGTCAGCGGTTGAGCTATCTTGGAGAAATTCTCGATAAATCGCCGGTATAACTCGCTAAGCCCAAAAATTGTCAAACTTCAGTTGGGGTTTTGGGGGCTTCCCAATTCTTTATTGCTTCTATGTTGGCTGGGTCTACATGAATGCCCTTCTCGTTCACAACGTGACCAAGGAACTGTACTTCGCGAATCCAAAATTCGCACTTGGAGAATTTCGCATAAAGTTTCTCTTTCTTCAGTAGTTCCAAAATGGTCCTGAGGTGTTGCCCGTGCTCTTCTCTGGTTCGAGAGTAAATCAGGATATCATTGATAAATACAATCGCGAATTTATCGAGATATGGTTTGCAAACGCGGTTCATCAGATCCATAAATACCGCTGGCGCGTTTGTCAATCCGAATGACATCACAAGGAATTCGTAATGCCCATAACGTGTTCGGAATGCGGTCTTTGGTACGCTTTCCTCTTGAATCCTTAACTGATGGTATCCAGATCGAAGGTCGATCTTGGAATAGTAGCTCGATCCTTGCAACTGATCAAATAAGTCATCAATCCTCGGTAGGGGGTACCGATTCTTGATTGTGAGCTTGTTTAACTCTCTATAGTCGATACACATCCGCAGTGTCCCATCCTTCTTTTTCACGAACAATACTGGAGCTTCCCAAGGTGAGAAGCTTGGCCTTATGAATCCTTTATCCAACAACTCCTGGAGTTGTGTAGATAATTCTTGCATCTAGGAAGGCAACACATCTTTTCCTTAAGCACTTCTGCGCCTTCATACAATTGATGATTCGCAGAGGCGCGTCTCGTTTTTCTCCATGCACGATGAGAGTTTCATCATTCGCCAGAGGGATGCGAATGATTTTCTCATGACAAACAACTTCAACCTTATTCTTGGACAACCAGTCCATTCCGACCACTACATCAAACCTACCCAATTGAATAGGTAAGAGGTCGATGCTAAATCTTCGCTCCCTGAGTTCTAATGAGCAACCCCTAACAACTTCGCCCGATTCAACAAGTTTAACATTGGCTAGCTCTATGGAATAAGGAATATCTAATCAACTAGATTCTATTCCAAGTTGTGATAACTCGTGTCTCAGAACTTTTCTTGATACTTTGGTGTAACCTGTATAAACGTTCTATGATTAACT
Organism: Helianthus tuberosus; assembly: GCA_030545235.1. Classification (NCBI taxonomy): domain Eukaryota; kingdom Viridiplantae; phylum Streptophyta; class Magnoliopsida; order Asterales; family Asteraceae; genus Helianthus; species Helianthus tuberosus. Next base: position 94,909,043 of record CM060388.1, read on the forward strand.
TATGTGTTTGTTGCAATGTAATGTCATGAGTTTGAATGTTATATTACATATTAAGTGAATGTGTGTTATATATGTATGTATAATGTGATCGCACAAGCCCTCTTGGGCACATCACTCTCGGCCCACGCCTTTGAATCCGAAACCAATGGGCAGCCCATGATGGGTTCGGCCACTCACCTATTTAAGCTAAGAAATACCCATTAGTGGGGGTTTGTTCTCTCATTAGTTGCAAACACTTAACACACACAAAACCATAGTTCTCTCCTCTCCTCTCTCTCTTGTTCGACGGCAATCCTCATAGCCGAAGCCCCCATCTCGATCAACCTAGTTATTTGACTCCGGTTAGTGTTTTAATTATTAATTATATGTTAATTGATGATTGAGATCTACATGTTTTCACATAATGATTTAGAGAATGATATATGATTACTTATGATTGTAAAATCACTAAGGTTGTTCATGTAGATCGACTCATTTGTGTAGGGTGTTTAGACTGATTTAGAGTTGATGATTATGTGATTGATGAATTGGAACCGAATAGATGTTAATCGGCTGTTATGTTTCTGTCTTTTGGATTTCTTGCTTGATGATGTTGAAAGCCTTAAAATCTGATAGTTTGAATGATAAAAGATTTCGTTTATGTTTCATTCATGATTAGGGTTCATAAGAAATTAATGGATAAAAGCATGTTTGATCGAATATTGCATGATTTGAAAACTGTTAATTGAATATTGCAAAGTAAATGGAAATTGAGTAACCGATTGCATGATTTAAGGAAGGATATTACTGATTTCCATATATTACGAATAATAAGCCTGATCGCACAAGGTTTCCTAAATCGTACAAGATCAAATCACACAAGATCTGATCTGATCGCATAAGACAGTCGCACAAGATTGGTGCAACTGTTTAAGCACATTATACAAGCTAGGACTTCATGATTGCACAAGACTTGTGGATCGCACAAGACAGTGCCGATCGCACAAGCCTTGGGCCACACACACAGTTGCTTAAGTTGTTACGTTATTGGGTCGTCTGGCCCAACTCAATCGCACAAGCAATTCGAGTCGCACAAGATTTAAGGGATCGCACAAGTCAGTTGTTGTTTAATTAGTTGGGCTGTTTAAACTGTTGGGCCAAGGATGTTTTGGGCCGGGTATGGTTCCAATCGCACAACCCGTTGTGAGTCGCACAAGGTTGTGCTGGACGCACAACAGGTTGAGCCGATTGTTTATTGGGCTTAGTTATGGATCTGTTTAGCATGTTCTAAATGTATGCCATGCATGCCATGATTGTTACATGTCTCGATTTGATAAATCTGTGCAAACATACGTGCACTACTTGAACCTAGACCTGACTTGTATGGTAACCATGTTAGGACGTGGTTGACCCCTAGCAGCTCGATTTGACCTTTCGTTTATCTGCCGAGCTAACCTAAGGTGAGTTCACACACTTTCTCCAAAGCATGGTAATTCCCGGTGGGTTAGGAATGGGTTAAGGAATATGGATTTCCTCTTCCTTCTTGGGTAGGACAGTATGGGTTAAGGAATGTAATTCCTCGTCCTCTTGGACAGTTTAAATTTCACTAGACCAAAACTCTATCACGAAGTCCCTCCTTTTATATCAACTTAATCGTCAGGCCAATGGCGAGTGGTCATTAGTTAGATAGCGCTACTTAGGTCTGACAAGCCTCACACCGTGCCGCAGAGGACGGGCGTGAACTAATGGATCTGGGCACGTCAATGATGATAGACATTGACGCTAAGGGCACATAAACATGACTAAAGTCAGTGGTCGATATGGTAACGAGTCTAGTAGTATAAACATGGGGTAGTCCCCACGGCCGGGGAGCCAGAGAATTGAACACGGGGTAGCCCCCACGGCTGTATGGCCAGAGTAAATGGGATAAAACAAATCACGTTTTCAACTATGGGGTAACCCCCATGGCAAAGATGCTAGCTAAAGTAAGCTACGATTTTGGAATAACTTAAACAAACACCCAACTGTGAACTCGCTCAACTTTGTTGTTGACTCGTTACTACATGCTTTGCAGGTCATTGGGTACTTAGCTGGAGCTTGCATGGGGAAGAGTCGTTGTGGGACATGGAATGTTGAGTTCCGTGTGGAACATTTGAACTTTTAAACTTATAATTTGATTTTACTCTTTATGCTTCCGCTGAAACTAGATTTTGGTAAATTTGTTTTGGACACCAATTATATTGTGGTTGGTTTATCTTTATTATATTACATTGCTCAATATGATTGGTGGCTTGATCCTGGTCATGTCACGCCTCCTGCGGTGATACTCCGCGTGTGGATTTTGGGGGTGTGACAGATTGGTATCAGAGCCATTGGTTATAGTGAACTTGGTTTTAAAAGGGAAAAGTTTTGTTAAAACCAGACTATAACCTGTACAGTGCTCAACGATCCATAACGATGCTTCGCTCCACGTGCAAGACTCAACATTCTAGGTGATACGGTTTATGTTTATATTACTTACTTGCTAGTTACATAGCACGTTGTTTATTGGTATGCTTAGATAGATGTAGCGACTATTGTTTGAAACCTATGTGTGCTTACTCTCCTTTGTCATCGCACTTTCATGGCACCTTTCTCACTCATGTTTCCCTTGATATGAAGATCATGAGTGGACGATTGAACCTAACTCAAGCCCAGCTGACGGCTTTGATCAATGAACAAGTTGTTGCGGCACTTGCAGCCGCTCAGGTAGGAGGTATACCCTGCCATTTCAACCCACTCTAGGATCTCTAGGTCCTACTCTCATGAACCAACCTTTGTGTTAAACTTTGTTCTTTCTTGCTCTCACGGCAGGTCAACCTGCACAACCTCCCGTGTGTACGTTCAAGACCTTTATGGATTGTAGACCCAGTACCTTCAGTGGTAGAGAAGGAGCTGTAGGTCTCCTCCACTGGTTTGAGAAGCTCGAATCTGTCTTCGATATGTGTGAATGCCCCGAGGCTCGTAGGGTAAAGTTTGCTACTGGAACACTCGAGGGTGCTGCGTTAACCTGGTGGAAAGCGCAGGTTCAACTGTTAGGGCTGGCGGTTGCTAACGCCACCCCATGGAACTGTTTCAAGGAACTGATCAAAGAAGAGTACTGTAGTCGTGATGACATTCACAAGCTGGAGGTAGAGTTCTTCAACTTAAAGATGACGGGGTCAGAAATTGAAGCGTATACGAAGAAATCAAACGAGCTGGCTATCTTGTGTCCTACTATGGTAGACCCTCCCATCAAACGTATCGAGCTGTATCTCAAGGGTTTGGTGCCATAAATTCAAAGTCACGTGACCTCAGCTAATCTTGGCACCATTCAGCAAATCATCAAGTTGGCTCATCGTCTCACTAATCAGGCGGTGGAGCAGAACAGGTTACCAAAGCGTATTGGTGCTACAACTTCTGATACTCCCAGCGACAACAAGCGTAAATGGGATGGAGCTTCAAGCAAAGTTTCAACTTCTGTTCAGTCTCAGTCTCAGCAGAGAAGGACTGACGACTAAAGGATCCCTAGTCAGCAATCATCTGGTAATCAAAGTCAAGGTGGGTACAGGGGAAACCACCCCAAATGCAATCGATGTAACCTACACCACAGCGGGCCATGCACCAGGAGTAACTCTCATCGGTGCAACAAGCCAGGCCACGCCGCAAAGGATTGCAGAAGTTTATGCCCCGCGAATCAGAATCGTCAGCAACAACAAGCCCCACAGAATCAACGTCAGCAGCAGCAGCAGCAAGGTATCAACAAAGGGTGCTTTCAGTGTGGAGCTGAAGGCCACTTTAAGAGAGACTGTCCCCAACTGAACCAGAATCAGAACAACAACAATAATAACAACCAGGGGAATGGAAACAACGGGGGTAACAACAACGATGGCAATGGTGCCAGGGGGCGTGTATTCGTGATTGGCCAAGGTGAAGCGAGGAATGCCCCAACGTCGTGACGGGTAAGTTCCTACTGGATTACTTTTATGTTACTGTTTTATTTGATTCGGGTGCCGATACTAGCTCTGTGTCCTTAAAAGTTAGTCAAATGCTTAAGCATACCCCAACACTTTTGAACACCAAGCACACTGTAGAGCTAGCTAATGGTAAGAGTTTAGAGGCCACACACGTAGTCAAGGGTTGTAATCTTGTTCTTGCTAATCAGACCTTCTCTATCGACCTCATCCCTATTGTTCTGGGTAGTTTCGACGTTGTCATTGGGAAGGATTGGTTATCCCAACACCAAGCAGAGATTCTTTGCAACGAGAAGATTGTCCGTATTCCTCGTTCAGGTGATGAACCTCTCATGATTCGTGGCGACAAGAGTAGTGCTGTGGTGAGCATCATCTATTTCCTTAAGGCCCATAAGTGTTTGCGGAAGGGCCACACTGCTATTTTGGCTCTTGTTACTGATACCTCGACGAAGGAGAAGAAGATAGAAGATTTTCCGATTGTGCGCGACTTTCCCTCGTATTTCCTGAGGAATTACCTGGTCTTCCGCCCCACCGTCAGGTTGAATTCCAAATTGAGCTAACACCTGGAGCAGCACCCATAGCTCGAGCACCATATCGTTTAGCTCCATTAGAACTTGAAGAACTATCCACGCAACTACAAGAGCTCTTAGATAAGGGTTTTATTCGTCCTAGCTCTTCGCCCTGGGGAGCTCCAGTCTTGTTTATGAAAAAGAAGGACGGTACCTTCCGTATGTGTATCGACTATCGCGAGCTCAACAAAGTGACTGTGAATAATCGTTATCCTCTTCCACGCATCGATGATTTGTTCGACCAGCTGCAAGGGTCGAGCTACTACTCGAAGATTGACTTGAGGTCAGGCTACCATCAACTGAGAGGCTGAGACGAGGATATCTCTAAGACAGTATTCAGGACTCGTTATGGGCATTACAAGTTTCTGGTTATGCCTTTTGGGTTGACAAACGCACCTGCGGTCTTCATGGATCTTATAAATCGAGTGTGCAAGCCTTACCTAGATAAGTTCGTTATAGTTTTCATCGTCGACATCCTGATTTATTCTAAGAGTCAGGAGGAACACGAGCAGCACCTACGACTTATTTTAGAACTTCTTCGAACAGAACCGCTATATGCTAAGTTTTCGAAATGTGACTTCTGGCTTCGCGAGGTCCATTTCCTAGGCCACGTTGTAAACAAGTATGGGATTCATGTTGATCCATCCAAGGTCGACTCGATCAAGAACTGGTCTGCACCTCATACACCAACAGAAATTCACCAATTCTTGGGTTTGGTGGGTTACTACAAAAGGTTTATCAAGGATTTCTCCAAAATTGCGCAACCTCTCACCTCACTAACTCAGAAAGGTGTCACCTATCGTCGGGGTGACGCACAGAAATCAGCATTTCAGCACCTAAAGGATAGACTTTGTAGTGCACCTATTCTCTCACTGCCTGAAGGCACAGACGATTTTGTGGTCTATTACGACGCGTCCATCCAGGGACTTGGATGTGTGTTGATGCAACATGACAAGGTCATTGCTTACGCATCACATCAACTCAAAATTCATGAAAAGAACTACACTACGCGTGATTTGGAGCTGGGAGCTGTTGTTTTCGCACTTAAGATATGGAGACATTACCTGTACGGTACCAAGTGCACCATTTACACCGATCACAGGAGTCTCGAACATATCTTCAAGCAAAAGGAGTTAAATATGCGACAGCTTCGATGGGTTGAGCTCTTGAATGATTACGAATGCGCGATCAAGTACCATCCAGGCAAAGCCAATGTTGTGGCCGACGCCCTCAGTCGAAAGGATACTACACCTAAGCGAGTGCGTGCATTGCAACTTACCATCCAATCTAGTCTTCCTACTCAAATACGAAATGCTCAGGTTGAAGCATTAAAGGCAGAGAACGTCAGGGCGAATTTTTCAATTTACCCCCCCCCCAACCGAATTTTTACAATTTACCCCCCCCCCAACCGAATTTTTCAGCCAAATCATTACATATATTTTGTTGAGATTTTGATTCTTGTAATCTTGATTGTGGTTGGCCAAGAGCTAGATGATCATGACCCTAGGGTGGCTCATGGATTCCAAGATGTGTAAGAGCATCTCTACATGCATTGGTCAATTGGGATCACTCATCATTGCAAATCTACACTCTCTCACTCACTCCCTTCCCCTATTTCGGCCCCTCATAACCGAAATCACCACCATCACTTGCACACTCTCCATCTTCTTCACTACAAGTTCTCATTCCAAGCTTTGAAGTTCCTCCATAGAAGTGCAAGTTGAAGAGCTCTCAAGAAGGCCTTGTTCAAGCCTTTATCACCATCCTTCCTCTTCATCTTTATTCTAGATTTCTACCCTAGCCTTGTGCTAGTAGTAAGTCCCTTCACACCCTTGTTTCATCTTGTTCCTTTGTTATGTTATGCGGTAGGATGTTAATGTTCAAATCACTAAACTAAAACACTAAAAGATGAACATAGAACCTTACATAAAAACCATACATAAGAAGTTTGCATAAAGAGGTTGTCGGGTTGGATTAGGGTTGGTTAAAGCATGCATAAGGTTGAATCATTATATCATCGATAAACCATGGTTAGGACCCTTGTTGATGCATTTTTAGTAACTTTTACATCGTAAACAGCATGCTGATTGGTATTTCCAGCCAACTTCAACAGGCTGTAACTGGGTCATTTTAAATCGAAAAACTGAATTTCTGGAGTCTAAATTATGTATTTTTGAACAACCGATCAAATGGCACTGGAATCGTAATTTTTCGAGGTCGTTTACTATTTCTAAAGAACTGTTTTTAGACAGCAGCTCAAGCTGCAATTTTTCTGCTGAAAAAGTGTGTTGTATTCAGAGTCATAACTCGAAACCTGAGTAGAATCAGCTCATAGAATTTTTACTGTAGATGGTCACTATTGTTTCCGTGATCCTTCAACTGGAATTTCGTCGATCGGGCTTACGGTTAATTTTTAGTGAATTTTTCTGTAGACTGCAATCAGAAAGCAACAAATCTGATTACAGTCGGGTAAATAAATTTTTATATAATATTGTCAATGAACTAGGGCCCGATATTTTTACACAATAAAAATTGGAACGTTTATGACATTCTGTGAAAATTTAGGAATTTTTGAAGAAGGCTAACTATTTTATTAAAATGGTCGAAAACAGTTCAGTTTTGATTAATAAAGGTGAAATGGCGTATGTAGTTTATTGCATGTCCGATGGTCGGGTTGGTTATGTGGGGACAATCTACGGGATTTATGTAAAAGAAAATGATATGCTATTAAGCATGGACACCCCTATTTACAAAGGAGACTATGGCGAACTTTCCCAAAAATCCTAACACTTAGTAAATATTTTCTGGACAAGTATATTCTAGACTATGTTTTTCAAGCATAAAACTCGCCATAATTTTCATAAAAAAATACGGAGTATCGGAGGTTGGTTTTATACAGGAATATGGTTAAATATGTATTCTCTAAAATGGGACTTAAAAATATAATTCCAATACGAACAGACATATGTAAAATATCCCATCCTTGGGAAGGAAATACGAATACACAAGTATGAGAAGTATTATTACTAAAATATTGAAGACACTTTAAAACGTAACTCAAAGGCACTAATCAATACTAAGACAAGGCATGACCCGTTCGTCTAATAGACGTTAGACCATTGTAGGTAGTCGTGTTTGCTGAGGAGATTTGGGTTACGAGTACCGAAGACGCAATACAGTGAGTTCATGTCCCCCTTGTAACACCTGTGTCTCCACGGCCATCAAACAAATTCCAAACCAATGAAATATTGTATTTCATACTTTGGACTTGTATAAATATGTGTATCTTTTGCACATATCAAGTCTTGTTCGATTTCAAGCTCTAAATCGCTTTCTGGAAGGTTATACGCGCACTGATGCGTAAATATAACCAGTTTAATGCAACGAACACTCCGGAATAGTGACATTGGCTTAACATACCTTAAATAACCTTTACATAACTTAGAAATAAGTTTTGAAGGCTTTGGTATGGCAAAAACAAGTTAATTCGCTTACAGGGACTAAATTTGACAAACTGCGAAAGTATGCCAATTTGAACTGTAACAGACATTCCGGAGCATGACCATAAGTTAAACATACCATAAATACCCTTCACATATCTTAGAAATAGGCTTTGAGGTGTTCGGTATGCTAAAATAAACTTTTGTGTCATTCAGGGACTAAAAGTGTCAAAAAGTGCACAAGTTTGCATTTTCGCGCATAACTTACGTTCTGAATACATCTGGACATCCAAAAATTTATGTAAGCATGACTATATTATGCTTTAGTGTTTGGATTGCCAAAAATCCATTCGTCGCGTCATTTGGATCGTTTTTCGCGCTTATGCGCATTCCGTCGTAATTAAGCGAACATCGCGTTCGTACGGTTAAACGAACCGACATCCGAGATATTTTTGAGCACATTTTAAGTTCCCTATACTTTAACTTCATTTTAGAGCTTTGAAATGGGGTTAACGGGCCTTAAACGTGTCGAAAATGGCCTAAATACAGTTCAGGGACCAAAAGTGTAAATCTGCCAAACTATGGCCTAGCGGTGCGCTACACTTTTAGCGTAGCGGTGCGCTAGCCAAGTTCAGACCAGATTCAGAGTTTCTAACAGCCTGTTTGCAGCTGTTTTAACCACAACCACAAGTTCACCACTTGCATACTCAGCTGATAAGGATCATTGTTAGGCACCATAACCTTCCGACACTTGTACGGATACGATTAAGGCACAATATTCGACAAACGATCCTAACGGTTCGGGTATTCCTATAAATACCCATCCACCCCATTGCTAAACTTACAAGAATTCTGATTTGAGAGCTCTAAGTTGAAACCATTGTTTCATACCTGAGTTCTTGGATCGGGATTAGCATTCGGGGACCCTGGGTAAGTATTCTTTCGTTCTTTTCCTTATTTTATTGCTTTTCGAGTCAGAAAGTCAAACTTTGTTTGACTTTCAGCGTTGACCAGTAATGGTCAATGCGAAGTTCGTTTGAACTTCGCAACGTGAGTGTAATCACGTTGGTTATAGTCCCTTGGGACTATGCCTACTGATTACCACGTTGTCTAGGGTCGTAGGGTAAGCGATCTAATAAATCGCTTATACCTCGAACCCGACCCAGTTTGGTCGATCATTAGGATCCGACCAAACACATTAGGTGACCATAGTAGGTAGGGAATAACCTTCCGAGGTTATACCCTATGGTCACATCGTTTAAGTAGTTGTATGATAGGTAGTTTATATGCCTTAGGTAAATTACCAGAATACCCTTTTCATGTATAATTGGTAATTAAGCATATGTAACCTAAACCTTTGTCACATAACTGATTATGTAATATGTTTAGGCATATAACACTTGTCATAGGGCTAGTTAGGCGGTCCGAACGCGTTTCACGCGAACGACGCGTTAAAGTAGCATAAGCTACCTAAACGGGTCGTAATGGGTCGTAGACACTCAGGTTAAGTTTCATTTAGTATGTAGGCTTTGTTAAACCAAATGACACGAGTCTCTACACTCGTTTGGTTTACAAACCCTAATGCTACCCAATCTTCCGATCTAGGTCCGGTTTATTAACATAGTTACCTATACTAGGTGCCGTTTGATATCCGCGATCTCTAGCATTGTTTAGTTGTCACTCCAGAACTACTGAGCAATCTCAAGTGAGTACATAGAACCCCTCTTTTACTGTTTTCCAAACTGTTTTGGGGTGGAACACATGTGCCTACTTGTTACTTTCATGCTTTCCTGTTTTCACATCATATACCGGCTATGTTTGATAGTACATTATAGTACATGATTTCATTACATTTCATGCTAGGTGTGCCCATTGTGTGCATTACTTGGTACATTGTTTTACATTACATTTCATGCTAGGTGTGCCCATTGTGTGCATTACTTGGTACATTGTTTTACATTACATTTCATGCTAGGTGTGCCCATTGCGTGCATTACTTGGTACATTGTTTTACATTACATTTCATGCTAGGTGTGCCCATTGTGTGCATTACTTAGTACATTGTTTTACATTGCCTTTCTGTTGCATATGCTTATCCAGCGTATGAACACATTATACTACATTTTGAACCGTTGAAATCATTTGACTATGTGATCCGTTGATATCTGTGAACCGTTTGCATTTGTAACCGTTGAACCATGTGAACCGTTTGTAACTGTTGAACCGTTTGTATCCATTACATGATTTACATTAGACATGAACATTACTTTGGTGGTTTGGTTTGATTAAGTGATTAAGTAACGATGCGTGTGTAATATGATACAAACATGGTGGATACGCCGCTGGTACTTCCTATATATAAGTGTTTGTATGGTATTACATATCGTAGCGTTATTTGAATCATTTCAGTTTGATACATATAACATTTTATACAAATAACATACTTTTCACAAGACATTGTTTTACAAACAACTTATCTTATACAAACTCAGTCTACATGGTTATTCATTTAACCATACATTATTCTTTTATCTATACATATCATTTGAACTTATTGATTTTCAAACGATTTACAAGACAAAGCAAATTACAAGGTTCATGACTAAACATTTTCTCAAACATAAGTCATGAAACCTATTTTCACAAAACCTATGTATCTCACCGGCATTTTTATGCTGACGTACCTATTTTCACATGTGTTTTTCAGGAACTGTTGCATAAGATGATCAAGATACATATAGGCAGACTTGGGCTTTAGTGACAATAAAAGATGCAGACTAGTTAATTATGTTGTATTTCCATGTTTGTTTAGACATTGTAACACTTTTAATCAATAAAACGAAACTTTAATTTCCATGGTTGTGAAACATTAATTCTGTTACAACCAGTGTTGTAAGAATCGCTAGGCGCTAGTCGGGCGGTGGGGTACCGACTAGCGATTAATCGGGATTAATAGGGATTAATCGGAATTAATCGGATTGAGACTTATATGTAATTTTTAGTTACATATATACACACACATTTTTATATGTAGTTTTTTTTATAGTAGACATGTTTTAACCCCTCACTAACCCATTTTTGTAAGTAATTGGAAGGAATTTATATGGTATGGTCAATATTTGGCTGGCATCTAGCCAAAATTTGGCCAGAATAGGACCGCCATTGACTGCCTAGCTATTAATCGGCCATTAATCGGTGAACCTCCGATTAGTGATTAATCGGCGACTAATCGGTGACTAGTCGGGATTTTTACAACCATGGTTACAACACTCCCCGATGTTTCCGCCACGTTTTGTATGTTCTACGTGGTCGGGGTGTGACACCCCTTTTCTCTTAACTGTTTTCAGTTTTATACTTCGGGGGTGAAATACATGTTACAATTATTTACAGACATTACAGACATTACAGACATTTACAGACATTTACAGACATTTATTTACATGGTATGGTTAGCTTAAGGAGGGTTTTTACTAAGCGCTCGTGTGAGTGGTGGGCATGACACTTAAGGCCATTAATCCTCGTTGTTAGGACCGAGGTACATTAGTGATAGATCTATTTGGGTGTAGCGAGCCCCACTCATGAGCCCGCTTAGTGGACCAGGCAGTGACTAAGTGCCCGACGCACAAATCCGCTAGGTTTGAGTCTTCCTGCATCACTTCGCACATACCATTGGCTTTGCAACCCAATGGTGGTCTCTTTTTCCTTAATTGCTACATACCAGGGATTTTCATACTTACAAACATATTACAAAGGTTTATACATACTCACTTACACATGAACTCGCTCAACTTTTGTTGATTTTTCAAACTACATGTATTTCAGGAAACTAATGTATCTGGCACGGTATGCACGTCTTTTCAAGCTGCGTTTGAATAAAGAAGTCATCCAGGGTTGTAGGGTTTAGAAGGTGTAACCTCTACCTGGACGGGTTACATATCTCTAAACCTAGTTTTGTTTAAGGTCTTTACTAAGTTTTTATGAACTCAATTAAGCAAGTCAAGGTTTGTAACTTATTTTGGGATTGATGTTTTGAGACAAGTATAATATGGAATTTTTCTAAACTTTATTAATGGATGAACATCTCATGTTTTTACCATATAGCATTGTTATGATTGATTGCTATGGTATTAAGAGGTCACACCAATAACCCACGCTTCCGCAAAAGTCAGGGTGTGACAACTTGGTATCAGAGCCTCGATCATAGCGAACTAGGATTCATTCTCGAGTCTAGACTATGATCATCAGGGCTCTCACGAAAATGTTTTCAAACAAATTTTTACTTTGCATACACCATACGTCCAGATCCAGGGAACAAACATTTTTACAAACAAAAGGCACAAATACACGTTTCCAAACTTAAATTTATAATTCAGTCTTAGAGACTGAGGGAGGATCAGTCTTAGAGGCTGAGGGAGGAATTTAGTCTTAGAGACTGGGAGGATGGTCTTAGAGACCAGGGATTTAGTCTTAGAGACTGGGAGGATGGTCTTAGAGACCATGGATTTAGTCTTAGAGACTGGGAGGATGGTCTCAGAGACCAGGGAGCTAGTCTGAAAAACTAGGGAATCTAGTCTGAGAGACAGGGTAGGATAGTCTGGGGAAGACTAGGATGATTACTTGCTTACATTGATTGTGACTACATGCCTTCATTTTTACTACATACATGCTAAATGGCTAATTATTGATAAACGCGCATATGTGGTAGTGGTTTGTATACACTAATTGTGAGTAATTACTATGGATATACAAGTTACACACAGGCACACGTGTCACTCTATTTAGAGAATGAGTTATCAGACATTGATAACCCTACGGCCACCGCCACAGATAATGAGACTACAAATGTGCCAGAGACATTTACGTCAGACACTGAGAGTGATCCTGATATGCTGACTAAGGACGAGGACGACTTCCAACAGTCCGCGCTACCAGATTTTGGTGATACTTTATCTTTACTGATGGTTTCTCTGACAAGAATCTTTCTGTCACTCTTGTTTCAATCCATGACCACCTCATCACTGGGCACCCCGATAGTGAGCTCACCATGACCCCGGTCCTCTACGATGCGCCTCCTATGGACTTTCCTGCCGAAGGTTGGCTACACGACGAGCAATTAATGATGACGTGGACATATTTATTGACAGTCCTTCTGCTGATGCCCATGGTGATAGAAAGTTAGACGAGAACGTTGTTACTAATTTCACTTCTTAAGACCCCTGTTAACAAGCCATCCTCTGATTCTAGGATGCATTCAGACTCCTTTGAGCCTGTGATATCTGCAACCGTACAAACAGCTGGATTACGGCTTTCTACTACTGACGCAGACAACGATGACATGGCTGCTGCTCTATCACCTACTCGAGGCACCACACCGTTACACGACCCAGAGCCTGCTCATGAGCTAGCTTCTGCACCTATTGGGTCAGCTTGATGTTACACCTGCTAAACCTACATCTTTGCTTGACCATGACCTTGTTTCTTTTTGGTCTACCAGACATTGCACCCCTTATATCTGACTCAGTACCTGCACAGATGATATCCTTATTGGTTGAAACGTATGTTCCTGCACCTCCAACCGCTAATGTTTCTCCTATAAAGACCGACGTCCATTGCGCCGACATGCCTATCGCTTTCATTCAAGACATACCCGCACCACGGGAAGGTACTCCAGACCAGAAACCGCGTAACGATCCCAATGGCTACAACAGCATTTTCTACAGGCCGCACCAATTGCTACTTTCACCTCTACAACGCTGGACAAGCCATTTCGCTGGTTCCTATGCTACACTATGCTGATTTTAGACCCTTGTCATCCCTCACATTATGGAGGCTACACACGGAATGAGTGCTCCCGTAACAACAGCTACAGTTTGATGATATAAGTCGCAAAGTTTTGGAGCTTGAGTTGACACCACAACCTTCACCCTGTTTATTGCCAGTATACTTTAATCCTTCACAATTACCAAAGACTTCTTTTACACTCTCATCTGTTGCGATAACGCCTTTCCCAGGTTTTCTTTTGATGCTCGTTCCTTTACTATCGAGCGACAAATTAGTTGATTACTTCGACGTATACACAAGTTCGCGGAGGAGTTCACGCACATTAACAGTTTGCTTTTCTTTCCACCTCCACCGGTATAATGGTTTCGGGATTATGCGGATTGCACTACGTTTGGGTAAAGACACTAATGATAAGCCGGGATTGTGGAGACTTTTAAAGGCCACTTCAGACTATGTGATTTTGATACACTGATATACTTATTGGACAAGGGTAGGGTGACCCTGTGTCCCTCTTGATGTGATACGCTTCGATAGACGATACAATCGTGGTCGGAGGATAATGAGAGCCTAATCATCATAAAACATGCGACAATACTTTGTGACCAATGACCAACGAAAGCTCAGTCGCTATGTCTTTGTCAAGCACATTATTAACCTATTTGTGTGTGCTATAATTATAATGCTACGTGCTTACTTGCTATGCTCTCATTAAACATGATTACCAAATTACTTGGTTATGCTACGATTACACTATTACTTGATTGGTTGGTATGATGAGCTATTATGTGTATGTACTTATAACCACTAAACTACTATATGCGCTCCCTGAACAATAAGACCTGACCTAACCGACCTTCTTCTAGGAAGATGTCGACTCAAGGGAACGTCAATACCAACGACCTTCCGCCAACATCGACGGCACGACTACAAGATCGCATCTCACAGGCCATTGCACAGCTCAAGGCCCTTTGCTCCGAACACAGCAAGGGCTGCACCTACAAGCAGTTCTTGGACCACAAACCTCGAGAATTTGACGGCACTGGGGGTGCCTTAGCCTTCATGCGCTGGGTTGAGAAGACGGATTATGTTTTACGATTGAGCAAATGTGACCCCGAACATCAGGTCATGTATATAGCTGGATGGGGCTCTGTCATGGTGGAACCTTCAGGTCCAAACAATGGGCGAGGCCGCTGCGTATGCTTTGATGTGGGACGAACTGAAAGATCTGATGCGTAGGAGATATTGCTCGAGGGCAGAAGTTCAGAAGTTGGAAACTGAACTGTGGAACTTGAAAATGGAAGGACCAAAGATAGCTGAGTATGTGCAGAGATTTAACGACTTATCACAAGTTGCTACGCTCCTGGTGGGACCAGAGTTTAAGAGAGTCGAACGTTTCATAGGGGGATTGGCACCTCAGATTCTAAGCCTGGTTGTCACACCCCGACCACGTAGAACATACAAAATGTGGCGGAAATGTCGGGGAGTGTTGTAACAGAATTAATTGTTTCAAATCCATGGCAATTGAAGTTTCGTTTTATTGATTAAAAGTGTTACAATGTCTTAAGAAACAAATAAATACAACATAATTAACTAGTCTTGCATCTTTTATTGTCACTAAAGCCCAAGTCTGCCTATGTGTATCTTGATCATCTTATGCAACAGCTCCTGAAAAACACATGTGAAAATAGGTACGTCAGCATAAAAATGCCTGTGAGATACATAGGTTTTGTGAAAATAGGTTTCATGACTTATGTTTGAGAAAATGTTTAGTCATGAACCTTGTAATTTGCTTTGTTTTGTAAATCATTTGAAAATCGATAAGATCAGATGATATGTATAAATAATGTATGGTTAAATGAATAACCATGTAAAATGAGTTTGTATTAGATAAGTTGTTTGTAAATCAATGTATTGTGAAAAGTATGTTATTTGTATAAAATGTTATATGTATCAAACTAAAATGATTCAAATAACGATACGATATGTAATACCATACAAACACTTATATATAGGAAGTACCAGCGGCGTATCCACCATGCTTGTATCATATTACACACGCATCGTTACTTAATCACTTGATCAAACCAAACCATTAAGATGTAAAATGTTCATGTCTAATGTAAATCATGTAATATGTATCCAAAATGTAAGCCTGTGATGAATAACAAATGTACTAAGTACGCGACAATAGACATACGTAGTATGTGACCTGTACTACGTATACAACAATAGACATACGTAGCATGTGACGTGTACTACGTATACAACAATAGACATACGTAGCATGTGACCTGTACTACGTATACAACAATAGACATACGTAGCATGAGACGTGTACTACGTATACAACAATAGACATACGTAGCATGTGACCTGTACTACGTATACAACAATAGACATACGTAGCATGTGACCTGTACTACGTATACAACAATAGACATACGTAGCATGTGACCTGTACTACGTATACAACAATAGACATACGTAGCATGTGACCTGTACTACGTATACAACAATAGACATACGTAGCATGTAATGTAATGTAAAATGATGTACTAAGTAATGCACACAATGGGCATACCTAGCATAAGATGTAATAAAATCATGTACTATAATGTACTAACGAACATAGCAGGTATATAATGTGTAAACAGGAAAGCATGAAAGTAACAAGTAGGCACATGTGTTTCACCCCAAAACAGTTTGGAAAACAGTAAAAGAGGGGTCTATGTACTCACTTGAGATTGCTCAGTAGTCCTTGAGTAACAACCAAACAATGCTAGAAATCGCGGATATCAAACGGCACCTAATATAGGTAACTATGTTAATAAACCGGACCTAAATCGGAAGATCTGATAGAATGAGGGTTCGTAAACCAAACGAGTATAGAGACTCGTGTCATATGGTTTAACAAAGCCTACATACTAAATGAAACCTTAATCTAAGAGCTTACGACCCATTACGACCCGTTTAGGTAGCTTATGCTACTTTAACGCGTCGTTCGCGTGAAACGCGTTCGGACCGCTTAACTAGTCCTATGACAAGTGTTATATGCCTAAACATGTTACATAATTAGTTATGTGACAAAAGTTTAGGTTACATATGCTTAATTACCAATTATACATGAAAAGGGTATTCTGGTAATTTACCTAAGGCATATAAACTACCTATCATACAACTACTCAAACGATGTGACCATAGGGTATAACCTCGGAAGGTTATTCCCTACCTACTATGGTCACCTATTGTATTTGGTCGGATCCTAATGATCGACCAAATGGGTCGGGTTCGAAGGTTTAAGCGTTTTATTAGATCGCTTACCCTACGACCCTAGACAACGTGGTAATCAGTAGGCATAGTCCCAAGGGACTATGACCAACGTGATTACACTCACGTTGCGAAGTTCAAACGAACTTCGCATTGACCATAAACTGGTCAACGCAGAAAGTCAAACAAAGTTTGACTTTCAGACTCGAAAGACTCGAAAAGCAATAAAAGAACGAAAGAATACTTACGAAGGGTCCCCGAATGCTAATCTCGATCCAAGAACTCAGGTATGAAACAATGGTTTCAACTTAGAGCTCTCAAATCCAGATTCTTGTGAGAAATGAGGTTGGGGTGGATGGGTATTTATAGGAATACCCGAACCGTTAGGATCATTTCATGGAAACCGTGCTCGAATCCCATGCGTACACTTGTCGGAAACTCATGGTGATTAAAAATGGGTCTAAATGAGCTGAATGTGCAGTTGAGAATGTGTGGGTGAGGATCAAACAGCTGGAATCTGCTGACTGTTTGATATTATCTGATCAGAGAGTCGGACGCGGGCCGCCTAAGATTTAGGCTTGGGCTCACGCGGGCTGCCTAGCTCTTCAGATCAGAAAACAAGTTTCAGAAATGACAGTTTTGGTCCCTGCACGTGTTTAAGGCCATTCCCGACACTTCCAAGGCCCGTAAAGCCAACTTTAAGGCCCTAAAATGATGCCTAAACATTGTGGACATGAAACATGCTCAGAAATATGTCGGATGTTGGTTCGTTTGGCCGTACGAACGCGATGTTCGCTTAATTACGACGGAATGCGCATAAGCGCGAAAAACGATCCAAAATGCGCGACGAATGGATTTTTCTCATGCCAAACACTAAAACATAATATAGTCATGCTTACATAAATTTTTGGATGTCCGGATGTATTCAGAACGTGAGTTATGCGCAAAAGTGCAAACTTGTGCACTTTTTGACACTTTTAGTCCCTGAATGATCCAAAAGTTTATTTTAGCATACCGAACCCCTCAAAGACTATTTCTAAGCTATGTAAAGGATATTTATGGTATGTTTAACTTATGGTCATGTTCCGGAATGTCTGTTACAGTTCAAATTGGCATACTTTCGCAGTTTTTCAAATTTAGTCCCTGTAAGCGAATAAACTAGATTTTGCCATACCAAAGCCTTCAAAACTTATTTCTAAGTTATGTAAAGGTTAATTAAGGTATGTTAAGCCTATTTCACTATTCCGGAGTGTTTGTTGCATTAAACTGGTTATATTTACGCATCAGTGCGCGTATAACCCTCCAGAAAGCGATTTAGAGCTTGAAATCGAACAAGAATCGATATGTGCAAACGATACACATATTTTTACAAATCCCAAGTATGAAATACAATATTTCATTGGTTTGGCATTTGTTTGATAGTTGAAGTGACACAGGTGTCACAGTCTCCCCTACTTTAGGAAATTTCGTCCCGAAATTTATTCGTAGGAGTCTATTTGTGACTTTGTGTTAAATAACCATCAAAGATGAACAAGGCATAATCCTGTAATTTCTCTTTAACGAACATTTTTCAGAAATGAAAAATGAACGGAGTTATTTTCAACAAGCATTATTCAGAAACAAAAATGAACAGAATAAGTCATTTTCCACAACATCTGCAGAAACGAAAATGAACAGAATAAGTCATTTTCCACAACATCTTCAGAAACAAAAATGAACAGAATAAGTCATTTTCCACAACATCTTCAGAAACAAAAATGAACAGAATAAGTCATTTTCCACAACATCTTCAGAAACAAAAATGAACAGAACGAACTCTAGACACATGACAAAACTCGCTGTGGTTTCCGTGCACTGAATTTCATAATTATGTATGCATCCATAATTACGCAATTCCTTGCATAGTCCGCACAATTTGTTTGTAATGTGAAGGGGAGGAAAAATCAAACCTGTGATGAGTGTGACTAAACTACCATAGGGTCCTTTTAATTAGATCGACAAAGGATCCTTTTAAATTAGGCCACCAATGAGTCCTTTCAGCTATATCATCACATGATATTCCTAACCAGATTTTTGGATCAATCTGTTTACCTAGACCACTCAGGGGTCTAATTATGGAATGGTACAATATAATCCAAGGGTCTTTACTATTACGTACAAGCCCATTGAGGATTTAATATAGTACCTTTGGATATCCTACTATGAATTCCTTATACGAAGATATGGAAGATTCTACGAGGGTTTGGATAACAAGAATTTGGATCACACGAAAACATTAAAGAGAACACATAAGCACAAAATCACATAGTTGTTTAACTTGTTTATTAATTTGTCATTTTTGGACGCGGATACTTAAAGCACACCAGGAATCCAATTCGTGGATTTCATTTGGCACTTTAATCATTTCAAGAATCTATCTATGAAGATAGGATAATCTTAAAAGGAATTCGGCTTTGTCCTTATTGAATTGTGATGTACGTATTGAATCATACAAAGAATTCAATTAAGGACTCTGATGAATGATACCCATCCACAAGGATCTAATTATGAGGATAGAAAGATCCTACATGGATTTTTGGAGTTTGTGTAACGGGAGGTGTTCCGACACCTTGCACTAGGCATGCTTACGTCGATACACAAGGTAGAAAGTTCATGAGGTTGAGGCGCCAGATATGTCAAGCGACATATGAAGCAGAGTTTGAAGGTTGAGCAGCAGTAGGATTTGTAACAGCTTTGCTTTGGATTGCAAAGCGGCACATGTTAACCAAATGTCTCCATCGTCCACCGTGGGTACATTTGAAATAGGGTATTTGGTTCGGATAATGGCAGTGGTATTAATTGCACCAAGGAACAGTTCCCTTTATACAGCTTCATCCCTGAGACAAGTCATGGGGATAGCTAAATCATCGGTCCTCTGGAGTATGACGCCTATTTGCTGGGTAGTTGCAGCACCTGGTTCGGACATTGTTGTTGCGATGAAGAAGCATCTTGAAGATAACGAAAGGCATAGGAGGAAACAAACGAAAGATAGTCAAAAGAGAATAACAACACATGAAGATTGTGACCATTTGTTTGTTACCAAAGGCAAACAAATGAGATGGTGACTAATCAAAGTAAATGGGTCAATATAATGTATCGCGAAGACATGCTCGCCTATAAGTGAACACTCATCCCAAGAATTCCCAGGTAAGCACAACTGGTCTCGCGTCTGATGAGATGTATACGAAGTGCTTGCCTAGACAGAAAACCCAGAATACAGGCATTCACCCTTCCAGTTTGCACGTGTTCACATTATTAAAAACCCAAAACCTTGACGAGATTTTGAAAACTCAAAGGGGTTCAAAACCATATAATAGAGAGTTCAAAACCTTACAATAGAGGGTTCAAAACCTAGTAATCAATCATCCTAGAACAGATGATTAGTTTTCGAAGCGGTTTTGAAATTTATGTTCTTGTTGTGGTCGTCGCCTAAGGATAGGTGACGGTATTGTTTTATGACTAAACGCAAGTAAACTCGCGTTAGGGTCCTAAGAAGGTTATAGACTAGGTCAAAGCATTACTAATAACCTAATTCCCTATAACCATTGGCTCTGATACCATCTTTTCTGTCACACCCCGACCACGTAGAACATACAAAACGTGGCGGAAATGTCGGGGAGTGTTGTAACAGAATTAATTGTTTCAAATCTATGGCAATTGAAGTTTCGTTTTATTGATTAAAAGTGTTACAATGTCTTAACAAACAAATAAATACAACATAATTAACTAGTCTTGCATCTTTTATTGTCACTAAAGCCCAAGTCTGCCTATGTGTATCTTGATCATCTTATGCAACAGCTCCTGAAAAACACATGTGAAAATAGGTACGTCAGCATAAAAATGCCTGTGAGATACATAGGTTTTGTGAAAATAGGTTTCATGACTTATGTTTGAGAAAATGTTTAGTCATGAACCTTGTAATTTGCTTTGTTTTGTAAATCATTTGAAAATCGATAAGATCAGATGATATGTATAAATAATGTATGGTTAAATGAATAACCATGTAAAATGAGTTTGTATTAGATAAGTTGTTTGTAAATCAATGTATTGTGAAAAGTATGTTATTTGTATAAAATGTTATATGTATCAAACTAAAATGATTCAAATAACGATACGATATGTAATACCATACAAACACTTATATATAGGAAGTACCAGCGGCGTATCCACCATGCTTGTATCATATTACACACGCATCGTTACTTAATCACTTGATCAAACCAAACCATTAAGATGTAAAATGTTCATGTCTAATGTAAATCATGTAATATGTATCCAAAATGTAAGCCTGTGATGAATAACAAATGTACTAAGTACGCGACAATAGACATACGTAGTATGTGACCTGTACTACGTATACAACAATAGACATACGTAGCATGTGACGTGTACTACGTATACAACAATAGACATACGTAGCATGTGACCTGTACTACGTATACAACAATAGACATACGTAGCATGAGACGTGTACTACGTATACAACAATAGACATACGTAGCATGTGACCTGTACTACGTATACAACAATAGACATACGTAGCATGTGACCTGTACTACGTATACAACAATAGACATACGTAGCATGTGACCTGTACTACGTATACAACAATAGACATACGTAGCATGTGACCTGTACTACGTATACAACAATAGACATACGTAGCATGTAATGTAATGTAAAATGATGTACTAAGTAATGCACACAATGGGCATACCTAGCATAAGATGTAATAAAATCATGTACTATAATGTACTAACGAACATAGCAGGTATATAATGTGTAAACAGGAAAGCATGAAAGTAACAAGTAGGCACATGTGTTTCACCCCAAAACAGTTTGGAAAACAGTAAAAGAGGGGTCTATGTACTCACTTGAGATTGCTCAGTAGTCCTTGAGTAACAACCAAACAATGCTAGAAATCGCGGATATCAAACGGCACCTAATATAGGTAACTATGTTAATAAACCGGACCTAAATCGGAAGATCTGATAGAATGAGGGTTCGTAAACCAAACGAGTATAGAGACTCGTGTCATATGGTTTAACAAAGCCTACATACTAAATGAAACCTTAATCTAAGAGCTTACGACCCATTACGACCCGTTTAGGTAGCTTATGCTACTTTAACGCGTCGTTCGCGTGAAACGCGTTCGGACCGCTTAACTAGTCCTATGACAAGTGTTATATGCCTAAACATGTTACATAATTAGTTATGTGACAAAAGTTTAGGTTACATATGCTTAATTACCAATTATACATGAAAAGGGTATTCTGGTAATTTACCTAAGGCATATAAACTACCTATCATACAACTACTCAAACGATGTGACCATAGGGTATAACCTCGGAAGGTTATTCCCTACCTACTATGGTCACCTATTGTATTTGGTCGGATCCTAATGATCGACCAAATGGGTCGGGTTCGAAGGTTTAAGCGTTTTATTAGATCGCTTACCCTACGACCCTAGACAACGTGGTAATCAGTAGGCATAGTCCCAAGGGACTATGACCAACGTGATTACACTCACGTTGCGAAGTTCAAACGAACTTCGCATTGACCATAAACTGGTCAACGCAGAAAGTCAAACAAAGTTTGACTTTCAGACTCGAAAAGCAATAAAAGAACGAAAGAATACTTACGAAGGGTCCCCGAATGCTAATCTCGATCCAAGAACTCAGGTATGAAACAATGGTTTCAACTTAGAGCTCTCAAATCCAGATTCTTGTGAGAAATGAGGTTGGGGTGGATGGGTATTTATAGGAATACCCGAACCGTTAGGATCGTTTCATGGAACCCGTGCTCGAATCCCATGCGTACACTTGTCGGAAACTCATGGTGACTAAAAATGGGTCTAAATGAGCTGAATGTGCAGTTGAGAATGTGTGGGCGAGGATCAAACAGCTGGAATCTGCTGACTGTTTGATATTATCTTATCAGAGAGTTGGACGCGGGCCGCCTAAGATTTAGGCTTGGGCTCACGTGGGCCGCCTAGCTCTTCAGATCAGAAAACAAGTTTCAGAAATGACAGTTTTGGTCCCTGCACGTGTTTAAGGCCATTCCCGACACTTCCAAGGCCCGTAAAGCCAACTTTAAGGCCCTAAAATGATGCCTAAACATTGTGGACATGAAACATGCTCAGAAATATGTCGGATGTTGGTTCGTTTGGCCGTACGAACGCGATGTTCGCTTAATTACGACGGAATGCGCATAAGCGCGAAAAACGATCCAAAATGCGCGACGAATGGATTTTTCTCATGCCAAACACTAAAAAATAATATAGTCATTCTTACATAAATTTTTGGATGTCCGGATGTATTCAGAACGTGAGTTATGCGCAAAAGTGCAAACTTGTGCACTTTTTGACACTTTTAGTCCCTGAATGATCCAAAAGTTTATTTTAGCATACCGAACCCCTCAAAGCCTATTTCTAAGCTATGTAAAGGATATTTATGGTATGTTTAACTTATGTTCATGTTCCGGAATGTCTGTTACAGTTCAAATTGGCATACTTTCGCAGTTTGTCAAATTTAGTCCCTGTAAGCGAATAAACTAGATTTTGCCATACCAAAGCCTTCAAAACTTATTTCTAAGTTATGTAAAGGTTACTTAAGGTATGTTAAGCCTATTTCACTATTCCGGAGTGTTTGTTGCATTAAACTGGTTATATTTACGCATCAGTGCGCGTATAACCTTCCAGAAAGCGATTTAGAGCTTGAAATCGAACAAGAATCGATATGTGCAAACGATACACATATTTTTACAAATCCCAAGTATGAAATACAATATTTCATTGGTTTGGAATTTGTTTGATGGTTGAAGTGACACAGGTGTCACACTGGTAACAGCGTCTAAACCTTCAACGATCACCGAGGCTATCGATATAAGCGTGGCGCTCACTGAAGAAGCGATTAGACAAGGAAAATTTTCCACTTCGGAAGAGAAAAATGAGACTCCTGTAGAGCCCTCTGGAGATAACAAGAGAAAGCTTGCGAATTTCAAGAAGGTTACTCGGGCCAATAACAAAAAGAAGGCCAAAAAGGGAAAGGATTACAAGGGTATCCTACCAAAGTGCGACAATTGTTTACGTTTTCATGTCGGGCGATGCAAATATGGAAAATGTGATAACTGTGGTAAGAGGGGGCATCCTAAAGAAACTTGTTGGAAAAATACTGAACATAGTAATGGAGGCCAAGATGGTAGTGAGAATCGCGAAGGAAACAACAACAATGACAATTACCAAGGTAGAATGAGCGATAAGCAGAAACGTGCTCGAGGATGTTTAAACTGTGGAAGCAAAAAGCATTTAAGAAGATATTGCCCTAAAAACAATCAGGCACAAGGATGAAAGCTCCCCACCGGAGCTAGGGAGACACGCCAGGGATTCAAGCATGGATATCGGTACATCCCGAATTACTCAATGTTATGCATCTGTATTACCAAATGTTGTTGCAAATTTTACGATTCGCACCTCTAGGGTTCGGGAGTATAATTGGTTTAAGTAGCAAGTAAGTAGATATTCCAGTACCCATTAGAACTAGCTTAGGGGAAGCTAGTGGAAGCTAACACAGTAACTGGAGGTGACAAAATAAAAATCGGAGAGCGCAAGTTTACGATTGATCTACTGCCAGTTGAGCTGGGAAGCTTCGGCGAGGTAATTAGGGCGGATTAGTTGCCAAGCGGTCGAGCGGAGGTTGATATCCGCACCTCGATTGACGAATGAAGGAACGATCGTGACTCATGAAGCGGGATACGCCTTTGCAAATTACAAATTGCTCGAAGGCACGAAGAATATTGCACAAAGGATGTGTTGCATTCTTGGCTCATGTCGGGGACAAGAGGAGCCGAAGAATCAAAGCGTGAAGATATTCCTACGATAAGGAAATATCCTAAGGTCTTCCTCAAAGACTTGTCAGAATTATCTACTCAACGATTAGTCGAATTGCGCGTCTATTTGATTCCAGGCGTCGCGCCTATAATCGACGCATCTTAGCGACTTACATCTTCGGAGATGCAAGGATTGACAGTGTAGTTTCAGTAGTAGATAGAGAAGGAAGATAACAGACCAAAATTCTCTTTTGGGTAACCTCAGTTCCACTCATCAAGAAAAAGGACGATGACTTTCAAATGATCGGAAGTCGGACGAGCTAGCCAACCAGGATCGGTGGCTCTTGCTAAGGATTGACGAATTACTTATTTGACTAACTGTGAGGGTCCGACTACCATTACACGACGAATCGACGATCGAGGGTCATTGGCGGTAAATTCAGTAAGGAGGTATACCGAGGAAAAATTGTGGGACAACGACTTGTTCTTAGACGTACACAAAAATAGTGCTTCCTACACAATGCCCAAACCAGTCTACGCGGGATACGAAATCTGGAGGATTTAGAAAACATATATTTAGGACCTTTGTGAACCCAGGTCCAAACTCGTAAGGGTTTTTATTTAGGAACCATATCTGTCAACTAAATCAACCATCATTAACCTGGCGCATATGCCAGTTCCGTTGACCAAACAGAGAGTACTTGGATTTCTTTCACTTCTGGCGAGTAGATGTTTGCATCTCTACTCCCCTTAATGGTAGTTGCATCACATTAATTTTCTCGCTGAGAGCGAACGCACATTTGCTTCGATAGCTGGTCATTTCATCACTTTAGCAGATACTCGTTGTTCCTTTTCTAGGAAACTTACCTGACATACATGCATCATGCTACGCATGTGATTTCGTTTTGAATAAACACTTCATTGGAATTTACATATCATTTTGCTAAACCTAATTGCTAATTCTTGATTCGAGTGACCTACATTATTGTTGTTGTTGGCTCTTTTGTTACCAAGCCAACGCACTTTCTTGAAACCACTTTCTTTCAAGTTACAGTCATGGTTTATTTTTGCTACCATGCCGAGAATTCCTTTGTTGATTCATACGTTTATTGTCAGGTTACGTTGAAACCAAGTTCAATTGCTTGAACTTATCCAGTTCACAGGATTAATTTGAAACGCTATTTGATGTATTGGGAGCATCATATTCAACTATTTTTGCAGAGATTCTTTCATTTCAAGTCGTAGTAGATTTGGTTGGTCTACGACTCCACTAAAACGTTTGATTTGTCTCGATACCTTGCGGTGATATTTTCACAAAATTGAAGCTTGCTAATTTGATTACTCACTTCGTATACGAAATTCAATTCCCTATTTAGTTGTTAACAATCCATTTTGGATCTTCACGATCAAAGCGGTCTCAACACAATTGTGTGTTAAGGCAACGGTACATATATTCATTTCATAAGCACAATGTACCTCCTAACGATTCTTTCGTTGTCAATCAAATGCCTTGCGATACTCATTACTTTTCATCTTCGATTGGAAACAGTGGTCCTTTGATGTTCTGTATTAAATTGGAAACTCTATAACATGGTATAAATCAAATCTTCAGATTGTCTCAGTACACTTTCATTTGATTTCAAACGTGGTGAACTTGTTCAGTCA
Source organism: Helianthus tuberosus (assembly GCA_030545235.1). Lineage (NCBI taxonomy): Eukaryota > Viridiplantae > Streptophyta > Magnoliopsida > Asterales > Asteraceae > Helianthus > Helianthus tuberosus. Next base: position 94,935,602 of record CM060388.1, read on the forward strand.
CCACTATTATTGGATAATGCCATTACGACACCTTGTGGTGTCATCATAAACTTGTAGCTTGTGCTAATCATGGTCAACCGTTTTACACGAGGCCACACATACTTTCGTTTGATTTATCATTTAAACATTTCTGATGCAACTACGAATCAAGACAATGATACACCAGATTCACTTGTATTTCATTCGGTGTATTTTCACAATTCGAGAATGTCAACACACAAATCCTTACCATTTACTTATTCAAAGGTTGACATGTCATTTTCATCTCCAAGTTGTTGATTTTGAGTTCATATAGCGGATGCTATGGCTTGTGGAAACTCGTTTGCATTTTTCGACCAATCATTTGAGAATCTTATTAGTCAAATCTCCTCTTTTTGTGGAACCCTGCTGCTGGATTACAATAGACTATACGTACTGTACCTTTGACATCAAATGCTAAAAGCACATACCTTTTGACCATAGGGTTCGGGTTGTCATGTATTCTTTCACTCACCTCATGTAGGTAAGGTTTGATTCAGTCGGCAATTATCTGCCTCGGAATTATTCGTGTATATATACATGTGTGACGTAACCATCAGGAGTTAAGGTAGTACAAATTTCGAGGACGAAATTTTCTTAACGGGGGGAGAATGTGACAACCCTCAAAATTACAGGTATTGTACAAATTAATTAATCTTAATTACGTGCTTAATGATTGTGCTTGATTACAACTGACAATTTAAACTGCTCTATGATTCTATATCATATGTACATGCATGATATTTCATACAGTCACTCCATTCATTACACATCAACATTAGTTACATACTTGATGCACACAGCACAGTTAACACACTGAATCGGTTGATTCAGAAATAATGCTGACAATGCCAGCACATAGACAGACAGTGTTATTATGGCCAGTATGAGCCAGGGATAGGGTACTACACTGGTTTGTAGTGTAGGGAAGTGAGGACCATGAGACTGCGTCATTAGGTGATAGATATAGTGTCGGGAAGTGCCTAAAACACACTTTAAATACAGAATTCTGCATTCTTTTATAAAATTCAGCATTTTATTATACCAGTAGAATACACAAACATGGCAGAGTGGTCCTGTATACTTTCCTAAGTTCCAGGAATGATATCGTTACAAAAAGATGCATAAAAGACACTATACGGTACAATTTAACACTTTAACGGAACGATACGTAACCGAACAACCGGACATTACCCGGGACACTAAATTTTTGTCAATGACATTGTTTTACTATTTCTGGCTAGTCATGGTACCCGTTTGCCTTAACACCCATTAAAAATCATTTCACTACACTTATAAGTCCATACTTGCAATTTAACTACCTAGTTACCTTTTGATCACAATTTTTACAATTTACCCCCCCCCCCCAACCGAATTTTTCAGCCAAATCATTACATATATTTTGTTGAGATTTTGATTCTTGTAATTCATGACTCTAGGGTGGCTCATGGATTCCAAGATGTGTAAGAGCATCTCTACATGCATTGGTCAATTGGGATCACTCATCATTGCAAATCTACACTCTCTCACTCACTCCCTTCCCCTATTCCGGCCCCTCATAACCGAAATCACCACCATCACTTGCACACTCTCTATCTTCTTCACTACAAGTTCTCATTCCAAGCTTTGAAGTTCCTCCATAGAAGTGCAAGTTGAAGAGCTCTCAAGAAGGCCTTGTTCAAGCCTTTATCACCATCCTTCCTCTTCATCTTTATTCTAGATTTCTACCCTAGCCTTGTGCTAGTAGTAAGTCCCTTCACACCCTTGTTTCATCTTGTTCCTTTGTTATGTTATGCGGTAGGATGTTAATGTTCAAATCACTAAACTAAAACACTAAAAGATGAACATAGAACCTTACATAAAAACCATACATAAGAAGTTTGCATAAAGAGGTTGTCGGGTTGGATTAGGGTTGGTTAAAGCATGCATAAGGTTGAATCATTAAATCATTGATAAACCATGGTTAGGACCCTTGTTGATGCATTTTTAGTAACTTTTACATTGTAAACAGCATGCTGATTGGTATTTCCAGCCAACTTCAACAGGCTGTAACTGGGTCATTTTAAATCGAAAAACTGAATTTCTGGAGTCTAAATTATGTATTTTTGAACAACCGATCAAATGGCACTGGAATCGTAACTTTTCGAGGTCGTTTACTATTTTTAAAGAACTGTTTTTAGACAGCAGCTCAAGCTGCAATTTTTCTGCTGAAAAAGTGTGTTGTATTCAGAGTCATAACTCGAAACCTGAGTAGAATCAGCTCATGGGATTTTTACTGTAGATGGTCACCGTTGTTTCCGTGATCCTCCAACTGGAATTTCGTCGATCGGGCTTACGGTTAATTTTTAGTGAATTTTTCCGTAGACTGCAATCAGAAAGCAACAAATCTGATTGCAGTCGGGTAAATAATTTTTTATATAATATTGGTAATGAACTAGGGCCCGATATTTTTACACAATAAAAACTGGAACGTTTACGGCATTCTGCGAAAATTTGGGAATTTTTGGAGAAGGCTAACTATTTTATTAAAATGGTCGAAAACAGTTCAGTTTTGATTAATAAAGGTGAAATGGCGTATGTAGTTTATTGCATGTCCGATGGTCGGGTTGGTTATGTGGGGACAATCTACGGGATTTATGTAAAAGAAAATGATATGCTATTAAGCATGGACACCCCTATTTACAAAGGAGACTATGGCGAACTTTCCCAAAAATCCTAACACTTAGTAAATATTTTCTGGACAAGTATATTCTAGACTATGTTTTTCAAGCATAAAACTCTCCATAATTTTCATAACAAAATACGGAGTATCGGATGTTGGTTTTATACAGGAATATGGTTAAATATGTATTCTCTAAAATGGGACTTAAAAATATAATTCCAATACGAACAGACATATGTAAAATATCCCATCCTTGGGAAGGAAATACGAATACACAAGTATGAGAAGTATTATTACTAAAATATTGAAGACACTTTAAAACGTAACTCAAAGGCACTAATCAATACTAAGACAAGGCACGAACCGTTCGTCTAATAGACGTTAGACCATTGTAGGTAGTCGTGTTTGCTGAGGAGATTTGGGTTACGAGTACTGAAGACGCAATACAGTGAGTTCATGTCCCCCTTTTCTCTTAACTGTTTTCAGTTTTATACTTCGGGGGTGAAATACATGTTACAATTATTTACAGACATTTACAGACATTTATTTACATGGTATGGTTAGCTTAAGGAGGGTTTTTACTACGCGCTCGTGTGAGTGGTGGGCATGACACTTAAGGCCATTAATCCTCGTTGTTAGGACCGAGGTACATTAGTGATAGATCTATTTGGGTGTAGCGAGCCCCACTCCTGAGCCCGCTTAGTGGACCAGGCAGTGACTAAGTGCCCGACGCACAAATCCGCTAGGTTTGAGTCTTCCTGCATCACTTCGCACATACCATTGGCTTTGCAACCCAATGGTGGTCTCTTTTTCCTTAATTGCTACATACCAGGGATTTTCATACTTACAGACATATTACAAAGGTTTATACATACTCACTTACACATGAACTCGCTCAACTTTTGTTGATTTTTCAAACTACATGTATTTCAGGAAACTAATGGATCTGGCACGGTATGCACGTCTTTTCAAGCTGCGTTTGAATAAAGAAGTCATCCAGGGTTGTAGGGTTTAGAAGGTGTAACCTCTACCTGGACGGGTTACATATCTCTAAACCTAGTTTTGTTTAAGGTCTTTACTAAGTTTTTATGAACTCAATTAAGCAAGTCAAGGTTTGTAACTTATTTTGGGATTGATGTTTTGAGACAAGTATAATATGGAATTTTTCTAAACTTTATTAATGGATGAACATCTCATGTTTTTACCATATAGCATTGTTATGATTGATTGCTATGGTATTAAGAGGTCACACCAATAACCCACGCTTCCGCAAAAGTCAGGGTGTGACACGCTTAGACTTTCGAACCCGACCCGTTTGGTCGATCATTAGGATCCGACCAAACATACTTTGTGACCATAGTTGTATAGGGAATAACCCACTGAGGTTATACCTTATGGTCATTTAGTTTGGTTAGTTATTTGTTAAGTCGTTTATATGCCCTTTAAAAATGACCAAAATGCCCTTTTGCGCATAACTTCATTTTCAACATATGTAATAAAACTTTTGACATCTAAATTGATTTAATAACATTTTTAAACATATTTGGGCATATAAGACTTAACATATGACATAAATAACCATCCGACCTCATATTTACGCAAACAACACGTTAAAGTAGCTTAAACTACCTTAACGAGTCGAAACGAGTCAAAAGCACTTAGGGTAACCTTCTAATCAGAATGTTAAGTCTATTAAATCCTGCCATATGAGTTCCGATACTCATTTGATTTATAGAACTTCATTCTATCCTATCCTCCGATTTAGGATCCGATTATTAACATAGTTATCTATATTAGGTGCCATTTGATTCTGTGATCCTTCGAGCTTTATTTAGTCTTAATTCCAAGACTATTAAGCAATCTCAAGTTAGTACATAGTCCGCTCTTTTACATTTTGCAAATATTTTGGGGCGATACAGATGTGCCTATATGTTACTTTCATGTTAGTACACATATAGTACATGATTTCAATTATGTTTTGCTATGTATGTTGACTGAGCATGCTAGCACATTGATTTCAAAAATACTTTTGCGGCATATATTTACTCAGCATATGAGCACATTGATTTACATTGCATTTTTTCTATATATGTTGACTGAGCATGCTAGCACATTGATTTCATGGACATTTCTACTTCGTATGTTTACTTAGCATACTTAGTACATGGTTTTTACATGACATGCTTACATTGGTTATGACATTTGGTATGTTTAACGGGACAAGAATACATTCATTAACACTGATCACGCTGCTCGGTAGTATGTAATGGTACTATAGGACTTGACAAATCCCGTTCCTCACTTCCTAGGTTTGTTTGGAAGTAGGGAATGACAGAATCCGAATACATTTTTGATATGCAATAAACACAACCAAATAAATGTTCATATCAAATAAAGCATTGGTTTTGCATAACATAACTTTTGATTTAAACTCTGGTTTATTCAAAGACATTGTTTTGTACATGACATTTGATTATACATGACATTATACATATGGTTTGAGTAAAGACTTTTTATTCACCATACAAGACATTTGATTATACAAGACATGGTTTATACCTGACATTGTGACATTATACATTGTTTACACATGACATTTGACATTGGTTTAAACAAGATATTTTTTATAGTTATTAATAAGTGATTTAAATAATGAGGCGTGTGTTATTAAAAGCATGGTGGATACGCCGTTGGTACTTCCTATATATAAGTGTTTTTATTATATTACATATCGTAGCGTTATCTAAACCACTTCAAAAAAGACAAAGACATGACACATTTTATATAAATGACACATTTTTCACAAGACATTGTTTTACAAATGACATATTTTATACAAATTCATTTTTGTTTGGTTAATTATTTAACCATATATCATTCTTTTATATCATCTGATTTTCATATTGATTTTCACATGATTTTATAAAAGAAAACATTTTATAAGGTTCATGACTACTTTTCGTTAAACATTTATTTTAACCTTCAAGTCATGAATCATTCATCAACAAAACCTATGTATCTCACATGCATTTTTATGCTGACGTACCTATTTTCACATGTGCTTTCAGGAGCTAATGTTTGAGGTTGATCATGCTACACTTAGGCGGACTCGGGCCTTAGTGACTTAAACTATGAAAGACAGTTTAATTCATTTTATGTTTCCGTTATTTCCAAGATAATGCAAACATTAATTCTAATAAAACCAAACTTTAAATACCATGTGTTGTGAAACAATAATTCTATTACTCCACTCCCCGACGTTTCCGCAGCGGTTTGTTGTTTTACGCGGTCGGGGTGTGACATCCTGCAACTCTCCAGGTGCAAGACGATATGGGGCATGAGCAATCGGGGCTGCTCCTGGTGTAAGATCAATCTGAAATTCCACCTGGTGGTGTGGAGGTAAACCTGGAAGCTCTTCGAGAAACACATCAGGAAATTCACAAACAACCGGTAAATCTTCAACCTTTTTTTCTTCGAGCTGAGTATCGCTGACAAGCACTAGTATAGTAGGATAACCCTTCCTTAAGCACTTCTGGGCTTTCATAGTTGATATGATACCAACCAGTGCATCACTTCGATGGCCTTGGACATATAGCAATTCTCCACTAGGGAGAGGAATATGTACAATTTTCTCTCTACAGAGTATATCGGCGTGATATTTGGACAACCAGTCCATACCAACAACTACATCAAAACTACCAAGAGTAACAGGAAGAAGGTTAATGTCAAACACTTGACCCACAAGATTGAGTTTGCACCCTAAATGAACGTGTGAGACTTCAATTGACTTACCATTAGCCATTTCTATAACGTACTTGGTTTCGAGAGGTGTTGGAGTTAACCCTAACTGTCGACTGAACCCCAAAGACACATAACTCCAATTGACACCAGAGTTGAATAATACAGAAGCGAAAAGGTTGTTCACAGAAAACGTACCAGTCACGACATTGCCATCGTTCCTAGCATCACCAGCGCCAATCGTAAATACCCTTCTATGTGCACCATTACCACCGTTACTTCCGTTATTGTTGTTCCCAGCATTGTTGTTGTTATTAGTGTTCCCCGCATTGTAGTTACTCTGGAGATTGTTATTCCCGTTGTTATTGGCATTTTGGTTCAACTGAGGGCAATCCCTCATGATATGGCCCTCGTCACCGCATTGAAAACATCCCCTCCGATTACCTTGGTTCTTTTGGGGTTGTTGCCTTTGCTGTTGTTGCGGCTGCTGTTGCTGATACTGATGTTGCTATTGCTTTGGAAACGGAGCCCTACAATCTTTTACCATATGCCCCACTTTATCACACCTATGACAGGTTCGGGTGCACGATCCATGGTGATGATGGTTGCACTTGCTACACTTTGGCTGCCTTCCCATGTAGGATACTTGGTTCGGATTGCTGCGTTGGCTTTAATTAACAGAGGATGACTGGCTGAAATTACAACTGTTGCTGTTGTCAGGCTTCTTCTGTGATTGATTTGGGTTGGACACTGTTGGACCCAGTTTGGCCTTAACAACTACTTTTCACGTAATATGGCAAGTGATTTCAGTAGATCTGAAAAAGATGTGCGGAAATGGAAATCAGACTTTCAGAAACAAGACCTACAGAATTATCAAGTTTATATCACTTTGAAACAAAATAGTTTACAAGGTGTTGTAAGATTATTATCTAATACAAATGAATCTTGAATTCTGTGGGTGAGAGGGCAATGGAGTTTATGTAGTATGTATGAATGCTAAGCTTCAAACTCAATTATCTTCTGCTGGTTGAGCCTTCTATTTATAGAAGGCTGGGTACATGAATAAACAATAGTTTATTCATGCAATAAGTCCTGCAAAAAGTAGCAATTTGACATATTCATTGAATCCAACGTTCAAGTTGCCTTTGTAATCATGATATCCAATAATATCAAGTTGCTTCGGTCATTGTGGCAGGATAGAGCTGAGTTTTAAACAAGTGGGGTATTTATCAGAATTTCTGATAAACCACTTCATCAGAAATTCTGGTGAACAAATCATCAGAAAATATGATGATCAGAATCGTCAGAAACTGATGATATCATCAGATCCATCAGAAATGACCTTCTATGATAACCTTCTTCAGCTCTTGATCAACTTGTGATTCTTTGAAATAGATGCTTTTTATTTCAGTTGTCCTATCTGATCTTCTTCTTCTTGTTGTGATCTTCATGACTGTTATCTCTTCATAGATCCAGTTGATTGTAATTGTCTTCAATACTTACAAATAAAGTTTCCTAACAGTTTCCCCCTAAGTATTGTAAGAAAATGAACTATCTATATCAAACATAAACAACTTTCAACTAATCCTTGAAAGGAAAATCAAACAACTAAGTTCAGAAACATAAAACATAATCAAACTAACCATTGTTCAAAACAGAAAAAAATAAAATTTTGTTCAAAAACATAAATTTATTCTCATCAATTCATTAATTGATCTTTACTCCACTTCTGTATTTGTCCCCTGGTTTCAGCCTTTTCTTGTGATCAATTGCCTTTTGAGTTTCCTTGTACATTTCTTTGTACCATCCTCTTGATTCCATCCAGTTTTTAATGCACTCTTCAATTGTTTTTCTCAGCTGTTCATTGTTCTTTCCCTTCTTTTTGAGCTGCTCTTGTTTCTCATTCATGCAGTTCCTTATATATTTCAGAGTTTGATTTAAATACCTGCATATTTCACTGATTCTGAACAGAGCTTTCTCATCATGAGCATCTTTGAAGACTACACACATTTCTGGTTTGTCAAAGATTGCTCCAGTTCTCACTAGTTTAGAAGGAATTTCAGCTGGAATTATGGTGTTGGGAGGAGGTATTAGCACCTTGTTGCTATATTCAAAATTGATACATAGATCAAAGTCTGCCAGTGCAGCCCTTTTGTATAGCTTTGCTCCTGCACTTTTGAGGCTGTCAAGAGCTCTTCTGATCATAATTGAACTACTCTTCTCTTTATCAATGATATTCTTCATTTTGACTATTCCCATTGGGTGAATATCATCAGCCAAATTTGCATCAGTAACCTTTTGTTCACTATTATCTTTTCTGATCAAGGTATACTTGTTTTGTCCTTCATAACCTAAGATGCCACCTCCAGTGGTCAAAGTATCGATTCTTTCAATAGATACTATTGGATTGGTCATGTGTTTGTGCAGAATTTCCCAGCCTCCATTGTTTCTAATTTCAACAATACCTTTACTCAATGGGGAGAGTGGCCTTTTTGGGTTGTCTTCTGGACCATTCCAGTAGTAGTGCTTTAGATGTTCTTCAGGATACATAATTTTGTGTAAATCACCTTTCAGCACTTCTATTTCTTTGATGTTTCCTTCTGAATCTTCTCTCATTACTTTTCTTGGCCTTTTTGAGGAGGTCACTTCATGTTCCATTCTTCTCTTCTCTTTTGTATCCATCTTTATGCTGAACTCTGTTTCTCCTGTGAGAGCTGTGGAAGAAGACTGAATTGGAACAGGTTCTTTCTGTTGGACCCTTGAACTATCTGGCTTTGGGATGTTTTGTGGAGGACCCATGAGTAACTTTTGTTTATCTAGAGGTGGACCCATGGGCTGCTTCTGTTTTTGAGCTGTTGAAGATTCTGTTTGTTTGGTTTGATCTTGTTGAATGGTTTCTGGTTGTTGTTGAGGAGTTTCTGATCCTCTTGTTTGTCTTTCTTGTGGAATTGGGGCTTTCAATTCATGAAGATCAACTTTTGCTAGTCTGGCAACATTATACTGCAATCTCTTTACTAACAAATGAACATTAGCAAGAGTTTGAGTATTTGTTTCTTCTTGTTTCTTCATTTTATGAAACTCCTGGTTTTCTTGATTTCTTTGTGCAGTCAATTCCACCATCAGCTTCTCAAAAGCCTCAGCCATGCTGCTGTTGTTTGCTCTAAGGAAATGTATTTCTTTAAGAATTCTTCCTGAACTTGAGCTTTCTCCTGCAGTTGCAACTCCAGCCATCTGTTTCTTGATATCTTGTAGTTCATTGAGAGATTTCTTGAATTCTGATGAGCTCTCTCTGTTTTCTGATGACTCTTGTAGTTTGTTGAGGGCTGCAGTGTTGTCTTCTGTCTGCTTCTACACAGCTTTGACAGTTTCTGATAAAACTTTGATCTCTGATTTTTTATTTCTGATTTCTTCCAGTACCAGATCAAGTTTTCTTTCTGTGGCTGTTTTCTCAGTGACAGTTGTATCTTCAAGTTCCTTGTGAAGTTGTTCAGTGGACATAGATTGATGTCCTTGGTAAATAGGAGGAACACCAGATGTTGCACTTCTAACACCAGCAGAAAACACATTCTCTGCTGTTCTGAGGTTAAGTGGATGGAAATATTCCATATTCTCTGTTCCCTTACCAGAAAACTGAAACATATTCAAGTCCTGGTTTTCCTCATATCCTTGAACCCTTTCAGGTTCTCCATGAGTTGTTGAGAAACTCTTAGTTTTCTCATCCAGGTTTCCTTTATCAGTAGACTGATCTCCACCTATTGCCACCACATTTTCCTCCTCAGAATCTGATTCAGAAAATGGGTCTTTAGTTTCACTCACATCTTGTCTTTTGGAAACTGTGCCTTTGTGTAAAATTTCATAATTTCCTTGAATTGAATCATCAGAATCACTCTCAGAATTATGAAATATATTAAGTTTAGAGTGTTGTGCACCTGTTTCTCCCATATGTGAGATTTCAGCATGATGTTCTTCTGCCATAGGACTCATGTTCACATCTTCATCAGCTGGGTGAGGATCTGATTCACCCTGCTGCTCCATTCTAGGTGTGCTTGACTCTTGTGCATCATGCTCCATGGGGGACACACTTTCAAAAACTTCTTTGTTTTCTGGCTTTTTACTTAACATCTTCAGGTATTCTGCTCTGTATGGTGAATCTTCTGGTATCAGATACATCATTCTTTCTGACAGAACAGGTACATCATAATCTGACTTCCAAGACCCTGCAGCAGTCCAGGGTCTCATGATTTCTGTTTTCCACATATTTTCTGATGCTGGAGTTTCTAGGTTCCTTTCAGAAAATGCATCAGAAATTATGATTGACAGAAATCTGAGAAAGCGTAGATGTGAATCTATCCTTCCAGTGTGAGTCAGAATTGATCTTCTGATCAGATTAAATATTTCTGTTCCAAAATCAATGTTCAACCCATTAATGAGACTGACCATGATTGTTAGAATATTCATATTTATCTGATCTGTACCTCCAATTTTTGAAGACAAACACTTGTTCAGAATCTCCATTAACACTTGCCAGAAGGCAGGTAGCTTGTTCCTTTTGAATTCATTGATTTTTGAAATCTTTGTCTTGTAACCCATTACAGCATCAAGTTGTGAGAACATATCTTCTTTTTCTGGTGCTTCTTCATAGCCTTGGTTTAAGGGTAGTTCCAAACATTCACTTATTTTCTCCGGTGAGATTGTAATGAAAATATTTCCTCACACATGTGCTGTTAGCTCAATCTGATTTGAGACTTTGAGAGTTTTTACAACTTGTTGCAAGAGTTTTCCTGGTACCTCTCTGGTCTTTGTGAGAGCTTGAGCTATCAGGCTTCTGATCAGAAATTCAATGAGAATTTGACACTTTATATCATATTCTTCAATATTATCATTCATTGCTTCATTGTTGCTCTTTAATGGAAGAAATTCAGCTTCGGTGATGAAAGGAACATAGTGTTCGATTGGTGGCATGTTGATGTTGATAGCTGCCATTAAGAATTTGGGTTTTTGTTTCGGAAAAGGGTTTTAGGGTTTTGAATTTGAAGGTTGAAGATGAAAGTCTCTGTTTTTTAATGATATATTTATAGTGAATAGAGACAGAGATCTTTGAGTGTTTTTCGGGGGTTGTTTGTATTCAAGGTGGTTAATGACACCTTAATGATGTTTTAATCCGTTTAGGAAACAACCGTTTTTGAAAAACTTTTGGTTTATCTCTAATTTAATGTGAATCTTTTAATGAAAATCAGAGATACCAAGGATTTAGCAGATAAACACTAATGTCCAACTTGCAACTTTTCTCCATGTGGGACCCCTTTTGTTTCAAAAAGGTCCAATAGAAACCTTTTCTGAGATTGTGTATCTTCCCATGTTTTCCTCTTGATGATATATATCAGAAAATCTTTGAGTAAAGCTTTTGTGAGTTGGATTTCCTTTATATATCATTAGAATGCATTTGATTCATTTACAGAGATTGAATCATTTTTTTAAGATGAGAGGGAATAAGTAGAGTTCCAAGATTTTTACTTACATTGCAGCTCTGAACTCCACACCTTTGTTCTGACTTTTAGGAAGTGTTTGTTATACAGCTTGTTCCAGTCTTCAGAAAAAAAATATTTTGAAAGAAACTTATTTTAAAAAAAATTAGATGGTCATAAGGTTCTTTGAATCCGGTTAAAGGCAATGTTTTCTGATGTTTCTTTCTGTTGATTTGTCAGACTTTCTGGTTGTCAAGAGATTTTTCTGATAAAAATTTGATTTTCTGATATACTATCAGATTTTCTGTTTATTTTGAGAATTTTCTGGTGAATGAACAGATTCTGATGGCTTAATGGGTTTTCTTGAAAATTACCAGATTTTCTGATTGATCATCAGATTGTCTGAGTTTCACTAAATCCTATCAGACTTCATTTGAATTTCACCAGATTTTCCTTGTTTTTATCAGACATGTTGTTTTAGTTCCCCCTAGATCTATCGACATGTTTTTGTTACTGTTTTTTTTTAGTAAAAAAAATTATGGCAAACTTAATATATAACAAAACAAAAAAAATTAAACACACACAAAAACAAAACAAAACAAAACAAGCAAACAACAACTACTCATCCTCCTCATCCAGCACGTTGTACATGCACTTCACATATAACCAGAGACTGGTTATTCATCCAGTGTGATTCGTTGATGGAACCAGGGTAGGATCTCTTATGTTTTCTTGAAGTTCCAGCTCAGCCCTTGGATACCAGCTCCTCACTCCTCCGAAGTCCAGCTGACTGGTGATCACCTTGGTTACGAAACGAGGGTAGATCAGAAAAGGTTGACGGTCATGAATGTTTGCTTCTAAGTCTCTCATGAGAAACTTAGTGTAGTTGTAAGGTGTTTCCTGTACAAGAGAATGAATCACCTCCATCATCCTATGGGACAGGTCGTTAAAGTGCCCAATCTTCTTAGAGAAGCAGACACTTAGCTGTGTCACCAGATACTGGAAAGGTGGTATAAAACCAGATTTGCTAACCTGCCTTGACACGTTGTTTGAATGATAGCCCATTTCTGTCAAGGTTAGTTGCACATCTGCCTTATCCAGGAAGGTGTTTTCTTGATCAACACCCAACTGGAGGACATATCTGAGTGTTTCCTCCTTTAGGGTGATTTTTACCCCCATAATCTTGCTATCTATCCACATGGAAGTGCCACTTAAAACAATCTGAGCATTCCACCAGAATTCTTGAAGAAGTTCTGGATATATAGTGACATGTGTTGATACAGCAAAGCCCAAGGGACTTCGCATGATCATATTATACACATACCTGCAGTCCTCCCATGCAGGTCCTTCCAAGTTAGATCTTAGCCTAAGATTATGATGTCTGTGAAGAGGGAGAGGGAATTGTGTAACTTTCATTGATTTTGGGCGACCCATTTTAAAATAAGAAATTTCTGATGAAGAGCTTTTTGAAGAGATGATTTTGGTGTGAAGAAAGTCCCTTTCAGGTTGTTAATATTTATAGATGAAAGTGATAGTTCCTCATAAATGATATTAACAGCAAAAGGTTTTTATTTTCATCTCTTCAATTAAGAAGATATATGTTGCAGTGAATATGAAAGTCTACTAAGCCCCATGTGTGAGTAAGCATTTAATAGCTAGGCGGCTACTTTCATAGCTCCTAACCATTTTAGTGCCTACGTGTCTCTTAAACTTCTTATGAAAAAATCATGTTGCATGCATTGGTAGTGTAAGAATAATTCAATTTTCTGCAAAAATTTTCTTGTGACGGTTGATTTTTCTCTGTTGTATTGAATTTTATCTTAATGCAAAAAAATACAAAAACAGACTATACACAATTATGAATTTATACATATGGGATATGCATAAAGATGGAGAGATTTTTGATGATCAGTGATCATTTTGATGTTTAAACAAAGTTTCTGATGTTGTATCAGAATTTCTGATGATTTCATCAGATTTTCTGATACATCTTCAGATTTTCTGATAAATCATCATATTCATTGATGATTTATCAGACCTTCTGATGATCCATCAGATTGATGGATATCTTCATCAGAACCCTGTTTAATTAATCTTTGATTATCAGAATTTTGATGATCATCAATTTGGTTTTCAATTTGTGTCTTTTTGTTTTCTGAAAAATTTTCATCTTTTATATTCACCATGCCAAGTTTACTGATCAAAAAATTATGTCTCTTTTCATCGAGAGGTTTTGTAAAGATATCAGCAATTTGGTTTTCAGTTGGAACAAAATACATTTCTATGTTTCCTTTCTCCACATTATCTTTTATGAAGTGATATCTGACATCTATGTGTTTGGTTCTTGATTGATGAACTGGATTTTCTGTTATTGCAATTGCACTCTTTGAATCACATAGGATTGGTATTTTTGTCAGATTTACTCCATAATCTTTCAGTTGAGTTTGCATCCACATCACTTGTGAACAGCAACTTGCTGCTGCTACATATTCTGATTCTGCTGTTGATGTGGCAACACAGTTTTGCTTCTTGCTTGCCCAACATACCAATTTTTCTCCCAAGATCTGACAGGCACCAGATGTGCTTTTTCTGTCAATCTTGCACCCTGCATAATCTGCATCTGTATATGCAATTAATTCAAGGTTTGTATCCTTTGGATACCAGAGACCAAGTTCTGATGTGCCTTTTAGATATTTGAAAACCCTTTTTACAGCTTTTAAGTGAGATTCTTTAGGATCACATTGATATCTGGCCAGAAAACATGTTGCAAACATAATATCTGGTCTGCTTGCTGTTAAATATAGCAATGATCCTATCATCCCCCTATAGGTTTTAATATCTACACTTATTCCATCTTTATCAGAATCTAATTTGTTCCCTGTTGCCATGGGAGTTTTTGAAACAGAGCAGTTTTCAAGTGAGTATTTTTATAGAATTGTTTTCACATATTTTGATTGACTAAAAAATATTCCATCAATTCTTTGTTTAACTTGTAACCCTAAGAAAAAGGTTAACTCACCCATCATACTCATTTCAAAGTGGTTGGTCATCAACTTTTGAAACTTTTTACAAAATTTTTCATTTGTTGATCCAAATATAATGTCATCAACATATATCTGGACCAACAAAGTATGACCTTTGTGTGTTTTGAGGAAAAGTGTGGTGTCAATAGTACCTTTAGTAAACCCAGAATTGAGTAAGAAGTTTGATAGTGTTTCATACCAGGCTCTAGGAGCTTGCTTCAACCCATACAAGGCTTTGTTTAATCTGTAAACATGATTTTGAAATTTTGGATCAGCAAAGCCTTCTGGTTGCTGGACATAAACTTCTTCCTCAATCTTACAATTCAGGAGAGCTGATTTTACATCCATTTGATAAACTTTGAAATCCTTGCATGCAGCATAAGCAAGAAAAATTCTTACAGCTTCTAATCTAGCTACTGGTGCAAAAGTTTCATCATAATCAATACCTTCTTGTTGACAATAACCTTTGACCACTAACCTTGCTTTGTTCCTGGCGATTATGCCATTCTCATCAGATTTATTCCTGAATACCCATTTTGAGCCTATGACAGATTTGTCCTTAGGCTTGGGTACCAGATCCCATACCTTGCTCTTTTCAAACTGATCAAGCTCTTCTTGCATAGCTTGAATCCATTCTGAGTCATTCAGAGCTTCTTTGATAGACTTGGGTTCTATCTTGCTTAAGAACCCAGCAAATGCACACTCATGTGCAGTTGCAAACCTTGTTCTCACACCATCTGCTGGATTGCTAATGATGTCAGAATGAACATGTCCTTTGATCCATCTTAACTTGTTATGAAAAGTTGTTGGTTCTGATGGGTTTGAAGTTTCCCCCTGAACAATTGCCTCAGTTGTGTGTAGTGTACCAGAATTTTGATTTTCTGATGTACATGAAATATCTGTTGATTTGTATGTGAGAGATTTATCATGTTCTAGGAAATCTTCAGATATCATTTCAAAGAGATGTTCATAATTTTCTTGTTTGTCAGAAAAAATTATTTCTTTCATGTATTCATCAGAAACCTCTGTTTCTGATGAGTCATCAAATGAAACATACAGACTTTCTCTGATTGTCCTTGTGTTAAGAATAAAAATCTATAAGCTTTTGAGGACAAAGAATAACCAAGGAAAATACCTTTTTCTGCTTTTCTGTCAAATTTTTCAAGGCTTTCAAAATCATTTAAAACAAAACATCTACAACCAAATGTGTGTAAAAATTTTACACTTGGAATCCTTCCATTAATAATGTTGTAAGGTGTTTTGTTTAGCCTTTTGTTGATTAGGGTTCTGTTTTGAGTAAAACATGCATTTGCTATTGCTTCTGCCCAAAAGTGAGTGGGCATTTTAGCATAAGCAAGCATTGTTCTGGCAGCTTCTACTAAGGTTCTATTCTTTCTTTCAACAACCCCATTCTGTTGAGGTGTTCTCAGAGCAGAAAAATCATGAGAGATTCCTTTACTTACAAGAAAGCTCTCAATTTTTGAATTTTTAAACTCTGTCCCATTGTCTGATCTAATCCTTCTGACTGTTAGTTTTAACAGATTTTCAATTTTCTTGATAAAATTAATGATCAGATCAGGTGTTTCACTTTTCTTCCTTAAAAATTCGACCCATGTATATCTGGAAAAATCATCAACTATTACTACTATGTATTTCTTTCCAGAAAAACTTTCTGTACTTATGGGTCCACACAAATCCATGTGTAAAAGTTCCAAATTTTGTGTAATAGAAGACTCAGAAATTGATTTGTGTGAGCTTCTTTTGGATTTTCCCATCTCACAAGCATCACAAATTTTATCCTTCTTTGAGGATCTAAAAGGTAATCCTTTTACCAGACCCTTGCTTGCTAGTTTGCTTAGGTTTTTGAAATTTAAGTGGGCCAACCTTTTATGCCACAACCAACTACTTCCTTTGTTGATTTTTGAAAATAAACATAATTTTGGATGTTCATTTTCTTCTTTGAAATCAAAATAGTATATTGATTGTCTTATTCTTTTTCCACTTAAATAGATTTTGTTATCATCCATACCTATCAGCAAGCATTTTTCTGGTAAAAAGGTTACCTGAAAACCTTTGTCACAGAATTGACCACAACTTAGCAAATTATACTTTAAGCCTTCAACATAGGCTACTTTCTCTATGGTCAGACATCCATACCTTATACATCTGTATCCCATGATCCTCCCTTTCACTCCATTTCCAAAATTTACCATTTTACCCAGCTTTGAAACAAAGTTGCTGAGTAAGCTCATGTCCCCAGTCATGTGCTTGGAGCTTCCTAAATCGCAATACCAGTTCTGCTGCACATGATGGTCCTGTTGTCCTGAAGTTTCTGGTATGTCATCAGAAAGTGCCATGAGGCAGAAATTGGCCATTTCTTCTTCTTCATCAGAAGAATCATCAGATAGCCATGTATCTGTCCCTGCAATTAAGCTGACTTGCTGCTGCTTCTTAGCTTCTTCCAGCTTATTCTCATAATAAGCAACATCTTTCAGCTTTTTGGTCTTGTATTCTGATACATAGTGACCTCTTTGCTTGCACTTGTAGCACACAACTTCAGCCTTCCCTTTATCCTTAGATCTAATCTCTTCCTTAGATCTTCCATCCATCCTCCCTCTGTCACTTCTCTGGTATCTCTGGCCTCCCCCCCTTAACCTCTGCTCAAATGTTTTGGTGAGCAGTGCTATTGCTTCAGCAAAAGCTGAAAAATCTGATGAAGTATCAGAAATTTCAAAACTTTGGCTGTTTGATGGTTGTGGATCATTGGTAGGTGTTGTTCTTTGTGAGTTTGAGATAAGAGCTAAAGATCCCCCTCTTTGAATGGTTTCTTCAAATATTTCTTCCTCTCTGGGGATCAAGATGCTGTATAAGTCATGAAGACTCATGTTTCCTAGTTCTAAGGTTGAGGACAAAGTCATGGTTAGACTTCTCCATTCTCTAGGTAAAGCATCAAGAAATTTTATGTTTCTTTCATCATTTGACTTTGTTATACCAAATTTCTTTAGCTTGTTTAAAAGTTTTGTAAATCTTTGATATGTATCATTTAATCTTTCATTGGGTAAACTTTTAAACCTCTCATATGAGGAAACATTGTTTGTTCTCTTGTTTCTTCTCATCCTTTCTCCTCCTTCACAAAGATTTTCCAACTGATCCCATATTTCCTTAGCTGATGCACATGCATCAACTTGTGAAAATATGCCATTGGGGATGGTCATTATTAAGAGTGACTTTGCCCTTTCATCCCCAGCCACCAGATCCTTGTCTTTCGCGCTCCAGTTTATTTCACTTTTGGGAGCACGGGAGGCTGGGATTCCTGGTGATTGGTCAGTTGCTGGAATAGCTGGTATTTCAGTCATTGGTATATGTGGACCCCTTTCAATGGATTGAAACAGAGCTCGGACATGACCATTGAGGAAATTGACCATCCTGATTTTCCATTGGGGGTATTCCTCTCTGACCAGTGTCGGAGGTTTAGACATAGAACCAATATTAAAAGCATTATTCCAGAATTGAAAGCTGGCCATATTTAGAGAAAAGAAGATGAGCGATTGATCGTTTGAAAATAGTTTATTCAATCTGCTCTGATACCAATTGTTGGACCCAGTTTGCCCTTAACAACTTCTTTTCATGTAATATGGCAAGTGATTTCAGTAGATGTGAAAAGATGTGCGGAAATGGAAATCAGACTTTCAGAAACAAGACCTACATAATTATCAAGTTTATATCACTTTGAAACAAAATAGTTTACAAGGTTATTGTAAGATTATTATGTCACACCCCGATATTTCCACGTGTCACCGGTGGGCCCGGTGGGGAGTATCGTGACGTAGTTGGTAACATCATAGTCAAACAACACAATATATATATGCACAGCGGAAGCAAAAGATAAATATATTACAATCCGAATATAAAGTAATATCCAGTATTACAACGAAAAGTAAAGAATCCACAGGCGGATTAAATATACATAATCATTGTTCAACAGACTTTAGACGCCTAGAACTTGCAAGATTCCTTATTAGCGCCCTTAGCTTCCAGCTAATTACGTTCAGTACCTGTCACTTAACCTTTTTGGAAAATACGTCAGTTTTCACTGGTAAATACAATTAACTGACTCATTTTGAAAAGGTTTTATAAAATTGATTTGAATGCACGTGGCACAAAATATCTTTTATAATTTGATTAAAATGCACAGAGGCAAAATAAATCTTTTATACTTGGGAGAATTATTTAAATATAATATTGTGAACGAATTACATGTTCCTTATGCGTTCAGTAGCCCGGATCGTGCCGGGTTAAAGCTTAATAGACACACCACATGATATAGCCCCGCGGTGGGTAACCAGCGGTTATACCTTGTTAATTATATGAGCACTAGCGGGTGTATGCCTACACGCGCGTGCTAAGGTCGTGGCCATTTCGTAAAATGATGCCAAGGATATCCGGGACATGGTCATTAACCCCCCAAAGGCTTTTAAGTAAACAAATCTGTTTAAACGAGCCGATCAAATTATTCAATTAACCACCCAACGATGGAAGATTTGATGCCCGATCAAGCGGTATTCTATATACCGTAACCCAAGCCCGTATAGGGAAAATAAGTTAAAAGTATTTACCTGAGCTAGCTCGTGTCTTAAATAGCAAGAATTTAATAACTCAGCCGTATTCACTTAAGTAAGCGTAGGTACCATTTACCGGAAGGCTCTAGTCTGGAATGATGGTATAAATAACCAATTAGAATGCTAACGGGTCTTTAATTAAGCCTAAGCTTAGACCGGTTAGTCTTACCGAAAGATACGGTTCAAACGCATGATTAAGCGAAGACCGGATAGAATGTGATTTAGACCCGACAAGTTCGGAGACTTGCTTAATATGGGTATTTCATACACATTCTGGATTTTGAGATAAAACCGATAAGGTTTGACCCGTTTAGGCTAATTTATGTAAACTAGTTACATAAACCGAACCGAACGCGTAATAAGCGTAACGGGTATACATATGAGCCATTTATAGGTTTCCTAAGTTAATATGCTTCATATATGTTGTGACATCAGTAAGATGTCTTTTATTATGCCCGAAACGAATTTAAACACAAACTATGCCCCGTAGGGGTAGTTTGGTCATTTAAAAGGTTATAAAAGAGTTTAAGTATTTACCTGTGTTATAGGTCTGATGTAATCAGCAAAAATACTTATTTTTCTAAGTTATAACAGTAGGGTAAATTATATATGTGAAATTTATTAATTATAACCAAACTATGCACCGTAGGGGCATTTTGGTAATTTCACATAAGCCAAAAAGCTCAAAACCGAAGTCTGAGTTTAACAACCTTTGCTTATTGTTAAAATATTATAATTTACCTAAAATATCAGTAGGTATCATCCCTTGTATGTTTAAAATAGTTCTATTACATACTATGCGTTAAAAACGCTTAAAAAGGCGATTAGAAGCCATTTCCGGGTTTTATACCTAAAGCTGATATTTTTATTATTCCAGAAGGCTTAAAATAATTTATTTATCATATGTAATCAGTAGCAAAAGGTTTGGAGTCAATTAGATATGTAAAACTCATTTTATAGCCCGTAAGGGCAAAACCGTCAATTACCGGATTAAGCCTATAACTATAAGTTATGCTCAGCCTAAAATTAATTAAAAATATTCAAAAATCCCAAAATAATATATTACATCAGTGGGTAAAGAGTTTGATATCAAAAAGTGAGTTTAAATAGGCTATACGCTAATTACGCCGTTTAATTAACATAAAGCTTTCAATTTACGCTAATGAGCATAACTCTCAATCTACACCTCCAATTGATGTCAAATTTTGGGTGCAAGTTTATATATCAGTAACTAAAGTTTCTACTCTTTTACATTTTCAAAAATCACGTTTTAAGGTGAAAAGGGCATAATAGTCAACATATGAGCAATTAACGGAATCATGCGTAATAATTGGTTACTAATGAACCATGGTGTATAATCACAGAGGGTTATACTAGCATGTAACCTGGTCTAAATAAAGCTCTAAGGTATTTTTAAAACATACCAAAACGGGTTAGAACTGAAGTCAAAGCAAAAGTCAAAGCTTTGCGACTTTCGGTTCCGAACCGGGCCTAAACAGTAAAGTGTCGGGTTGAACATGTTTAGACATGTTCTTACACTAATTACCAAGTTATATTAATGATCAAACAGGTTGTATATGTTCTACATTGCTAATTATGCATAAATTAGAAAATAAGTATCCTGTTGACTTTTTAATGACTAGTTTGACCCGACTTTTGACCTAGTTAGAGTGGGAATCAGGGGGAGCCCTTTTAAGGGTTTATTACCCACATAATTACCAACTTATAACTACTTTCAATTTGACTAATCACTGGAACATTAGTGATTAATCGATAAGTCAACCGTTAATTTCGACGGTTTGACTTTTAAGCTAATTACTAAGCAAAACTTGATCAAGGAAGGTTAAGGATACTTACCAAGGTCTTAATTAAGACTAAGGATGATTAGGGTCTGCCCTAGAGCTCCAGGAAGTCTCCAAGAAAGCAGATGGAAGGAATGATCAAAAAATGTTGCAAACAATGGCCTTTTATAGTGATCTTGGATCAATTTGATGATGACAACTAAGTCTATGAGTGATCCTAGATCATTAACACATGCCCCTAAGCCCTAAAATCAGTAGAGGACGCGCATGGAATTGATAAAGGGCAAAACATGTCGTTTGAAAGGTTGAACAGGCAAGAAAAACGAGTTTCTGCATCTGGGCACTGCTTGCGCACCGTAAGGGTTTTGGTGTTGAGGTGCGCAAGCACCTGGTCAGCAAAACAGAATTTTTCAAAAATGGCACATTAGGCCCCTGAACTTCCAAACTTGATTTCCGACACCTCTAAGGCCCGTTAAACCATTTTAAGGCTCTACAATGATGCCTAAGCATAGGGAACATGAAACATGCTCAGAAATATGCCGGATGTCGGTTCGTTAGGTCGTACGGTCTCGTTGTTCGGCAAATTACGACAAAACACGGACGGACGCGAAAAATTATCCAAACGATGCAACGAATGGAATTTTATCAAGCCAAACACTAAAATAAAATATTTTAGTGCTTACATAAATTTTTGGGTGTCCGGGGATATTCAGAATGTAAGATATGCGTGTAAACGCAAACTTGTGCGCTTTTGACACTTTTAGTCCCTTCATGACATAAAAGTTTATTCTTGCGCACCAAACACCTCTAAGCCTATATCTAAGCTATGAGAAGTATAAATAGGGTATGCTTGACTCATGGTCATATTCCAGAAGGTCCGATAACATACGAATCGGTATACTTTAACAGTTTGACGCTTTAGGTCCCTCTAATGCCCAAACTTGTGTATATCATCGATTAATAGCATTGAAGCCTCATCTAATCCATATTAGGAATTCTTGAAAGTATTATTAAACATCATAATACTTCGGGCTCGGTAAAAGGTCATTCAGAGGTATAATTAAACATATTGACACTTTTAGTCCCTTGTACTTGCAAAGTTGCGCGTAACTTCACTTTTAGGCATAAAAGCCTTAGATTGCCAATGACTGGCATTCCCGAGAGTATAATCAAATATCATATGGCTCTCGGTTTGTTAAAAGGTCACTCAGAGGTAAGAATTAACATGTTGACGCTTTTAACCCTTTATTGCGCAAACTTTTAATTGATTACACACACGGCTACACTTGATCAATAAGTGGCTCATTTGTGAATATAAAACCGTAAAAGGTTATTTAGAAACTTATTTTAGGTATGCTAACACCTCCAGTCCTTTCATAAACAATGTTTTCGATTTTTCGAAAAATTAGTCCCTTATATTCAAGGATTGACTTTACTAGGGTTTATTACACGTGTCAATACTTTATTGGACGTGATTTTACGAGGTGTTACATCCTCACCCCCTTAAAAGAAATCTCGAACTCGAGATTTGTTAAGTAAAGGAAGTGCCTACTGTCTTATATTGAACTTAGTCTTCCTCAGTTCATTTAGGCCTCTAAGGCACCCCAGTTGACCTCTATAATAGGTCATGCATCCTTTTGGAGTTTCTTAACCTGCCGATCCTAAATCGGCACAGGTTTCTTGTTTAATCAAAAATCTGCATATCACTATGTTATAATGCTTTCTGACTTATTGGCGAAACACGTCCTTAAATCATTGGTATATAACGCATTGTGAGCTCCACGAGGCTCCTTAGATAGGTTTTAGCTTATAGGCTATTGACCCTTGTTGCATTCGATTTCCCGAATGTTCCTATATATATATATCCAGGGCTTAACCTACCCTGAGAAATTAAATTTTTAGCACACCCTTCTTAGGGTGATACCTTTGATTGAACCTTATTCCTTATTAAGGACTTAAGAAGGTTGCGAATTTTATAATCCTAAGTTTTTTCTGCCGAATAATGGCAACTTACAGATGATCATGGATTTGTTTGATCTTATTCGTTGTTTCCAAGTCAACTTTCAGATCCTGATAATTGGACTTACCAATCCTTTATCTAACAAAAGATGCTTAACATTTCATCCATATAAGGTCTCCCAAGGAGCAACCTTAATACTTATATAATAACTATTATAGAAAAACTTATCTTAAGGTGAGATGGTTATTCCAACCATTGCTCAAAACTAATCTTAAGGAGTAGTTAATCCTTACAATTAGTCGAACAAATCGACGATCCTGGGCAGCTGATGGCATTGCCTAATTAGGGTTGCGGTAAATAATGCATAAGCAAAATGAACCGTCTTTCATAATTAACTATACCGAATTCTCAAGATATTGAGTTAAGCTATATGAATCGTCTATCTTAAAATTTACTTAATCAGGGTTTGATCCTTCCATTGATAGTACTGGCCGTCTTGGAGATTTTTTTTTTTAACAGTACAGCCTTAATGGGATATAAATCTTAATTCTACTTGCCCTTTAGGGGTAAACAGGGTAATCTTAGGAGAAGATAATTATGACACATAGAGATGTCAGAGTTGTCCGTAATCTCAAGCTTTGGTTTATCTATCGATGTCGGTGTCAGATACATGAAACATTCTCTTTACACAAGCAAGGATGTCCTAAGTAGAGATACTTATAAGGACATTTTTATATTGGATATCTTCCTTGAATACTACTAGTCGACTTTAGTACAATATGACCATTGGGATATCTCAGGGGTTCCATGCATTAAACCTCCATACTGATCAGGCATGGAAGCAATCTATGGGACACACTAGGATACGCCAATCCTCATATGGCACTTTTATCATACCATCTGGGATTCGGAATCGATAGAGATTAAAGAGATATCAACTATATATGTTGACGCACTTCCTCTTAGAGAGAGGACATTTCGAGAACTCTACGACTGAAGGTTCCTGATAGGAACAAAAGAAATGATTCTTCCGATTTTCGTCTGTAACTTTTACCTTACACTTAATATCTGGGGTTTTTATGGGAAACTTTCTAAAAGTTTGCTAAGCTTAAGATCTTATGAGAGACTTAGCAGCATCTTAACCCAAACGTATCTCCTTGAGTGGTTAAAGGCTCACCATAAGGAGTTTTTGATAACTACTTGCTTCTTATCATCCACAATATAGGCTTGGCTACTAGACGACCAACCCATTCTTATCACTATATCGAGTCCTTTATTATATAAATGAAAACGAGGACAGCAGAAAGGAATGATTCCTAATGGATATAAAACATCCATCTAATATTGTTGAAGCAGTCTCTGAGGTACCATCGGTCAATTTTTACTTTACATTTAACGCTTAGAGTTTTAGCAGGCAGATTTACTGATTTACAAAATCTATTGTCAACGGAAGACTTATCTGAACCTGATTCAATTAATACTCTAGCATGAGCGTTTTTGATAAAGAAATACCTGTTGTGACATTGTCATCCTAAATAGCCTCCTGAGCGCCCATTTGAGAGTTTCCAGCTTCGGTCTTCTTAGTCTCCCCAGGCTTCTTGGTTTTATTTGGGCAATTTGTCTTGATGTGCCTTATTTCATTGCATCCATAGCAGGTTGCGTCTCCCAATCTCTTGCAATCCAAGGTCTTATGTTCCTTGGCCTTGCAGATTCCACAGGGTAGAGGCTGAGATTCAAATCTGCATTTCCCGAGGTGGTATTTTCTACAGGTTTTGCATCTGGTCTTCTCACTGGTCTGCTGTTTGTCCTTCAAATCCTTCCCAGACTTAGTTGCTCCTTCCCTGGCAACATTAGGGCAATTAGTACTGATGTGGCCCTTTTCGCCGCAGCTGAAACAGTTTG
This sequence comes from Helianthus tuberosus, assembly GCA_030545235.1. NCBI lineage: Eukaryota > Viridiplantae > Streptophyta > Magnoliopsida > Asterales > Asteraceae > Helianthus > Helianthus tuberosus. The sequence goes on from CM060388.1 coordinate 94,960,791, forward strand.
CATTCTTTATGTCCCTACATTCGTGGGACTGGTGGCCAGCTCTTTTACAGATGCCACATTGCTTTATCTTTTGATTTGATCGACATTGTCCCCAGTGTCTTCTTTTGCAGGTTTTACATTCGGTTTTTGCCTCCATTGGTTTGGACTGGTTATAGCTTGAACCGGTCTTACCCTTTTTGTAACTCCTACTTGGGGTTTTATCATACTTTCACTTATGATCCTTCAACACACGGCCCACAGCGTTGTTTACGGCTGTATTTATCATAGCCTGAAACTCGGTGCTAGTTAAGTTCAGTCTTGCATCATCATTCTGATCAACTGGATGATTGTGAGCTTCAGAGGAGTCAACCATGGTGAAGCTTTGAAGGCTACTAACCAAGTAGTAAAAATTTGTTTAATCATATAGCGAATTGTCGAATTTGATGAATAAATAACCATGGTGCAATTAAACCATATAGGCAAATAGATAGTATTTAATTTATTTGATTATGTTTTGCCTAAGTCTTTAAATAAACCATCTCTGGCGTTTAAACGGAATATAATCCTTCATATTTATTAGACAGGGGACATAAGTCACGACTGCCAATGTCATACTGACATATTTTAAATATAGCACAAGGCTTGTTCCAAAGGACTTTTGATGGCTCAGAGGCCGTGTCACTAGGGAAAATTTTAAAACATAATCAATGATTCCTTTGGATCAGAAAATTTCATAGTTCATTATCTTGACAAGAAGTTATGAAATAAAAACTACCTTTTTCATGCATTCATCTTTGCCCGTAGGTATACATCTCGAATGGATGTTTTGATGCGTACATCATGTTCGACGTTTATTAGCCATGATTCCCATCGATCACTTATGCTAAAAGGGGTTTGGAAAAATTTCCTAATATAAAGATGACAAGTGTGATTTTATCGCATCACTGTTGCCAGAAGTGTTAACATATTTACAATGTTACGAGGATTTGAATCCTTTGGATAGGTTCTACCATCTTGGCCTTGTCTGGAATGACATATAGGCTAGGTCGTACCTTTAAGATTCTTTTTACTATGTATATTGGCAGGGAAGGAAGGATATTTATTTTATTCAGGATTTTTTTTATCACAAATCATAATTTACAGGTTAATAATAGCACAAATGGCCTAGTCGCGTAGACAAGCTTAATTTATAAGCCAGGATTTCAGAGAATCGAGGCATTTTAGGTTTGAATCAAAGTTCATTACCTTTTCTTGACAGGGAGTTGTAGGCTACCACTGTCTTTAGTCTCAGAGGACATTAACTATAGCCCGTAGGCACTTCCCTTCTAAGGGATGTTTATAATATGATCATCTTATAGGATGATATAAGCCATGATTTCAGAGAATCGGGGCATTAAGGTTTGAATCAAAGTTCATTACCTTTTCTGGACAGAGAGTCAAAGACTACTACTGTCTTTAGTCTCAGAGGACGTTTATTATAGCCCGTAGGCACTTCATCCTTAAGGGATGATTATTTCTAATAATGGAATTTAGATTAACCCTCTTTTTAAAAGATGGCCTGTGTGACTTTTAACGATTCACAGTTTGCCAAAAATGTTAACATACTTACAGATGTTAACAGGGATTGGAATCTTTTGGATAGGTTTTACCGTCTTGGCCATGTCTGCAATGACATTTAGGCTAGGTTTTACCATCTTGGCCATGTCTGCATTGACATTTAGGCTAGGTTTTACCATCTTGGCCATGTCTGCATTGACATTTTGGCTAGGTTTTACCTTTAAGATTATTTTAATATTTAACGCAGAGCAATCCTAAATTGAGGTGTTAACAAGGATCTTAATCTAATTGAGGAACTACCATCTTGGCCCTGTCTCAAAATAACATGTGGCTAGGTCTTGTCCTTTTTAGATTTTGCCATTTTATTATAATGGTAGATCTTATAATATAGGAATGATATTTTTAAATATCATCGTTCCTTTAAAGTTTAACAAGTATAGGGTTGCCCTAAACGGGACTTCTAATAAAATGACTTGCCCATGCAAAGGCTAATCAGAAAAATAACAAGGAAGTAATTAAAAGACAATGAAACGAATTTGGATTAGTCCTATGTTCTCGTCTAGACTCAAGAATGTGCAATTGTGTAACTGAGATTAAACACAAAGGCTAGTGTTTAATTCACTCAGTATTGGCTCTGATACCAACCTGTCACACCCCGATATTTCCACATGTCACCGGTGGGCCCGGTGGGGAGTATCGTGACATAGTTGGTAACATCATAGTTAAACAACACAATATATATATGCACAGCGGAAGCAAAAGATAAATATATTACAATCCGAATATAAAGTAATATCCAGTATTACAACGGAAAGTAAAGAATCCACAGGCGGATTAAATATACATAATCATTGTTCAACAGACTTTAGACGCCTAGAACTTGCAAGATTCCTTATTAGCGCCCTGAGTTTCTAGCCAATTACGTTCAGTACCTGTCACTTAACCTTTTTGGAAAATACGTCAGTTTTCACTGGTAAATACAATTAACTGACTCATTTTGAAAAGGTTTTATAAAATTGATTTGAATGCACGTGGCACAAAATATCTTTTATAATTTGATTAAAATGCACAGAGGCAAAATAAATCTTTTATACTTTGTTATACCAAATTTCTTTAGCTTGTTTAAAAGTTTTGTAAATCTTTGATGTAACAACTGTGCTTGTAATCATTATGAACAGTTCTGTTATCAATAAAACATTGTTATTTGATCCCAATGTTTGTTTGGTTATGTTTTACATTTTTCATGTTTTGACTTTTATGTAATTTCAAACTCCATATCGCTTTCTGGAGAGTTATACGTAAACTGGTGCGTAAACATAACCAGTTTAATGCGACAAATACTCCGGAACATCAACATATACTTAACATACCTTAAATAACCTTTACATAACTTAGAAATAAGTTTTAAAGGCTTTGGTATGGCAAAAACAAGTTAATTCGCTTACAGGGACTAAACTTGACAAACTGCGAAAGTGTGCCAATTTGAACAGTAACGAACATTCCGGAACATGACCATAAGTTAAACACACCTTAAATATCCTTTACATAGCTTAGAAATAGGCTTTGAGGGGTTCGGTGTGCTAAAATAAACTTTTGGGTCATTCAGGGACTAAAAGTGTCAAAAAGTGCACAAGTTTGCATTTTCGCGCATAACTTACGTTCTGAATACATCCGGACATCCAAAAATTTATGTAAGCATGACTATATTATTATTTAGTGTTTGGCTTGTCAAAAATCCATTCGTCGCGTCATTTGGATCGTTTTTCGCGCTTATGCGCATTCCGTCGTAATTAAGCGAACATCGCGTTCGTACGACTAAACGAACCGACATTCGATATATTTTTGAGCATGTTTTGAGTTGCCTATACTTTAACTTCATTTTGTAGCTTTGAAATGAGGTTAACGGGGCTTAAAAGTGTCAAATATGCATCAAAATACAAGTTTCTGGGCTGTAGGGACTAAAATGGTAATTCTGCCAAACTTGACCCTTGCGCATCGTAAGGCTCTCATTGTTACGATGCACAAGCTAAGGCCAGATGCAACAAATCGTTTCTTGGCTGCTGTTTTCAGCTCTTAACCCCTCCAAAAGCCAAGTACAAGTGTCAAAACCCTATGGTGAGTGCCCAATTAGTTACCACAACATCTTGACAAGTGTACGGGCTAGATCATTCCCTCTTTTCCAAGAAACGATCCTAACGGTGGACCGAAAACTATAAATACCCACCTCCACCCTTCACTTCCTCACACTTGAATCTGATTTATGCCTTCTAAGTTGAAGTTTATACTTCATACCTGAAGGAAAATCGGATCAAGAGCTTTCGGGGACCCTTTGTAAGTGTTCCTTCGTTCTTTTATTGCTTTTCGAGTCCGAAAGTCAAACTTTGTTTGACTTTCAGCGTTGACCAGCTTATGGTCAATGCGAAGTTCGTTTGAACTTCACAACGTGATTGTAATCACGATGGTTATAGTCCCTTGGGACTATGCCTACTGATTACCACGTTGTCTAGGGTCGTAGGGTAAGCGATCTAATAAATCGCTTATACCTTCGAACCCGACCCAGTTTGGTCGATCATTAGGATGCGACCAAATACATTAGGTGACCATATTATATAGGGAATAACCTTCCGAGGTTATACCTTATGGTCGCTTCGTTTAAGTAGTTGTATGATAGGTAGTCTATATGCCTTAGGTAAATTACCAGAATACCCTTTTCATGCATAATTGGTAATTAAGCATATGTAACCTAAACTTTTGCCACATAACTGATTATGTAACATGTTTAGGCATATAACACTTGTCATAGGACTAGTTAGGCGGTCCGAACGCGTTTTACGCGAACGATGCGTTAAAGTAGCATAAGCTACCTAAACGGGTCGTAATGGGTCGTAAACACTTAGGTTAAGTTTCAATTAGTATGTAGGCTTTGTTAAACCATATCACATGAGTTCCTACACTCATTTGGTTTACAAACCCTCATGCTACCCAGTCTTCCGATTTAGGTCCGGTTTATTAACATAGTTACCTATATTAGGTGCCGTTTGATATCCGTGATCTCTAGCATTGTTTGGTTGTTACTGAAGGACTACTGAACAATCTCAAGTGAGTACATAGAACCCCTCTTTTACTATTTTCCAAACTGTTTTGGGGTGGAACACATGTGCCTACTTGTTACTTTCATGCTTTCCTGTTTTCACATCATATACCTGCTATGTTCGTTAGTACATTATAGTACATGATTTCATTACATTTCATGCTATGTATGCCCATTGTGTGTGTACTTAGTACATCGTTTTACATTACATTTTATGCTATGTATGCCCATTGTGTGTGTACTTAGTACATCGTTTTACCTTACATTTTATGCTATGTATGCCCATTGTGTGCCTACTTAGTACATCGTTTTACATGACATTTCACGCTATGTATGTTCATTTGATTACATACTTAGTGCATTGTTTTCACATGCTTACATTTTGGTATGACATTTGGTTTGTTTACATGGGACAAAACATTCATTAACATTGATCCCGCCGTTCGTTAGTAGGTAGTGGTACCATAGGAATTGACAACTCCCGTTCCGGACATCCCGGTTAGGTGGGGATGAAAGGAATGACCGAATTCGATATACATAACTCAGATAAACCTTTAATTTGTTTAAGGGTTTATCGCCACAGTCTCAAGGCTTGGATGTATGCATTTTCACAATACCGCATAAATGTTCATATTCAGTATAGCATGCATTTCCACAAGACATAACATTGATTTAAACCATGTTTTACTTCAATATATTGTTTTTTGCATTTTTACCTATGGCTTAATGAGTATATTTATACACATATATATTCCACTTGCCATACATGACATTTTGACAAGGTTTACACAAAGACATTGGACATAGACATTTTGACATAAACATTTTGACATGATTTACATTTGACACATAAACATGTTTGACATTTGTTTTACATTACATGATTTACATCTTGACATAAACATTTTGACATATTATCCAATACATTTGACAATTGGTTTAAACATAGACATCTTACATTGTTGGTTTGGTTTGAGTAAGTGATTTAAGTAACGAGGCGTGTGTAATATGATACAAGCATGGTGGATACGCCGCTGGTACTTCCTATATATAAGTGATTGTATGGTATTACATATCGTAGAGTTATTTGAATCATTTCAATTTGGACACATAACATTTTATACAAATAACATACTTTTCACAATACATTGTTTTACAAACAACTTAATTTATACAAACTCATTTCACGTGGTTATTCGCCTAACCATGTCTTATTCTTTTATACACATATATCATTTGGTTTATTTATCACTTTTCAAATGATTTACAAGACAAAGCAAATTACAAGGTTCATGACTAAACATTTTCTTAAACATAAGTCATGAATCCTATCTTCACAAAACCTATGTATCTCACAGGCATTTTTATGCTGACGTACCTATTTTCACATGTGTTTTCAGGAGCTTTTGCATAGGATGATGATCATGACACTAGGGCGGACCTGTGCCTTAGAGACTTAAAATGAAGATAGACTATGTTTAATTATGTTATAAACTCTTTGATTCATGTTTAAGACAATGTAACACTCTTTTTTAATAAATAAAATACAACTTTGTATGCCATGGTTATGAAACAATTAATTCTGTTACAACACTCCCCGGTGTTTCCGCCACGTTTTGTATGCTATACGTGGTCGGGGTGTGACATTTGATATGTATCATTTAATCTTTCATTGGGTAAACTTTTAAACCTCTGATATGAGGAAACATTGTTTGTTCTCTTGTTTCTTCTCATCCTTTCTCCTCCTTCACAAAGATTTTCCAACTGATCCCATATTTCCTTAGCTGATGCACATGCATCAACTTGTGAAAATATGTCATTGAGGATGGCCATTATTAAGAGTGACTTTGCCCTTTCATCCCCAGCCACCAGATCCTTGTCTTTCGCGCTCCAGTTTATTTCACTTTTGGGAGCACGGGAGGCAGGGATTCCTGGTGATTGGTCAGTTGCTGGAATAGCTGGTATTTCAGTCATTGGTATATGTGGACCCCTTTCAATGGATTGAAACATAGCTCGGACATGACCATTGAGGAAATTGACCATCCTGATTTTCCATTGGGGGTATTCCTCTCTGACCAGAGTCGGAGGTTTAGACATAGAACCAATATTAAAAGCATTATTCCAGAATTGAAAGCTGGCCATATTTAGAGAAAAGAAGATGAGCGATTGATCGTTTGAAAATAGTTTATTCAATCTGCTCTGATACCAATTGTTGGACCCAGTTTGGCCTTAACAACTTCTTTTCATGTAATATGGCAAGTGATTTCAGTAGATGTGAAAAAGATGTGCGGAAATGGAAATCAGACTTTCAGAAACAAGACCTACATAATTATCAAGTTTATATCACTTTGAAACAAAATAGTTTACAAGGTTATTGTAAGATTATTATGTCACACCCCGATATTTCCACGTGTCACCGGTGGGCCCGGTGGGGAGTATCGTGACGTAGTTGGTAACATCATAGTCAAACAACACAATATATATATGCACAGTGGAAGCAAAAGATAAATATATTACAATCCGAATATAAAGTAATATCCAGTATTACAACGAAAAGTAAAGAATCCACAGGCGGATTAAATATACATAATCATTGTTCAACAGACTTTAGACGCCTAGAACTTGCAAGATTCCTTATTAGCGCCCTGAGCTTCCAGCCAATTACGTTCAGTACCTGTCACTTAACCTTTTTGGAAAATACGTCAGTTTTCACTGGTAAATACAATTAACTGACTCATTTTGAAAAGGTTTTATAAAATTGATTTGAATGCACGTGGCACAAAATATCTTTTATAATTTGATTAAAATGCACAGACGCAAAATAAATCTTTTATACTTGGGAGAATTATTTAAATATAATCTTGTGAACGAATTACATGTTCCTTATGCGTTCAGTAGCCCGGATCGTGCCGGGTTAAAGCTTAATAGACACACCACATGATATAGCCCCGTGGCGGGTAACCAGCGGTTATACCTTGTTAATTATATGAGCACTAGCGGGTGTATGCCTACACGCGCGTGCTAAGGTCGTGGCCATTTCGTAAAATGATGCCAAGGATATCCGGGACATGGTCATTAACCCCCCAAAGGCTTTTAAGTAAACAAATCTGTTTAAACGAGCCGATCAAATTATTCAATTAACCACCCAACGATGGAAGATTTGATGCCCGATCAAGCGGTATTCTATATACCGTAACCCAAGCCCGTATAGGGAAAATAAGTTAAAAGTATTTACCTGAGCTAGCTCCTGTCTTAAATAGCAAGAATTTAATAACTCAGCCCTATTCACTTAAGTAAGCGTAGGTACCATTTACCGGAAGGCTCTAGTCTGGAATGATGGTATAAATAACCAATTAGAATGCTAACGGGTCTTTAATTAAGCCTAAGCTTAGACCGGTTAGTCTTACCGAAAGATACAGTTCAAACGCATGATTAAGCGAAGACCGGATAGAATGTGATTTAGACCCGACAAGTTCGGAGACTTGCTTAATATGGGTATTTTATACACATTCTGGATTTTGAGATAAAACCGATAAGGTTTGACCCGTTTAGGCTAATTTATGTAAACTAGTTACATAAACCGAACCGAACGCGTAATAAGCGTAACGGGTATACAAATGAGCCATTTATAGGTTTCCTAAGTTAATATGCTTCATATATGTTGTGACATCAGTAAGATGTCTTTTATTATGCCCGAAACGAATTTAAATACAAACTATGCCCCGTAGGGGTAGTTTGGTCATTTAAAAGGTTATAAAAGAGTTTAAGTATTTACCTGAGTTACAGGTCTGATGTAATCAGCAAAAATACTTATTTTACTAAGTTATAACAGTAGGGTAAATTATATATGTGAAATTTATTAATTATAACCAAACTATGCACCGTAGGGGCATTTTGGTAATTTCACATAAGCCGAAAAGCTCAAAACCGATGTCTGAGTTTAACAACCTTTGCTTACTGTTAAAATATTATAATTTACCTAAAATATCAGTAGGTATCATCCCTTGTATGTTTAAAATAGTTCTATTACATACTATGTGTTAAAAACGCTTAAAAAGGCGATTAGAAGCCATTTCCGGGTTTTATACCTAAAGCTGATATTTTTATTATTACAGAAGGCTTAAAATAATTTATTTATCATATGTAATCAGTAGCAAAAGGTTTGGAGTCAATTAGATATGTAAAACTCATTTTATAGCCCGTAAGGGCAAAACCGTCAATTACCGGATTAAGCCTATAACTATAAGTTATGCTCAGCCTAAAATTAATTAAAAATATTCAAAAATCCCAAAATAATATATTACATCAGTGGGTAAAGAGTTTGATATCAAAAAGTGAGTTTAAATAGGCTATACGCTAATTACGCCGTTTAATTATAGCTTTCAATTTACGCTAATGAGCATAACTCTCAATCTACACCTCCAATTGATGTCAAATTTTGGGTGCAAGTTTATATATTAGTAACTAAAGTTTCTACTCTTTTACATTTGCAAAAATCACGTTTTAAGGTGAAAAGGGCATAATAGTCAACATATGAGCAATTAACGGAATCATGCGTAATAATTGGTTACTAATGAACCATGGTGTATAATCACAGAGGGTTATACTAGCATGTAACCTGGTCTAAATAAAGCTCTAAGGTATTTTTAAAACATACCAAAATGGGTCAGAACTAAAGTCAAAGCAAAAGTCAAAGCTTTGCGACTTTCGGTTCCGAACCGGGTCTAAACAGTAAACTGTCGGGTTGAACATGTTTAGACATGTTCTTACACTAATTACCAAGTTATATTAATGATCAAACAGGTTGTATATGTTCTACATTGCTAATTATGCATAAACTAGAAAATAAGTATCCTGTTGACTTTTTAATGACTAGTTTGACCCGACTTTTGACCTAGTTAGAGTGGGAATCAGGGGGAGCCCTTTTAAGGGTTTATTACCCACATAATTACCAACTTATAACTACTTTCAATTTGACTAATCACTGGACCATTAGTGATTAATCGATAAGTCAACCGTTAATTTCGACGGTTTAACTTTTAAGCTAATTACTAAGCAAAACTTGATCAAGGAAGGTTAAGGATACTTACCAAGGTCTTAATTAAGACTAAGGATGATTAGGGTCTGCCCTAGAGCTCCAGGAAGCCTCCAAGAAAGCAGATGGAAGGAATGATCAAAAAATGTTGCAAACAATGGCCTTTTATAGTGATCTTGGATCAATTTGATGATGACAACTAAGTCTATGAGTGATCCTAGATCATTAACACATGCCCCTAAGCCCTAAAATCAGTAGGGGACGCGCATGGAATTGATAAAGGGCAAAACATGTCGTTTGAAAGGTTGAACAGGCAAGAAAAACGAGTTTCTGCATCTGGGCACTGCTTGCGCACCGTAAGGGTTTTGGTGTTGAGGTGCGCAAGCACCTGGTCAGCAAAACAGAATTTTTCAAAAATGGCACATTAGGCCCCTGAACTTCCAAACTTGATTTCCGACACCTCTAAGGCCCGTTAAACCATTTTAAGGCTCTACAATGATGCCTAAGCATAGGGAACATGAAACATGCTCAGAAATATGCCGGATGTCGGTTCGTTAGGTCGTACGGTCTCGTTGTTCGGCTAATTACGACGAAACACGGACGGACGCGAAAAATGATGCAAACGATGCAACGAATGGAATTTTATCAAGCCAAACACTAAAATAAAATATTTTAGTGCTTACATAAATTTTTGGGTGTCCGGGGATATTCAGAATGTAAGATATGCGTGTAAACGCAAACTTGTGCGCTTTTGACACTTTTAGTCCCTGCATGACATAAAAGTTTATTCTTGCGCACCAAACACCTCTAAGCCTATATCTAAGCTATGAGAAGTATAAATAGGGTATGCTTGACTCATGGTCATATTCCAGAAAGTCCGATAACATACGAATCGGTATACTTTAACAGTTTGACGCTTTAGGTCCCTCTAATGCCCAAACTTGTGTATATCATCGATTAATAGCTTTGAAGCCTCATCTAATCCATATTAGGAATTCTTGAAAGTATTATTAAACATCATAATACTTCGGGCTCGGTAAAAGGTCATTCAGAGGTATAATTAAACATATTGACACTTTTAGTCCCTTATACTTGCAAAGTTGCGCGTAACTTCACTTTTAGGCATAAAATCCTTGGATTGCCAATGATTGGCATTCCCGAGAGTATAATCAAATATCATATGGCTCTCGGTTTGTTAAAAGGTCACTCAGAGGTAAGAATTAACATGTTGACGCTTTTAACCCTTTATTGCGCAAACTATTAATTGATTACACACACGGCTACACTTGATCAACAAGTGGCTCATTTGTGAATATAAAACCGTAAAAGGTTATTTAGAAACTTATTTTAGGTATGCTAACACCTCCAGTCCTTTCATAAACAATGTTTTCGATTTTTCAAAAAATTAGTCCCTTATATTCAAGGATTGACTTTACTAGGGTTTATTACACGCGTGTCAATACTTTATTGGACGTGATTTTACGAGGTGTTACATATTATCTAATACAAATGAATCTTGAATTCTGTGGGTGAGAGGGCAATGGAGTTTATGTAGTATGTATGAATGCTAAGCTTCAAACTCAATTGTCTTCTGCTGGTTGAGCCTTCTATTTATAGAAGGCTGGGTATATGAATAAACAATAGTTTATTCATGCAATTAGTCCTGCAACAAGTAGCAATTTGACATATTCATTGAATCCAACGTTCAAGTTGCCTTTGTAATCATGATATCCAATAATATCAAGTTGCTTCGGTCACTGTGGCAGGATAGAGCTGAGTTTTAAACAAGTGGGGTATTCATCAGAATTTCTGATAAACCACTTCATAAGAAATTCTGGTGAACAAATCATCAGAAAATCTGATGATCAGAATCGTCAGAAACTGGTGATATTTGATCAGAAATATCATCAGATCCATCAGAAATGACCTTCTCTGATAATCTTCTTCAGCTCTTGATCAACTTGTAATTCTTTGAAGTAGATGCTTTTTATTTTAGCTGTCCTATCTGATCTTCTTCTTCTTGTTGTGATCTTCATGACTGTTATCTCTTCATAGATCCAGTTGATTGTGATTTTCTTCAATACTTACAAATAAAGTTTCCTAACAGACACCTTGTCCGAATCGTTCCATTTATGCTTGTTATCAGTGGTGGGAGTTGTAGCAGTTGTAGCACCACGAGCTGGTAGCGAACCACGCTCGACCTCCTGGTCGGTGATCTTGTGAGCTAATCGGATGATTCGTGGCAAATTGTCAAGATTTGCTGTATTAACTAAGCCCTTGACTTACGGCGCTACATGTACAGCTCAATCCTCCGGAGTGGTGGTCGTGATAAGTTAGGACACATGTTCACAAGTTCATGGGATCTTTTCGTGTACGCCTCGATCTCAGATCCCACCATCTTTAGATTGTAATATTCATTTTCCAACTTCTGAATTTCTTCGCGAGGACAGTACACCTCTCGTATCAACTCTTTGAAATCATCCCATGTAGTTGCATTTGCCATCTCGATGCCTAACATCAGCACCTAGGCATTCCACCAGGTTAAGGCACCATCCTCCAGTGTGCCCGAAGCATACTTCACCCTGTCCCCAGCGGAAAGTTACACATAGCAAAAACTGACTCGGCTTTCTCAAACCAACAGAGTAGTCCCACTGCTCCTTCGGTTCCACTAAATGTCTGTGGCTTACAATCCATGAATGTTTTAGACGTGCAAGCAGGTGATTGTTCTGGTTCTGGTTCGCAGGTTGACCTAAAGACAAAAGAGAATACAACGCACGAGTGAGAGTCGAGTACACGATACAGGAATAAAGAGCGTCTGGTACATATCATACCAGCCTGCTGAGCTGCTAAGGCTTCAGCTACGCGAGTATTGATTAGATCAGTCAGCTCCGCCTGAGTCATAACAATGTTACCATGTCCACCATTACGTCCACCATGTCCGTTCATGATTCTATATAAAAAGAGTGAAAAAGGTAAGGATAGTGATTGGGTAGAAGTCAATCATCGCTCTGACTTCTATAGATTATTGAATCCCCCCACCCATTATGTCAGACAATGGAACAGAATCCCTTTCACACTTGTTAAGCCTCACTAGGACTCACATGCACCCCACATTATTATTATGTGTGCACCCATAATGATAATTCAGTTTGCATGTCTATCTCAGCTCCTCTTATCTCGCGCTAAAAGGTTCTTCAAACTCGAGTAACAAGACAAATGATATCACGAAAATAAGGATCACGAAAGTCTAGAGGTACTATCAAAGCATCATAACATAAGAAAGCAACACATGTAATCATCTCGTAGTTCCAAATACGCAACCGTATGCAATATCATAAGTAAGTGTACACTAGGTATGTAGTGCATAAAGTAACGAAAGACGAACCTGCGATTTAGAGCTGAGTGTCATGGTCGATTTCAAAACTGTTCGGTTATAGTCTGGTTTTATAAAAACATTTTAAAACCTAATGCCAAATGCGGAAACCCCCGCGAGGCATGTGACATACCAAGATCCAGTCACTAATCACATTAAAGGAATATCGTGATATTAAATAAAAGTTCCCATTCATTAAAATAATGTATTTCAAAACAAAAACTTAAAACCCAACATGTTCAGCGGAAGCATAATTCATTGTTTAAGTATTTAAAAATCCAAGTGTATGAGAACAAATAGACTTGTCTCGTGTTTCCATGTATCTCGACCCATGACCACTCCAGCAATCCCAGACAACAAGTTCCACACCCATGAATCTAACGACCTACAAGCATGCAGACAAGTGTATCAGCATAAAGCTGACGAGTTCACAGTTTTGTAGAAACATTTAATTGCCAAGTGTTTAGTTTAAAAGCATGTTGATAATAACTCGAGTACCGCAAGATGGCGTCAGTTTGTTTGCCCTTCCCCAATGCCTATCAACATTGGTCGAGTGGTTAAGGTCATTATTTCACGCCCGTCCTCCCTGGTATGTTGTGAGGTTGCCAAGCCCAGTAGCGCTATCAACTAATACCCCGTTGCCTCCCCGGCAACTAGTTCGGTAGTAAGATGGGACTTAAGGTGATAGATATGAGTGTATTATCCAACATCGAATTTAAACCCAGTAAAACCAGTATTCCTGCCCGGAATATTTACCCGTTTTTCCCTCCCCGGGACACATGCTTGTGAAAAAGAGTAGTGAACTCACCTTAGATTTGCTCGGTAAGTTAAGTTACGTGTTCCAAGTTGGTCAACCAAACCATATTATGGTTACCATTTAACAATCAGTTTTGCATATATAATTGAATCACACATCCATGCATGTATTCTAGCAATTATAAGCAAGTACACATGTTTCAAGTCTCACGTAAAGTTCACACACGCAAACAATATTCCAGTCGCACACTCTATTATGCGACCCAGTAACATACAATCCATTTCAAAAGTGTATGTGCAGTTCGTCTCCTATTCATTGCCCAATGGCCAGTGTGCGGCCCATTAACTTAAATGTTGGGTTTCAGTCGAGACCACAAGGTCTCGACTCGCAATCTTAGAGATCTCGAGTCAAAACCGCCGTTTCTCGAGTGATTTCTCCATTATTCGAGACCTCTAGCTTTCAAGTCAGGTCTCGAGTTGGAACCGAGCTGGTCTCGATTCGCATTCAGCTTGTCTCGAGTCCTGTTGTTTTGTGAAGTACGGTTTTGAGTCGGAACCACGAGATTGCAAGTCACAACCTTAGTCGATACCCCATAAAACGTAAATGATTCCCCTTTTAACATCCCTATATTTTCATAACAGTAGTTAGCAGTTTTGGCATGTTCCAATCAGATCAAACAATGAAATTTTGCAGTTATCATACATGTTCCTACAACCCTATCTGTCGTCATTCATCATAGCTAATATAATCATAACAATATCATCAATTTACATAAACACAACATACACTAATCATGTGATCACCTATCCAGCCGAAAACAATGAACATCCAGATGCACAGAATCATTAACGTATTCACAACATGTACCCTTAATTCATCGATCTATGCTAACATACTACCCGACCAAACATAACCATTTGTCAACACAAGAAAATCATTGAAAAATCTGTTCATCATGCATTCCTATCAATATTCACACAGTCAATCCAATATTAGTACATGATTTCTAGCAGAACTCTAAATCATAGTCAATCTCATACATCACGTATCAATCATCAACCAAGGTGAACAATGATAAAGTACTAACCGGAATGCAAGATGAAACGAGGATGCTTGAGAACAAGAGAGAGATACTCGGACAAGAGAGAGTTTCGAAGCGATCAAGGCTACTGTCGGTTTCGAGTGGGAGATGAGAGGTAGTTAGGATTTTCTAGTTGTGTGAATGCTAGATTATGGAAATCACACACAATCTTTTTTGTGTATGCGATTACAGCAAGAGTCGGGTCCAACTTTGGGCTGTACTTGTCAAACCCCGAAATATCAGAGCATTGGCGTGACCGGACCGGTATCTTCATTGCACAGCGGAAGTAAATAAGCTAAGACTTCTAGAAAACGAACGCCACTAAGTACTCGACTCCACATGGTTCTCCTATTCCAACCGCGCCATGATTTGAAAAAGTAACCTGAGAAAGAAACATCCGAAAAATCAACATAAAGTTGAGCTAGTTTGTTTGTAAAAGATTTGGAATAAATCTTTTGGATAACCGGTTTTTGAAATATGTTTGAGAAAACGAAATAAAATACATTTTCTTGGCATGTTATATGAAAACTGTGAGTGTAGCCCACGAGAGTCTTTGTGCATTGCACGAGAGAGAATGGGCCGAGCCCAAAAGAGTCTTTGTAAGCAGGA
Source organism: Helianthus tuberosus (assembly GCA_030545235.1). Lineage (NCBI taxonomy): Eukaryota > Viridiplantae > Streptophyta > Magnoliopsida > Asterales > Asteraceae > Helianthus > Helianthus tuberosus. The sequence goes on from CM060388.1 coordinate 94,976,273, forward strand.
CCATCCCGTCCTCTTACTTATACATAAGTTGAAAAACGTTACCAAAGTTCGTAAATCCATGTATTTGTAAGTTATCATCAAATAAATCTTAAAAACATTTGAAAATTCGAGTATCAAAAACTAGTATGTAGTGTCTATGAACAAGTCAATAATGTTTCGTGAGGACATTAATATATGCGGCAACATAGGAAGCACTCAACCCTAGAGAATTTCCTCCGGTCCACCCGGTTGGAACAACAAAAGCACTACATGGGCTACACAAGGACCCAAGAGTGGGGCTCGCTACACCCGATAGATCTACCACTTTTGCCCCTCGGTCTTTTACAAGATTAATGGCACTTAAGAGAGATACTATTCGCTCACGTGATCTAACAGTTCATTCCCTAGCTAAACCATGCCATTGAGAACTTGTATTTCCCCCGAGAGTTATAAATCCGAAAACATTTAAGAGAGAAAGGGGACTTAAAATCACTGGGTGTCCCGTTCTTTAAACGCAGACCAACCCAGTCCTGTTGTTATAACTATGACGATCCCATCCCTAGTCATGAAAATCATGCACGTTTCGAGAATACGCATTTGTTTTGTAAAACCGGTATATTTAGTATAAATCGTTCGTAAACCATTTGAGTTCCTTGAAATCCATTCGTAACATGGTTTAGAAATATGAGTTTTCGTTTATCGAAAATTGTTTACTTTTGCAAAACTTGCATGTCTTTCCACCCCCGAAAACATTTATAAAAATGTAAAACCGTAAAAAGTGGGGGTTATGAACTCACCTGGATTTCCATGTGCAATGCTAGCTAAATACGACTTCATGATGTTGTTTCCAAGATGTGACTCGCTAGCGTGCATTCTATAATATCCCTAAAACGGAATATCTTATAAGTTTCTAGATAAATGCGATAACTAATTACGTGTCACAGAGCTCTACCGAATTGTTAACCGAGTGATTCGACGGTAAGTTGTTAACTTAGTGGAGACGTAGAAGTTATACTTGTTGAGTTTCGTTTAATGTCGTTAATAATTTACTAAGTTTAGAAAGTACTTAGTTTTCGAGGAATTCGAAATATATAAATATTTACACAAAAATATAAATATATCAATAGAATAGTGTTAGTCGTCCCGAGAAGTCGTACGTTGATATATAGTACGCCGTTTAGGTGTTTAAAATAAATATACAAGCTATATTTATTTTATAAAAGAACATGAGTCGTTTGATGTTTGAAATAAATATATAAACTATATTTATTCTTATAAAAGAATCGTCGAGTTGTTGTGTTTGAAAATAAATATATAACAATATTTATTTTTATAAAAGAATTCGTGTTGTACGATATTTGAAATAAATATATAAACTATATTTATTTTTATAAAACGAATTTGTGTTGTTTAGTATTTGAAATAAATATATAACTATATTTATTTTGAGAAAACGAAATCTGTTTGTTTGTTGTTGGAAATAAATATATGAAATTATATTTATGTTATATAAGCATTTGTGTTATCGGCGTTTGTAACAATATAAACAATTATATTGATTTCATAAAAGAATTATCGAATTTTTGAAGTTTCATAACTATACTTATCGTTGTAAAAACTTTTCGAATCGTCGTTTTCGTAAATTGTAAAGTGTAAAGTGTCGTCGAAAGTAATTATGTATTTGTATTTGTATTTGTTTTTATAAAAGTGTATTTAAATCCAATAGTTTGTTTGATAATAAAACGCGCTTTGTTTTACGGATTTTCTCGAAAAAGTGGCAGAGTTTCCTCTGTTTTTGGACGCCCCAAACAACACAAGTTGTCGTTATTTTTCAGAATTCAATCAAGATTCAAACAATAATAACAATATTTATATAAGATTTGTCGAATATTTCAAGATGTGAACTAATATTTAATCGATTCGAGCTCGTTGTCACGTAAGATTAACACTACAAAATAAACGCGCCGTTAATTTTTACCAATTCCTCATGTCGAAACGCTAACTGAGTTGACCGAGTCAACTGAGTTAACCGGTTGTGTTGACCGAGTTGACTATGACCGAATCTGACCCGAACCGAACCGTTGACCTTTGTTGACTGTCTTGACCAACTTTAACTGGGTGTTGACCTGAACGATGTTTGACCCGGACCCGAACACGAGCCTCAACTAAAACAAACAAAATCTGACCAAGCCGCATTCAAACCCACACGCCATGCTAAACCCGATCTGCACCAAAACTCGAACCATCATCTGGTGTTGAACACATCTAACGGAACATCACCACCATCATTGTTGTCGCCGCCGACGTGGCTGCTACAGTCAGTCTCCTCCGACTCCGTCATCAACATAATAAACAGCAACCCAATTTCATCATCATCAATTCTCAACCTTCAGGAAATTAAAAGAAATAAGAAGCGGGGGGGGGGGGGGGGTTACCGTGAACCCGGTGGACCGAGACACGGACCGCCGCCTTGAGCTGCGGTTTCGGCCACTTTCTCTCTCTCCTGCCATCTTCTTCATCATTTTCATGTATCATCTTCATCATCACTTCACCCAATCTCATCACTGTCATCGGAAATCGGGAAAAAGAGGCGTTGTTCCGTCGTTCCAAGTTACCACCGCCATAACCGCACCACCGTCCGTACACCACTGAGCACCACCGTCGCTGCAAATGGCTCCACCACCACCGTGAGCGGCGGCACCGTCCCTTGCACCAACGGCTTTGGTCGCTGGCCTTTTGTCGAGGGGGAAGGGTGACCGAGAGGGTGTTTGGATTGTGTTATGTAGATGAAATCTCTTGTGTTTGCAAGTAGGATTCGAGAGAGATACAGGAGATGTATGGGTGGTTTTGTCTGATTCATCTTTGATGTTAGGATATGAGTTTCTTATGATTGTGTTTTTGTTTGATAATTATGAATATGAATTGTATTAAGTGCAGCGGAATTAAAATGGAAACAACCTTTCAACACACAAACAAATAGGAGAATTGCTTTCAACACACATGTTTGTCATGAAATCGAATGTTTATATTTATTACAATGATTCAATTACACTTGCATGCATGCAATACAATCTCCCCCTCAGCCTGAGCTCACACTGGTTTGTTCGTACAGAATGACTTGGAGAAGAAAGAGCTAATAGAACAGTACAGGGTACTGTTCTATTTATAGTACAGAACAAACCACTGTGGCATCTTTGCTGACGTTACCATGAAAGTGACATCTAACCTCCTAAGAACCTGTAACCACTGACCTATACAACTACTGCTATTACAAACTACTGATTAACAATAAATACAAAGACTAGCTAAACTACTGCTTCTCATTCCACTGTTATACTCCTAGCAGTGCTTTGTGTCTTCAGCAGTACTTGAACCATGACAGTAGATTGAGCATCAGTGTTCGTCTTCAACAGTCTTTAGGTCTTTAACAGATGTTGAGTGATCAGCAGTTGTTGTAGACGGACAGTAGATAGAGGTCATCAGTTGTTAGGCCACTTTCAAGGGGAAAGAACTGTTGCAATCAACTGCTTATGTGAACCCACTGATCTGATCCAGTTTTGACTTTATCAACTGTTCCCTTGGTAGGGTTCAATCCCAACAATCTCCCCCTGGAACAGATGATGCCAAAACTCTTCATTATTCTTGGATTTTTATTGCCTCATCAAAAATTCCCTAACTTGTCCTTTGAATTGTAATTCAAAGTCCATGGAATCTGTGTCATCCTCATCCCTGCACAGTGTAAGCTCAAGGAGATCTTGAAGATCTTTTTCACCCAGGCCAAGTGCTTGTTCCCTTGATATGTGCTTCACTTCACCATTGGATCTGAGCAAAGTCAATACGTGGGTCTGTTTATCAGACTTCCACTTTAGTATTTTTTGAATCCTTTGGGTTTCTTGGGAGAGTCTTTATTGTTGATGAGTTTGGAGATTGTGGCCTGGTGATAACAACTTGGGCAGTGTCTTGATATTTAGTTGATCCTTGTTTCTCTGCCATAAGTGTCTTGAATTCTGGCTGTTTCTTTTTCTAACTCACTGATGGTCCATTCCTTGTACTGGTGCTTTTCTGCCCTGTACTTTTTGTAAGCCATGTGTTAGACCATTTTGAGACCGTCGGTACTTGAGTCGCTTAGGGTCTGAAACGCTAAACAAGAATGAAGAACGATCAAGTACGCAACGGTCTAGGGGGAATATTGTTAGGTCATTTGAGACCGTTGGTACTTGTTTTAGATGGTTCTGGATTGTTCTGGTTAAGTTTATTAAGCTTTAGAAAGTCTAGGGGCTTATTTTGTAATTCTATAGAAGTAATGTTCCTGACCTAGTGTAGATAAGATTCCAGCAAATTTATAAATTTGCTGGCAGATCAGGAACACCCTATAAATAGTCCAAGCCTTGTAACCAACTCAAGCTTTTGGCTCTTGAATGAATATTGGTGTTGTTTACATTCTCTTGTGCTCAAATCTGATTTCCAAGGTTCTTTACTGATTTATTTCATTGTTTGGATTCAATACAACACTTGTTGTATTCATTAATCCATTAGCTTCACCTTCACCTTTGATCATTCTTGACTTTTCTAGCTCAAACACTTAATCAATAGGTGTTTTGGGTTAAGAACAACCAACCACTGTGATCCGGATTCATTTTGGGATCTACAATTTGGTATCAGAGCCTTAGTGCTCTTGGTTGTTGAGTTTTTGTTAAGTTTTTTTCAAAGTTTGAAGGTTTTTCAAAGTTTCAAGGTTTTTCAAAGTTTCAAGGTTTTTCAAATTTTTGGACTTAAAATGGATTGATTTGGTGTGTTTAATCGATAGGTTGTTGTTAATCTGTGATTAGGGAGTCATTTTGGACATTTTGGTGCATCAAAACAAGGTTTTTGAGTCGTTTTTGAGTGACTAGAGGGTTTTAGTTCGTGTTAAACCCTCTGGTTGGCGAAGATAAATTTGAAGCCAGCGAAATTATTTTGAAGCCAGCGAAATTATTTTTGAAGCCAGCGATATTATTTTGAAGCCAGCGAAATTATTTTTGAAGCCAGCGAAATTATTTTGAAGCCAGCGAAATTATTTTTGAAGCCAGCGAAATTATTTTGAAGCCAGCAAATTTAACTTGAATATCGCAAAATTAACAGTTTTGCCGATCAAACACAAGCAAAATTGTTAATTACCGGCGAAATAGCGTCATTGACCCTTGAGCGAAGTTATCGAAGGCGACTTCGAGAACCGTGATACCGAACCACAGCGTTCTTATCACGGTAATCGGCGGAATTAACCTAACTATTGTCTGTGTTGTGTTTTGTCAGCGGAATTATCGTGTTCGCTCGTGCAGGACTCCTTATAGCAACAGCGAAGGTTGAGGATCTGTCATCGAAGTTGATCAGGCTTCTTCGATCAGCGGCGAATTTAACTTTATCACCGGTTTTCTGTGACTTGTCAGCGAATTTAACTTCTGATCAGCTCCATTTTGTCTAAAACAAGCAAAGATGTCGTTGAATCAACTAAGTCCAATTGCTCAAGCGGAACGTGAGACTGGAACCACCACTCGACCACCAAAGTTGAAAGGTGTCGAAGACTTTAGCACTTGGAAAACTCGCATTCAATCGTTCTTCGAGTACACGGACTACAATCTGTGGCTCTCTGTCACCGCTGGACCCCACATTCCAACGGTCGTTCGAGGAAATGCAGTAGTTACCAACAATGATGCAACTACCTTTACTGATGAAGACAAGGCTCTTATCCAACGCGATCGTTGTGCTCATGCCGCCTTAACCATGGCTCTGTCAACTGATGACTGTAACATGTTTGAGAAATACAGAACTGCAAATGAACTCTGGCTCGCTTTGATCGAATATTACGAGGGAAACGAAGAGCTGATTGAGAGCAAAAGAATCATGGTGCAGAAGCAATACGACCTGTTTTGTGGAATTCGTGGAGAAAGCCTTTCCGATCACATCAGTCGCTTTCGAAATATGATGACCAAGATGAAGAAGGCAGGAAATCATATCACTAACCGTGCTGCCATAAAGAAGCTTTTGGACTCACTTACAAAGGAATGGAGCCTGAAGTGCATGATGATCAAAATGGATTTCCTCAACAATCCAAATCCTGTCACTCTAACCGATTTGATCAACACTTTGAAGGATTTTGAAATGGATGTTAACAAACGAGAAATGAATACGACTAGTTACACCCCAAAGCCTGCTCAGACTTCTGCAGGATTGAAGAACGTGGCACTTCTTGCATCTGAAGGTGTCAGTCAACAAGCTTCAGACACGACTTACTTCAACGCTTCCGCAAGCGCATCAAAGGCTCCACGGTACAGTGAAAAGACAGTTGTGCTCAGTGACACTCAAGCTGAAAAGAATGTTGAAGCCAAGGAGCAAGTCAACAAAGCTCTTATGGCAAAGATCTCAAGCGAATCCTCATCAAAGCAGTATGAGAAACAGACAGCTGGAATTCCAAAAGGTGAGAACATTGCTGACAAGGGTTTGAAAAGCATTCTCACCTCTCCGGAGCCTGAGAAAGAAAAGAAATCTGAAGAAGCTAAGGAGCAGATTCCTAAGGATGCATCTGACCAGAAGAAAGACAAAGGAAAAGCCTCAGCCACAACAATGAAAACTGAATCTTCCAAAGAAAAGGCTGACAAAGACTTGGTAAATAGTATTCCACATAACTTTAAAGTAAAGTTATGCTCACCAGCATGCGTTGATGTCGTGGCACATTACAAGTCTCTTAATCTAGAATTTGAGAGACAAAAAGACAAGGCCTTAAAAATGAATAACGAACTTAAACTGAACGAGGCTGCATACCAGAGAAAGTTGAATTCAACTTTAGCTGAGATGCAAACTCTAAAAGAATTTGTGATTAGAAAAGATTTCATCATTAACGATCTCACAGATAGACTAGAAAAGGCTTTGAATGAAAAGAACAAATTGCAAATTATCATTGATAAATGGAATGTCAGTCAAAAGGCCTTTACTGACATCAAAAACTGCCAACGACCAACGTATGTGAAAGACGGGATCGGGTATAAGGATAGGCAAGGAAACGAAAGAAAACTCTTCCTTCCACCACATAGCAAAAACTATGTGCCTATACCTACTCCTCATCCTGAAAACGATCTCATTGATGAAAAGGCCTCTGTAGAACAAAACGATTCTTGTGAAAACGATACAACCGCTAACATTTCTAAAAGTGATGCAGATCCAATTTTGTGTAAAGAAGATGTGTGCGATGAGGATGGAGACTGCGGCGGTTCAAAAATAGGAATAGGTTATTCGGGCGACAGTTATTCCACTGTTAACTGGTTCGCCTGGAACTGTGATAAGAAAAACAATTTTCGGGATGAATGTAATAATGGCCATGTGCCTAAATTTAAGTCTTTGGATGACTGTAAGGGCCATGTGCCTACATTTAAGACCTATGATCGTGAACATGTGATGTCTAAATGTCATGATTTAAATTCTGCATTCTGTGATGTTAAAAACGTGTGTGAACCTCCTATATTTGTGCCAGAATTGAAACAGAATAGTTTTGGAAAATTCCTCACCGAGGAAATTCCAGAATTTATTCCATCTCGAACAGGTAAAACAGATTCAGAAAAGGAAGTCACTGAAGAAAGCAGCGAAGAAGATTCAAACATTTCTGCCTCAGAAAAGGAAGAAGAAACTTCAAGTTCTGACAAAGATCAAGAATCAGAAGATTCAAGTGAAGAAATTACAGACGAGACAAATGAAGATCAAAGCTCAGAAAATTCAAGTGAAGATCAAGTATCAGAAATTTCATCAGACCCCGACAATGATGAAGACTGTTCAGAAGATGAAAGCCGTATAGACAAGAAAATGAAGAAAGTCAAAAGTTCAAGCTGCAAGGATTCATCATCATCAGACAACATCTCATGCAGCTCAAGACTTTCATCACATACTTTATCCTTTAACACATTAACCTCCAAAAGAAAAAAGGCTAATTGCAAACGATGTTTTCGCTGTGGTCGTTTAGGACATATAGTGAAACATTGCAAATGCAAGAAATTTTCTGAACCTGAAAATAATTTCATCAAAAATTTCACTGAGCAGTTTGATAATCTTAAGAAAACAGTCAAAAACTTAGTTAACTCAACTTGTTTTTGGAAACAAAAAGAAAACTTTGTGATTCAAAATCATGATAGATTAAAATTGAAGCAAGTATGGGTTCCGAAAACTAACTAACTTGTATTTTTTTTGTAGACTAGAATAAAATTGCGTTGGGTGGTGATGGAGCTCATTAGACACATGATGGATCTTCAAAGGGCTTCTCAAGAACTTGAAACTTGTCGATGGTGAAGTTGTATCGCTTACCGATGTTCAAAAAGGAGGAAAACTAGTTATACTTTGGACGCAATTATTCTAAGAAGATATTCTCTATGCTTCATATTCGTGCTAGAATCCTATGAGCGCATCAGAAGTCTGTGACAAAGGAATGTCAGCTCCATTCAACGATGTAGAATGCGTCTAACTACACAGCTTCCCGCAACAAAAAGCCGACATCCCCACAGAAGTCTTCAAAATTGACCCGTATCAACCAGATTGGTAACCTGGTTGGAAATGGTTGATTTCCTTGAGTGGAAATGAATCTTGTTGCCAAAAAAAAAAAAAAAAAAAAAAAAAAAAAGAGCTTTCGTAAATACTCTATCTTTTGTTCATAATTTTGTTAACAAAAAAAAAAAAAAAAAAAAAAAAAAAAAAAAAAAACGTTTGTTGAAAGTAAAACAAGTATCCTTAAACGTTGCCCACCAAAAAGATTCTCTGAAAATTTAAAATCTCATTTTCGGGCAAAAGGACTCTCGAAAATAAAAAAAATTTTAAGGGGGGATATTCCAGAAAATCAAATTAGATGCTTGTGTTTCGACTCCTGCTAGAGGAAATGATAGAAAATTGCTAACACTTTGTCATTTCTTGCAAAACAGAAAACAAAAAGAAATCGGGGTACCAAGCAACGACGTGTCGGTAGATTCAGCAACACCGACGAGTAAACTGCTGTTAGGGAGCAAAACATAACATCTACACAAGGATTCTGGCTTCTCTCAGGCATTACGCATCTTGTGGGTAACACGTTGCGGCATATGGCTTAATGGTCTTAAATCTTGTGTTGATAGATTGCCAAAGTCTGAGATCTCGGGTCTTTATATTGGTTTTCATTCGGGGGGTATCATGGTTGGTCTTCTGCTGCATCCAGATACATGCTGACCTAGAACCTCTATGATATCCCTTCATAATAAGCGCCTAAAAAAAAAAAAAAAAAAAAAAAAAAAAAAGGCCAAACCCTTTCATAATAAGTGCCTTCTAGGCCAAAACCTTTTGATGGATTAGTTTCGGTCTCTCTGCTGTACGAAAGTACTGACCTGTTCACCGAACTATCCGTCTCGCCCTCGATAGTTCTTGGAATCTCTGTTGTACGAAAGTACAGACCTGATCTCCGTTCTATCGTTGAAATGAATGGATCCAATATACTCACCTGTTATGAAGAACCTTTGTGCATACCTTGATCGCGGGGGTATGTCCTGACGTGGGACTCACGGGCGTAATGATTCTATTCTAAATAGCTTGTGTGAGGGCCATTGAAGACTTGTCAATATTACCAAAAACATGATAAAAGCGCTCTCCGAAGGCATGTTGAAAGAAGGATGCATGGATTTAAGTGGACAAACATACTGGCAGTTTTTCTTGTGCCTTGTTTCACTAATAATAATAATAATATATAAGAAATTGACAGGTGTTAGCAATATGATCTTCTGCAGGTAAGTTGACGAGCGTCAAAAGAAAAAGGAAATCAGTGAAAAAGGAACCTCCCGGTTTGAAAAATGAATTTCGAAGTCCAAAATTATCTAAGTTTTGGCATTCTGTAAATATTTTCTAAGGGTTTATGCAGTTTTAAGATAACATGGGCATGCTTATCGAGAAAGTTTGAAATCTTCAAGCGTTTTAATTATGACTTGTATATAATCCGACGCAATTAACAAAATCTGGCCGGCGTGATTTTCAAAATTTCAAAAATATGTAGTGTTCTTACCTGCATACTTGACCGCGCCTTTGTAAATATTCTTATTTCTTTCATTACTACTTCTATCCTTTGTAAATATAGCATTTTAGCATTATCTAACCTTCTCATTTTGCAATCCAGATCTCACTTAACTCGTTTGTGTGTTTCAGAATACAAGAACTGGTAGAAACGAGATCAAGAGAAACGGGATGGTGTAGGATTGAAGACATATTTTGCATATGTTCTCTTTGAAGTCTCTCACACGGAAACGAAGAACAAGATATTGAAAAAGATCCCCAACAGGTTGCAAAAAGCAGAGACAAGCGAAAGAAAAGGCGGGGTGATTCGGCACTACAAGCTGATCTTAAGATGCAATCTTCACCTACGTAGGGATACACGTGAGCTGTGAGAAAGGAAAAAGAAAGAAAGACTGAGATAAAGGAGATCTTATTTAAAAAAAAAAATAAAAAATTGAAGAACAAGAGGAGTGTGACGAAGGTTGAGAGAAGAAAGAAGCTATCATCAATCACCTGCTCCAAAAGTCATGAATCGCTCATCAGAATCAGAAGTTCGAGAGATTCAATCTCCGGTGTCATCCACATACAATGTCACAATAGGGGGCGCAAGTGAAGCTGATAACAAGCAAACTCCATCACAGCACAACGTGGGAAAAGACATAGCAAATCCTGAAACCAGAGTCAAAGAATGAAGACGCTCAAGTACGCAACGGTCTAGGGGGAATATTGTTAGACCATTTTGAGACCGTCGGTACTTGAGTCGCTTAGGGTCTGAAACGCTAAACAAGAATGAAGAACGATCAAGTACGCAACGGTCTAGGGGGAATATTGTTAGGTCATTTGAGACCGTTGGTACTTGTTTTAGATGGTTCTGGATTGTTCTGGTTAAGTTTATTAAGCTTTAGAAAGTCTAGGGGCTTATTTTGTAATTCTATAGAAGTAATGTTCCTGACCTAGTGTAGATAAGATTCCAGCAAATTTATAAATTTGCTGGCAGATCAGGAACACCCTATAAATAGTCCAAGCCTTGTAACCAACTCAAGCTTTTGGCTCTTGAATGAATATTGGTGTTGTTTACATTCTCTTGTGCTCAAATCTGATTTCCAAGGTTCTTTACTGATTTATTTCATTGTTTGGATTCAATACAACACTTGTTGTATTCATTAATCCATTAGCTTCACCTTCACCTTTGATCATTCTTGACTTTTCTAGCTCAAACACTTAATCAATAGGTGTTTTGGGTTAAGAACAACCAACCACTGTGATCCGGATTCATTTTGGGATCTACACCATGATATATTCAAGATAGTCTTTCCTCATGCTTTCATCATCTCTTTCAGATAGTTTTTGACACAGGACTTTTGAGAACTGTTCTAAAGTTTTGACCTTGGTGAGCAGGTATTGCAAATTTCTCTGAATCTCTTTATTAGACTTTCCCTCTGTATCTCTTTTAGATATATCTTCTGCTTGTTGAGCTTTTATTTTGAAATACTCTTCAATGTTTCTTGGGAAAGGATAACCTTGGATGGAAGGAAGTTTCCTTTTTGCAGGGTTATCTTTAGAGTAAAAGGACTTTATCTCCTCTTTGACTGCTGGAAGATCCAATGGGTATTGTAATCCCACTGGAACAATAGCAGTGTTTGTATTCAGAACTTGAGTTGATGATAATGGAACTGGGTTTGGGATAGTGACAAAGGACAGTGGTTGTGTGGATGTTTGAGTTGAGGAGGTATCATCTTCCAGTACAACATTGGTTACCCTTCTCCTTTTGGGCTTAGGAGAGGTTGGTGGTGTTTTTGTTAGGGGTGAGCAAAAGTAGGTCCGGACCGATAAGAACCGATAACCGAACCGATATTGTACCTAACCCGACCCGAACCTAGGCATGTCGGTCTCTTTGTCGGTTCTGATTTTCAGGTAGTAATCGGGTCGGGTCGGTTCCGGGTAGGTTCCACTTGAAAACCCGACATTGAATTTGGAACCGATTTTACATAATAACCAAAGCACTTTCTTTATAGTTTACATAATAATCATTGGGCTTAGGCCCAATACCGAATGAATGGTTAAAACATTGTAGCAATCCGTAACTTTAAACTTTATATACCTAATCTTATAACAACTTATAGAAACTTATGCATAACATACCCCTTCTATGTCGATATTATTTTTGAAAATAATTGGTTTTCGAAAATAACTAAAATAATTTAACCAACTGATAAGTTTTAACCAACTATAATTCTATATCATAACTAAAATAATTTAACCAAATGATAAGTTTTCGAAAATAAAAGATATATTAAAACAAAGATTGCATATTCTTTTTGAAAATAAAAGATATAAAATGCAAAATTGGTTTTCTAATTCCTATACTCATGCAAGATTTGATCGATATTATTTTTGAAAATAAAAGATAGAGTATGCAAAATTGGTATCCTATTCTAAAACAAATCCCATATCCCTATTGCAGTATGCATAAAAAACGTGAATATAGTACCTAATAATCAGAGTTCACGTTCAATCGGCCCAATGATATTCCTTGATTGTTGTCAGTTCAATTAAAGCAGCCCAATCAATTCAACTAAAAGCTTTCATTGTCACGTGAAACTTGGAATGGCCCACTTTATGCTTTGGAATATCACATGAATTGTTGATTGTGGTTGTCAGATCCATTAAATACCATCGGCCCAATTAAAACAGATGTGGAACTGACAGCTCATGTGATAAGTCTTTGAAAGTTTGCATGGCTCATTAATTGAATACAGTGAATGCAGACTTGAAATCAGACTTCATGTTCACATGGTCGGGTCGGTTCTTTACCCGAATACCGATATACCCGACCTACAATAGAACCGGAACCGATTACATAATATAGGGTATCATCTCGGGTAGTGATTTGATGTCTTATCGGGTATCGGGTCGGGTCGGGTAGTTCATTTTGCTCACCCCTAGTTTTTGTGGGTTGAGTGTTGGTGATTGAAGTAGTTGGTGTCTGACTAACAGTTGTTGAAACAACTGGTGTTTCAACCACTGTTGTCATTACAACAGTTGATGTGTCAACCATTGTCTTCTGCTTTTTGGCAGGTGGTGTTGGTGGTGGTGAGGATGTTTTTGGTGGGGCAGTGGATTGAAGGTGAGTTGATGTAGTATTGATGGCAGTTGTTGGGGTAACATCTGTTGAAACAACTAAAGTACCAACAACTGTTGATACAACAGGTGTCTTAACATCTGTTGGTTTGGAGGTTTGATGAGAGGAGCTTTTGGGAGGTAGAGGAGTATGTTTTGTGGATTTGGGAGGTGTGGTTTTGGGTTGCCTTACTTTTCTAGTAGGCCTTCTTTTTGGATTAGGATTTTCTTGCTCATCCTTGGGCTCAGAAGTACCCTGTTCTTCCATCTCCATTAAAACTTTCTTCTCCTGCTCAAACCTTTTAGCCCCTTTTATCTCCATAGTCTCTTTTATGCCTGCTTTTGCTGCATCTAGGGCATTTTGAGACTCATCAACCTTTTTAGAACCATCTGGCTTAGGGATTTCCACAACCAGCTTAGACAAAGGATCTGGTTTGATATATAAGCCATCTTCATATCCCTTCTTCTTTTTCTCCCCCTTTTTGGCATCATTAGGAGGATTGTCAACAAAAATGATGGAAGGAGGAGCAATGCCAGTGGTTTGTAACAGATGGGCCTTAATTGCCTTGATGTCTACCTGTGTATCCATAAACCTAGCTTCCATCATATTTCTGATCTTTTGAACTTGAATTTCATGTTGTTGATCAGCATATTGTCTTTGTTGAAGAAGCATATGCTGAAATAAATTCCAGATTTCAGCAGGAGATGTAGCAGCTGTTGCAGATAAAGCAGAGGTTGCAACAGTTGGTGTAGCTTTTTGGGCTTGTAACAACTGTTGTAGAATGTTTTTGATATCAGCAATAGATGTTTCAATTTTATCAACCCTCTCCGTTAATTCTCTGTATTTTAAACCATCACCCAAGTTAATGGGATCATCTGATTTCCCATCAGTGGTGGTTGTATCAGTGGTTGACTTAGGGAAAGTTTCCCAAAAATCATCCACTGATGCCCCTTTTTCTTGGTACTGGGACTTCTTTCTTCAGTAGAGGTTACCAATCTAAGCTCACCAGTGAATACAGTATATACACCAGTGGTTAGGATGGTTCCCAAAGAAGAAATTGCCTTCAAGGGAGTCTGACTTATGAAACTAATGCCCAAGTGTAAACCAGTGGGTTCAACACTTGTAGTAGCTGCTCCACTTGAACTACTGACAGGAATTACTTGTAATTCCTACAGTGTAGCCTCCTCAACTATTGGTGGGTTAGCAGAGATTGAAACACCAGACTCAGTCACTTGTTGTGGTATATTCTCATTAACAGGAGATTGAGAAGAACTGATTTGTGTCTGGGCTAAATCAACTACATCCAATAGAGGTAATATGGTTGGTGGAATTTGTGCAGTGAGGATAGGGGTAGAAAGAGAATTTGCCTTGGGAGGTGGGCTGTGGATGATGGAATCAAGTGATTCCAGAGCATCATAATGTGGTGTCCCTGTTCTTACAACTTGATCTTTTTGAGAAGAAGCAGGAGGAGTTTTAGGCTCAGGGTGGTTGAGATCTTTCCTCCATCTGCTGTGAGGAAGTAGCAGCAGTTGTTATTGGTGACTTTGGTGTTGTCACTGGTATAATCTTTGGGATCTCATCTTCCAGAGTTACCTTTTTAGTGGGTTTGGGGGGCTTTTGGATATTTTTCTTTTTAGGTCTTTTGGTGGTTTTAGGTGTGGGTTTCACAGTAGTGGTTGTGCTGCTGTGATCACCTTGAGCAGTGGGCCCAACAACAGGATCCTGAGGAGCAGTGGTTGCTGCTAAAGTCTGCTCAGGAACCTCTGTTTGTGTTTTGGAAGATTTTGACAGCCTTGTGAAGGTTTTAGAGGTTAGGCTGTTTATTTGAAAAGGATTTCCTTGAATAAGTACATGAGCATTATCCTTTGAAAATTTCTTTTGAAAATAGAAACTTAAAAACCTTGGAAATAATAAAAATGATTTTTTATTAACATTTTTTACAAGATTATTGAAGATCTCCTGGGAATAGCTAAAATTTTCTTCATTCAGTATAGCATAACCCAGGTATTGGATCTTCAATGGAATTTCATTGAAAGCAGTGGTTTTGTTTGACACACACATTAGGAGGGTATGAAATAAAAGCCTTGTGGCAGGTGGAAAACTGCCTTTTTGTAAAGTATCTTTTTTCATTTCTTCTTCATACCCTCTCTCAATGAAATCGGTTTGATACTCTATTTTTGGAAAAGAGGTTTTACCTGTAAGATCATCGAGTTCAAAGACCTCCGAAATGGTTTGAGGTGTGATGGTAACTGAAATACCCTTTAATGATGAAGTAATGGCTAAGGGCTTTTTGTCCTTAGTTTCAAGTTTGGCATTTTTCCAGAATTCTTGTTGGGTATCCAGGTAAATCGGAGCCTCACAGGTCAACAAAGTTTTATACTTTGAAGATGACAGAGCATCAATTACAGAGTTGAAGGTTGTGGTATGACTTGGTTTTTCAAGTAAACCCAAGTAATTATGAGGATTTTTGAATGGAAGAGCCATGATAAATCGAAAATGGTGAAGAACGATTGAAGAAGATGAGTGGTTTGAGAGAGAATTTGGGAGAAAATGCTTTGTGAAGGGAATTTTGAATTCGATTCGATAGTGAAAACCCTGTTTGGGATTTTGATCAGGGTTTTATAGGTGAAAAACGTGAATGCTGACGTGGCAGCGGTTACAAAAGATCTGACCGCTATGTACTGTCCACATGCCAACCTCTGATGAATAATGGATGACAGTTGTTTAGGAAACCACCGATGGAGCAATATCAGTGGTTTGCAACGGTTAAAATGAAAACTGTGGCTGACTTTAAACTATCAGTGGATAGCCTATCAGTGGATTAAAACACTGAGGTTTAACAACAGTGATTAACAAAGAGATGAGAAAAAAGAGGTTGACTTTCAGCAGTGGATAGTAGTATCAGAACAGATGTTTGAACCAAAAACAGTGGTTATGGCAGACTTTTAAGGATTAATGAAAATTTTCATTTTTAGCTATTTTTAAGGATGAAATTTTGATTTTCTGAAAACTTTTTAATGCTTTTTATTCACAAAACAACAGGATTTTGCCTGTTATTCCATGTTAAGCATGTCAATCCTAGAGATCAAGCTTTCAAAGGTAGATGTGTCTAATGCTTTTGTTAGCACATCTGCCAGCTGATCCTTGGTATGAACATGATGTAGAGAAATCGAACATTTTTCATAGCAATCCCTCACAAAGTGATGTCTGATGTCAATGTGATTGGTGGTTGAATGTGAAACTGGTTTTTTGATGATATTTTATGCTGCCTGATTGTCCAACATGAGAGGCGTCTTTAAGGCAGTGATACCAAAATCCAGCAGTTAATTTTGAAGCCATAACAGCTGGGCTGTACAGCTTGCAGCAGCTATATACTCTGCTTCAGCAGTGGATGTTGAAACAGCTGCTTGCTTTTTGCTTTGCCAAGATACTAAGCAATCACCTAGAAATTGGCACCCTCCTGATGTGGACTTCCTTGTTGTATTGCACCCAGCAAAGTCACTATCTGTGAAACCTGAAAGCTTAATATTCCCATTAGCAGGGTACCAGATACCAAGTGTGGGAGCACTTTTTATGTATCTGAGTATCCTTTTCACAGCTATTAGGTTAGACTTTCTAGGGGCTGATTGGGATCTTGCACAAACACATGTTGCAAACATGATGTCTGGCCTAGATGCAGTTAGGTACAATAAAGACCCAATCATGCTTCTATATAGTGTTTGATCCACCAAATCATCCTTCTCATCAGTCATGACAAGCATGGTAGTTGCCATAGGTGTACTACATGGTTTACAATCATTCATCTCATATTTGTTTAAAAGTTCTTTAGCATATTTGCTTTGATGAATGAATGTTCCATTTTGCAGTTGTTTCACTTGGAGACCAAGGAAACACATTGCACTCATTTCAAACTCAGCTGTCATGAGTTGTCTAAACTCTTCACACATTTTAGAACATGTGCTTCCAAAAATGATGTCATCCACATAAATCTAGATAATCATCAAGTCTTTCCCTCTCCATTTTAAAAACAGTATTTTGTCTATTTTACCTCTTGTGAAACCAATAGAGGGAAGAAAGGTGGAAAGAGTTTCATACCAGGCTCTAGGTGCTTGTTTCAAGCCATACAAAGCTTTGTTTAGCTTGTAGACATGATTTGGATTAAATGGATCCTCAAAACCAGGAGGTTGACAAACATATACCTCTTCTTGAATCTTACCATAGAGGAATGCACATTTGATATCCATTTGAAACACCTTTATGTTGTGGTTGACAGCAAAGGCCAGGAACAGTCTGATAGCTTCCAATCTAGCTACAGGGGCAAAAGTTTCATCATAGTCAATGCCCTCTTTCTGTCTGAAACCTTGAACCACTAGCCTTGCTTTATTCTTGACAACAATGCCCCTTTCATCAGTTTTATTTTTGAAGACCCACTTTGTGCCAATAGGACTTACACCCTCTGGCAGTGGTACAAGCTCCCATACTTGTTGTCTTCTAAACTGTTGGAGCTCCTCTTGCATGGCCTCTACCCAGCTGTTGTCTTTCAGTGCCTCTTGGTACTTGATTGGTTGAAGGAGAGATAGAAAACCAGCAAAAAGACAGATGTTTTGGGATTGACTTATTGTGAGCACCCTTTCACTGATGTTGCCAATGATTTGGTTTGGTGGATGTGACTTCAGGAAGATTAAATCTCCTTTGTATGGAACAATGGCATTTAATGGTGAAGGCTGCAGATGTGAATCATCTGAGCTAACAACTATTGGTGACTTTGATGATCCAACAGTGTCTTGAAATGGAGGTGGAGGAATAGGTGGAATTGGTGTGGAAACATGTTGACTTTCATCCACTGTTAGAGGAATTTTATCAACAGTGTTTGATGTTGTGGAAGCAGGGGTTAAAGGGCTAATTTGGTCACCAACTGTTGAGGTAGCAGTGGTTGAGCTTTGACAGTTGTTTTGAACATCTGCTGCTCTGGCAATGGATTTGAAGGTTTGTAGTGGAAGAAGCACTTCATACCCATTGTCTGATGGAGAATTTTGAGATGGACCTGCACTGTTAGTCTTGACAGAAACATTTTCAAAAGTAAATTTATCAAGATAAACAATTATGTAGGGTTTGCAGGGATTTTCATTGAAGAAAGTTCATTGAACTTCACATTCAAAGTCTCTTCCACTGTTTTGGTCCTTGTGCTAAACACTTTGTAGGCCTTAGCAGTGGTTGAGTATCCCAAATGATATCCACTGTCTACTTTGGCTGCAAATTTTGGCAAATTTTGAAATTGAGTCTTTTAAATTCAAAATAAAGCATGGGCAGCCAAATACTTTAAAGTATGAAATCAGTAGTTTAATTTTATACTGCAGTTCATAGGCAGTCTTTTGATGCCTGGGGTTGATTAAAACTCTGTTCTGGACATAGCAAGCAGTGTTTACTGCTTCTGCCCAGAAAGTTAATGGCAAACCTGAATCAACAAGCATGGTTCTAGCAGCCTCAATCAATGTCTTGTTCTTTCTTTCAACAACCCCATTTTGCTCTGGTGTCCTTGGAATGCTGTACTGCCTTACAATTCCTTTTGACACACAAAACTCATCCAACTCCCTATTTCTGAATTCTGTGCCATTGTCACTCCTGAAGACTTTTACTGGAAAGTCAAACTGATTTTCAACATGTTTGACAAAGTCTTGCAGAATGCATGCAGTCTCATCTTTGGAATGTAAGAAATAAGTCCATGTAAACCTAGAAAAGTCATCTACAATTACCAAACAATGTTTTTTCTTTTTAAGGCTCATGACTTTAACTGGGCCAAACAGATCCATGTGCAGCATTTGCAAGCACTTGGTTGTTTTGGACTCTTCAATGGACTTAAATGAGCTTTTATGTTGTTTTCCTTTTAAGCAGGAGACACAATGCTCAAGACAGGTGAATAGTTTTTGAGGAAGACCTCTTACTAAACCCTGTTTTGACAAAGCAGTGATTGTCTTAAGATTTGTGTGCCCCAATCTCCTGTGCCATAATTCTGTCTCTTTGTTAGAGGCAGCTGAGAACAGACAGGCATCAGTCCTGGGGCTCTCTTTTGACAAATCAACTACATAAACATTGCCACTCCTTTGAGCAACAAGTTGGGTTTTTTCATTTTTTATTATTTCTTCAATCTTTTTAAACATTTCTGGTCCAACAATCCTTAGTGAAGAATGAGCCATAGCCCTTATCACTTATTTGTGAGATACTAAGAAGGTTGAATTTTAGATTGTCTATTAGATTGACATTTTCAAACTTAACATTTCCAGACTGTACTGTACCAGATCCCATCACCTTCCCTTTACTATTATTACCAAAAGATATATCACCCCCTCCATGAGTTTTGAATTCTTTGAGTAGGGCTCTACATCCAGTCATGTGCCTGGAGCCTCCACTATCTACATACCAAAGACTATCTAAGCATGCAGAAGCTCCCTGCACATCAAGTAAATAATTAGTTCAGGAGTGTCTCCAAAGCCAATAAGGCTTTGGATGGGGTCTCAACAATGTCTATGTTAAGTTCAGGTGGATGGACAGTGGTTAGCTCAGGTGTTTGGACAGTTTTGGAACTGTTTTTCTCTAACCACTGCTGGGGGTCCTGCCCAATCATCTACTGGTACCCAAAGGGATGCCTGTTCACTCTTGGTTTAGAAGGCTTTTTGTAAGCCTCATAAACATGTGGGA
Source organism: Helianthus tuberosus (assembly GCA_030545235.1). Classification (NCBI taxonomy): domain Eukaryota; kingdom Viridiplantae; phylum Streptophyta; class Magnoliopsida; order Asterales; family Asteraceae; genus Helianthus; species Helianthus tuberosus. The sequence goes on from CM060388.1 coordinate 94,996,092, forward strand.
CCCTTAGGTATGGTGGTTGATCTTTACCTCTTCGGTATTGGTTTGCAGGGGGTGCATCAGTCACCTGAATTTCTCTCTTAACAGAGGTTTGGTTCAGCTGTTTTGTAACAGCTATTTGAACTGGCACAAACAGTGGTTGGTTCTTGACAGATGATTTTGATGAACTCATTGGTGTTTTTGAAATGTACTCTTCCTTTTTGACCTCAAAGGATTTCAAGTACACACACTGCTGAGTAGAATGGTTTGTTTTACCACAAATGGTGCAGCTACTTGAAGGCATAATGGTACTTGTTTTGTTAAGATCATAAGCTTTTAAATGAAAACAATCTTTGGTCAGATGATTTTTCTTTTCACAAAAGTCACAAAACAAGTTTTTAATCTTTTCTCTTTTCTTCCTCTTTTTAGACTCCTTTGCAACAGAGTTTTGAACCACTGTTGGGATGTCCTTAAGAGGAATGACCTTGGCCTTAGGAGCTTTGACACCATCTATAGTTGTGAAGTCCATTGGTTTGAAGTTTTCAAGGATGTCACACTCATCAGACCATGTGGGTTTGAATTGGTATTTCTCAATCTCCTCAAAAGTTGAGGACCCTGCAGATCTTTCCAAAGTGATCTTGTTACCAAGTTTATCAGTTATTTTAACCTCTTGGCCATCCTTGTTGGTGGGTATGATTTCAACAGAGGTTTGAACAGATTCATTTGCAGCAATGTTTTTAATTTGATCATGTTTTCTAAAACCTACACCAAATTTTACATTGCTTTTGATCTGTTTTTCAAGCATGACTTCATAACCTTTGCAGGATTCCACCCATTTTTCACAAGTGATTTGGGTGGATTCCAACTCCTTTTTACAAACTTGATATTTTTCTATCATGGTTTGGAGTTGGTCCTTGGTTATGCTATGCTCTTGTTTGAGACTGCAGATTTCATTATCTTTTTCAGCCAATTTGATTTTTAATTCTTTTAAAGACTTTTCAAACTGAACTTCATCATTTAACACTCTATCCCTAAGGTTTTCATTCACCTCTTTGATGTTAGCAAATGCTATGATGCATTTTGTCACACCCCGACCAAGTATAACATGCAACCGCGGCGGAAACGCCGGGGAGTGATCGCGACAGAATTATTTGTTTCATAACCATGGCATTCAAAGTTGTATTTTATTTATCAACATAAGAGTTTTATTGTCTTAAACAGTAAATAAAGAGTTCATAACAAAATTAAACTAAGTCTATCTTCATTTTATGTCTCTAAGGCACAGGTCCGCCCTAGTGTCACGATCTTCATCTTAAGCAACAGCTCCTGAAAACACATGTGAAAATAGGTACGTCAGCATAAAAATGCATGTGAGATACATAGGTTTTGTGAAAATAGGATTCATGACTTATATTTGAGAAAATGTTTAGTCATGAACCTTGTAATTTGCTTTGTCTTATAAATCATTTGAAAAACGATAGTATCAGATGATATGTATAAATAAATGTAAGGTTAGATGAATAACCATGTAAAATGAGTTTGTATAAGTTGTTTGTAAAACAATGTCTTGTGAAAGTATGTTATATTGTATAAAATGTCATATGTCTTAAATTGAAATGATTTAAATAACGCTACGTTATGTAATACCATACAAACACTTATATATAGGAAGTACCAGCGGCGTATCCACCATGCTTGTATCATATTACACACGCCTCGTTACTTAAATCACTTACACAAACCAAACCACCAATGTAAATTGTTTATGTATAATCAAATGTCAAAATGTTATTGTGTAAACCATATCAAATGTCTGTGTTTAATGTAAATCATGAATTGTGTATATCAATGTCAAAAATGTTTATGTCTAATGTAAATCATGTAATGTGTATCCAAAACTGTCATGTATGGTAAGTGAAATGTATCAACTAAACCATATGTAAAATGCACAAAAACAAGGTATTGAAGTAAAACATGGTTTAAATCAAAGTTTTGTTTTGTGTGATAAATGCATGCTATACTGATATAAACATCTATGCGGTATTGTGAAAATGCATACATTCAAGCCTTGAGACTGTGGCGATAAACCCTTAAACAAATTAAAGGTTTATCTAAGTTATGTATATCGAATTCGGTCATTCCTTTCAATCCAAACAAACCCAGGATTTCAGGAACGGGAGTTGTCAATTCCTATGGTACCACTACCTACTAACGAACGGCGTAGCTAATGTTAATGAATGTATTGTTCCATGTAAACAAACCAAATGTCATACCAAAATGTAAGCATGTGAAAACAATGCACTAAGTATGTAATCAAATGAACATACATAGCGTGAAATGTAATTGTAAAACAATGTACTAAATATGCACACAATGGGCATACATAGCATGAAATGTAATGTAAAACAATGTACTAAATATGCACATAATGGGCATACATAGCATGAAATGTAATGTAAAACAATGTACTAAGTACGCACACAATGGGCATACATAGCATAAAATGTAATGTGAAACAATGTACTAAGTAGGCACACAATGGGCATACATAGCATGAAATGTAATGTAAAACAATGTACTAAGTAGGCACACAATGGGCATACATAGCATGAAATGTAATGTAAAACAATGTACTAAGTAGGCACACAATGGGCATACATAGCATGAAATGTAATGAAATCATGTACTATAATGTACTAATGAACATAACATGCATATGATATGAAATCATGAAAAGCATGAAAGTAACAAGTAGGCACATGTGTTCCACCCCAAAACGTTTGGAAAATAGTAAAAGAGGGGTCTATGTACTCACTTGAGATTGCTCAGAAGTCCTAAGATAACCACCAAGCAATGCTAGAGATCACGGAATCAAACGGCACCTAATATAGGTAACTATGTTAATAAACCGGACCTATATCGGAGGATCGGGTAGCATGAGGGTTTGTAAACCAAATGAGTGTAGGAACTCATGTAATATGGTTTAACAAAGTCTACATACTAAATGAAACCTAACCTAAGTGATTACGACCCATTACGACCCGTTTAGGTAGCTTATGCTACTTTAACGCGTCGTTCGCGTAAAACACGTTCGGACCGCCTAACTAGTCCTATGACAAGTAAAATATGCCTTATCATGTCTAATATTGTCGCCAAATCAGTTTAGATGTCAAAAGTTATGTCACATATGTTTAAAATGAATTTTGGCATCAAAGGGGTATTTTGGTAATTTACCTAAGGCATATAAACTACCTATCATACAACTACTTAAATGATGTGACCATAAGGTATAACCTCGGAAGGTTATTCCCTATACACTATGGTCACCTAATGTGTTTGGTCGGATCCTAATGATCGACCAAATGGGTCGGGTTCGAAGGTATAAGCGATTTATTAGATCGCTTACCCTTACGACCCTAGACAACGTGGTAATCAGTAGGCATAGTCATAAGGGACTATAACCATCGTGATTATGCTCACGTTGTGAAGTTCAAACGAACTTCGCATTGACCATAAGCTGGTCAATGCAGAAAGTTAAACAAAGTTTGACTTTCGGACTCGAAAAGCAATAAAAGAACGATGGAACACTTACAAAGGGTCCCCGAATGCTAATCTAGATCAAAATAGCTCAGGTATGAAACAAAGGTTTCAACTTAGAGCACATAAGATCAGATTCTTGTGAGGAAATGGTGGAAATGGGTTGGGTATTTATAGTTTTTCCCGAACCGTTAGGATCGTTTCTTGGAAAAGGGGGCACGATCTAAGCCGTACACTTGTCGGAATGTTGTGGTAGCTCATTTTGCCCCCACCATAAGAGTTTGACAAGTGGCATTGCCCTTTGGAGTGTTGAAGGGCTGATACCAACTGTTTAAACACTGAATCTGGTCCATAAGGGGCCTCGCGTGATGCCAAGGACCCTCGCGTCACGCCTAGCCCTTCTTTTGGCAGAAATGGCAGAAATGGTCCCTGCACATGTTTTTTGTTGCGTAACGGCACTTCTAACACCCATCAAACCCCATTTTAAGCTCCACAATGATATCTAAACATTGTGGACATGAAACATGCTCAAAAATATGTCGGATGTCAGTTCGTTTGGCCGTACGATCGCAATGTTCGGTTAAATACGACGGAATGCGCATAAGCGCGAAAAATGATCCAAATGACGCGACGAATGGATTTTTCTTATGCCGAAAACTAAAATAAAATATTTTAGTGCTTACATAAATTTTTGGATGTCCGGATGTATTCAGAACGTAAGATATGCGCGAAAATGCAAACTTGTGTACTTTTTGACGCTTTTAGTCCCTGAATGACCCAAAAGTTTATTTTAGCATATCGAACCCCTCAAAGCCTATTCCTAAGCTATGTAAAGGATATTTATGGTATTTTTAACTTATAGTCATGTTCTGGAATGTCTGTTACAGTTCAAATTGGCATACTTTCGCAGTTTGTCAAATTTAGTCCCTGTAAGCGAATTAACTTGTTTTTTGCTATACCAATGCCTTCAAAACTTATTTCTAAGTTATGTAAAGGTTATTTAAAGTATGTTAAGTATATGTTGATGTTCTGGAATATTTTTCGCATTAAACTGATTACGTTTACGCACCAGTTTGCATATAATTCTCCAGAAAGTGATATAGAGTTTGAAATTGGACAAAAGTCAAAACATGAAAAATGCCAAACATAAACAAACAAACATTGGGATCAAATAACATTGTTTTATTGATAATAGAACTGTTCACAATGATAACAAGCACAGATGTTACAGTCTCCCCTACTTGTGGAAATTTCGTCCCGAAATTTATTTAGAGGAAACTTGTGGGAAAAGATGCGGATATTTCGCCTTCATTTGATCTTCGCGTTCCCAAGTAAACTCGGGTCAACGTTTAGCTTCCCAGCGAACTTTGACCAAAGGAATGCGCTTGCATTTAAGCCACTTGACTTCACGTTCCATGATTTCCACTGGCTTCTCAACAAATTTCAGTGTTTTATCAACACGAATTTCGTCAAGAGGTATGTGGAGGTTCTCATCAGCTAAACACCTCTTGAGATTGGACACGTGAAAAGTTGGATGAACATTTCCAAGTTCAGGAGGTAACTCAAGTATGTAGGCTACCTTACCGATTCTTTCGACGATCTTGAATGGTCCAACGTATCTAGGTGCAAGTTTTCCTTTCTTTCCAAATCTGATCACACCTTTCCAAGGTGAGACCTTAAGTAATACATGATCACCGACTTGAAATTCCAAGGGTTTGCGTTTTGGGTCCGCGTAACTCTTTTGACGGCTTCTAGCTGTCTGAAGGTTATCACGAACTTTCTTAACCTTATCTGTTGTCTCTAAAATGAGGGCAGGTCCAGTAAGCTGAGCCTCGCCGATCTCATTCCAGCAGACAGGTGAACGACATTTTCGACCATAGAGAGCCTCGAAAGGAGCCATTTTGATGCTGGTGTGATAACTGTTGTTGTAGGAGAATTCGATCAACGGAAGATGTGAATCCCAACTACCAACAAAATCGATCACACAAGCTCTAAGCATATCCTCCAGAGTCTGGATTGTTCTTTCAGATTGACCATCCGTTTGCGGATGATAAGCTGTGCTCAGATTAAGTTGGGTCCCCATAGTAGATTGCATGGTTCTCCAAAAATGAGAAGCGAAACGAGCATCTCTGTCAGAAATGATGTTCAAAGGAACACCATGTCGAGCTACAATTTCATCCACATAGATTTTAGCAAGTTTGTCAGCAGAAAAATCCTCACGGATTGGTAAGAAATGCGCTGACTTGGTAAGACGATCAACGACTACCCAGATGGCATCATGACCTTTCTTTGTGCGTGGAAGTTTGGTAATGAGATCCATAGTAATGTTTTCCCATTTCCAAACTGGGATCTCTGGTTGCACCAATAAACCCGAAGGACGTTGATGTTCAGCCTTAACCTTAAGACAAGTAAGGCATTTTGATACGTATAAGGCAATGTCTTTCTTCATACCAGGCCACCAATAATGAATACGAAGATCCTTATACATCTTATCTGAGCCCGGATGAATAGAATAACGAGACTTATGGGCTTCATCCATAAGCAAGGTACGAAGATCATCCTGGCTTGGGACCCACAAACGGTCCATGAAGTAATATGATCCATTGTCCTTCAGTTCCAGAGCAGGTGTTATGTGATAGGGAAATTCTTTATCCATCAAACCTTGTGAAACACAAGATTGTTGAGCCTGAGAAATACGTGCTTGGATATCGGATCGAGCTTGAATAACAGATTGAACACGAACACAATGAAGCTTAGTACGTTCCTTACGACTCAATGCATCGGCTACGACATTCGCCTTACCAGGATGGTAGCGAATTTCGCAATCATAGTCGTTTAGAAGCTCGACCCAACGTCGTTGCCTCATGTTGAGTTCTTTCTGGTTGAAGATATGCTGAAGACTTTTGTGGTCCGTGAAAACCACGCATTTTGTACCGTACAAATAGTGTCTCCAGATCTTAAGAGCGAAGACAACTGCACCCAACTCAAGATCATGAGTGGTGTAGTTCTTCTCATGTATCTTCAACTGCCTCGATGCATATGCTATGACTTTGTTCCTTTGCATCAGAACACAGCCAAGACCCAGTTTCGATGCATCACAATATACGACAAAATCATCATCACCCTCAGGCAATGATAGAACCGGCGCATCCACATAATGAATACGAAGATCCTTATACATCTTATCTGAGCCCGGATGAATAGAATAACGAGACTTATGGGCTTCATCCATAAGCAAGGTACGAAGATCATCCTGGCTTGGGACCCACAAACGGTCCATGAAGTAATATGATCCATTGTCCTTCAGTTCCAGAGCAGGTGTTATGTGATAGGGAAATTCTTTATCCATCAAACCTTGTGAAACACAAGATTGTTGAGCCTGAGAAATACGTGCTTGGATATCGGATCGAGCTTGAATAACAGATTGAACACGAACACAATGAAGCTTAGTACGTTCCTTACGACTCAATGCAACGGCTACGACATTCGCCTTACCAGGATGGTAGCGAATTTCGCAATCATAGTCGTTTAGAAGCTCGACCCAACGTCGTTGCCTCATGTTGAGTTCTTTCTGGTTGAAGATATGCTGAAGACTTTTGTGGTCCGTGAAAACCACGCATTTTGTACCGTACAAATAGTGTCTCCAGATCTTAAGAGCGAAGACAACTGCACCCAACTCAAGATCATGAGTGGTGTAGTTCTTCTCATGTATCTTCAACTGCCTCGATGCATATGCTATGACTTTGTTCCTTTGCATCAGAACACAGCCAAGACCCAGTTTCGATGCATCACAATATACGACAAAATCATCATCACCCTCAGGCAATGATAGAACCGGCGCATCGCAAAATTTCTGCTTCAAGTTTTGAAAAGCTTCCTCTTGTTTGAATCCCCAATCAAAGGGTTTGTTCTTCTGTGTTAGAGCAGTTAGAGGAACTGCAATCTTCGAGAAGTTCTCAATGAAGCGGCGGTAATAACCCGCTAGACCAAGAAAAGAACGAACTTCAGTAGGAGTAGTAGGCATATATTAATCCTTGATCGCACTGATCTTGGAGGGATCTACATGAATACCTTGTTTGTTGACAATATGTCCTAAGAATTGAACTTCTTTAAGCCAGAATTCACACTTGGAGAATTTGGTGAAAATTTGCTCTTTCTTTAGGAGTTCCAGAGTAAGACAAAGATGTTGCTCGTGATCAGCTTGCGTCTTAGAGTATATCAAGGTGTCGTCAATAAAAACAATGACGAAAAGGTCCAAATAAGGCTTGCAGACCCTATTCATTAAGTCCATGAAAACAGCCAGAGCATTAGTCAAACCAAATGGCATGACTGTGAACTCATAATGCCCATAACGAGTGCGGAACGCTGTCTTGGGAATATCTTCTTCATGCACACGAAGTTGATGATATCCAGATCGCAGATCAATCTTCGGAAAATAAGAAGCGCCCTGTAACTGATCAAAGAGATCATCGATGCGAGGTAGGGGATATCGATTCTTGATGGTAAGCTTGTTAAGCTCACGATAATCGATACACATCCTAAAAGATCCATCCTTCTTCTTGACAAAAAGAACGGGAGCACCCCAAGGTGAAAAGCTAGGACGGATAAAACCTTTATCAGAAAGTTCCTGAAGCTGCTTGGACAACTCTTGCATCTCAGATGGTGCAAGATGATATGGAGATCTGGCAATGGGATTTGCACCAGGTACGAGATCAATACGGAACTCGACTTGGCGTGCTGGGGGTAGACCAGGTAACTCTTCAGGAAACACCTCAGGATAATCCCTAACAACAGGGATATCTTGAATAGACTTACCTTTGCCCTTATCTGCTGTAACATGTGCCAAGAAGGCCACATAATTCTTCCGCAGATACTTCCGAGCTTTAAAACAAGACATCAGTTTGAGACCACCAGTAGGTTTCTCACCTTGCACCTGTAGGATCTCGCCTGTCGAAAGCGGCACACGAACAATCTTCTCAAAACAAACTACCTCTGCGCGATGCTTGGATAACCAATCCATACCCACTATAACGTCGAAGCTTCCAAGTTGCATAGGCGTGAGGTCGATAGGAACAAGATGGTCGTCAAGGTTCAACTGGCAGTTGCGAAGAACAGAATTAAGAACAATGGGTTCACCATTAGCAACTTCTACTGTCAAAGGCTTTCCTAGTTTCGTTCTAGACACTCGAAGCATTGGCTCAAAAGACAATGACACAAAACTCTTATCGGCACCCGAATAAAAAAGAACAAATGCAGGCTGATTATTAATAAAGAACGTACCGTTCACCACTTCATTGTCTGCTTGTGCCTCTTGTGCATTCATGTTGAAGACTCGGCCTCGAGCCGGAGCCTGATTCTGGTTTGCATTCACCAACCTTGGGCATTGGTTACGGTAGTGGGTCAGATCCCCACAGTTATTGTCACACCCCCAAAATCCACACGCGGAGTACCACCGCTTGGAGGCGTGACATGACCAGGATCAAGCCACCAATCATATTGAACATAAGTATATATATCAAAAGTCATTCATCAATACGATAGGTGTTTACAAAACCAAATATAAACAAGTGTGTAGCGGAAGCATTAATGTAAAACCCAACATAAGTTTAAGTACAAAATGTTATAATGTTTAACAACACATTCACGATCCATGTCCACAACGACCGTGCCTCCCGTGCAAGCTCCGTAAGTACCTATGGTCCTGCAAGGCATGTAACAGAGAGTCAACAACTAGTTGAGCGAGTTCACAGTTGGTTATTTAGTTATAATGTTCGTATCGTAAATCGTATGTAATAGCATCGCGGCCCTCTAGGCATGTTTGCGAAGTTTAGTGGGGGTTTCCCATGTTTTATAGACTAGTTATATTTGTATCGCGGCCCTCCAGGCATGTTTGCGAAGATTAAAGTATAGTTCGCGGCCATTCCAGGCATGTTTGCGAAGATTGTTCTAGTATAGTTCGCGGCCATTCCAGGCATGTTTGCGAAGATTGTTCTAGTATAGTTCGCGGCCATTCCAGGCATGTTTGCGAAGATTGTTCTAGTATAGTTCGCGGCCATTCCAGGCATGTTTGCGAAGATTGTTCTAGTATATGTATCACAAGTCTAGTAGTATCTACCATTGACCTTCCTCTCCCGAGGTCAATGGTATGTAATTCCGATAACTCTTAAGCGTAAATAATCAATCAACCCATTCCCATCCCCGGGAATCCCATGCCTTGGTAGAAGTGTGAACTCACCTTGTTTTGCTCGGTATGCTAGGTATGTGCTCAAAGTAAATCAATCACGTCCTAAGGTACGCACGTATACAATAATCAGTTTGTGTTCACGTATAAGTACAAAGTCGATAAGCAAGTAGCACATGGCACGTATTTAAGATCATACACAGGATGGTTATGCTTAACAGCAGTTAACTAACCCGGTTAACTTCTAAACAGAATTAACTCAAGTTAGTGCGCAGATTAACTGTTCGGCGAAACACACATATTGGCGAAACACAGATATTGGCGAAACACATAAGTTGGCGAAACACACATTTGACGAAACACGTTCTGTTTCGTCGGGGTCTTATTTGGCGAAACAGAATTCAATTTCGTCGATTACTCTTGGCGAAACACTTTCTGTTTCGCCGAGAGTTCTGTTTCGTCGGATATCAGATTCGCAGACATCAGTAACAGCAGTTCTGAAATATACATAAACCCTAGTCATTCTAACAGCCGCCATCAATAATCAGAAATCATATGAAGATCGATGTGCACCCAGAATCATCATAACTCAATCATCCAAGAATCCTTGTCTAGTATGAACCTTAGTTTATGTGTACAACATATAGATTAACATACAACATCATATCATCGATTCCTATCAAGATACTAATGTATATTCAGAATCAGGCCATATAAACAATATCCAGAACCGAGCACTCGATTGTATTAAGTTTCGCATAGCATTGAATATCCTACTACATCATACATAATCGAAATCTATATCACCGTCATACTAGAATCGCAGCAACAACACGCATCAATCATTTACACAAACATGAATCGAGATGGTACAGAATCAAGAAACCGATTAACGAACACACAACTCACCGAGATATGAGAAATACGAGTCGATCGCTAAGATATCTTCGGGAACCTCCAACTGCCGTCACACAGGAGAGAAAGGGGCTCTAGGGTTTCGGTTGTTTTGCAGCAGATGTAAAACTGATGTTGTTTCACGTTTTAAAACTCAAAATAACGTGTTGGGCCCGAACTGGGCTTTGGTGAAACTGGGCTCGGCGAAACAGACTTCTGTTTCGTCGAGATGCTTTTGGCGAAACAGTCTGTTTCGTCGGGTCCAGTCTATTTCGTCGAGATGCTTTTCATGTGTTAACAGTTCAAGTGTTTTTCCTAAAATGCCAAGTCTCATGTTTTAATTTTTTTTATCACATACATGCAAAAATTCACAATACCATGCATTTCATGTTATAATCTAAATCACATAAACATGTAACAATCATAGTGCCTTTCATTATAACATAACGTGTATAGCTACAAGTCAAACAACAAAACAATCAAAGTCAACGTGCATTCAATGCGAAAGTGAAAGTCGGAAAAAAAATCGAGTTGTCACATTATCCCCAACTTGAAAGAAATTTCGTCCCGAAATTTAGCATGCGGTTACTGAGGAAGCTAGGTAAGTTATCGTTTACTGGTTCTCCTGGGGTGTCACATCATCCCCCCGTTGATTTGGAATTTCTTCCCGAAATTCCGTAGTAGCTTCAGCCTCAGTAGTAGTGTTTTCGAACAACTGGGGATATTTGAGTTCCATTTGGTCTTCGCGTTCCCAGGTAAACTCTGGGCCACGACGGGAGTTCCAACGAACTCGAACAAGAGGTATTCTGGTGTTCTTGAGGACCTTAACATCCCGGTCCGTGATTTCAACTGGTTCTTCGACGAAATGCAACCGTTCGTCGATAGTGAGCTCCTTCAAAGGAACTATGAAGGTCTCATCTGACTGCCACTTCTTCAGATTCGACACATGAAAAACGTTGTGAACTGCACTGAGTTCAGCTGGTAAGTTCAGTCTGTAGGCCACTTTGCCTATCTTTTCTGTGACTTCAAATGGTCCAACGTATCGTGGATTGAGCTTGCCTCGTTTGCCAAAACGAACAACACCCTTCCAAGGTGAAACTTTGAGTAGTGCTCGATCCCCAACCTGGAATTCGAGTATTTTCCTGTCTTTATCGGCGTATACTTTCTGACGGTCACGAGCTGCCGCCATGCGTTGTCGTATTTGAGCAATCTTTTCAGTAGTATCAACTACCATTTCTGGACCTGTGATCTGACTGTCACCCACCTCTGCCCAACAAAGAGGTGATCGACATTTACGCCCGTACAATGCCTCAAATGGAGCAGCTTTAATGCTGGTGTGGTAACTGTTGTTGTATGAAAATTCCACAAGTGGCAGATGTTTTTCCCAGCCTTTGCCAAAGTCAATTACGCACGCCCGAAGCATGTCTTCTAGAGTTTGTATAGTACGCTCAGACTGCCCATCGGTCTGAGGATGATAAGCTGTGCTCATATCTAAACGAGAGCCAAAAGATTTGTGCATTGCTTGCCACAATTCTGAAATAAAACGTGCGTCACGATCAGAGATAATAGATGTGGGCACCCCGTGCCTCGAGACAACTTCCTTAAGGTATACGTCTGCTAGAGTGGAGAACTTATCCGTTTCCTTGATAGCCAAGAAGTGAGCAGACTTTGTGAGTCGATCCACGATCACCCAAATAGTATCATTCCCACGCTGAGACCTAGGTAGGCCAGTAACAAAATCCATGGAAATTTGTTCCCATTTCCATTGTGGTATCTCAGGTTGCTGGAGTGGGCCTGATGGTTTCTGATATTCCGCTTTGACTCGCGCACAAGTCAAACACTTGCTAACGTAAGTTGCTATGTGAGCTTTCATGCTAGGCCACCAATATGTAGTTCTGAGGTCGTGGTACATCTTATCCGAACCAGGATGTACTGAGTAGCGAGACTTATGAGCTTCATCCATTACAAGCTCGCGTAAATTGCCATAGAGTGGGACCCAGATGCGTCCTGTTACATAGTAGGCTCCGTCTGCCTTTTGTTCTAACCGTTGCCTTGAGCCGCGTAGGGCTTCAGCCCTGACGTTTTCTGGTTTCAATGCTTCTACCTGAGCATCTCGTATCTGTGAAGGAAGACTAGACTGAATAGTGAGTTGCAACGCTCGTACACGCCTAGGTGTAGTATCCTTTCGACTGAGGGCGTCGGCCACCACATTGGCTTTGCCCGGATGGTATTTTATAGCACATTCGTAATCGTTCAGTAACTCGACCCATCGACGTTGTCGCATGTTCAACTCTTTCTGCTTGAAGATATGCTCAAGACTCCTGTGATCGGTGTAGATGGTGCACTTGGTGCCATACAGATAATGTCGCCATATCTTGAGCGCAAAAACAACAGCTCCAAGCTCTAAATCGTGCGTAGTGTAATTCCGTTCGTGAATCTTAAGTTGGCGCGAAGCATAAGCAATAACTTTATTCCGTTGCATCAGCACACATCCAAGACCTTGGATGGATGCGTCGCAGTAAACTACAAAATCGTCCGTGCCTTCAGGCAATGAGAGGATAGGTGCGCTACAAAGTCTATCCTTTAAGTGCTGAAACGCTGTATCCTGTGTATCACTCCAACGGTAAGCAACACTTTTCTGTGTCAGTAATGTAAGCGGCTGTGCAATTTTTGAGAAGTCTTTGATAAACCGTCTGTAATAACCCGCCAAACCCAAGAATTGGCGTATTTCGGTTGGTGTGCGAGGTGCAGGCCAGTTCTTGATCGAATCTACCTTGGATGGATCGACATGAATCCCATCCTTGTTTACCACGTGGCCTAAAAAGTGGACTTCACGAAGCCAGAAGTCGCATTTTGAAAACTTAGCGTACAGCTGTTCCGTTCGAAGGAGTTCCAGAATAAGTCGTAAATGCTGCTCATGTTCCTCCCGATTCTTCGAGTAGATCAGGATGTCATCAATAAAAACAATAACAAACTTGTCAAGGTAAGGTTTGCACACCCTGTTCATAAGATCCATGAAAACCGCAGGCGCGTTCGTTAGCCCGAATGGCATGACCATAAACTCGTAGTGGCCGTAGCGAGTTCTAAATGCTGTTTTAGAGACGTCCTCATCCCGGACTCTCAGTTGATGGTAACCTGACCTCAGGTCAATCTTCGAGTAATAGCTCGACCCTTGCAACTGGTCGAATAAGTCGTCGATGCGTGGAAGTGGATAACGATTCTTCACGGTCACCTTGTTTAGTTCGCGGTAATCTATGCACATACGAAAGGTACCGTCTTTCTTCTTCACAAATAATACTGGAGCTCCCCAGGGCGAAGAGCTAGGACGTATGAAACCCTTTTCCAAGAGTTCTTGCAATTGCTTAGACAGTTCTTCCAGTTCATTTGGAGCTAAGCGATAAGGCGCTCGAGCTATAGGTGCTGCTCCTGGAGCTAGCTCGATCTGAAATTCGACCTGGCGATGGGGCGGTAACCCAGGTAACTCTTCAGGAAACACTTGAGGAAAATTGCGTACTACAGGAATATCCTCTAACTTCTTCTCTTTCGTCGATGTATCAGTAACGAGTGCTAAAATAGCTATGTGGCCCTTTCGCAGACACTTCTGAGCCTTCAAGAAGGAGATGATGCCACTCACGACACCACTCTTGTCGCCTTGAACTTCGAGAGGTTCTTTTCCAGCACGGGGAATACGAATGATCTTCTCCTTGCATAGGATCTCTGCTTGTTGTTGGGATAACCAATCCATACCAATGACAATATCAAAACTACTCAGAGTTATAGGAATGAGATCGATAGAGAAAGTCTGACCAGCGAGGATAAGATTACAACCCAGAACTATGTGTGTGGCCTCTAGACTTTTACCGTTAGCTAACTCTACGACATGTTTGGTGTTCAAAAGTGTTGGGGCGCGTTTAAGCATTTGACTAACTTTCAGAGACATATAACTGGTATCCGCACCCGAATCAAATAATACAGTAACATAAAAGTCGTCAAGAAGAAACTTACCCATAACCACGTTAGGATCGTTCCTTGCGTCACTCTGACCAATCACAAACATACGGCCTCTAGCACCATTGTTGTTATTGTTCCCACCGTTGTTGTTGTTTCCCCCATTGTTGTTCCCACTGCCCTGATTATTGTTGTTGTTATTCTGATTCTGGTTTAATTGGGGACAGTTCCGCTTGAAGTGACCTTCAGCCCCACACTGAAAGCATGCCTTATTTCCTTGTTGTTGTTGCTGTGACTGGTTTCGTGGAACTGGTGGCTGTTGTTGCTGGTTCTGATTCGCAGGCCTTGAGCTCCTGCAATCTTTAGCCTCATGACCTACCCTTAGACATCTCTGACAGCGGACTTTACGACACTGACCACTGTGGTGTTTGTTGCACCTGTTACACAGTGGATGAATTCCCCGATATCCACTCTGCCCCTGACCACCAGACGATTGCTGACTCGAACTCTGGTAATCACTAGTCTTGCGCTGTTGCTGTGCTTGAGATTGTACAATAGCTGAACCCTTGCTGGAATCCCCTTCCCATTTCCGTTTGTTGTCACTGGGATTAGCAGGAGTAGCTGGAGTGGTAGCGATAGTAGTAGCGCTGATACGTTTAGGCAGCCTGTTCTGTTCCACTGCCTGATCGGTGAGGCGATGAGCCAACTTGACGATCTGTTGAATAGTGCCAAGATTCGCTGAGGTTACGTGACTTTGAATTTCCGGCACCAGACCATTGAGATACAGTTCGATACGCTTAATGGGAGGGTCCACCATAGTAGGACACAGAATAGCCAACTCATTCGATCTTCTGGTGTACGCTTCAATTTCTGACCCCGTCATTTTCAAGTGGTAAAACTCTACCTCCAGCTTATGAATGTCATCACGGCTACAGTATTCCTCTTTGATCAATTCCTTGAAATCATTCCAGGGTGTGGCGTTAGCAACAGCCAACCCTAACATCTGAATTTGCACATTCCACCAAGTCAACGCAATGCCTTCTAGAGTACCAGTGGCGTACTTCACCCTGCGAGCCTCAGGGCATTCGCACATTTCAAATACGGACTCGAGCTTTTCAAACCAATGGAGGAGTCCAACCGCTCCTTCCGTGCCACTAAAAGTAGTAGGACGACAGTCCATGAAAGTCTTGAAGGTGCAAACAGGTGGCTGAGCGTGCTGACCTGTTGTGTATAAGAATCCAGGACAAGATTAAACACAAGAGTTGGTTTAGGAGTGTAGGATCTAAAGATCCTAGTGTGAGTTTACAACTGCAGGGTATACCTCCTGCTTGTGCGGCTGCAAGTGCCGCAGCAACTCGCTCGTTAATGAGAGCCGTCAATTGGGCTTGCGTCATGTTAATGCGTCCAGACATGATCTTCATAACAAATATGACATAAGTGAGAGAGGTTCGCGAGTAGTGCGATGACAGAAGAGAGTAAGCACACAAATGTTCTCATGCAATAGTGTTACGTTAATCTAAGCATACTCTGAGCAAAGTTCTATGCAAATTCTAGCAAGTAGGCAATAAAACATATACCATATTACCTAGGATGTCGAGTCTTGCACGTGGAGCGAGGCGTCGTTGTGGATCGTTGAGCACTGTTCTGGTTATAGTCTGGTTTTAATAAAAACGTTTTCCCCTTATAAAAACCGAGTTCTCTATAACCAATGGCTCTGATACCAATCTGTCACACCCCCAAAATCCACACGCGGAGTACCACCGCTTGGAGGCGTGACATGACCAGGATCAAGCCACCAATCATATTGAACATAAGTATATATATCAAAAGTCATTCATCAATACGATAGGTGTTTACAAAACCAAATATAAACAAGTGTGTAGCGGAAGCATTAATGTAAAACCCAACATAAGTTTAAGTACAAAATGTTATAATGTTTAACAACACATTCACGATCCATGTCCACAACGACCGTGCCTCCCGTGCAAGCTCCGTAAGTACCTATGGTCCTGCAAGGCATGTAACAGAGAGTCAACAACTAGTTGAGCGAGTTCACAGTTGGTTATTTAGTTATAATGTTCGTATCGTAAATCGTATGTAATAGCATCGCGGCCCTCTAGGCATGTTTGCGAAGTTTAGTGGGGGTTTCCCATGTTTTATAGACTAGTTATATTTGTATCGCGGCCCTCCAGGCATGTTTGCGAAGATTAAAGTATAGTTCGCGGCCATTCCAGGCATGTTTGCGAAGATTGTTCTAGTATAGTTCGCGGCCATTCCAGGCATGTTTGCGAAGATTGTTCTAGTATAGTTCGCGGCCATTCCAGGCATGTTTGCGAAGATTGTTCTAGTATAGTTCGCGGCCATTCCAGGCATGTTTGCGAAGATTGTTCTAGTATAGTTCGCGGCCATTCCAGGCATGTTTGCGAAGATTGTTCTAGTATATGTATCACAAGTCTAGTAGTATCTACCATTGACCTTCCTCTCCCGAGGTCAATGGTATGTAATTCCGATAACTCTTAAGCGTAAATAATCAATCAACCCATTCCCATCCCCGGGAATCCCATGCCTTGGTAGAAGTGTGAACTCACCTTGTTTTGCTCGGTATGCTAGGTATGTGCTCAAAGTAAATCAATCACGTCCTAAGGTACGCACGTATACAATAATCAGTTTGTGTTCACGTATAAGTACAAAGTCGATAAGCAAGTAGCACATGGCACGTATTTAAGATCATACACAGGATGGTTATGCTTAACAGCAGTTAACTAACCCGGTTAACTTCTAAACAGAATTAACTCAAGTTAGTGCGCAGATTAACTGTTCGGCGAAACACACATATTGGCGAAACACAGATATTGGCGAAACACATAAGTTGGCGAAACACACATTTGACGAAACACGTTCTGTTTCGTCGGGGTCTTATTTGGCGAAACAGAATTCAATTTCGTCGATTACTCTTGGCGAAACACTTTCTGTTTCGCCGAGAGTTCTGTTTCGTCGGATATCAGATTCGCAGACATCAGTAACAGCAGTTCTGAAATATACATAAACCCTAGTCATTCTAACAGCCGCCATCAATAATCAGAAATCATATGAAGATCGATGTGCACCCAAAATCATCATAACTCAATCATCCAAGAATCCTTGTCTAGTATGAACCCTAGTTTATGTGTACAACATATAGATTAACATACAACATCATATCATCGATTCCTATCAAGATACTAATGTATATTCAGAATCAGGCCATATAAACAATATCCAGAACCGAGCACTCGATTGTATTAAGTTTCGCATAGCATTGAATATCCTACTACATCATACATAATCGAAATCTATATCACCGTCATATTAGAATCGCAGCAACAACACGCATCAATCATTTACACAAACATGAATCGAGATGGTACAGAATCAAGAAACCGATTAACGAACACACAACTCACCGAGATATGAGAAATACGAGTCGATCGCTAAGATATCTTCGGGAACCTCCAACTGCCGTCACACAGGAGAGAAAGGGGCTCTAGGGTTTCGGTTGTTTTGCAGCAGATGTAAAACTGATGTTGTTTCACGTTTTAAAACTCAAAATAACGTGTTGGGCCCGAACTGGGCTTTGGTGAAACTGGGCTCGGCGAAACAGACTTCTGTTTCGTCGAGATGCTTTTGGCGAAACAGTCTGTTTCGTCGGGTCCAGTCTGTTTCGTCGAGATGCTTTTCATGTGTTAACAGTTCAAGTGTTTTTCCTAAAATGCCAAGTCTCATGTTTTAATTTTTTTATCACATACATGCAAAAATTCACAATACCATGCATTTCATGTTATAATCTAAATCACATAAACATGTAACAATCATAGTGCCTTTCATTATAACATAACGTGTATAGCTACAAGTCAAACAACAAAACAATCAAAGTCAACGTGCATTCAATGCGAAAGTGAAAGTCGGAAAAAAATCGAGTTGTCACAGTTATAACAAGCACCTGGTGGGTAGTGTGGTCGTGCAGCTTGACCCTGTTGCTGAGCAGGAAGCTGAGCAACTTGTTGAGCCGGGTTCTGAATTGCCCGATTCTGAGCAAATCGACAAACATTAGCAAGATGACCTGACTTCCCACAGTTAGTACAGATACGACACTGATGTTGCGGCTGATGGTGACTGTTGCATCTATTGCACAGAGGTGCATTTCCTGCATAAGGTTTCTTTGCTGGAGGCTGTGCAGGTTGGTTGGGAGCTGCCTGGTTAGCTTGGGCAGTCACAGCATAGTTTTGGGAAGCCTTACGCTTCCTTGCCCTTTTTGATGAACCAGAATCTTTCCCATTCTTGTTTTGACCTTTCTTGCTATCTTCCTTCTCAGACGACTGTTTCTTGCCCTTGTCACCCTTCCTGTGTAACTTATTCTTCCGAATCTGCGACTCAGTCAAAGTTGCGGATAACTCGATTGCCTGACGGAGTGTGGTGGGGTTACTACCAGTAATGATGTCTTGTACCGAGTCAGGTAGACCATCGATGTATCTTTCGATAGCCTTGTCGAGTGGGGTGACCATTGTTGGGCATAACAAACTCAGCTCCTCAAACCTATCAGTATATGCCCGGTGCTCACCACTATCTTGCTTCAAATCATCAAACTCTCTCTCCAATGCTCACAGTTCATGACGAGGATAAAATTCCCTCATCATAAGAGCCCTAAGTTCAGCCCATGTTTGAGCTAGAGCAACTTCTGCACCACGGTCTCTCATAACCCCATTCCACCATGTGAGAGCCCTCTTCTGAAACACACTCGAAGAAAACCCGACCTTGCGATTGTCAGGACACTGCACGTGACGGAAAGTATTCTCAATGCTCTCGAACCATTGAAGAAGCCCAGTTGCCCCTTCAGTACCACTAAACTTGAGTGGTTTAGCCGAGTTGAAAATCTTGAAATTGCATAGAGCATGATTGTTGTTATTGGCTTGGTTCATTTGAGCAATGAAATTTGGGAAAGCAGCAGCCATCTACTGTGCAAAGATGTCTACCAGTTCGGCAGCCACTATCTGATGTTCGCGTCGAGGAGGCATTCTAAAAAGAGGGAAACATGAAAGGAAACGGGTGAGAGGATTGAATGAAAAGGACGAGATGATACAAAAATCAACAAAAGCAAAGATGATGGTCATTTGTTTGTTACCATAAGGCAAACAAACGACACATTGTAACTAATCAAAGTAAATGGGTGAAAAATAATGTATCGCGAAGACATGCTCGCCTATAAGTGAACACTCACCCCAAGAGTTCCCAGGTAAGAGTGACTGGTCCGATTATGTGGATTTGTACGAACACTCTAGCCTTAGACAGAAAACCCAGGGTACAAGCATTCACTCTTCCAGTTTGCACGTGTTCACACTATTTAGAACCCAAAACTTTGACGAGATTTTGAAAATTTGAAAGGCACAAGGCCAAAAATCAAACTGGAAGGGTTCAAAACCTTACAATAGAGGGTTCAAAACCTTGTAATAAATCATTCAAAAATAGAAGATTGTTTTTCAAAATCGTTTCGGAAAATTTGGTTTTTGTTTTGATAATCACCTAAGGATAGGTGACGGTATTGTTTTATAACTAAACGCAAGTAAACTCGCGTTAGGGTCCTAGAAAGGTTATAGTCTAGGTCAAAGCATTACTAATAACCTAATTCCCTATAACCATTGGCTCTGATACCAACTCTTCTGTCACACCCCGACTGAGTATAACATGCAAGCGCGGCGGAAACGCCGGGGCGTGATCGCGACAGAATTATTTGTTTCATAACCATGGCATTCAAAGTTGTATTTTATTTATCAACATAAGAGTTTTATTGTCTTAAACAGTAAATAAAGAGTTCATAACAAAATTAAACTAAGTCTATCTTCATTTTATGTCTCTAAGGCACAGGTCCGCCCTAGTGTCACGATCTTCATCTTAAGCAACAGCTCCTGAAAACACATGTGAAAATAGGTACGTCAGCATAAAAATGCCTGTGAGATACATAGGTTTTGTGAAAATAGGATTCATGACTTATATTTGAGAATATGTTTAGTCATGAACCTTGTAATTTGCTTTGTCTTATAAATCATTTGAAAAACGATAGTATCAGATGATATGTATAAATAAATGTAAGGTTAGATGAATAACCATGTAAAATGAGTTTGTATAAGTTGTTTGTAAAACAATGTCTTGTGAAAGTATGTTATATTGTATAAAATGTCATATGTCTTAAATTGAAATGATTTAAATAACGCTACATTATGTAATACCATACAAACACTTATATATAGGAAGTACCAGCGGCGTATCCACCATGCTTGTATCATATTACACACGCCTCGTTACTTAAATCACTTACACAAACCAAACCACCAATGTAAATTGTTTATGTATAATCAAATGTCAAAATGTTATTGTGTAAACCATATCAAATGTCTGTGTTTAATGTAAATCATGAATTGTGTATATCAATGTCAAAAATGTTTATGTCTAATGTAAATCATGTAATGTGTATCCAAAACTGTCATGTATGGTAAGTGAAATGTATCAACTAAACCATATGTAAAATGCACAAAAACAAGGTATTGAAATAAAACATGGTTTAAATCAAAGTTTTGTTTTGTGTGATAAATGCATGCTATACTGATATAAACATCTATGCGGTATTGTGAAAATGCATACATTCAAGCCTTGAGACTGTGGCGATAAACCCTTAAACAAATTAAAGGTTTATCTAAGTTATGTATATCGAATTCGGTCATTCCTTTCAATCCAAACAAACCCAGGATTTCAGGAACGGGAGTTGTCAATTCCTATGGTACCACTACCTACTAACAAACGGCGTAGCTAATGTTAATGAATGTATTGTTCCATGTAAACAAACCAAATGTCATACCAAAATGTAAGCATGTGAAAACAATGCACTAAGTATGTAATCAAATGAACATACATAGCGTGAAATGTAATTGTAAAACAATGTACTAAATATGCACACAATGGGCATACATAGCATGAAATGTAATGTAAAACAATGTACTAAATATGCACACAATGGGCATACATAGCATGAAATGTAATGTAAAACAATGTACTAAGTACGCACACAATGGGCATACATAGCATAAAATGTAATGTGAAACAATGTACTAAGTAGGCACACAATGGGCATACATAGCATGAAATGTAATGTAAAACAATGTACTAAGTAGGCACACAATGGGCATACATAGCATGAAATGTAATGTAAAACAATGTACTAAGTAGGCACACAATGGGCATACATAGCATGAAATGTAATGAAATCATGTACTATAATGTACTAATGAACATAACAAGCATATGATATGAAATCATGAAAAGCATGAAAGTAACAAGTAGGCACATGTGTTCCACCCCAAAACATTTGGAAAACAGTAAAAGAGGGGTCTATGTACTCACTTGAGATTGCTCAGAAGTCCTAAGATAACCACCAAGCAATGCTAGAGATCACGGAATCAAACGGCACCTAATATAGGTAGTTAATAAACCGGACCTATATCAGAGGATTGGGTAGCATGAGGGTTTGTAAACCAAATGAGTGTAGGAACTCATGTAATATGGTTTAACAAAGCCTACATACTAAATGAAACCTAACCTAAGTGATTACGACCCATTACGACCCGTTTAGGTAGCTTATGCTACTTTAACGCGTCGTTCGCGTAAAACGCGTTCGGACCGCCTAACTAGTCCTATGACAAGTAAAATATGCCTTATCATGTCTAATATTGTCGCCAAATCAGTTTAGATGTCAAAAGTTATGTCACATATGTTTAAAATGAATTTTGGCATCAAAGGGGTATTTTGGTAATTTACCTAAGGCATATAAACTACCTATCATACAACTACTTAAACGATGTGACCATAAGATATAACCTCGGAAGGTTATTCCCTAATCACTATGGTCACCTAATGTGTTTGGTCGGATCCTAATGATCGACCAAATGGGTCGGGTTCGAAGGTATAAGCGATTTATTAGATCGCTTACCCTTACGACCCTAGACAACGTGGTAATCAGTAGGCATAGTCACAAGTGTCACACCCCGACCACGTAGAACATACAAAACGTGGCGGAAACATCGGGGAGTGTTGTAACAGAATTAATGTTTCAAATCCATGGCAATTGAAGTTTCGTTTTATTGAATAAAAGTGTTACAATGTCTTAACAAACAAAGAAATACAACATAATTAATTAGTCTTGCATCTTTTATTGTCACTAAAGCCCAAGTCTGCCTATGTGTATCTTGATCATCTTATGCAACAGCTCCTGAAAAACACATGTGAAAATAGGTACGTCAGCATAAAAATGCCTGTGAGATACATAGGTTTTGTAAAAATAGGTTTCATGACTTATGTTTGAGAAAATGTTTAGTCATGAACCTTGTAATTTGCTTTGACTTGTAAATCATTTGAAAAACAATGAGTTCAGATGATATGTATAAATAAGTGAATAATGTATGGTTAAATGAATAACCATGTAAACTGAGTTTGTATAAAATAAGTTGCTTGTAAAACAATGTATAGTGAAAAGTATGTTATTTGTATAAAATGTTATATGTATCAAACTGAAATGATTCAAATAACGCTACGATATATGTAATACCATACAAACACTTATATATAGGAAGTACCAGCGGCGTATCCACCATGCTTGTATCATATTACACACGCATCGTTACTTAATCACTTAATCAAACCAAACCATCAAGATGTAAAATGTTCATGTCTAATGTAAATCATGTAATATGTATCCAAAATGTAAGCCTGTGATGAATAACAAATGTACTAAGTACGCGACAATAGACATACGTAGCATGTGACCTGTACTAAGTATGCAACAATAGACATACGTAGCATGTGACCTGTACTACGTATACAACAATAGACATACGTAGCATGTGACCTGTACTACGTTTACAACAATAGACATACGTAGCATATAATGTAATGTAAAACGATGTACTAAGTAATGCACACAATGGGCACACCTACCATGAAATGTAATGAAATCATGTACTATAATGTACTAACGAACATAGCATGTATATGATGTGAAAACAGGAAAGCTTGAAAGTAACAAGTAGGCACATGTGTTTCACCCCAAAACAGTTTGAAAAACAGTAAAAGAGGGGTCTATGTACTCACTTGAGATTGCTCAGTAGTCCTTGAGTAACAACCAAACAATGCTAGAGATCACGGATATCAAACGGCACCTAATATAGGTAACTACATTAATAAACCGGACCTATAATCGGAAGATCGGATAGAATGAGGGTTCGTAAACCAAACGAGTATAGAGACTCGTGTCATATGGTTTAACAAAGCCTACATACTAAATGAAACCTTAATCTAAGTGCTTTCGACCCATTACGACCCGTTTAGGTAGCTTAATGCTACTTTAACGCGTCGTTCGCGTGAAACGCGTTCGGACCGCCTAACTAGTCCTATGACAAGTGTTATATGCCTAAACATGTTACTTAATCAGTTATGTGACAAAAGTTTAGGTTACATATGCTTAATTACCAATTATACATGAAAAAGGTATTCTGGTAATTTACCTAAGGCATATAAACTACCTATCATACAACTACTCAAACGATGTGACCATAGGGTATAACCTCGGAAGGTTATTCCCTACCTACTATGGTCACCTAATGTGTTTGGTCGGATCCTAATGATCGACCAAATGGGTCGGGTTCGAGGTATAAGCGATTTATTAGATCGCTTACCCTACGACCCTAGACAACGTGGTAATCAGTAGGCATAGTCCCAAGGGACTATAACCAACGTGATTACACTCACGTTGCGAAGTTCAAACGAACTTCGCATTGACCATAAACTGGTCAATGCAGAAAGTCAAACAAAGTTTGACTTTCAGACTCGAAAGACTCGAAAAACAATAAAAGAACGAAAGAATACTTACGAAGGGTCCCCGAATGCTAATCTAGATCACAATAACTCAGGTATGAAACAATGGTTCCAACTTAGAGTCACTTAGATCAGATTCTAGTGATTTTTGAAGTTGGGGTGATGGGGTATTTATAGTATTCGGAGAACCGTTAAGATCGTTTGTCGAATATCGTGCCTTAATCGTATCCGTACAAGTGTCGGAAAGTTATGGTGCCTAAAAACCATCCTTATCAGCTGAATAGGCAAGTGGTGAGTGTGTGGTGGTGGATAAAACAGCTGGAAACTGCTGACTGTTCGATCTAATCTGATCAGGGAGTCGGACGCGGGCCGCGTAGAGGATACAAGGATCTTACGCGGGCCGCCTGGCCTGCACAGATCAGAAACAAGTTTCAGCAATGACAGTTTTGGTCCCTGCACGTGTTTAAGGCCATTCCCGACACTTCCAAGGCCCGTAAAGCCAACTTTAAGGCCCTAAAATGATGCCTAAACATTGTGGACATGAAACATGCTCAGAAATATGTCGGATGTTGGTTCGTTTGGCCGTACGAACGCGATGTTCGCTTAATTACGACGGAATGCGCATAAGCGCGAAAAACGATCCAAAATGCGCGACGAATGGATTTTTCTCATGCCAAACACTAAAATAAAATGTTTTAGTGCTTACATAAATTTTTGGATGTCCGGATGTATTCAGAACGTAAGTTATGCGCGAAAATGCAAACTTGTGCACTTTTTGACACTTTTAGTCCCTGTATGACACAAAAGTTTATTTTAGCATACCGAACACCTCAAAGCCTATTTCTAAGCTATGTAAAGGATATTTATGGTATGTTTAACTTATGGTCATGTTCCGGAATGTCTGTTACAGTTCAAATTGGCATACTTTTGCAGTTTGTCAATTTTAGTCCCTGTAAGCGATTTAACTTGATTTCACCACACCAAACCTTCCAAAACTTATATCTAAGTTATGTAAAGGTTATTTAAGGTATGTTAAGCCTATTTCACTATTCCGGAGTGTCTGTTGCATTAAACTGGTTATATTTACGCATCAGTGCGCGTATAACCCTCCAGAAAGCGATTTAGAGCTTGAAATCGAACAAGAATTGATATGTGCAAATGATACACATATTTTTACAGATCCCAAGTATGAAATATAATATTTCATTGGTTTGGCATTTGTTTGATGGTTGAAGTGACACAGGTGTCACAACAAGGGACTATAACCATCGTGATTACGCTCACGTTGTGAAGTTCAAACGAACTTCGCATTGACCATAAGCTGGTCAATGCAGAAAGTCAAACAAAGTTTGACTTTCAGACTCGAAAAGCAATAAAAGAACGAAGGAACACTTACAAAGGGTCCTCGAATGCTAATCTAGATCAAAATAGCTCAGGTATGAAACAAAGGTTTCAACTTAGAGCACATAAGATCAGATTCTTGTGAGGAAATGGTGGAAATGGGTTGGGTATTTATAGTTTTTCCCGAACCGTTAGGATCGTTTCTCAGAAAAGGGGGCACGATCTAAGCCGTACACTTGTCGGAATGTTGTGGTAGCTCATTTTGCCCCCACCATAAGAGTTTGACAAGTGGCATTGCCCTTTGGGGTGTTGAAGGGCTGACACCAGCTGTTTAAACAATGAATCTGGTCCAGAAGGGGCCTCGCGTGACGCCAAGGACCCTCGCATCACGCCTAGCCCTTCTTTTGGCAGAAATGGCAGAAATGGTCCCTGCACATGTTTTTGTTGCGTAACGGCACTTCTAACACCGTCAAACCCCATTTTAAGCTCCACAATGATGTCTAAACATTGTGGACATGAAACATGCTCAAAAATATGTCGGATGTCAGTTCGTTTGGCCGTACGATCGCGATGTTCGGTTAAATACGACGGAATGCGCATAAGCGCGAAAAATGATCCAAATGACGCGACGAATGGATTTTTCTTATGCCGAAAACTAAAATAAAATATTTTAGTGCTTACATAAATTTTTGGATGTCCGGATGTATTCAGAACGTAAGATATGCGCGAAAATGCAAACTTGTGTACTTTTTGACGCTTTTAGTCCCTGAATGACCCAAAAGTTTATTTTAGCATATCGAACCCCTCAAAGCCTATTCCTAAGCTATGTGAAGGATATTTATGGTATGTTTAACTTATGGTCATGTTCCGGAATGTCTGTTACATTTCAAATTGGCATACTTTCGCAGTTTGTCAAATTTAGTCCCTGTAAGCGAATTAACTTGTTTTTGCTATACCAATGCCTTCAAAACTTATTTCTAAGTTATGTAAAGGTTATTTAAAGTATGTTAAGTATATGTTGATGTTCTGGAATATTTTTCGCATTAAACTGATTACGTTTACGCACCAGTTTGCGTATAATTCTCCAGAAAGTGATATAGAGTTTGAAATTGGACAAAAGTCAAAACATGAAAAATGTCAAACATAAACAAACAAACATTGGGATCAAATAACATTGTTTTATTGATAATAGAACTGTTCACAATGATAACAAGCACAGATGTTACACATTTGTCTGAACAAAGGTTTTTAAGAACCTGAGATGATACCTTAGCTGCAGCCATCATGGCACAATCACAGACATGCTCTTTTTCCTCAGCCACCTTCTCTTCCTTTTCACCATGTTTCTTATCTTCTTCTTCAGACCAGGGGTCAGACAGTGGTTCCAACAGGGGTTCTGAATTTTCTCACAACAGTATTTCACCAGCAACAGCAGTAACCACTGCTTCAGCAATTTCATCCACTGTTTCAGCACTTGACTGTCCTTCTTCAGTTTCCAGCCCTTCTGGTATTTACTCTAATGCTACAAAACAGTATTCATTACTAGAAACAACATCATTAGCATATAGAGCAAAATTTTCATCTCCTAGTTCATCAGGTAAGCTGCTCCAGTCAACAAAGCCTTGTGTGAAAAAGCTTTGCTGATCCGGTTGAACCACTGTTGGTGCAGCTTGTTGAGGTGCAACTGGTTGCACCTGAACCTGAGGGACAGGGGCTTGGACATACTGAAATTAAGGAACAGTGGTTTGGACATACTGAACAGGAACAGGGGTTCCAGGGTTTGCATAGTGAGCAGTGTTTACATGGGTAGCAGGAGTATAATGGGAATACTACATAGTGCTTTGGTTATTTTGTGGTCTTGAACTAGGTTGAGTGATAATTGGTCCATTTGTTTGACTCCTACATTCCCTAGCAAAGTGACCTAACATGTTGCACTTGTAACATTTGATTTTTGATTTATCCAACCCTACTTTTAGATTCCCATGCAACCCTTCTCCCTGTCCTTTTGTAAAACTTGCTGGTTCTAACACTCACCAGTGCAAGTTGGTGTAATATGTCCATTTCCTCTAAGTCAGTTGGATCAAAATGCTGAAGATCATTGAGTTCAAAGCATAGATTGTCAAAGTTCTGGCTTTCTCCATTTGCTGTGAAAGCATAATTGGATGAGTGAGGATCAGAGTTGAAATTTTCACCAGCAGTTATGTTAATAAAGTGATCATAACTCTGATCCTTACTACTGCTAGACTCTTCCTGACCCAAAAGAGCTGTGTTGCCAAATGAATAATCATCTGCAACTTTCCCAGACTCTTGCAACTTCTTTTTCTGGTTCAACTCCCTTTCATAGGTCAGGAGTCTACCATGAAGTTGGGTCAGGGTCAGATCTTTGAACCCAACTAAATTTCTGGTCACAAAAGTAATTGTATCCCATTTTTCAGGTAGTGATCTAAGAAACCTGCTATTTTGTGTTGAATTAGCAAATTCAACATTAACAAGTCTTAGCTCACTAATGAGACAACTGAATCGCTCAAACTGTTGTGTTAGTGATTCACCCTTAATGTGACAAAAGGTTTCATACTGTTGATTCAAAAATTCCCTATTATTTTCAATCACTTCTTCAGTCCCCCCAAACTGTTCCTTCAGTGCATCTCACAATTCCTTGGCACTGTTATAGTGTAACAGCCCAGCATAAATTTCACTTGGTAGTATGGATGCAACGATGCTAAATGCCTTGGCATCCAGTTCAATTTTCTGAAAATCTTGGTCCGTATTGTTCTCAACTTTCTTAGGAACAAAGACCTTTAGATCCTCAACACTTGGCACCATTGGAACATGTGGTGTGACAACCCTCAAAAATTTCAGGTATCCGTACAGTTAATTAATATTTAATTTGTGCTTAATGACTGTGCTTGATTACAACTGTTGATTAAACTGCTTTCTGATTTATGTTACATACATACATATGCATCACATTTCATACTGTCACTCCATTTATTACACACAAACTTTAGTGACAAACTTGATGCACAAAGCACAGTTAGCACAGAGAGCGGATAACTCAGACACATGCTGGCAATGCCAGCACATAGACAGACACTATATTGAGGCCCATTATGAGCCAGGAACAAGGTACTACACTAGTATGGAGTGTAGGGAAGTGAGGACCATAAAACTGCGTCACTAGGTGATAGTTTAGGTGCTGGAAAGTGCCTAAAATCCACTCTAACTGCAGAATTCTGCACTTATTACCAAAATTCAGGATTTAAACATGCTAGTCACTTGCAAAAATATGGCAAAATGGTCCTGTATGCTTTCCTAAGAGTCGGGAATCAAAATTGTCACTAAAAGTTACATAAAGGACGCTATATGACGTAACTTAGCACTTTAATGGAACAGTATCAAACCGAACAACCGGACATTACCCGGAACACAAAAATATTGTTAAACACATTGTTTCACTGTTACTAAGCTAGTTATGGTCCCCGAGCACTTGAACACACAATGTTTTGACATAACACCTAAACCTCTAACTAAACTACTTATCTTCTAACTAAATTAGTCAATTACCATTACAAACTAACTAAACCAACCCCCCCCCCCAAACCGGTTATGAAACATGGGACACCCCCATGATTTTATGTAATTGTTTATTAGATTTTGTTTAGTACTTCATAAACACATGGACTAATGGATATTAAAATGTTGGGAGAATTATCCATTTAACCACAAGTCCCTCATTCATTATCATCTTCATCACTCAACACCAAAGCTCTCTCTCTCTCTCTCCATTACTCTCGGCCGAACACCCCTCTTATCACCACTACCATTTTCGATTTTCCTTCAAGCTTTCCAAGGCTATCCCAAGGTGCACCAAGGTGAATCACGAAGTGTGGAGCTCACGGATCGTCAAGGACCTTCCCTATTTGCTATTAACCACCTCATTTCTACTCTTGATCTTCCCTAGCTTAAAAGCTAGTAGTAAGTCTCTTGAATCCTCATTTACTTCTTGTTTATGGTGGATAATAGCTAGATCATGATGAAAACTTAAGAACACTAATGAATCATATGAAGAAAATATGAACATAAGCTTGCTAGATGAAGATATCTTGATGAATATAAGTTGATATGCTTGTTGATTATTATTTGCTTGTGAAAATGATATAGATCATCATATGATCTTGCTAGATCATGATTAAAAACATGATCTAGCAAGATGAGAGGATGAGCATGTTAAAGGTTATGAATCATCCTCACAAAAAGTCATGAACTTGAATAAATTTGGTGTTTCTTGTAAAATAAAGAACAAGTAAGTTTAAAACCTTGTAAATCTAAATATTTCAAGTATGATTTACTAAGAAACCAAGTTGAAAATGCAAGTTTTACTAAATCTTGATTTTTACATAAATACACATCATATTTAGTGGGTAACAAGGTGAAGAAACATATGAGTTACAAGGAAAAA
This sequence comes from Helianthus tuberosus, assembly GCA_030545235.1. Taxonomy (NCBI): domain Eukaryota; kingdom Viridiplantae; phylum Streptophyta; class Magnoliopsida; order Asterales; family Asteraceae; genus Helianthus; species Helianthus tuberosus. The sequence goes on from CM060388.1 coordinate 95,026,322, forward strand.
AATACATAAAGAAGCATTTTTAGAAAATATGAACATAAGTTGTAAATACCCATATTCTTTAAAAATAGAGTTTTTAAAGAAACAATTACACTTCTAAGGGTAACAAGACTTACTAATTACACTAGTAAATTACTACACATTTTTATAAACTTTCAAGTTCATGATGTAGAAATTTATGCTTGTTTTTAACAAGATTGTTAAGTAAAGATTGTATATTGTTGGTTGATGATTGTTGAATGAAATTTTGAAAAGAAAATGATATGCTAATAAGCATGGACACCTCCATTTACAAAGGAAACTCTGGCGAAATTTTCTAAAATTCCAACACTTAGAAAATATTTTTCTAACAAATGTTACAAGTATATTTTACAACTTGTGTTTCGAATATAAACTTCGCCATGGGATTTGTTACAAAAATACAAAGTGTCGGAGGTTGGTTTTCGTAAATAAAAATAGATAAATATATCTTTAGAATATATATTTTACACTAAGACATTTGTGTGAATTTTTGCCTACTTTGTGGAATAGTTATATTATTTTAGGGTAAAATAATATAACTTACATAATACCACGAAAAATCACAACTCCAAAATAATACCAAAAAAATCACACGGAATAAATATTTAGGTTATACGTTTGATATTGTGAAACCAAACGCAAAGACGTAACTTACAAAATATTCCGCAAAATACTCTTACACATATATTTTGGTAAAATATTATTTTGGAAGCTAAAGAAGTAAAATATATTATTTTTGGGAAAAATACATATATTTTGGGAATAAGTTATTTTGGACAAATGAGTTAAATATATTTTTCCAAGTGGGACTTAAAATATATTTTTCGAAACTACAAATGTACATGTATAAATACCCCCATCCTTGGGAAGGAAATACGCATATAAAATACTTGAGAAGTCTGGTTACAAAATAGTTGCCTAACTGTTATTCCAAAACCTAAAAACAAAACTTAAGTTAAAATAATTATTATTATTTTAACAAGAAGTTATAACTTGGAATAATTTTGGGAATACAAGTAACGTAACTCAAAAACCCTCATACTAAGCAAAGGCAAGGCCCGATCATCTAATAGACATTAGCACATTGTAGGGAGTCGTGTTTGCTGACGAGACTGAAGATTTGAGTACGATACAGGAGACACACTACTGTGAGTTCGTGCCCCACTTTTCTCTTATTGTTTTCGGTTTTATACTTCGGGGGTGAAATACATGTTACAATTATTACAGACACTTTTATACATGGTATGATTAGCTTAAGGAGGGTTTAGACGCTTAGATCATGTGAAAGGTGGGTACAACACTTAAGGCCATTAATCCTCGTTGTTAGGACCGAGGGACATGAGTGATAGATCTATTTGGGTGTAGCGAGCCCACACCCATGAGGCCGGGACGGCCCATAGTGGTGACTGTGTCTTACAGCCGGAGGCCCGGTACAAATTTGCTAGGTTTGAGTACTTCCTGCACCGTTTCACACATACTAGTGGCTTTGCAACCCATTGGTGATCTCTTTTTTCCTTAATTGCTACATACCAGGGATTTTCATACATACAGACACATTACAAAGGTTTATACATACTCACTTACACATGAACTCGCTCAACTTTTTGTTGATTTTTCAAACTACATGTATTTCAGGAAATTAGTGGATCTGGTGGAGTTGCATATGTATCAGGCTGCGTGCAATAAAGATGTCATCCATGGTGATAGGCTTTAGGAGGTGTGACCCTTACCTGGACGGGTTACATGTCACTAAACCTCGTTTTATTTAGAGTCTTTTGGTTGTGTCTCATGAACATGTTTTAAACAAGTTAAGGTTTGTAACTTATTATGGATTATGTTTCGAAATAATGATGTGGTAGTATTTTCATCTTAATAAATGGGTGAACATCTCGTATTTTTATCATATAGCATTGTTATGATTGTTGCTATGGTATTAAGAAGTCACACCAAAATAAACCACGCTTCCGCAAAAGCCAGGGTGTGACATGTGGTCCAAAGATAACCGACTTCCAACATCTCGTATTCTGTTGAGCAAGGATGTGACCCATCCTTCTCTGCCAGATGTTGTATTTAGATCTCTTCAACATGGGTGGTTTGAAGAGTGAGCCGATATTATTGTTAACATCCTGTGATTGTATGACATTCTGGTTGTTTTACAGGCACTGAATAATCAACTTTGTTTGTGATTACACCTTACTCTGTTTTTCAACGAATGAACAAGTAAAAGTATCAACGATTTTGAGCTGAACTTTTACGTCAAAATGATTGTTAGATCAAATTTGACTGTCCAAGCTCTGATACCAATTGTTAGGAACTGAGTTTCTTATGCTTGTGTTTTTGTTTGATAATTATAAATATGAATTGTATTAAGTGCAGCGAAATTAAAATGGAAACAAACTTTCAACACACAATCAAATAGGAGAATTGCTTTCAACACACATGTTTGTCATGAAATCGAATGATTATATTTATTACAATGATTCAATTACACTTGCATGCACGCAATACAATCTCCCCCTCAGCCTGAGCTCGCACTGGTTTGTTCGTACAGAATGACTTGGAGAATTAAGAGCTAATAGAATAGTACAGGGTACTGTTCTATTTATAGTACAAAACAAACCACTGTGGCATCTTTGTTGACGTCACCATGAAAGTGACATCTAACCTCCTAACAACCTGTAACCACTGACCTATACAACTACTGCTATTACAAACTACTGATTAACAATAAATACAAAGACTAGCTAAACTACTGCTTCTCATTCCACTGTTATACTCCTAGCAGTGCTTTATGTCTTCAGTAGTACTTGAACCATGACAGTAGATTGAGCATCAGTGTTTGTCTTCAACAGTCTTTAGGTCTTCAACAGATGTTGAGTGATCAGCAGTTGTTGTAGACGGACAGTATATAGAGGTCATCAGTTGTTAGGCCACTTTCAAGGGGAAAGAACTGTTGCAATCAACTGCTTATGTGAACCCACTGATCTGATCCAGTTTTGGCTTTATCAACTGTTCCTTTGGTAGGGTTCAATCCCAACATTTGAGGAAGAATTTGAGATGGGTTTAGGGCTTTGTGTGTGTGTGTCTGATGTATTGATCGAGAGAGGGAGCAGGGAATGTTCTGTGTTTTGAATTTTGGATGAGTTAGGAAGGAGAGATGGAGAGGATAAGGTTTGAGAGGAAAATGGTCATGGTGAGTGGCTGCCTACAAAAATGAGGGATTAGGGTTTCTCACTAGACTTTTACACTAGGTTAGATTTAGTTAGTGGGCTTTGGGCTTGGGCCCAAGGCCCACAAGCCCAATCTCATGTTTTTAGTGGCCCTAATCTCCTACGAGACCTGTTTTCGAAACTCGAACTCCATAAAATGTCATAAATTAGTGTTTTAAAATAAAAAGAAACAAAATAGTGTCAGTTTTTAACGTTGGACACGTTCATTCGTCGGTCGCGTAAAAATCGCGAAAATTTGTGTCGTTGTCGTGTTAATTTGTTTTTCGATCCGGTTTCGACTACGGTTACTAAAATTTTATTACGGAGCTAAATATAGCTTAAAATTTAAGTTTTGGAGGTAATACGCATGTCCGATGCTCCCTTTTTGTTGTCGGTGTGTTCCTGCAGTCGCGTTTTTCGTTCACGTTTTGTGGCGTACGGAAGCACTATAAATTCGCGAAACTAAATTTATAAGTATAAAATATTCGAATAAAATTCGTGATTGTCGACGTTGTCAGTATTTTGTACGGTGTCAGTTCGTTACCGTTTAAGATTCAACGGTTTCTCTGCAGATCGTCATACACGCGCTGTAAAGTCGATTAGGCATTCCTAGACACTCCAAAGGTCTAATTTAAACTAATTTACGCCTTAAACACTATTTATTATCATTCCAAACATTTGTTAATCGTGTAATAGAGCCGTAAATCACCGGTTGTCACATTATCCCCTGTTAATAAAATTTCGTCCTCGAAATTTAGACTACGTTAACTCCTTAGAGTTACATTATGCGTAGGTAAATTAGAATAGTGTCAAAGTGGATGACCATGAAATCAAATCAAGAATTATTCAAATTAGGTGAATTCAAGGACGTGCTATAACAATAAGAACCCAAGGGTTAACAGAAATGTGTTTCAGAATTTGATGTCAAGGGAAACGAGACATACAGATATAGTCACTAGTGTTACTAAGTTAACAGGGGTCTAACAAAGAGGATTTTTTATGTGTGAAAATGAAACATATAAATTACATCAAATGAGGCATAAAACTAACCCTTTTTTAGTATTGATGTTGGAAAAAGTGTGTTTTTGTCTTCCTCTTGAATTTACAGGACCTAATGAGCTTAAACGAGCAAAAGGAACAAATATACAGCAAAAACCAACATAATTACAAAGAAAAGGAATAAACGTGACATGTCCGACACCTCGACAGCATCCCCAAGAGCAAAACCAAGAAACAGAAGGCTGACCACGGCCCGTGCCCATTGGACACGGGGGCGTGGTCAGATGTCTGAAGAAAGGACAAAGCTATGGAAGCTTCTACGCCCATCATGGGGGCGTGTCTAGCTCAGCACGGGGCATGGTCAATGCTAAGATTCGCAGAATCTTGCAAAATCTTGGTAGTACAGATACGCTTCTGCCCACGGGGCCGTGCCCAGCGAACACGGGCCACGTGGAGCCCAAAGCTGACAAAAGCAATTAATGAAGGAAGAGAAAGAGATGGCCACGGGGGCGTGTCCTGTCACGCCCCTTTCTAAGGCGGAAGCACAAGGTGTGATCCTGAAAGGTTCTCATTGCATACGAAAGGTAAACATACTACATGCTTGTAAAAATAACTCCAAAATGCCATTGACATAAAAACATAACATAAGTTTGGTATTTGCATCCCAACATAGATAATTGTCTGAAAAGATTACAACTTTATTTTAACGACGAACATCAAGGATTAGTCCTTATATCACCACACGGAGTGGGACATAACAACCAAACCCAGCAAAACGGCATAGGAGTATTGACACATATAACTAACAACATAACAACATCCAAGAGCAAGAGTATGACCGCGCGCACATCCACTTTAGTTACCTGAAATACATGTGAGTTTTCGGAAAATCGTCAACATAATGTTGGTGTGAATTCATGTAGTTTTTGTATTGAACGTTTGTATACTTGAATAAAAACATGGTATGAAATTTGTATGAAATATGTATTTCTGTAAATATAAGGACATCGAGATCGCTAATGGTTTGGAAGGCCATTAACATGTGACACGACATAGGAAGCATCCAAACCATAGGCATTTTTAACTGTCGAATCCAAGACTGTCGATTCACGACTTGAGACAAAAAAGCACTGCTTGGTACTAGTATCACCAAGAGTGTGGCTACCTGAAACCCATTAGATCTAACCTTTTGTTCCGCGGTCTTAGTATGTACACGATTAATGGTGCTTCTGGTACCCTATTCGTGACATGATCTAAAGTATTATTCCTTAGTTTTTGTATTCAACTTACCATAACACATGTATTTTCCCCAAGTTTAGAAAGCATGTAAAAGTTTAAAAGTGGGGACATGAACTCACCACTTTGCGTTTCCTGTGCCGTAAACTTCACCGGGTTTGCTTATTTAGCGTCGTGACCTATACGTGTTTTATTAACGTTAGTCACTAGACTTGTATCGCACAAGTACAAGTCACCATCTTTTAAGTATGTGTTCTTTGTTGTTAAAAATAATTTATATTTTTAACTATGTATCTTACTTATATTATTTTCTCAAAAATAAATATGAGTATCTTGTATTTTTCACCCGAGTTATATATTTTCGTCCAAAAAGACATTTTAAGTTTGTAACTTGTCCAAGTTACATAATCTTTTAAGAAATATATTTTCATAAATATATGTTCTTGTATTTGTCTAAGCATGTTGTATGTGTATTTTGTATTTTTACTCCTTTGGAGTATTTAGTGCATTTTCAAGTCCTAATACACTATTACATATAATACATACTACATACACTTAGCACAAAATTTGGTGATCAATAAATATATATATTTTCCTTAAAATATACATACTTAATATCAATTTTTATCTTGAAGAAATCATCATTTCTTAACTTGAAGTTTACAAAAAAATTAGGGAAACCTTGGTAAATATTTTTAGGTGAATTTTTAGGGAATAAGTTTCACCAAAACTTATATTTTTTTAAGTGTCAAAATTTTATAGAAATTTTTGTTGGACTCTGTATGCCCAAGACACATATTAAATTGATGTGGCTAGTACGTTATGATCCAAGTCGAGTCATACCCAAATACAAGCTAGACAAACACTTAGAATATTTATTTGAGATATGATCAAACAAATAAATATTAACACTTACAATATTTAGAAATTGGTTTTCTAAATAATTGCACTTGACAAACTAATAAATTATATGGATAATTTATTTTGAAGAGAATGTTTTATTTTGTTATTTAATTGGTTAAATAACATTTTAAAAGATTATGAGATAATGCATAAAGTCTTGTAATATGATATGTTATATTTTATAAATGTTATAAAATATATACAAGACTTATATTTTATAAAAGAATTTGAATTTTTTTTATAAAATAAAAGCTAGGCCGCCACCCCCTCCATGTTCTTCCCAAAGAAATGTTGGTCCAATAATGATACATGCACTTGCATGTGTTTTCATTGGGTGGTCTTCCCTAAAGGTTTTGGCCAATCATATTACATTCACTTGCATGTGTTAGATGCCCTCTCATTGGATGATGTGGGTGGCAAATTTCTCTCTCTTGATTTAAATCTATTTTGTATCACAAATGATGGTAAGAAGTACTTGAAAAGATTAGAGAAACACTCTAAATTTTCGGCTATAACATGCCTATCCAAGAGGGTTTTTGTTTTTGAGAAATCAAGTGTAAGACTCTCTAAAAATCGGGTCATGTATGGTTGATCAAGTAGGCTTTTTCAAGTTCATAAATCAAGTGCAAGAACTCCACAACCTCCTCTCATATTTTCGGCCAAGCATGGTTGTTCATGAGGAATTTTAGTGAGTTCATAAGTGTAGAAATCCTAGCTAAACATAAGGTGTTTGTTGGAAGGCTTGGGGTATACAAGCTTGAAGTCTTCTACACTTGAAGACAACCGTTCAAGAAGCATCACCTTCTTCATATCCATTACTCCTTGGAAGGTAGTATTCTAAACATCATATGGTTGTGTTTTAATTTTTGATAGCATGCATCTTCGTATATGGATCCGGGGATTGGGTTTTACATATAAAATGGGTTTTATATCTAGTACGTAACATGTTTTAAATAATAATTTTCCGCTGCCTTTTTATTTTATATGGATAAAATGCTTTGATAAACATGTGAAAAACCCAACAGTGGTATCAGAGCCGCTTATATGAATGCATGCTTCATAGGATATGAAATTTTCGGGTTTGGGTAAAATCCTATGGCCGAAATTTTCACCATGGTTATCCCTTTGTTTTTCAAGATTATATTCTTACATGCATAAATGAATCTTGAAAAAATTATGTCATATGGATGATTTGTTTTGTTTGGACAAAAACCCACATTTTTCGGTTTTTCATTCTTGACCGAAAAATTGTAGGTTGTAAAAGGGAACCATTTTTTGCTTCTTGAAATTTATATATTTGGATGTATATATATATATATATATATATATATATATATATATATTGTTGGTGTACATAACCTAGCCATGACCCTATGTGAATATGTTTGTGTTTGTGATTTTATTTAATTATTCAATGGGTTGTAACAATTATTATTTTTTGTCTTCCATTTGTAAAGTTATGTAATTTATTTATTTTCATTTGGTATGTAAAATAAATAGATTAGGTGCATTTTATTTCACTAGAAAAAATGTATTAGGATATTTTTTTTGTAAAAGAAGATGCACATAAAAATGCGGTTTTGGTTTTGGCTAATTTCGGGCCTAAAGGACTTCATAGTTCTTAACGGGATTTTAGCCCGAAAACCAAAACATATTTTTTAAGTCCAAAGGAGTTTGGAGCTGAATATAAAAGACATTTGGAAGCTCAAAGAAAGTGAAGAAATCACAACACAAGAAGGAGACTTGAAGCATTTGGATGCGGGATCAAGTGGGAGTTCAACGACACATTATTTGTGTAAATATTCACCCCTTAGGAAGGACCTTTTGGCACACTTGTTTCGGCTAACAAGTGTTGTCAAAAATTAGTTGGCTATGGTTATGCACCTATTGTTATGAATGATGTGCTTGTTTGGTTGCTTATTTTGTTGTTTAGATGATATGTAGATATGCATGCTTAACAAACTAATAATCAACAACAAGCGCAAAATTGGTTCTTGACAAAATCATTAAAATGGTTAATAAAGGTTTTATTAAAAATTAATGATTTTATAATAAAATGGATTTTATTAAAAAGAACCTTGAAAATTTGTTTTTTACTAAAGTACCATTGATTTGAATGCATGTAAATGTATGGTACATAATATTTTCTAAACTAGAATTTTGAAATATTGAAAACCCTTTTATAAAACAAGTCAAACACCATCCTTTTATACAACACTCGAATCACTTGGGAACTCTTATTGTGGGATAAAGGTCACCTAACCACATTTGAGGGAACTTGTATGTTCGAGGTGGGTTTACCATGTTTGTGGGATAAAGGTCACGTAACCACTTATGTGTATAAACTCACACGTGTGTGTAAGTTGGACGAATTGGTTTGGAAACCATGAACTTAGGGTCACTGAAGCATGGCGAACAAAAGGTGTTGATGGGATTAAACATGCCAACTAAACATAAAGATGTTTAACCGTTCCCATATGGCTAGAAGTTGCAAATGGTTGCAATTGTCAAACGTTGACTACCTTGTTAATTTAAATAGAGGGATAAAGGTCACCTAACCAATATTTAAATGTAACGTTGGATTCTAGATTTTAATTATTAAGTGTCCATGAGACATAAAAGGGTATTAATGATTAAAATATAATAATATTGAAAATACTAAAAATTGAACCTTGTTAAATTTTGTAGATGGCCGCTAACAATATTACCCAAACCGTCCGTAATCTATCACTAAAAACAATCCTTGACAAGGATCGTCTCAATCATAACACTTCATGGATTAATATCGAAACTTAAGAATCGTTCTCAAGTAAAAGATATCCTATGTGTTGAACGATCCTAATCCCGATGAACATCTTATGGAAGATAAGGATGCCTATAACGATTGACTAAGTATATCGAGGATACCATGCAAGCCTCTTGCCTCATGTTAGGAATTATGATTTCCGAGATTCAAAAGGATTTTGAACATCATGAGCATACGACATGATTACCCAATTGAAGGAAATGTTCCTACAATATGCAAGGGTAGAACGCTTCAAAACGGTTCGAGCGCTTCATGCATGTCGAATGGAGGAAACCCAATCGGTCTCATCTTATGTCTTTAAGATGAAAAGCCACATTGATCACCTCGAAAGGCTCAATATGGGTAAAAGGGCTTTATCCATTCTAACGATCAATGAGGGTGGCAATTAGAAAGGGCATCACCCCGACACCAAAGCAAATGTTTAAAATGGAAACGGGTAATTCAAAGGGAAAAGAAAAGAAAAGAAAGGCTAAAGCACAACCACCGAAACCAAAATATAAGAAGGCAAAGGTTGCCAAGAACAATCCATGCTTTGAGTATGGTGAGATAGGGTATTTGAAAAGGAATTGTCCAACCTATCTCAAAGAGTTGAAAAACAAGAAGGATGCGGGGGGCAAACCTCATGTACAATCTTAATGATACATATTGACCTTAATGTTATTTCTTCTAACGATGTGGAACTCATGTTTGCAATTTGTTGCAAAAAGTTCAAAAGAAATAAGACAATATGGTTTTGATTTAAAGTTTGTAAACAATGAAATTCATGTTTCGATGAATTACATGTTTTACTTTAAAGCTATGCTTTCAAATGGTATTTATGAATTGGTTCATAATAATATATCATTTGATAGTTCAATGTACCAAGCAATCACCAAGAAACTCAAAATGGTTTTGAGTGAGACTAATCTTTGGCACTGTCGCCTTAGTCATATGAACAGAAGTCACATGCAAACACTTCAAAAGAATGGTCTTTTGGACACAAATGAAGTTGGTTCATTTGATACATGTGAGTCTAGTTTACGAGGTAAAATGACTAAGAAACCCTTTAGTGGGAAAGAGCAAAAGATTTATTAGGTATCATACATTCGGATGTATGTGGTCCTTTTAAGCCAATGACTAGGAATGGTGAAAGATACTTCATTACCTTTTACCAACGACTATAGTAGTTATGGTTATGTGTACTTAACACAAAGATGAAGTTTTGAAACGTTCAAAATCTTCAAAAGGAGAAGTACAAAATCAACTCAATCAAAGTTCTTCGTTCTGATAGAGGAGGAATCGAACTCTATTGGATATGGTTCGATCTATGATGGCTAGGAGCGCATTATCTCTATCATTTTGGGGTTACGCTTTGCTCTCCGTGGCCCATATGGCCCAAACCAAGAAAGTGGATAAGACACCTTTTGAAATATGGCATGGAAGGGCTCCATTATTATCATATTTAAAGGTATGGGTTGTGAAGCTTATGTGAAGCAATACATCCCAAATAAATTGGAAGTCCGATCCACTAAGTGTATCTTTATAGGATATCCTAAAGATGATATAGGATATTATTTCTACGATCCAACCGAGCAGAAGGTATTTGTTGCTCGAAAGGGTAGGTTCTTGGAAGCTAAGTTCCTTATGGAAGGAACTAGTGGTAGAATAATGGAACTTGAGGAGGATCAAGAACCACAGGACGATACACGTTTGGTTGATACTAGCACTCAACAAGAGGTTGTTGAAAATGATCAAGAGGTTGATCAGAACACACAAAATGTTCACAGATCTGGTAGAATTAGTAGTCCACCTGAAAGATATGGATTTTTCATGGATGGATGCTACGTGGTAGATTCAGATGAACCAACCACATACCATGATGCAATGTCAAAATCCGATTATGACAAATGGCTTGAAGCCATGAACATAGAGATGCAATCCATGTATGACAACCAAGTTTGGGAATTGGTTGTGCCACCACTTAACTCTAAAGTAGTTGGTAGTAATTGGGTTTTCAAAAAGAAAACTCATATGCATGGTAACTTGGATACTTATAAAGCAAGACTTGTAGCAAAAGGTTTCACACAAACTCAAGGAATTGATTATGATAAGACCTTCTCGCCTGTGGCGATGCTAAAGTCAATCAGGATATTATTTGCCATAGCTGCATATTATGACTATGAGATCTGGAAATTGGATGTCAAAACGGCTTTTCTTAATGGATATCTTGATGAAGATGTCTATATGGTTCAGCCTGAAGGTTTTGTCGATCCAAAACATCCTGACAAAGTATGCAAGTTAAAGAAATCAATCTATGGATTGAAACAAGCATCTAGAAGTTGGAATCACCGTTTTGATGAAGAGATTAGGGAATATGGATTCATCAAGAACGTCGATGAAGCTTGTGTGTATAAGAAAGCTAGTGGGAGCATCATCACTTTCTTAGTATTGTATGTCGATGACATTCTACTATTTGGAAATAACATTCCAACCATGGAAGGTGTAAAAACCTGGCTTGGAAGTTGTTTTTCCATTAAGGATTTTGGTAAAGTCGCCTATATTTTAGGAATAAAGATCTATAGGGATAGATCAAGGCGCTTGATAGGTTTAAGCTAAAATGCATACATTGACAAAGTCTTGAAAAGGTTCAAGATAGAGAACTCTATGAAAGGTTTGGTACCTATTCAAGAGAGGACAATATTGAATGCGTTTCAATATCCAAGCTCAAAGGATGAGCAAGAAAGAATGAAAGGAATCCCATATGCGTCAGCTATAGGATTCATTATGTATGAAATGATATGCACTAGACCGGACATGTCATGCACTTTAAGCATGACGAGAAGATACCAGCGAAATCTAAGTAATGGGCATTGGATGACTGTTAGAAAATATATTGAAATACCTTAGAAGGACTAAGGATATGTTTCTAATATATGGATCTGGTGAAAAAGAACTCGTTGTAAAGGGTTACAAGGATGCGAGTCTCGGAATTCGTTGTAAAAGGTTACATGGATACAAGTTTCCAAATTGATCGAAATGATTCTCGATCACAATCAGGGTAGCGTTGTCCACTACGGAATCGGAATACATCGCCGCTTTATTGATCGAGATGATTCATGTGGATCTGCCACTTGAATTATAGCCGATCTAGGGGTAGTCCCTACCATTCAGGACCCCTAGTGATCTTTGTGATAACGATGGTGTGATTGCTTAAATCACGAAACCTCGTGTACATCAAAAGACTAGGCACATTGAGCGGAGTTTCAACTACATAAGGGATGAAGTTGAAAAAAAAGGGAAAGATATGTATTCACAAAGTTCACACTGATCAAAATACCGCGGATCCACTCACGAAGCTCCTTAAACGGGCAAAGCATGAAAGGTCATACTTGTGCCTTGGGACTTCAATATTCTAGTGATTGGATTTGATCTATTTTGTATTTGGATATTGGAACAATTGTTATTATAACTCTACATGGTATGTTGAGTTATGTTCCATTTTAGCATGTTTAATCCATGAATAAGTTACTTATTCTAAATGTCCGTAGTCGATCATATTTGTGGGAACAAATATGAACGTAAGACTATTATGAACTTGGATTGGTGGATATTCATTAGGAATGAATATAGAGCAAAGTGTTGCTGCCAAAGTTCATAGATATTTGTGGGATACAAATATTGGACTGACTCGCTCTCAAATATTACTGCATGGAATCATTTGTGATTGATCATAAGTAAATTTGGGTAAAGGAGAATATCATAGTATCCTCTGACCTGAGATACATATTGGGTCTTGATATTCACCAAGTATTATACCTTGACCTAGTTCTTCGCTGTCAGTAATATGACAGTACATAAGGCTAAGCTCAGGTGTAATACATGGTGATTGTGAGAGACATATGTAGTCAAGATGGGATTTGTTCCTCTTATTCGTTGAGAGTAAGATGTCTAAGGCCTGCTAAAGTTAAATCAACAGAGAGTGATCACTCTATGTCTCTGGATTTAACATGACATCTGTAACGAAAGGATAAATGATAGATTCACCTAAATCATGTTCAAGTAAGGGACTTAAAGGGGATGATGTGATTGAATGGGACATAAAGTCATACGTATTAGGGGTAGTAAACCGTAGTTAGGCGTCATTTACTACTTGCATCAATCTTCTATGTATCTTGTGCAAGTGGGAGATTGTTGGACTCTGTATGCACAAGACACATATTAAATTGATGTGGCTAGTACGTTATGATCCAAGTCGAGTCATACCCAAATACAAGCTAGACAAACACTTAGAATATTTATTTGAGATATGATCGAACAAATAAATATTAACACTTACAATATTTAGAAATTGGTTTTCTAAATAATTGCACTTGACAAACTAATAAATTATATGGATAATTTATTTTGAAGAGAATGTTTTATTTTGTTATTTAATTGGTTAAATAACATTTTAAAAGATTATGAGATAATGCATAAAGTCTTGTAATATGATATGTTATATTTTATAAATGTTATAAAATATATACAAGACTTATATTTTATAAAAGAATTTGAATTTTTTTTATAAAATAAAAGCTAGGCCGTCACCCCCTCCATGTTCTTCCCAAAGAAATGTTGGTCCAATAATGATACATGCACTTGCATGTGTTTTCATTGGGTGGTCTTCCCTAAAGGTTTTGGCCAATCATATTACATTCACTTGCATGTGTTAGATGCCCTCTCTTTGGATGATGTGGGTGGCAAATTTCTCTCTCTTGATTTAAATCTATTTTGTATGACAAATGATAGTAAGAAGTACTTGAAAAGATTAGAGAAACACTCTCTAAATTTTCGGCTATAACATGCCTATCCAAGAGGGTTTTTGTTTTTAAGAAATCAAGTGTAAGACTCTCTAAAAATCGGGTCATGTATGGTTGATCAAGTAGGCTTTTTCAAGTTCATAAATCAAGTGCAAGAACTCCACAACCTCCTCTCATATTTTCGGCCAAGCATGGTTGTTCATGAGGAATTTTAGTGAGTTCATAAGTGTAGAAATCCTAGCTAAACATAAGGTGTTTATTGGAAGGCTTGGGGTATACAAGCTTGAGGTCTTCTACACTTGAAGACAACCGTTCAAGAAGCATCACCTTCTTCATATCCATTACTCCTTGGAAGGTAGTATTCTAAACATCATATGGTTGTGTTTTAATTTTTGAAAGCATGCATCTTCGTATATGGATCCGGGGATTGGGTTTTACATATAAAATGGGTTTTATATCTAGTAAGTAACATGTTTTAAATAATAATTTTCCGCTGCGTTTTTATTTTATATGGATAAAATGCTTTGATAAACATGTGAAAAACCCAACAATTTTGACATGGTTTCCCCTAAAAATGGAGGTTTCCCATGTTTTTAAAACATGTGTTTATTTTCTTTTAAAATCATCACAGACAATCATCAACACAATCAAGACTTACCATAAGCCAAGATCATGTAAATTACACTACATCATGAACTTGAAGTTTTTGTAAAAACTTGTAGTAACTTACCATGTTATTTAGTAGGTTTAGTTACCCTTAAAACATGGTTATTTGTTTGTAAATCACTTTATTAAAAGATTTAGTCATTTACAACTTGTAAGATGATTTTTCTAAAAATATTTCTTTTGTATTTTTCTTGTTACAAACATGTTTCTAGTCTTGTTTAAACACTAAAAGTATGAATAGTTTACTTAGAAACCATGACTTTGTAAATCTTATAAATAAACTTGGTTTCTTGAGAAAATCATTTTGGTAATCATCTATTTACAAGATTTGCATTTTGTTTAAATCATCTTTACATATAAAAACCAATTTCATCATTCAAGTTCATGAGGACATAAAGCATGATGATCTTGGTCTTTCACAAGATCACCACCTTAACTTACTAGCTCATGTGTTTAATCACAATCTAGTAGGTTTCTTATGATGTCTAACATCACTAACACAAATAATCAATCATCAAGAAGCAAATAATCACAAATCAACATGATTTCATATGTTAAAAAAAGCTTATGTTAAAGATTTATGATTATGTTCTTTAGTGTTTATCATGATTAGCAATGTATATCATCTTTTATTCATCAAAATATGAAGAAACAAGGGATCATAAGGGTCTTACTACTAGCACAAGGCTAGGGAAGAACTCAAGATGTTGTAGATGACAAATGGGTAGGATAAAAGCAAATGAAGGAGGTCCTTCAAGATCCACAAGCTCCACACTTCTCAATCTAGCTTCTAACACCTTGTGAGGATTTGAGATTGCATGAAAGTGAGATGAAGGTGGTGGTGATGTGGGTGGTGGCTCACGGCCGAGAGGGAGGGAGAGAGGTGTCACACCCTGACCACGTAAAACAACAAAACGTGGCGGAAACATCGGGGAGTGTTGTAACAGAATCATTGTTTCATAACACATGGAAATTGAAATATTGTTTTATTGATTAAAAGTGTTACAATGTCTTAACAAACAAAGAAGTACAACATAATTAACTAGTTTTGCATCTTTTAATGTCACTAAAGTCCAAGTCTGCCTACATATATCTTGATCATCTTATGCGACAGCTCCTGAAAAACACATGTGAAAATAGGTACGGCAGCATAAAAAATGGCTGTGAGATACATAGGTTTGTGAGAATAGGATTCATGACTTATAAGTTTAGAAAAAAGTTGTTTATCAAAAGTCAGTCATGAACCTTGTAAATTGTTTTGTTTTGTAAACCGTTTAAAAAGCGATAAGATCGAATGATATGTATACATAAAAGAATAATGTGTGGTTAAATGTATACCAAGTAAAATGACTTGTATAAAGTAATTTTTTTGTAAACCAAAGTCTTGTGAAAATCGTGTTACTTGTGTAAAATGTATAAGTTCAAATTGAATGATTTAAATAACGCTATGATATGTAATATAATACAAACACTTATATATAGGAGGTACTAGCGGCGTATCCACCATGCTTGTATCATATTACTCACATCTCGTTACTTAAGTCACTTAAACAAACCACCAATGTATAAAGTCTATGTTTAAACCAATAGTCAAAAGTCCTTGTATAAGCCATGTCAAATGTTTATAAGTCCAAAAGTAGTCAAGTAATGTGTAACAAATGTTATGGATTGTAAGTAAAGTATTGTCACATAATCCAAATGTATAAATGTACAAAACAAAGTATTTTGAATATATCAAAAAGTTATGTTTTGCAAAGTAATGCATGTTACATTGATACAAACATTTATGTGGTAAGTTAACGCATACATTCAAGCCTTGAGACAGTCGGATAACCCTTTCAGTCAAGGTTATCAAAAGAAATGTTTTCGGATTCAGTCATTCCTTACATCCAAACAAAACCCGAGATGTCAGGAATGGGATTTGTCAAGTCCTATGGTACCACTACTTACTCCCGAGCGGCGTAGCAAATGTTAATGAACGTATAATAGTCTCGTTTGTGCAAACCAAATGTTATAGCAGTTGTATACATGTCATATGAAAACAATGTACTAAGTATGCTAAGTTAACATACAAAGCAGAAAAGTCATGTAAATCAATGTGCTAGCATGCTATCAGTCAACATACATAGCAGAAATGTAATGTAAAACAATGTACTAAGTATGCACAAAATGGACATACATAGCATGAAATGTAATGTAAAACGATGTACTAGGTATGCACACAATGGACATACATAGCATGAAATGTAATGAAATCATGTACTATAATGTACTAATGAACATAACAAGCATATGATATGAAAGCATTGAAAGCATGAAAGTAACAAGTAGGCACATGTGTTCCACCCCAAAATGTTTGGAAAACAGTAAAAGAGGGGTCTATGTACTCACTTGAGATTGCTTAGAAGTCCTTCAGTAACAACCAAACAATGCTAGAGATCACAGATATCAAACGGCACCTAATATAGGTAACTATGTTAATAAACCGGACCTAAATCGGAAGATTGGGTAGCATGAGGGTTTGTAAACCAAATGAGTGTAGGAACTCATGTGATATGGTTTAACAAAGCTTACATACTAAATGAAACTTAACCTAAGTGCTTACGACCCATTACGACCCGTTTAGGTAGCTTATGCTACTTTAACGCGTCGTTCGCGTAAAACGCGTTCGGACCGCCTAACTAGTCCTATGACAAGTAAAATATGCCTTATCATGTCTAATATTGTCGCCAAATCAGTTTAGATGTCAAAAGTTATGTCACATATGTTTAAAATGAATTTTGGCATCAAAGGGGTATTTTGGTAATTTACCTAAGGCATATAAACTACCTATCATACAACTACTTAAACGTCGTGACCATAAGGTATAACCTCGGAAGGTTATTTCCTACCTACTATGGTCACCTAATGTATTTGGTCGGATCCTAATGATCAACCAAATGGGTCGGGTTCGAAGGTATAAGCGATTTATTAGATCGCTTACCCTTACGACCCTAGGCAATGTGGTAATCAGTAGGCATAGACCCAAGGGACTATAACCATCGTGATTACAAACACGTTGCGAAGTTCAAACGAACTTCGCATTGACCCTAACTGGTCAATGCAGAAAGTCAAACAAAGTTTGATTTCAGACTCGAAAAGCAATAAAAGAACGAAGGAGCACTTACAAAGGGTCCCCGAATGCTAATCTTGATTCAAGTAGCTCAGGTATGAAACAAAGGTTTCAACTTAGTGCTTCTCAAATCAGATTCTTGTGAGGAATGAGTGAAAATGTGATGGGTATTTATAGATTTTGGTTCACCGTTAGGATCATTTCTTGGAAAAGGGGGCACGATCTAAGCCGTACACTGGTCGGAAAGTTGTGGTAGCTCATTTTGCCCCCACCACAAGAGTTTGACAAGTGGCATTGCCCTTTGGGGGTTTGAAGGGATGTTACCAGCTGTTTAAACATTGAACCTGGTCCAGAAGGGGCCTCGCGTGACGCCAAGACCCCTCGCGTCACGCCTAGCCCCCATTTTTGCACAAATTGCAGAAATGGTCCCTGCACATGATTCGTTGAGTAACGACACTTCTAACACCCGTCAAACCCAACTTCAAGCTCCACAAGGATGCCTAATCATTGTGGACATGAAAAATGCTCAAAAATATGCCGGATGTTGGTTCGTTTGGTCGTACGAACGCGATGTTCGCTTAAATACGACGGTATGCGTATAAGCGCGAAAAACGATCCAAATTGAGCGACGAATGGATTTTTCTCATGCCAAACACTAAAATAAAATATTTTAGTGCTTACATAAATTTTCGGATGTCCGGATGTATTCAGAACGTAAGATATGCGCGAAAGTGCAAACTTGTGCACTTTTTGACACTTTTAGTCCCTGAATGAGCCAAAAGTTTATTTTAGCACACCGAACCCCTCAAAGCCTATTTCTAAGCTATGTAAAGGATATTTATGGTATGTCTAACTTATGGACATGTTCTGGAATGTCTGTTACAGTTCAAATTGGCATACTTTCGCAGTTTGTCAACTTTAGTCCCTGTAAGCGATTTAACTTGTTTTTGCCATATCAAAGCCTTCAAAACTTATTTCTAAGTTATGTAAGGGTTACTTAAGGTATGTTAAGCATATGTTGATGTTCCAGAGTGTTCGTTGCATTAAACTGGTTATATTTACGCATCAGTGCGCGTATAACCTTCCAGAAAGCGATTTAATGTATGAAATCGAACAAGAGTTTATATGTGCAAAAGATACACATATTTACACAAGTCCAAAGTATGAAATACAATATTTCATTGGTTTGGTATTTGTTTGATGGTCGCAGTGACACAGGTGTCACAGTCTCCCCTACTTTAGGAAATTTCGTCCCGAAATTTATTCGTAGGGCTCTGTCTGTGACTTTGTGTTTATAACCATCAAAGATAAGCAAGGCATAATCCCGTCATCTCCTTAACGGACATTCTTCAGGAACGAAAATGAACAAACGGAGTCGTTTTCCTCAACGAGTATTCTTCAGAAGCGGAAATGAAAAGGATCAATAAATGGATATTCGTTTCCTCAACGGACAATCTTCAGAAACGAAAAATGAACTGACGGAGTCATGTTTAACGGGTGCTTCATCAGAAATGGAAATGAAAAGGATAATCAAACGGATATTCATTTCCTCAACGGACAATCTTCATAAACGAAAATGAACAAACGGAATCATTTTCAACGGTTGCTTCCTTAGAGTTGGAAATGAAGGATTACACAATGGATATTCATTTCCTCAACGGATAAATTTTCAGAAACGAAAATGAACTAACGGACTCATTTTCAACGGTTGCTTCCTTAGAGTTGGAAATGAAGGATTATACAACGGATATTCATTTCCTCAACGGATAAATCTTCAGAAACGAAAATGAACAAACGGAGTCATTTTCAACGGTTGCTTCCTTAGAGTTGGAAATGAAGGATTACACAACGGATATTCATTTCCTCAACGGATAAATCTTCAGAAACGAAAATGAACAAACGGAGTCTTTTTCAACGGTTGCTTCCTTAGAGTTGGAAATGAAGGATTACACAACGGATATTCATTTCCTCCACGGATAAATCTTCAGAAACGAAAATGAACAAACGGAGTCATTTTCAACGGTTGCTTCCTTAGAGTTGGAAATGAATAGGGTTAACTCTTGACACATGACAGAACTTGCTGTGATTTCTGTGCACTAAATTCCATAATTATGTATGCATCCATAATTACGTAATTCCTTGCACAGTCCGCACAGTTTGTTTTGTAATGTTTTGGGGAAGGATATCAAACCTGTGATGAGGGTGACTAGACTACCATAGGGTCCTTTTAATTAGATCGACAGAGGATTTTCTTAGTTAGGCCACCAAGGAGTCCCTTCAGCTATATCATCACATGATATCCCTAACCAGATTTTTGGATCAATCTGTTTAACTAGACCACTCAAGGGGTCTAATTATGAAGTAGTACTTTTATAATCCAAGGGACTTTAACTACAGCGTAGAAGTCCATTAAGGATTTTAAGTAGTACCTTTGGGTATCCTACTATGAATCTCTTGTACAAAGATATGTAAGATTCTACGAGGATTTGGATAACATAATTTGGATCACACAACAACACAAAAAGGGAACACATAAACACTTAATCACATAATTGTTTAACTTGATTATAAATTTGTTATTAATTTGTCATCGATTGAAAATGGATACGGAAACCAGCCAATGGACTTCAATGTCTTCTGGGATCTATCTGAAAAGATAGAATGATCTTCCAAAATTTCGCTTATTGATTTCAAGGAATCACCACATTCGAATTAAGGTACACAACAATTAAGGACTTACGGAAAATCCTTAGGTACCCCGTTAAGGAGTGGGTATTTGTCCAAAGTTGTAACTTACGCTTTGTACTTCGTATCCTTGGATGAAACGGGTACTTAGGAATTTCGTGGAGAACGCAAGAGATCATAAAATGGAAAAAATTTTTGGGGGTAGTTTGTTTTTCAAGGAATACGATTCCTTGATTGTCGTTATTGTAGGGGATATGTTGTTTGTACATACAACCACATAAATACATTGCAATGTAAATAAAAGATTTATTTATTAACAATGATAACAACTGTTTCATGGATCTTGACAACAATAGAAAATAATACATAAGGCTTGATTATTTCTAAACAGCGTTGTCTTCCATTCGGTCAGATGCTTATCCCTGCGCTGGATTCACATTAGCAAGCTTTGGGCAGTTTCTTTGGAAATGGCCCATCTCGCCACAGTTGAAGCAAGAACCTGGTAGAAAACGACCTTGAGCAGGATTGTTGCCAGTTTGGTTTGGTGCAGCTGTAGCTGGGCAAACTCTTGCTGTATGGCCTATAAGTCCACAAGTCTGGCATTTGCGGCACTTTACATTGGCATGATGATGGAGGCTACATTGGTTGCACAAGGGTGCAGTTCCGTTGTAGGGCTTCCTAGCAGGGGGTTGAGCTGGTTGGTTAGGACGACTTGATCATTGTGAGCTACCACGGCGAAGTTCTGAGAAGCCTTTTGCTTCTTTGACTTCTTAGGGGATCCAGTTTGTTCATCCATGGTCTTTGATTCCTCGATTGATTTTGATTCCTCGACCGGTTTCTTGTCACCTTTTCGGAAAAGTTTACGTTTCCTGATCTGAGATTCAGTCAAGGTTGCAGCTAGCTCAATGGCCTGTCTAACTGTAGTAGGGTTGCTACCAGTCACAATGTCTTGTACTGAGTCGGGGAGGCCATCAATGTATTTTTCGATTGCCTTATCCAAAGGCGTGACCATGTTTGGGCACAACAGACTTAACTCCTCATAATGGTCCGTGTAGGCTCGATGCTCACCACTCTTTTGCTTAAGATCATCAAACTCTCTCTCCAATGCTCGTAGTTCATGACGAGGACAAAACTCCCTCATCATAAGAGCCCTAAGTTCAGCCAATGTCTGAGCTAGAGCAACTTCTGCACCACGGTCTCTCATAACCCCATTCCACCACGTAAGAGCCCTCTTCTGAAACACACTCGAAGAAAACTCGACCTTGCGATTGTCAGGACACTGCACGTGACGGAAGGTATTCTCAATGCTCTCGAACCATTGAAGAAGCCCAGTTGCTCCTTCAGTACCACTAAACTTGAGTGGTTTAGCCGAGTTGAAACTCTTGAAATTGCATAGAGCATGATTGTTGTTGTTGTTGGCTTGGTTCATTTGAGCAATGAAATTTGGGAAGGCAGCAACCATCTGCTGTGCAATGATTTCTGCCAGTTCGGCAGTCGCTATCTGATGTTCGCATCGAGGAGGCATTCTAAAAAGAGGGAAACATGAAGGGAAATGAGTGAGATGGCATTGGGTAGGAATAGAAAATTACCGACCAAAAGCATGGGTGATGGTTATTTGTTTGAACCACGAAGCAAACAAACGACACACAAAGGCTGAATCAAAGCAATTAGATCCTCATAATGTATCGCGAAGACATGCTCGCCTATAAGTGGACACTCACCCCAAGAGTTCCCAGGTAAGAGTGACTGGTCCGATTATGTGGATTTGTACGAACACTCTAACCTTAGACAGAAAACTCAGGGTACAGGCACCCACCCTTCCAGTTTGCACGTGTTCACATTATTTAGACCCAAACTCTGACGAGATTTTGAAAACTTTGAAGGTTCAAAACCTTATAATAAAGGGTTCAAAACCTTACAATAGAGGGTTCAAAACCTAGTAATCAATCATCCTAGAACAGATGATTAGTTTTCAAAGTGGTTTTGAACTTTATGTTCTTGTTGGGGTCGTCGCCTAAGGATAGGTGACGGTATTGTTTTATGACTAAACGCAAGTAAACTCGCGTTAGGGTCCTAGGAAGGTTATAGACTAGGTCAAAGCATTACTAATAACCTAATTCCCTATAACCATGGGCTCTGATACCAACTTTTCTGTCACACCCCGACCACGTAAAACAACAAAACGTGGCGGAAACATCGGGGAGTGTTGTAACAGAATCATTGTTTCATAACACATGGAAATTGAAATATTGTTTTATTGATTAAAAGTGTTACAATGTCTTAACAAACAAAGAAGTACAACATAATTAACTAGTCTTGCATCTTTTAATGTCACTAAAGTCCAAGTCTGCCTACATATATCTTGATCATCTTATGCGACAGCTCCTGAAAAAACACATGTGAAAATAGGTACGTCAGCATAAAAAATGGCTGTGAGATACATAGGTTTGTGAGAATAGGATTCATGACTTATAAGTTTAGAAAAAAGTTGTTTATCAAAAGTCAGTCATGAACCTTGTAAATTGTTTTGTTTTGTAAATCGTTTAAAAAGCGATAAGATCGAATGATATGTATACATAAAAGAATAATGTGTGGTTAAATGTATAACCAAGTAAAATGAGTTGTATAAAGTAAATTTTTTGTAAACCAAAGTCTTGTGAAAATCGTGTTACTTGTGTAAAATGTATAAGTTCAAATTGAATGATTTAAATAACGCTATGATATGTAATATAATACAAACACTTATATATAGGAGGTACCAGCGGCGTATCCACCATGCTTGTATCATATTACTCACATCTCGTTACTTAAGTCACTTAAACAAACCACCAATGTATAAAGTCTATGTTTAAACCAATAGTCAAAAGTCCTTGTATAAGCCATGTCAAATGTTTATAAGTCCAAAAGTAGTCAAGTAATGTGTAACAAATGTTATGGATTGTAAGTAAAGTATTGTCACATAATCCAAATGTATAAATGTACAAAACAAAGTATTTTGAATATATCAAAAAGTTATGTTTTGCAAAGTAATGCATGTTACATTGATACAAACATTTATGTGGTAAGTTAACGCATACATTCAAGCCTTGAGACAGTCGGATAACCCTTTCAGTCAAGGTTATCAAAAGAAATGTTTTCGGATTCAGTCATTCCTTACATCCAAACAAAACCTGAGATGTCAGGAATGGGATTTGTCAAGTCCTATGGTACCACTACTTACTCCCGAGCGGCGTAGCAAATGTTAATGAACGTATAATAGTCTCGTTTGTGCAAACCAAATGTTATAGCAGTTGTATACATGTCATATGAAAACAATGTACTAAGTATGCTAAGTTAACATACAAAGCAGAAAAGTCATGTAAATCAATGTGCTAGCATGCTATCAGTCAACATACATAGCAGAAATGTAATGTAAAACAATGTACTAAGTATGCACAAAATGGACATACATAGCATGAAATGTAATGTAAAACGATGTACTAGGTATGCACACAATGGACATACATAGCATGAAATGTAATGAAATCATGTACTATAATGTACTAATGAACATAACAAGCATATGATATGAAAGCATTGAAAGCATGAAAGTAACAAGTAGGCACATGTGTTCCACCCCAAAATGTTTGGAAAACAGTAAAAGAGAGGTCTATGTACTCACTTGAGATTGCTTAGAAGTCCTTCAGTAACAACCAAACAATGCTAGAGATCACGGATATCAAACGGCACCTAATATAGGTAACTATGTTAATAAACCGGACCTAAATCGGAAGATTGGGTAGCATGAGGGTTTGTAAACCAAATGAGTGTAGGAACTCATGTGATATGGTTTAACAAAGCCTACATACTAAATGAAACTTAACCTAAGTGCTTACGACCCATTACGACCCGTTTAGGTAGCTTATGCTACTTTAACGCGTCGTTCGCGTAAAACGCGTTCGGACCGCCTAACTAGTCCTATGACAAGTAAAATATGCCTTATCATGTTTAATATTGTCGCCAAATCAGTTTAGATGTCAAAAGTTATGTCACATATGTTTAAAATGAATTTTGGCATCAAAGGGGTATTTTGGTAATTTACCTAAGGCATATAAACTACCTATCATACAACTACTTAAACGTCGTGACCATAAGGTATAACCTCGGAAGGTTATTCCCTACCTACTATGGTCACCTAATGTATTTGGTCGGATCCTAATGATCTACCAAATGGGTCGGGTTCGAAGGTATAAGCGATTTATTAGATCGCTTACCCTTACGACCCTAGGCAACGTGGTAATCAGTAGGCATAGTCCCAAGGGACTATAACCATCGTGATTACAATCACGTTGCGAAGTTTAAACGAACTTCACATTGACCCTAACTGGTCAATGCAGAAAGTCAAACAAAGTTTGACTTTTAGACTCGAAAAGCAATAAAAGAACGAAGGAACACTTACAAAGGGTCCCCGAATGCTAATCTTGATTCAAGTAGCTCAGGTATGAAACAAAGGTTTCAACTTAGAGCTTCTCAAATCAGATTCTTGTGAGGAATAAGTGAAAATGTGATGGGTATTTATAGATTTTGGTTCACCGTTAGGATCATTTCTTGGAAAAGGGGGCACGATCTAAGCCGTACAATGGTCGGAAAGTTGTGGTAGCTCATTTTGCCCCCACCACAAGAGTTTGACAAGTGGCATTGCCCTTTGGGGGTTCGAAGGGCTGTTACCAGCTGTTTAAACATTGAACCTGGTCCAGAAGGGGCCTCGCGTGACGCCAAGACCCCTCGCGTCACGCCTAGCCCCCATTTTTGCAGAAATTGCAGAAATGGTCCCTGCACATGATTCGTTGCGTAACGACACTTCTAACACCCGTCAAACCCAACTTCAAGCTCCACAAGGATTCCTAATCATTGTGGACATGAAACATGCTCAAAAATATGCCGGATGTTGGTTCGTTTGGTCGTACGAATGCGATGTTCGCTTAATTACGACGGTATGCGCATAAGCGCGAAAAACGATCCAAATTGAGTGACGAATGGATTTTTCTCATGCCAAACACTAAAATAAAATATTTTAGTGCTTACATAAATTTTTGGATGTCCGGATGTATTCAGAACGTAAGATATGCGCGAAAGTGCAAACTTGTGCACTTTTTGACACTTTTAGTCCCTGAATGAGCCAAAAGTTTATTTTAGCACACCGAACCCCTCAAAGCCTATTTCTAAGCTATGTAAAGGATATTTATGGTATGTTTAACTTATGGCCATGTTCCAGAATGTCTGTTACAGTTCAAATTGGCATACTTTCGCAGTTTGTCAACTTTAGTCCCTGTAAGCGATTTAACTTGTTTTTGCCATATCAAAGCCTTCAAAACTTATTTCTAAGTTATGTAAGGGTTACTTAAGGTATGTTAAGCATATGTTGATGTTCCAGAGTGTTCGTTGCATTAAACTGGTTATATTTACGCATCAGTGCGCGTATAACCTTCCAGAAAGCGATTTAATGTATGAAATCGAACAAGAGTTTATATGTGCAAAAGATACACATATTTACACAAGTCCAAAGTATGAAATACAATATTTCATTGGTTTGGTATTTTTTTGATGGTCGCAGTGACACAGGTGTCACAAGAGGAGGAGAGGTGTGGTGTTGTGATGTGTGTGTGAGAATGATTCTTCATATCTTCTTATAACCATCCAATGTTATTATTCAATGTGTAACATGTTTCAAATAGTACAAGCAAATCTCTAAGTAAATCTTCACAAGATTAGGGGAATCAAGGAGGATCAAGGGAAGATCACATGTGGGACCCATGTTGGATCCGCCATGAGGGGGGTGTATAATTGGATTTCAATCTTTAGTTAGGGATTTAGTTGGAAAGTAAGGGTGTTAGTTAGGTACTTTATGTGTTTAGTGCTTAGGAGATGTAATATGATGCTCGGCGTTCATAACTAGCTTCGTAATATTCAAACAATGCTTCTAGTATAATTTTGATGTTTCGGGTAGTGTCCGGTTGTTCGGTTAGATACCGGTTCGTTAAAGTGTTAAACTATTCCGTTTAGTGATCTTTAAGTACCCTTTTGTGACCCTTTTAATTCCCGACACTTAGGAAAGCATTCTGGATAATAAAACATGAATTCTGCATGATATTCATGTGTTAAAAAGCTGATTATAGCTGATTTATTGCCGATTTGTGCAGAATTCTGCATTTAAGGTGTGTTTTAGGTGCTTTTTAGTGCATATTCTAGCTTTCGGAAAGTCTATATGTTAACCCTTGTATCCATACTTGGGTTTTAATGTATTTTAGGAGTTGGACCTACTCCTAGGCCCCAATTCTACTGTCTGACTGCTTTCTGCAGAATTCCTGACACAATGTGTCTTACCGGTGAGTTTACTAGTCTTTCTGACGCAACGCTAATCATTAAAGTATAAAGTCATATTTGAAGTATAAAACGTGCATGAATTCACATGTATAACATGAAATCAGACAATGTTGACATTTAAGCACATGATTGCATATATTAAGTAATAATTAAATTGTACGGAAATTACCGGTTTTGTGCCAGTTGTCACAGTCTCCCCCCGTTAAAAGAATTCCGTCCCGAAATTCAGGACAAGCTAACTCTCGCAGGAGTTTTTTTGAACAGGTGGGGGTACTTCTGTTTAAACTGGTCTTCACATTCCCATGTGTACTCGGGTCTGTGCTTAGAGTTCCAACGTACTTTGACTAATTTGACACTACTCCTCCGGGTCTTGCTAACTTTCCAGTTTGTAACCTTAACGGGTTGTTCTGTAAATTGGAGTGTGTCATCAATATGCACTTCATCCGCAGGGATGATCACTGTTTCTTGGGTCGGACTCTTCTTGAGGTTGGACACATGAAACGAATCATGTACTTCGTTAAGTTCTTCCGGTAATTCCAACTTGTACGCTACGGTACCAATTCTTTCCAAGATCTTGAATGGCCCGATGTATCGTTGATTCAGCTTTCCACATTTTGTGACAACTCGAGTTTCCAAGGTTTCTCCTCTATACATTACTTGCTTCATACTGTGTTTTGGAATTCGTTGCGTCGTAATTTGTTCGTGCTTGATTAATGACCAGTGAATGGTATGATTTGTTTATTTTGGGAATTTGTAAATTTGTCTAAGTATCTATGTGTTAAACGAAATGCATGCATGTTTGTGCCACTTAACCCCCCTCACGAAAACACCCCCCCTAACGAAAACACTCCATGGCGAAAACATTGGAGTGTTTTCGTCAACTAGCAGGCTGGCGAACATTGAATGGGCCTTTGGCCCAGTAGCGATCAGTTATATGTTTTGTTCCCAACCTTTGCGTGAAAGTTTTAATCGGCAAACCCTAATCACCTCTCACCTTCTCTCACTCTCTCCTTTGAAACCCGACGACAATCTTGTGTTCCCCGAAATCCTCTAGATCGATCAAGTTATTGTCTCGTCCATCGCGGTTAGTGTTAACCTTTATTTGATTGTTTGATTTAAATCAGTTGTATGCATGAATGATGTTCGTATAGGTTAGGATTTAATATGTGAATCACCTTTGTGGAGAAACTGTTGATGATTTGTATGAATAGAAAACGATATTGTTTAGGCATGATGAACAATTGGCATGATGAATGGATATCTTTCGGGAGATAATGAACGACTAAGGTTTCTTATTATTATGGATTCGAATAAGTTGTTGATGTGGATGAATCTCTGAATTTGTTTGCATGTAATTGCCATCGTATATGCTAGATTGTTTAGGATTAATGTATGATTCTGTTATGAATTAATAATGATTTTGAACTGATTGTATGAATTGATATGATTGAGCGATTGATTGATGAAGCTGGTGTAACTGCTAGATGATTATTAGGGTTTTCTGGGTTACGTAACTGTTATTGATGATCATGCTTTAGCCGACAAAAACCCAGGGCCTACGAAGACACTGCCCCGACGAAAATACAATCACGATGAAATCCCTTTGGGATTTCGTCGCCCAAGGGATTTCGTCGCCTGGGGGTTTTCGCCGAAGGGAGTTCGCGATGAAAAGGGGTGTTATTCAAGTGGGAATCCATCACAGTAACTCAGTTAAGTCTGTTAAAGGATAACAATGTTAGAATAGACTGAGAAATCAATTATGTGAAGCATGAATTGTATGAACTTGTTTAACTGTTTATGTGTTACATGATAATAATTACCCAAGCACACCTTATGATGCTAGATTGCATGAGAATCATTACGAACATAAACTGATTATGTATACGTGCATACTTTAGGCTTTGACTGAATTGTTGTGCACAAGTAGTTGAGCATACAGAGCAAACTGAGGTGAGTTCACACTTTCCACAAGGCATGGGATTCCCAAGGGTTGGGAATGGGTAAAGGATTTAAACTGAAACTGCGTGATCTCCTGGTTTGGAACATGTACACACCCTCTTTATTGAAGGGTGACAACATGGATAAGGATTTGATTGGAATCTGCGTAATCACCTAGTTTGGGGATTACGTACACACCCTCTTTATTGAAGGGTGACAACACGGATACTAGACCAAAATCTCTATCATGATGTCCCTCCTTTTATATCGACTTAATCGCCGGGCCAATGGCGAGCAGGTCATTAGTTAGATAGCGCTATTTAGGTTTGACAAGCCTCACACCGTGCCGCAGAGGACGGGCGTGAACTAATGGATCTGGGAACTAGTCAATGATGATAGACATTGACGTCAGGGCACCAACTTACTTTAGTCAGTGGTCGATATGGTAAACGGGTCTAGTGGTTCACATGGGGAAGCCCCCACTGGTTATGGATATGTTTGGGAAATAGGGAAAACTGGTTAACTTATGACTTACAAATGAACTCATTGTTTTTGAAACAACTTAACAATGAACACCAACTGTGAACTCGCTCAACTTTGTTGTTGACTCGTTGTTACATGCCTTGCAGGTCGTTAGGTGCTTATGGAGCTTGCACGAGGAGGAAAGGTCGTTGTGGGATATGGACTGTTATGTCCTGTGCTTAACATTTGAACTTTAAACTATGTTTTAGTTATTTAAACATTACTATGCTTCCGGTGATTACTTAAACATGTTTGGTTTCTTTTGAACGCCAATTATATTGGGTTTGGTTTTATTTACTTAATTGCATTGTTCAATATAATTGGTGGCTGGATCCTGGTCAGTCACGCCTCCATGTGGTGATACTCCGCTTGTGGATTTTGGGGGTGTGACAGATTGGTATCAGAGCCATTGGTTATAGTGAACTTGGTTTTAAAAAGGGAAAAGCTTTTTTTGACAAAACCAAACTATAACCTGTACAGTGCTCAACGATCCACAACGACGCTTCGCTCCACGTGCAAGGCTCAACACTACAGGTGATATGATTTATGTTTATATTGCCTACTTGTTAGTTACATAGTACATTATTCATGGTATGCTTAGCCAACATAGTATCTGCTGTTTGAAACATTGTGTGCTTACTCTCTTCTGTCACTCCACACTTACGCATTGACACGACACTTTTCTCACTCATGCTCTCTTTATTGTGAAGATCATGAGTGGACGTATCAACCTAACTCAAGACCAGCTGACAGCTCTAATCAATGAACAAGTTGCTGCAGCACTCGCAGCCGCTCAGGCAGGAGGTATAACCTGCCATTGCAACTTACTCTAGGATCTTTAGATCCTACTCTCGTGAACCAACACTTGTGCTTAACTTTGTCTCTTCTTACTCGCATGACAGGTCAACATGCTCAGCCTCCTGTGTGTACCTTCAAAACTTTTATGGACTGCCGACCTACTACTTTCAGTGGCACTGAAGGAGCTACTGGTACCTCCACTGGTTTGAGAAGCTCGAATCTGTCTTCGAGATGTGTGAATGCCCTGAGGCTCGTAGGGTGAAGTACGCTACTGGTACTCTTGAGGGTGTAGCGCTCACGTGGTGGAACGCTCAGGTTCAAATGCTGGGGTTGGCGACTTCTAATGCCACCCCATGGAACGACTTTAAAGATTTGATCAAGGAGGAATACTGCAATCGTGATGACATCCACAAGCTGGAAGTGGAGTTCTACAAATTAAAGATGACGGGGTCTGAAATAGAGGCTTATACGAAGAGATCAAATGAGCTGGCTATCTTGTGTCCTACTATGCTAAATCCCCCTATCAAACGTATCGAGTTGTACCTCAAAGGTTTAGTGCCAGAGATCCAGAGTCATGTGACTGCAGCGAACCTCGCCACAATTCAGCAAGTTATTCGTTTGGCTCATCGTCTCACTGATCAGGCAGTCGAGCAGAACAGGCTGTGTCACACCCCGACCGCGTAAAACAACAAAGCGCGGCGGAAACATCGGGGCGTGTTGCAACAAAATTATCGTTTCATAACCATGGATACAAAAGTGTTTCGTTTTATTGATAATATTAAACATTAACATTGTCTTAACACATAACAAACAAGTTTTATATAGACTATCATAGTTTTATGTCACTAAGGCTTCGTCCAGATCCTACGTGACTCATGCATCCTAGAAATCATCATCAAGCATCAATTCCTGAAACATATGTGAAAACAAAGTCAGCAAAGAAATGCTGGCGAGTACATAGGTTTTATAGGAGTCTCGAAATCATGGCTCGTTTAGATGTTTCAATACTTTATTAAAATCCTTGTTTTGAAAAGAGTACAATATTGCAACTTAATTAACCAACTCAAATCAAGCGGTTTATAGTTTATAAAACCTCGTAGCCATGATTCTTAACCCAAAAACCTTTGTTTTAGTAAAGCACATTGTAAAACATCTCGTAAAGCTTGTGAATAAAACTCGTTTGTTACTTTGAAAACATCGTTGTGTGACATCGTTTTACTATCGTTTACCCAGGTGTACTAAATAACGCCACGGTATGTAATATGTTGAAAACATTTATATATAAGAAGTACCAGCGGCGTATCTACCATGCTTTCACCATATCACACCCGTCCCGTTATCTAAACACTTAACCAAAGACCAATCGTTTACCCAAATCGTTTAACATCATTTACTAATCGTTTATAAATCGTTTACTTGTTCAAATCGTCCCAATTCGTTTACTTGTTTAAATCGTCCTTGTTTTAATTGTGAGAACTCATATATGGTCGTCTCGCTAATAACATTCAAACCTTCATGACTCGTTCATCGTTCCACTCGCTCTCGCATTAACAAACCACCAAAGGGTAAGTTAACAATTATCAGATTAAGTCGTTACCCACAACCCCCACACATAACCACGGGTGTTGTAAAATAACGGGATTTGTCAGATCCTATGGTACCATAACCTAATACTGGTCGGCTTGATCATTGCTAATGAATGTCATTTGTTATGTAACCCAACCAATAAGTTCGTTCACATTATTGAAATCGTTATTAGTTTTGCATAAACCATTGAAAATCGTTTGTGAAACCATCGTTATAACATCGAAAATCGTTTGTGAAACCATCGTTATAGCCTTGAAAACATTTAGCACATATGAATCACCCCAAAACAATTGAAAATAGTAAAATAGGGGAACTATGTACTCACAGTAGTGCAAGGTATCGTCAATCAATAGAACTTCAACAAATTCGAGCAAACCAGTGAAATCAAACAACACCTAGTAATCGAACCGCTAGTCAAACAACAGATTACCTAAATCGGAAGATCGGACAGAATGAGGTCTTGTAAACCAAATGAGTGTTGGAACTCAAGTGATATGGTTTAACAAAGCCTACACCCTAAATCGGAACTTAACCTAAGTGCTTTCGACCCATCGTGACCCATTAAGGTAGCTTACGCCACTTTAACGCGTCGTGCGCGCAAAGCGCGTTCGGAACGCCTAACTAGTCCTATGACAAGTAAAATATGCCTTAACATGTCTAATATTGTTGTCAAATCAGTTTAGATGTCAAATGTTATGTTACATATGTTTAATTACCAATTATACATGAAAAGGGTATTCTAGTAATTTACCTAAGGCATATAAACTACCTATCATACAACTACTTAAACGTCGTGACCATAAGGTATAACCTCGGAATGTTATTCCCTATATACTATGGTCACCTAATGTATTTGGTCGGATCCTAATGATCGACCAAATGGGTCGGGTTCGAAGGTATAAGCGATTTATCAGATCGCTTACCCTACGACCCTAGACAACGTGGTAATCAGTAGGCATAGTCCCAAGGGACTATAACCATCGTGATTACAATCACGTTGCTAAGTTCAAACGAACTTTGCATTGACCATAAGCTGGTCAACGCTGAAAGTCAAACAAAGTTTGACTTTCGGACTCGAAAAGCGATAAAAGAACGAAAGAATACTTACGAAGGGTCCCCGAATGCTAATCTAGATCCAAATAACTCAGGTATGAAACAATGGTTCCAACTTAGAGTCTTTTAGATCAGATTCTTGTGAGTTTAGAAGTGAAGTGGGTTGGGTATTTATAGTATTCGGAGAACCGTTAAGATCGTTTCTTGGAAAAGGGGGCATGATCAAGGCCGTACACTTGTCGTAAAGTTGTGGTAACTCATTTGGCACTCACCATAGGGTTTTGACAAGTGTCCTTGGCCTTTGGAGGGTGTTAAGGGCTGAACAAATGAGTTTATGCATTTTTTTTCTATTTTTTTTTATTTTTTTTTCTATTTTTTTTTTATTATTTTTGCAGTTTTGCAGTTTTGGTTCCTGTGCGCGTATCGTCGTGTTTTGGCACTTCTAACACCCGTCAAACCCAATTTCAAGCTCCACAATGATGTTAAAGTATAGGGAACTTAAAATGTGCTCAAAAATATCTCGGATGTCAGTTCGTTTGGCCGTACGATCACGATGTTCGGTTAATTACGACGGAATGCGCATAAGCGCGAAAAACGATCCAAATGAATCGACGAATGGATTTTTCTTATGCCAAACACTAAAATAAAATATTTTAGTGCTTACATAAATTTTTGGATGTCCGGATGTATTCAGAACGTAAGATATGCGCGAAAGTGCAAAGTTGTGCACTTTTTGACACTTTTAGTCCCTGAATGAGCATAAAGTTTATTTTAGCATACCGTACCCCTCAAAGCATATTTCTAAGCTATGTAAAGGATATTTAGGGTATGTTTAACTTATGATCAAGTTCCGGAATGTTCGTTACTGTGTAAATCCTCATAGTTTCACAGTTTGACACGATTAGTCCCTGTGATCGAATAGACTTGTTTTCCACACACCAAACCATTCAAAACTTATTTCTAAGTTATGTAAAGGTTATTTAAGGTATGTTAAGCCTGTTTCACTATTACGGAGTGTTTGTTGCATTAAAATGGTTATATTTACGCATCTGTGCGCGTATAACCTTCCAGAAAGCGATTTAAAGCTTGAAATCGGAATAGAATCGAATTGTAAAATCACCAAACATAATTGCACACATAATAACATCAAAACACATTGTTTTATTAATAATCAACATTGTTTTACATCGTACATCGATTACAGAGTACAGTTGTCACAGTCTCCCCTACTTCAGGAAATTTCGTCCCGAAATTTTAACTAGAGGAAGCTTGTGAAAACAAATGCGGATACTTCGTCTTCATCTGGTCCTCACGTTCCCAAGTAAACTCAGGACCACGTTTGGATTCCCAGCGAACTTTGACCAAATGAATCCGTTTGTTCTTCAACTGTTTGTATGTACGTTCCACTATCTCCACAAGTTTCTCGACAAAGTGCATCGTTTCATCTACGTGGATCTCGTCGAGAGGAATGTGAAGATCAGCGTCAATTAAACACTTTCGCAAATTGGACACGTGAAAAGTCGGGTGAACATTTCCAAGCTCTGGAGGTAGCTCTAGTCGATAGGCAACCTTTCCAATTCTTTCCACAATCCTAAATGGTCCAACATATCGAGGTGCAAGTTTTCCTTTCCTTCCAAATCTCACGACTCCCTTCCAAGGTGAAACCTTGAGTAGGACACGATCTCCGACTTGAAATTCCAAGGGCTTGCGTCGTAAATTCGCATATCTCTTTTGACGTAATCTAGCCGTCACAAGATTATTGCGGATTTTCTTGATCTTGTCTGTTGTTTCCAGAACGAGTTCAGGTCCAGTAAGCTGAGCTTCACCGGTCTCGTTCCAACAGACAGGTGAACGACATTTTCGACCGTAGAGAGCTTCGAATGGTGCCATTTTAATACTAGTATGATAGCTATTGTTGTAAGAGAACTCGATCAGTGGCAGATTAGAATCCCAACTACCACCAAAGTCTATTACACATGCTCTAAGCATATCCTCCAAAGTTTGAATCGTTCTCTCAGATTGGCCATCTGTTTGGGGATGATAAGCAGTGCTTAGATTTAATTGGGTTCCCAAAGCAGATTGCATGGCCTTCCAAAAATGAGATGAAAATCGTGCATCACGATCGGAAATGATGTCCAAAGGAACACCATGTCGTGACACTATCTCATTAACATAAATCTTTGCAAGTTTATCAGCAGAATAATCCTCGCGAATCGCAATGAAATGAGCTGATTTCGTTAATCGATCAACCATAACCCAAATTGCATCGTGACCTTTAGAAGTA
Organism: Helianthus tuberosus; assembly: GCA_030545235.1. Taxonomy (NCBI): domain Eukaryota; kingdom Viridiplantae; phylum Streptophyta; class Magnoliopsida; order Asterales; family Asteraceae; genus Helianthus; species Helianthus tuberosus. Next base: position 95,061,279 of record CM060388.1, read on the forward strand.
CGCGGTAATTTAGTGATGAGGTCCATCGTAATGTTCTCCCACTTCCAAACCGGTATTTCTGGTTGTACAAGCAAACCAGAAGGTCGTTGATGTTCGGCCTTGACTTTGAGACAAGTTAGGCATTTCGATACATACAAGGCAACATCCTTCTTCATACCAGGCCACCAAAACTTAGTACGAAGATCCTTGTACATTTTATCAGCACCAGGATGGATAGAATATCGAGACTTATGAGATTCGTCCATTACCAAGGTGCGAAGATCGTCCTGATTAGGAATCCACAAACGATCCATGAAATAGAGCAACCCATCGTCTTTCGCTTCGAGTTTAAGCTCAAGTTGATGTGGTAATTCATTACCTATCAAATTTTGTGAAACACAAAATTGCTGAGCTTGAAGAACACGAGTTTGAAGATCAGATAGCGTTTGAACAGAATGAAGCTTGACTCGTTCTTTTCGACTAAGCACATCGGCTACGACATTCGCCTTACCAGGATGGTAGCGAATCTCGCAATCGTAATCGCTCAAGAGTTCAACCCAACGTCGTTGCCTCAAATTCAGCTCTTTCTGATTAAGAATATGCTGGAGACTTTTGTGGTCTGTGAAAACCACACACTTCGTTCCATAGAGGTAGTGTCTCCAGATTTTAAGCGCAAAAACCACAGCTCCTAACTCAAGATCATGAGTCGTGTAGTTCTTCTCGTGAATTTTCAGCTGTCTAGATGCATATGCAATAACTTTACCTCGTTGCATGAGGACGCAACCTAGGCCTAAGTTGGATGCATCGGAGAAGACAACGAAATCATCGCTTCCCTCGGGCAGAGATAGAACAGGAGCATTACATAACTTTTGCTTCAGCGTTTGAAACGCTACTTCTTGCTTGGGTCCCCACTCAAAAGGCTTTTTTCTTCTGAGTCAAAGCAGTGAGTGGAACCGCAATCTTCGAGAAATTTGAAATGAATCGCCGATAGTAACCAGCAAGACCAAGGAAAGATCAAATCTCTGTAGGCGTCGTCGGTGTATTCCAGTCCTTAATTGCAACAATCTTGGATGGATCTACATGGATACCCTGCTCGTTGACAATATGACCCAAGGACTGAACTTCTTTAAGCCAGAATTCACATTTGGAAAATTTAGCAAAAAGTTGTTCCTTCTTCAGGAGTTCCAATGTCAAACGAAGGTGTTGCTCGTGCTCGGCTCGAGACTTTGAATAGATCAAGATGTCATCAATAAAAACAATGACGAACTGATCCAAATAAGGCTTACAGACCCTATTCATTAAGTCCATGAAAACAGCAGGAGCATTTGTCAAACCGAAAGGCATGACAGTGAACTCGTAATGCCCATATCTTGTGCGAAAAGCAGTTTTGGGAATATCTTCTTCGAGAACATGAAGTTGATGATACCCAGAACGCAGATCGATCTTGGAAAAGCATGAAGCACCCTGCAGCTGATCGAAGAGGTCATCAATTCGAGGTAGGGGATATCGATTCTTGATAGTGAGCTTATTAAGCTCACGATAATCGATACACATTCGAAAAGATCCATCTTTCTTTTTCACGAAGAGGATAGGAGCTCCCCAAGGTGAAAAGCTTGGTCGAATGAATCCTTTATCAGATAACTCTTGAAGCTGCTTCGATAATTCTTGCATCTCAGATGGTGTAAGTCGATAAGGCGCTTTTGCAATCGGGTTGGCGTTGGGTACAAGGTCAATATGAAACTCGACTTGACGAACTGGAGGCAAACCCGGCAGTTCATCAGGAAACACCTCTGGATAATCCCGAACAATCGGAATATCCTGAATATTCTTGCTCTTGTCTTTCTCCTCGGTGACATGTGCCAGAAAAGCAACATATCCCTTCTTTAAAAACTTTTGGGCTTTCGTACACGACATCAGCTTCAAACCATCTGATGGTTTTTTCGCCACGAACTTCCAGAACATCGCCAGAAGACAAAGGAATACGAACAATCTTGTCGAAACAAACCACCTCAGCATGGTGTTTGGTTAACCAATCCATTCCAACGATAATGTCGAAGCTTCCAAGTTGCATCGGTGTGAGGTCAATAGGAAAAAGATGGTTATCAAGGTTCAACTGACAACCATGAATAACAGAATCGAGAACAACAGGTTTACCAGTGGCAATCTCAACAGATAAGGGTTTCCTCAGTTTAGTTCTAGGTATTGCAAGCAACGGCTCGAATGATAATGAAACAAAGCTTCTATCGGCACCAGAATAAAAAAGAATAGATGCAGGTCGATTGTTAACAAGAAACGTACCGTTGACAACCTCGTTGTCGGCCCTTGCTTCGTTTGCATTCAAGTTGTACGCTCGTCCACGAGGGGGATTCACATTGACGTTGACGTTTGCATTCGGGTTTGCGTTAGCATTTTCGTTTGCATTCATCAGTCTCGGACAGTTGTTGCGGAAGTGACCATACTCTCCGCAATTATAACATGATCCCGGTGGGAATCTCACAGCATTTCCCTGACCCGGAGCTGGAACCTGGGCAACCTGATTCTGTCCAAAACAACAAACGTTTGCCAAATGCCCAAGTTTACCACACGTCGCACATTGTCTGCAAGCTTGTTGTGCAGCGTGATGACCGTTGCAACGTGCACAATGAGGTGCGGTACCAGCATACGCTTTCTTTGCAGGTGGCTGAGCTGGTTGGTTCTGCGGGTTCTGAGCGGCCTGTGCTGTAACAGCAAAATTTTGGGCACCCTTTCGCTTCTTCGATTTCTTCGACGTCTCACCTTCCTTACCCTTACCCTTATTCTTGTTCTTCTCAGAATCAGTCGCCTTCTTTTTATCACCCTTGCGGGTGAGTTTACCCTTCCTGACTTGTGTCTCAGTGAGGGTAGCAGACAACTCGATAGCTTGGCGAAGGGTAGGAGGATTAACACCGGTCACAATCTCTAGAATAGAATCAGGTAGGCCATCGATATATCTCTCGATTGCTTTATCCGGAGGGGTAACCATGGTGGGACACAATAAACTGAGTTCTTCAAAACGATCCGTGTAAGCACGGTGTTCAGCCCCATCTTGCTTTAAGTTGTGAAACTCTCGTTCCTAAACCCGAATCTCGTGACGGGGGCAAAACTCCTTCATCATGAGAGCCCGAAGCTCTTCCCATGTTTGTGCCATCGCCACTTCGGCACCCCTGTCGCGCTTAATACCATTCCACCAGGTAAGCGCTCGCTTCTCAAACACGCTCGAAGCAAATTCAACCTTACAATAGAGGGTTCAAAACCTTGTAATAAATTATTCAAAAACAGAAGATTGTTTTTCAAAAAAAATCGTTTCGGAAAATTTGGTTTTTGTTTTGATAATCACCTAAGGATAGGTGATATGCATGTTTTAAGATCTAAACACAAGATAACTTGTGTTGGGTCCTAGAAGTTATAGTCTAGGTCAAAGAATTACTAATAACCTAATTCCCTATAACCATTGGCTCTGATACCAACTCTTCTGTCACACCCCGACCGCGTAAAACAACAAAGCGCGGCGGAAACATCGGGGCGTGTTGCAACAGAATTATCGTTTCATAACCATGGATACAAAAGTGTTTCGTTTTATTGATAATATTAAACATTAACATTGTCTTAACACATAACAAACAAGTTTTATATAGACTATCATAGTTTTATGTCACTAAGGCTTCGTCCAGATCCTACGTGACTCATGCATCCTAGAAATCATCATCAAGCATCAATTCCTGAAACATATGTGAAAACAAAGTCAGCAAAGAAATGCTGGCGAGTACATAGGTTTTATAGGAGTCTCGAAATCATGGCTCGTTTAGATGTTGCAATACTTTATTAAAAACCTTTTTTTGAAAAGAGTACAATATTGCAACTTAATTAACCAACTCAAATCAAGCGGTTTATAGTTTATAAAACCTCGTAGCCATGATTCTTAACCCAAAAACCTTTGTTTTAGTAAAGCACATTGTAAAACATCTCGTAAAGCTTGTGAATAAAACTCGTTTGTTACTTTGAAAACATCGTTGTGTGACATCGTTTTGCTATCGTTTACCCAGGTGTACTAAATAACGCCACGGTATGTAATATGTTGAAAACATTTATATATAAGAAGTACCAGCGGCGTATCTACCATGCTTTCACCATATCACACCCGTCCCGTTATCTAAACACTTAACCAAAGACCAATCGTTTACCCAAATCGTTTAACATCATTTACTAATCGTTTATAAATCGTTTACTTGTTCAAATCGTCCCAATTCGTTTACTTGTTTAAATCGTCCTTGTTTTAATTGTGAGAACTCATATATGGTCGTCTCGCTAATAACATTCAAACCTTCATGACTCGTTCATCGTTCCACTCGCTCTCGCATTAACAAACCACCAAAGGGTAAGTTAACAATTATCAGATTCAGTCGTTACCCACAACCCCCACACATAACCACGGGTGTTGTAAAATAACGGGATTTGTCAGATCCTATGGTACCATAACCTAATACTGGTCGGCTTGATCATTGCTAATGAATGTCATTTGTTATGTAACCCAACCAACAAGTTCGTTCACATTATTGAAATCGTTATTAGTTTTGCATAAACCATTGAAAATCGTTTGTGAAACCATCGTTATAACATCGAAAATCGTTTGTGAAACCATCGTTATAGCCTTGAAAACATTTAGCACATATGAATCACCCCAAAACAATTGAAAACAGTAAAATAGGGGAACTATGTACTCACAGTAGTGCAAGGTATCGTCAATCAATAGAACTTCAACAAATTCGAGCAAACCAGTGAAATCAAACAACACCTAGTAATCGAACCGCTAGTCAAACAACAGATTACCTAAATCGGAAGATCGGACAGAATGAGGTCTTGTAAACCAAATGAGTGTTGGAACTCAAGTGATATGGTTTAACAAACCCTACATCCTAAATCGGAACTTAACCTAAGTGCTTTCGACCCATCGTGACCCATTAAGGTAGCTTACGCCACTTTAACGCGTCATGCGCGCAAAGCGCGTTCGGAACGCCTAACTAGTCCTATGACAAGTAAAATATGCCTTAACATGTCTAATATTGTTGTCAAATCAGTTTAGATGTCAAATGTTATGTTACATATGTTTAATTACCAATTATACATGAAAAGGGTATTCTGGTAATTTACCCAAGGCATATAAACTACCTATCATACAACTACTTAAACGTCGTGACCATAAGGTATAACCTCGGAAGGTTCTTCCCTATATACTATGGTCACCTAATGTATTTGGTCGGATCCTAATGATCGACCAAATGGGTCGGGTTCGAAGGTATAAGCGATTTATCAGATCGCTTACCCTATGACCCTAGACAACGTGGTAATCAGTAGGCATAGTCCCAAGGGACTATAACCATCGTGATTACAATCACGTTGCGAAGTTCAAACGAACTTCGCATTGACCATAAGCTGGTCAACGCTGAAAGTCAAACAAAGTTTGACTTTCGGACTCGAAAAGCGATAAAAGAACGAAAGAATACTTACGAAGGGTCCCCGAATGCTAATCTAGATCCAAATAACTCAGGTATGAAACAATGGTTCCAACTTAGAGTCTTTTAGATCAGATTCTTGTGAGTTTAGAAGTGAAGTGGGTTGGGTATTTATAGTATTCGGAGAACCGTTAAGATCGTTTCTTGGAAAAGGGGGCATGATCAAGGCCGTACACTTGTCGTAAAGTTGTGGTAACTCATTTGGCACTCACCATAGGGTTTTGACAAGTGTCCGTGGCCTTTGGAGGGTGTTAAGGGCTGAACAAATGAGTTTATGCATTTTTTATATATTTTTTTTCTATTTTTTTTATTATTTTTGTAGTTTTGCAGTTTTGGTTCCTGTGCGCGTATCGTCGTGTTTTGGCACTTCTAACACCCGTCAAACCCAATTTCAAGCTCCACAATGATGTTAAAGTATAGGGAACTTAAAATGTGCTCAAAAATATCTCGGATGTCAGTTCGTTTGGCCGTACGATCGCGATGTTCGGTTAATTACGACGGAATGCGCATAAGCGCGAAAAACGATCCAAATGAATCGACGAATGGATTTTTCTTATGCCAAACACTAAAATAAAATATTTTAGTGCTTACATAAATTTTTGGATGTCCGGATGTATTCAGAACGTAAGATATGCGCGAAAGTGCAAACTTGTGCACTTTTTGACACTTTTAGTCCCTGAATGAGCATAAAGTTTATTTTAGCATACCGTACCCCTCAAAGCATATTTCTAAGCTATGTAAAGGATATTTAGGGTATGTTTAACTTATGATCAAGTTCCGGAATGTTCGTTACTGTGTAAATCCTCATAGTTTCACAGTTTGACACGATTAGTCCCTGTGATCGAATAGACTTGTTTTCAACACACCAAACCATTCAAAACTTATTTCTAAGTTATGTAAAGGTTATTTAAGGTATGTTAAGCCTATTTCACTATTCCGGAGTGTTTGTTGCATTAAACTGGTTATATTTACGCATCTGTGCGCGTATAACCTTCCAGAAAGCGATTTAAAGCTTGAAATCTGAATAGAATCGAATTGTAAAATCACCAAACATAATTGCACACATAATAACATCAAAACACATTGTTTTATTAATAATCAACATTGTTTTACATCGTACATCGATTACAGAGTACAGTTGTCACAGGCTGCCCAAACGTATTGGTGCTACTACTACTACTACTACTACTTCTGATACCCCCAGCTACAACAAACGCAAATGGGATGGAGTCTCAAGCAAGGGTTCAACATCAGCTCAGTCTCAGTCTTAACAGTGAAAGACTGATGACTACAAGAGCCCTGGTCAACAATCTTCTGGTAGTCAAGGGCAGGGTGGGTACAAGGGGAATGTCACACCCCCAAAATCCACACGGGGAGTATCACCGCTTGGAGGCGTGACTGACCAGGATCAAGCCACCAATCATATTAAACAACGTATGTAGTAAATATAATTCAACCAAACAATATGAAAGGTGTTCAAAACCAAAGCATAGTTAAGTGTTTAGCGGAAGCATAATTGTAAAACCCAATATAAGTAGTAAGTACGAAATAGAGTAATGTTTTTAGCATGGCACACACTGCCATGTTCCACAATGACTGTGTCTCCCTGTGCAAGCTCCCCATGAGTACCTAATGACCTGTAAGGCATGTAGCAACGAATCAACAACAAAGTTAAGCGAGTTCACAGTTGGTTGTTTAGTAATAGTATTCGTTTCATAAATCGTATGTTCGTTTGTAAACCATGTATTGTATTGTTTCGTATCGCGGTCACCCTGACATGTTTGCGAAGATTAGTGGGGGCTTCCCATGAGTTACTAGACCACGCGTATCGACTGCTACGAAAATGTAAGAGGTGCCCTAAGTCAATGTCTATCAGCATTGGCCCTTTGCCCATAGTCCATTAGTACACGCCCGTCCGACCGGCACGGTGTGAGGTTTGTTAAACCTAATAGCGCTATTAACTAATGACCCGCTCGCCATAGGCCTCGACGATTAAGTCGATAAAGGAGGGACTTAAAGTGATAGAGGTGATGGTCTTATAGTCGTACGTATCCTGTTGTATGAGGAATACGCAAGTATGTAGTTATCGTTCAGTTCTTTAACCCATTCCCAACCCTGGGAATCCCATGCCTTGGATAGAGTGTGAACTCACCTTGGTTTGCTCGGCAGATACACAGAAAGGTTACTTGAGCTATATGTGGTCAACCACGTCCTAACATGGTTACCATACAAGTCAGGTCTAGGTTCAAGTAAAGAACGTATGTTTACACACAAGTTAACAGGTTGCGAACACGTATTGTTCATGGCAAACACATAAATCACTTAAACAGTCAAGTCCACATAATACCCAACTTGTACTACTCAGAAGGTTGGGCTCGCACAAGTCATTAACTCAATAGTCTTGTGCGATTCACTAAATGAAGCCCAAACATACTCGGCCCAACATGTTGTGCGGTCAGCACAACCTTGTGCGACCCACAGCATGTTGTGCGATCCAACATAAGCCCGGCTCAAATAATAAACAGATCCAATCATGCATACGGCCCAAACAAGTAAACATTAATCAATTTGTGCGGTCCAGTTGGTCTTGTGCGACCCGGGACATTTTGTGCGATCCGGGTGGGTTGTGCGACTGGGATTGGGCTTTGAGGCCCAACCGTGTAACAGTTTGTGTATGGCCCAAGCCTTGTGCGATCGGCACCTTCTTGTGCGATCCACAAGGTCTTGTGCGATTATGCAATTGCTGTGTTGTACGCTGTGTTTAAATCAGTTGCACTAGTCTTGTGCGACTGCCTTGTGTGATCAGATCAGACCTTGTGTGATCCGATCTTTTGCGATCACAACTTGTGCGGTTTGTTACCAACTTTCCTAAACTCATGCAATTCAGTTATATTGTTTCCATTTTTTGTAGATATCAATCAATAACTAACAGTTTCCATTCAAACAAATAAATCGATCAAACAATGGTTTCAACATCAATCTCTTAAGAACCCTAAACATAATCAAAACATGAACAATAATCAAAACACTTAAACATATCCATCTAGGGGTTTCAAATCATCATGTAACACTTCATACTCGATCATACAACTAATCCGATTTCCCATACATGTAGCAGATTAACAAGTATTCGGTTCTAGAGCAATAATATGCAAATCCGATTAACATGAACATTATCAAATACACATATGTGAGCCGATTTCATGAACATTAAACTTCATCATTCATAACTAATCATGTAACCCTAACCATTATATCAAACCATGGAAACATATCATCATTTACAAACACATATCATGAAATACTAACCGATTAAAGGATGGAATGAGAAGTGATCTGAATAGAGAGTCTTCGGTGGAGAAAGGATGTGGCTGCCGTCGAGTTTGAGAGGAGAGAAAGAGAGAGTAGGGTTTGTAAACTTGTGTGATTAGGTAAAGTGTGATATTTATACCAACACCCTATGTGTTATTCGAACTAAGGGGAATGGGCCGAACTCTCCTAATGGGCTGCCCTTTATGGGTTTCGAGTACAACAAGTGTAGCCCGAATGGGCTTGTGCGATCGGCCAAGTGTTATGTGACAATATTACATACATACATGCATTCACATAATCAGATAACATAATAGCATAACATTCCATTGATCATCAAAGTTCATGTAACCACCTAGGATTCACATACGTTACATTAACACAAATATACACAAAGACAGGTTCTGAAATACGAGTTGTCACATTATCCCCAAGTTGAAAGAAATTTCGTCCCGAAATTTAGCACGTACTCACTGAGGAAGCTAGTTAAGTTGCATGGTTTTCCTAGTTTTCCTGGGGTGTCACATCCTCCCCCCGTTGATCTGGAATTTCGTCCCGAAATTCCGCAGTAGCTTCAGCCTCAGTAGTGGTTTCGTTGTTCTTAAACAATTGGGGATACTTGTGTTTCATCTGATCTTCGCGTTCCCAGGTGAACTCTAGGCCACGACGGGAGTTCCAACGAACTCGAACAAGAGGAATTCTAGTACACTTGAGAATCTTCACATCTCGGTCAGTAATCTCTACTGGTTCCTCGACGAATCGCAACTGCTCGTCGATAGTGAGCTCCTTCAGAGGAACTATGAGGGTCTCATCTGACAGACACTTCTTCAGATTCGACACGTGGAAAACGTTGTGAACTGCACTGAGTTATGCTGGTAAGTTTAGTTTGTAGGCCACTTTGCCTATTTTCTCTATGATTTCGAAAGGTCCAACGTATCGTGGGTTAAGTTTGCCTCGTTTTCCAAAACGAAAAACACCTTTCCAGGGTGAGACTTTAAGTAGCACTCGATCCCCAACCTGGAGCTCGAGTGGTTTCCTGCCCTTATCAGCGTAGCTTTTCTGACGGTCACGAGCTGCCGCCATCCGTTGTCGTATTTGAGCGATCCTTTCTGTTGTGTCTACCACAAGTTCTGGACCAGTGATCTGACTATCCCCTACCTCTGCCCAACAAAGAGGTGATCGGCATTTACGCTCGTACAATGCCTCAAATGGAGCGGCCTGTATGCTAGTGTGGTAACTGTTATTATACGAGAATTCCACTAATGGTAGGTGCTTTTCCCAGCCATTGCCAAAGTCAATCACACATGCCCTAAGCATGTCTTCGAGGGTCTGGATGGTGCGTTCAGACTGCCCATCTGTTTGTGGATGATATGCTGTGCTCATATCTAAACGTGAGCCAAAGGACTTGTGCATTGCTTGCCACAGTTCTTAAGTAAAACGTGCATCACGATCAGATATAATGGAGGTGGGCACCCCGTGCCTCGAAACCACTTCCTTCAAGTAAACGTCTGCTAAAGTAGAGAACTTATCCGTTTCCTTGATAGCCAAGAAGTGAGCAGACTTTGTGAGTCAATCCACGATCACCCAAATAGTATCATTTCCACGTTGAGATCTAGGCAGGCCAGTAACGAAATCCATGGAAATTTGTTCCCATTTCCATTGTGGTATCTCTGGTTGTTGAAGTAGACCTGAGGGTTTCTGGTATTCAGTCTTGACTCTCGCACAAGTCAAGCACTTGCTAACGTAAGTTGCTATGTGAGCTTTCATGCTAGGCCACCTGTACGTAGTTTTCAAGTCGTGGTACATCTTATCTGAACCAGGATGTACTGAGTAGTGAGACTTGTGTGCTTCATCCATCACAAGCTCTCGTAGGTTGCCATAGTGTGGGACCCAAATACGTCCTGTTACGTAGTAAGCACCGTCTTCCTTTTGTTCTAGCCGTTGCCTTGAGCCACGTAGGGCTTCAGCCCTGACGTTGTTTGGTTTCAATGCTTCAACCTGGGCATCTCGTATTTGGGAAGGAAGACTAGATTGAATGGTGAGTTGCAATGCTCGCACGCGCTTAGGCGTAGTGTCCTTCCGACTGAGGGCGTCAGCCACAACATTGGCTTTGCATGGATGGTACTTGATGGCACCTTCGTAATCGTTCAATACCTCGACCCATCGACGTTGACGCATATTCAACTCCTTCTGTTTGAAGATATGTTCGAGACTTCTGTGATCGGTGTAGATGGTGCACCTGGTACCGTACAGGTAATGTCTCCATATCTTGAGTGCGAAAACAACAGCTCCCAGCTCCAAGTCGTGCGTAGTGTAGTTTCTTTCGTGAATCTTAAGTTGACGTGACGCATAAGCAATGACCTTGTTACGTTGCATCAGTACACATCCAAGTCCCTGAATGGATGCGTCGCAATAAACCACAAAATCGTCTGTGCCTTCAGGCAATGAGAGGATAGGGGCGCTACAAAGTCTATCCTTTAAGTATTGAAACGCAGTTTCCTGTGCATCACCCCAGCGGTAAATGACACCCTTCTGAGTTAGTGTGGTGAGAGGTTGCGCGATCTTGGAGAAATCCTTGATAAACCTTTTGTAGTAACCTGCCAAACCCAAGAATTGGCGAATTTCTGTTGGTGTACGAGGTGCATGTGACACCTAGGTCACTGCGACCATCAAACAAATACCAAACCAATGAAATATTGTATTTCATACTTGGGATTTGTACAAATGTGTGTATCATTTGCATATATCAATTCTTGTTCGATTTCAGACCCTAAATCGCTTTCTGGAAGGTTATACGCGCACTGATGCGTAAATATAACTAGTTTAATGCAACGAACACTCTGGAATAGTGAAATAGGCTTAACATACCTTAAATAACCTTTACGTAACTTAGAAATAAGTTTTGAAGGCTTTGGTATGGCAAAATTAAGTTAATTCGCTTATAGGGACTAAACTTGACCAACTGCGAAAGTATGCCAATTTGAACTGTAACAGACATTCTGGAACATGACCATAAGTTAAACACACCTTAAATATCCTTTATATAGCTTAGAAATAGGCTTTGAGGGGTTCGGTGTGCTAAAATAAACTTTTGGGTCATTCAGGGACTAAAAGTGTCAAAAAGTGCAAAAGTTTGCATTTTCGCGCATAACTTACGTTCTGAATACATCCAGACATCCAAAAATTTATGTAAGCACTAAAATATTTTATTTTAGTGTTTTGCATAAGAAAAATCCATTCGTCACGCCATTTGGATCGTTTTTCGCGCTTATGCGCATTCCGTCGTAATTAACCGAACAACGCAATTGTACGGCCAAACGAACCGACATCCGAGATATTTTGAGCACATTTTAAGTTCCCTATACTTTAAATTCATTTTAGAGCTTTGAAATGGGGTTAACGGGGCTTAAACGTGTCAAATATGCATCAAATAGCAAGTTTGGAGCTTCAGGGGCCTGTTCTGCCATTTTCCAAACATTCTGGTCTGCAGGTCCTTGCGCACCTCAACACAAATTGTGTTACGGTGCGCAAGCAGTGGTCAGATGCAGAAAAAATGTTTTTGGCTGCTGTTATCAGCTTTTAAACACTCCAAAGGCCATTTCCACATGTTGCTAACTGATCATGGGGGGCCAATTGATGTTCATGAGCTTGCCAACAAGTGTAGGGATGTGATCATTCCCTCTTCTCCAAGAAACAATCCTAACGGTGAACCGAAAACTATAAATACCCAACCCACTTCATTTCAAAACCCACTTGAAATCTGAGATTTCTCTAAGTTGGGGTGTTTCATCACCTCATACCTGAGAATACTTGGATTATCAATCTTATGGGGACCCTTTGTAAGTGTTCCTTCGTTCTTTAATTGCTTTTTGAGTCCGAAAGTCAAACTTTGTTTGACTTTCTGCATTGACCAGTTTATGGTCAATGCGAAGTTCGTTTGAACTTCATAACGTGAGCGTGATCACGATGGTTATAGTCCTTAGTGACTATACCTACTGATTACCACGTTATCTAGGCTCAGTGACGAGTCGTAGTTTCGGCCAAAATGCGCATTCTTGCGTATTTAGTAACCAAACTACTTTTAGGTATCAAAACCGTTTGTTTTGATACCAAACCTGTTTTCTAATCTTAGTTAAGCATGTTTTAACATGCTTAGCTCGTCACTTTTAGTTTATTGCTTATATAGGGTCGTAAGGTAAGCGATCTAAACAATCGCTTATACTTTCGAACCCGACCCGTTTGGTCGATCATTAGGATCCGACCAAGCACATTAGGTGACCATAGTATATAGGGAATAACCTTCCGAGGTTATACCTTATGGTCACGGCGTTTAGTTAGTTGTATGATAGGTAGTTTATATGCCTTAGGTAAATTACCAAAATGCCCTTTTTACGCCAAAATTCATATTAAGCATATGTAACATAACTTTTGGTATCTAAACTGATTTGGTAACAATATTAGACATGTTAAGGCATATTTTACTTATCATAGGACTAGTTAGGCGTTCCGAACGCGTCTTACGCGAACAACGCGTTAAAGTAGCATAAGCTACCTAAACGGGTTGTAATGGGTCGTAAGCACTTAGGTTAGGTTTCATTTTAGTATGTAGGCCTTGTTAAACCATATTACATGAGTTCCCCTACTCATTTGGTTTACGAGCCTCATTCTATCCGATCTTCTGATTTAGGTCTGGTATATTAACATAGTTACCTATATTAGGTGTCGTTTGATATCCGAGATCTCTAGCATTGTTTGGTTGTTACTCAAGGCTACTAAGCAATCTCAAGTGAGTACATAGACCCCTCTTTTACTGTTTTCCAAACATTTTGGGGTGGAACAGATGTGCCTACTTGTTACTTTCATGCTTTCCTGTTTTCACATCATATACTTGTTATGTTCATTAGTACACTATTAGTACATGATTTACATTACATTTCTGCTATGTATGTTGACTGATAGCATGCTAGCACATTGATTTACACGACTTTTCTGCTTTTTATGATTAGCGTACTTAGTACATTATTTTACATTACATTCTATGCTATGTATGCCCATTGTGTGCGTACTTAGTACATTATTTTACATTACAATCTATGCTATGTATGCCCATTGTGTGCATACTTAGTACATTATTCTATTCATCACATGCTTACATTTTGGTATGACATTTGGTTTGTTTAAATGAGACAATGTACATTCATTAACACCGATCATGCCGCTCGGTAGTAGGTAGTGGTACCATAGGACTTGACAAATCCCATTCCTGTAATCTCGGGTTTGTTTGGATGGAAGGAATGACCGAATCCGAATACATTTTTTGATAACCTTGACTGAAAGGGTTATCCGACTGTCTCAAGGCTTGGATGTATGAATTTTCACAATACCGCATAAATGTTTATATCAGTATAGCATGCATTTATTACACAAAACATAACTTTGATTTAAACCATGTTTTACTTCAATACCTTGTTTTTGTGCATTTTACATATGGTTTAGTTGATATATTTCACTTACCATACATCAACATTTTGACATTTACATACACAATTCATGATTTACATTAGACATAAACATTAGACATAGACATTAGACATGGTGTTCACATAAACTTTTTACTTTGGTGGTTTGGTTTGAGTAAGTGATTTAAGTAACGAGGCGTGTGTAATATGGTACAAGCATGGTGGATACGCCGCTGGTACTTCCTATATATAAGTGTTTGTATGGTATTACATATCGTAGCATTATTTAAATCATTTCAATTTGAGACATATAACATTTTATACAAATAACATACTTTTCACAAGACATTGTTTTACAAACAACTTATCTTATACAAACTCATTTTACTTGGTTATTCATTTAACCATACAATATTCTCTTATTTATACATATCATCTGAACTTATTGTTTTTCAAACAATTTACAAAACAAATCAATTTACAAGGTTCATGACTGACTTTTGCTAAACAACTTTCTTTCTAAACTTACAAGTCATGAATCCTATTTTCACAAAACCTATGTATCTCACAGGCATTTTTATGCAGACGTACCTATTTTCACATGTGTTTCAGGATATGATGCATAGGATTTATCAAGATACACTTAGGCTGTAACAACTGTGCTTGTAATCACTATGAACAGTTCTGTTATCAATAAAACAATGTTATTTGATCACAATGTTTGTTTTGTTATGTTTTACATTTTTCATGTTTTGACTTTTATGTAATTTCAAACTCTACATCGCTTTCTGGAGAATTATACGCAAACTAGTGCGTAAACGTACTCAGTTTAATGCGAGAAATACTCCGGAACATCAACATATACTCAACATACCTTAAATAACCTTTACATAACTTAGAAATAAGTTTTGAAGGCTTTGGTATGGCAAAAACAAGTTAATTCGCTTACAGGGACTGAACTTGACAAACTGCGAAAGTATGCCAATTTGAACTGTAACGAACATTCCGGAACATAACCATAAGTTAAACACACCTCAAATATCCTTTACATAGCTTAGAAATAGGCTTTGAGGGGTTCGGTGTGCTAAAATAAACTTTTGGGTCATTCAGGGACTAAAAGTGTCAAAAAGTGCACAAGTTTGCATTTTCGCGCATAACTTACGTTCTGAATACATCCGGACATCCAAAAATTTATGTAAGCATGACTATATTATGTTTTAGTGTTCGCCTTAAGAAAAATCCATTCGTCGCGTCATTTGGATCGTTTTTCGCGCTTATGCGCATTCCGTCGTAATTAAGCGAACATCGCGTTCGTACGACCAAACCAACCAACATCCGGCATATTTTTGAGCATGTTTCATGTCCACAATGTTTAGGCAACATTTTAGGGCCTTAAAGTTGGCTTTACGGGCCTTAGAAGTGTCGGAAATGGCCTTAAACACGTGCAGGGACTGAAACTGTCATTTTTTTAAACATATTTGCGGATCAGAAGGGTCAGGCGGCCCGCATTGTGTTTGCCTGATCCTGAAGCGGGCCGCTTCCCACTATCAGACCAGATTAAATGCATTTTATCACAAGTTGCAGCCATTTGATCCTCCACCACATGTTCTAAACTTGCTTAGTCACTAGATAAGGATCATATTTAGCTTCCACAACATTGTGACAAGTGTACGGACTAGATCTTTTCCCCTTTTCCAAGAAACGATCTCAACGGTTCACCGAAAACTATAAATACCCCAACACCCCTTTGTTCATAATCACTAGAAACTTGAATTGAGAAACTCTAAGTTGAAACATTTGTTTCATACCTGAGATTTTCGAATCAAGTTTAGCATTCGGGGACCCTTCGTAAGTATTCTTTCGTTCTTTTCCTTATTTTACTGCTTTTCGAGTCAGAAAGTCAAACTTTGTTTGACTTTCAGCGTTGACCAGTAATGGTCAATGCGAAGTTCGTTTGAACTTCGCAACGTGAGTGTAATCACGTTGGTCATAGTCCCTTGGGACTATGCCCACTGATTACCACGTTGTCTAGGGTCGTAGGGTAGGCGATCTAATAAATCGCCTATACCTTCGAACCCGACCCAGTTTGGTCGATCATTAGGATCCGACCAAACACATTAGGTGACCATAGTAGGTAGGGAATAACCTTCCGAGGTTATACCCTATGGTCACATCGTTTAAATAGTTGTATGATAGGTAGTTTATATGCCTTAGGTAAATTACCAGAATACCCTTTTCATGTATAATTGGTAATTAAGAATATGTAACCTAAACCTTTGTCACATAACTGATTATGTAACATGTTTAGGCATATAACACTTGTCATAGGGCTAGTTAGGCGGTCCGAACGCGTTTCACGCACACGACACGTTAAAGTAGCATAAGCTTCCTAAACGGGTCGTAATGGGTCGTAAACAATTATGTTAGGTTTCATTTAGTATGTAGGCTTTGTTAAACCAAATGACACGAGTCTCTACACTCGTTTGGTTTACGAAACCTCATTCTATCCAATCATCCGATTAAGGTCCGGTTATTAACATAGTTACCTATATTAGGTGCCGTTTGATTCCGAGATCTCTAGCATTACTTGGTGGTTATCTTTAGACATCTGAGCAATATCAAGTGAGTACATAGACCCCTCTTTTACTGTTTTCCAAACGTTTTGGGGTGGAACACATGTGCCTACTTGTTACTTTAATGCTTTCCGTTTTCACATCATATACATGCTATGTTCGTTAGTACATTATAGTACATGATTTCAATACATTTTATGCTAGGTGTGCCCATTGTGTGCATTACTTAGTACATCGTTTTACATTACATTTCTGCCAAGTATGTTGACTGATAACATGCTAGCACATTGATTTACGTGACTTTTCTGCTTTGTATGTTAACTTAGCATACTTAGTACATTGTTTTCATATGACATGTATACAACTTCTATGACATTTGGTTTGCACAAACGGGTCTTTATTACGTTCATTAACATTTGCTACGCCGCTCGGTAGTAAGTAGTGGTACCATAGGACTTGACAAATCCCATTCCTGACATCCCGGGTTTGTTTGGATGTAAGGAATGATTGAATCCGAATACAATTCTTTTGATAACCTTGACTGAAAGGGTTATCCGACTGTCTCAAGGCTTGAATGTATGCGTTAACTTACCACATAAATGTTCGTATCAGTGTATCATGCATCACTTGGCAAAACATAACTTTTTGATATATTCAAAATACTTTGTTTTGTACATTTTACTTATGGTTTAAGTAGTCTTATTTTACTTACCATACATAACATTTGTTACACATTACTTGACTACTTTTGGACTATCAACATTTGACAGGGTTTATACAAGTACTATTGACTATTGGTTTAAACATAGACATTATACTTTGTTGGTTGGTTTAAGTGACTTAAGTAACGAGATGTGAGTAATATGATACAATCATGGTGGATACGCCGCTGGTACTTCCTATACATAAGTGATTGTATTATATTACATATCATAGCGTTATTTAAATCATTCATTTTGGACTTATACATTTTACACAAGTGACATGTTTTTACAAGACTTTGGTTTACAATACAGTTTATTTTATACAACTCATTTTGCATGGTTATTCATTTAACCATACATTATTCACTTATCTATACATATCATCTGGACTTATTGTTTTTCAAGCAATTTACAAAACAAATCAAATTACAAGGTTCATGACTAAACATTTTCTTAAACTTAAGTCATGAATCCTATTTTCACAAAACCTATGTATCTCACAGGCATTTTTATGCTGACGTACCTACTTTCACATGTGGTTTCAGGTGCTTTTCCGTAGGATGACGATCATGACACTAGGGCGGACCTGTGCCTTAGAAACTTAAAAATGAAGCTAGACGATGTTTAATTATGTACTAAACTCTTAAATCTCTGTTTGAAACAATGTAACACTTATGTTGATAAATAAAATACAACTTTGTTTGCCATGGATTTGAAACAATTAATTCTGTTACAACACTCCCCGATGTTTCCGCCACGTTTTGTATGTTATACGTGGTCGGGGTGTGACAGAAGAGTTGGTATCAGAGCCAATGGTTATAGGGAATTAGGTTATTAGTAATGCTTTGACCTAGACTATAACTTTTCTAGGACCCTAACACAAATTAGTTGTGTTTAGATCTTAAAACATTTACATCACCTATCCTTAGGTGATTATCAAAACAAGGAACCAAAATTTTTCCGAAACGATTTTTGAAAAAACAATCATCTGTTTTTGAATAAATTATTACAAGGTTTTGAACTCTCTTTTATATGGTTTTGAACCCTTTTCAGTTTGGTTTTTGGCCTCGTGCCTTCAAATTTTCAAAATCCCGTCAAACGTTTTGGGTTTTAAATAATGTGAACATGTGCAAACTGGAAGGGTGAATGCCTGTATTCTGGGTTTTCTGTCTAGGCAAGCACTTCGTATACATCTCATCAGACGCGAGACCAGTTGTGCTTACCTGGGAATTCTTGGGATGAGTGTTCACTTATAGGCGAGCATGTCTTCATTATACATTATTTTTGACCCATTTACTTTGATTAGTCACTGTGTGTTGTTTGTTTGCTCTGTGATACGGACGAATGACCACCATCTTTGCTCTTGTTGATTTTGTTTCATCTCATTCTTTTCATCCAATCATCTCACTCGTTTTCTTTCATGTTTTCCTCTTTTAGAATGCCTCCTCGACGCGATCCTCGAACTTTTACTATTGAAGAGATCGCAGCCCTGGTTTCTCAGCAAGTGGCTGCTGTACTTCCCGGGGTTGTAACTCAAGTCCACGATATATTTAACAACAACGGCAATAACAACAACAATAACGCACACTGTAATTTCAAGAATTTCAATTCTGCGAAGCCGCTTAAGTTTTCTGGGTCGCAAGGAGCAACTGCGCTCCTACGGTGGTTTGAAAGTATCGAGAGCACATTCTTACATGTGCAGTGTCAGAATGCGCGTAGGGTTGAATTTGCTTCAAGCGTGTTTGAGAAGCGAGCGCTTACCTGGTGGAATGGTATTAAGCGCGATAGGGGTGCCGAAGTGGCGTTGGCACAAACATGGGAAGAGCTTCGGGCTCTCATGATGAAGGAGTTTTGTCCCCGTCATGAAATTCGAGTTTTGAAACGAGAGTTTGATGACTTAAAGCAAGATGGGGCTGAACACCGTGCATACACGGATCGTTTTGAAGAACTCAGTCTATTGTGTCCCACCATGGTTACCCCTCCGGATAAAGCGATCGAGAGGTATATTGATGGGCTACCCGATTCTATTCTGGAGATTTTGACTGGTGTTAATCCTACTACCCTTCGCCAAGCTATCGAGTTGTCTGCTACCCTCACTGAGACTCTAGTCAGGAAGGGTAAACTCACCCGCAAGGGTGATAAAAAGAAGGAGACTAATTCTGAGAAAAACAAGAATAAGGGTAAGGGTAAGGAAGGTGAAGCATCAAAGAAATCAAGGAAGCGAAAGGGTGCCCAAAATTTTGCTGTTACTGCACAGGCTCAAGCTGCACCAAATCAGCCTGCGCAACCACCTGCCAAGAAGCCTTATTTTGGCAATGCACCTTTGTGCAACAGGTGTAACGGCCATCACCAACCACATCTCCAGTGTCGTCAGTGCACCAACTGCGGAAGATCTGGTCATCTTGCTGTCAACTGCCGCATTCCTGTCAATCAGAACCAGGTAGTCCATAACCAAGCTCAACAAGTTGCCCAGCCTCTAGCTCAGCAACAGGGCCAAGCTGCACGACCTCATTTTCCTCCTGGTTCGTGCTACAATTGTGGGGATCTGACCCACTACAGGAACCGGTGCCCAAGGCTAGTCAACCAGAACCAAAATCTGAATCAGGCTCCGGCTCGAGGCAGAGTCTTTAACATGAATGCCCAAGAGGCGCAGGCAGATGATAACGTGGTGAACGGTACGTTCTTTATTAATAATCAGCCTGCATCTGTTCTCTTTGATTCGGGTGCCGATAAGAGTTTTGTGTCATTGTCTTTTGAGCCGATGCTTCGCGTGTCTAGAACGAAACTAAGTAAATCTTTGACAGTAGAGGTTGCTAGTGGTGAACCCATTATTCTTGATTCTGTTCTTCACAACTGCCAATTGAATCTTAACGATCATCTTTTTCCTATCGATCTCACGCCTATGCAACTTGGAAGCTTCGACGTTATTGTGGGAATGGATTGGTTATCCAAGCATCACGCAGAGATAGTTTGTTCTGAGAAGATTGTTCGTGTACCGCTTTCGACAGGAGAGATTCTGCAGGTTCAAGGTGAGAAGCCTACCGGTGGTCTCAAACTCATGTCTTGTTTTAAAGCTCGGAAATATCTGCGGAAGAACTATGTGGCTTTCTTAGCACATGTTACAGAAGATAAAGGCAAGGGTAAGTCTATTTCAGATATTCCTGTCGTTCGGGATTATTCTGAAGTGTTCCCTGAAGATTTACCTGGTCTACCTCCAGTACGCCAAGTCGAGTTCCGCATTGACCTCGTACCTGGTGCAAATCCCATTGCCAGAGCTCCATATCGTCTTGCACCATCTGAGATGCAAGAGTTGTCTAAGCAGCTTCAGGAGCTCTCTGATAAAGGTTTTATCCGTCCTAGTTTTTCACCTTGGGGTGCTCCCGTTCTTTTTGTAAAGAAGAAGGATGGATCCTTTAGGATGTGTATCGATTATCGTGAGCTTAACAAGCTTACCATCAAGAATCGATATCCCTTACCTCGCATAGACGACCTCTTTGATCAGCTACAGGGCGCTTCTTATTTTTCGAAGATTGATCTACGTTCCGGATATCATCAACTTCGGGTGCAAGAAGAAGACATTCCGAAGACAGCATTCCGTACTCGTTATGGGCATTATGAATTCACAGTCATGCCATTCGGTTTGACTAATGCTCCTGCTGTTTTCATGGACTTAATGAATAGGGTCTGCAAACCTTATTTGGATCAGTTCGTCATTGTTTTTATTGACGATATCTTGATTTACTCTAAGACGCGAGCTGATCACGAGCAGCATCTTCGTCTTACTCTGGAACTCCTAAAGAAAGAGCAACTTTTCGCCAAATTCTCCAAGTGTGAATTCTGGCTTAAAGAGGTTCAATTTTTAGGACATATTATCAACGAACAAGGTATTCATGTAGATCCCTCCAAAATCAGTGCGATTAAGGATTGGGATACACCTTCTACTCCTACTGAAGTTCGTTCTTTTCTTGGTCTAGCGGGTTATTATCGCCGCTTCATAGAAAACTTCTCGAAAATTGCAGTTCCTCTAACTGCTCTAACTCAGAAGAAAATGCCCTTTTATTGGGGAAACAAACAAGAGGAAGCTTTTCAACACTTGAAGCAGAAGCTTTGCGATGCGCCTGTTCTATCATTGCCTGAGGGTGATGATGATTTTGTCGTGTATTGTGATGCATCGAATTTGGGTCTTGGTTGTGTTCTGATGCAAAGGAACAAAGTCATAGCCTATGCATCAAGGCAGTTGAAGATACATGAGAAGAACTACACCACTCATGATCTTGAGTTGGGTGCAGTTGTTTTCGCTCTAAAGATCTGGAGACACTATTTGTACGGTACAAAATGTGTGGTTTTCACTGACCACAAAAGTCTCCAGCATATCTTCAATCAGAAAGAACTCAACATGAGGCAGCGACGTTGGGTTGAGCTTTTAAACGACTATGACTGCGAAATTCGCTACCATCCTGGTAAGGCGAATGTCGTAGCTGATGCATTGAGTCGTAAGGAACGTACTAAGCTTCATTGTGTACGTGTTCAATCTGTTATTCAAGCTCGATCCGATATTCAAGCACGCATTTCTCAAGCTCAACAATCTTGTGTTTCACAAGGATTGATGGATAAGGAGTTTCCTTATCACATAACACCTGCTCTGGAATTGAAGGACAATGGATCATTTTACTTCATGGACCGTTTGTGGGTCCCAAGCCAGGATGATCTTCGTACCTTGCTTATGGATGAAGCCCATAAGTCTCGTTATTCTATTCATCCGGGCTCAGATAAAATGTATAAGGATCTTCGTATTCACTATTGGTGGCCTGGTATGAAGAAAGACATTGCCTTATACGTATCCAAATGCCTTACTTGTCTTAAGGTTAAGGCTGAACATCAGCGTCCTTCTGGTTTATTGGAGCAACCAGAGATCCCAGTTTGGAAATGGGAAAACATTACTATGGATCTTGTTACTAAACTTCCGCGCACAAAGAAAGGTCATGATGCCATCTGGGTAGTCGTTGATCGTCTTACAAAGTCAGCACACTTCTTGCCAATCCGTGAGGATTTTCCTGCTGATAGACTTGCTCAAATCTATGTAGATGAAATTGTGGCTCGACATGGTGTTCCTTTGAACATCATTTCTGACAGAGATGCTCGTTTCACTTCTCATTTTTGGAGAACCATGCAATCTGCTATGGGGACCCAACTTAATCTAAGCACAGCCTATCATCCGCAAACGGATGGTCAATCTGAGAGAACAATCCAGACTTTGGAGGATATGCTTAGAGCTTGTGTGATCGATTTTGGTGGTAGCTGGGATTCACATCTTAAATTGATTGAATTCTCCTACAACAACAGTTATCACACTAGCATCAAAATGGCTCCTTTCGAGGCTCTCTATGGTCGAAAATGTCGTTCACCAGTCTGCTGGAATGAGATTGGCGAGGCACAACTTACTGGACCTGCCCTCATTTTAGAGACAACTGACAAGGTCAAGAAAGTTCGTGATAACCTTCAGGCAGCTAGAAGCCGTCAGAAGATTTACGCGGATCCAAAACGCAAAGCCTTGGAATTTCAAGTCGGTGATCGAGTATTACTTAAGGTCTCACCTTGGAAAGGTGTGATCAGATTTGGAAAGAAAGGAAAACTTGCACCTAGATACGTTGGACCATTCAAGATCGTCGAAAGAATCGGAAAGGTAGCCTACAGACTTGAGTTACCTCCTGAACTTGGAAATGTTCATCCAACTTTTCACGTGTCCAATCTCAAGAAGTGTTCAGCTGATGAAAACTTCTCCATACCACTTGACGAAATTCGTGTTGGCAAAACACTGAAATTTGTTGAGAAACCAGTGGAAATCATGGAACGTGAAGTCAAGTGGCTTAAACGCAAGCGCATTCCTTTGGTCAAAGTTCGCTGGGAAGCTAAACGTGGACCTGAGTTTACTTGGGAACGCGAAGATCAAATGAAGGCGAAATATCCACATCTTTTTCCACAAGTTTCCTCTAAATAAATTTCGGGACGAAATTTCCACAAGTAGGGGAGACTGTAACAACTGTGCTTGTAATCACTATGAACAGTTCTGTTATCAATAAAACAATGTTATTTGATCACAATGTTTGTTTTGTTATGTTTTACATTTTTCATGTTTTGACTTTTATGTAATTTCAAACTCTACATCGCTTTCTGGAGAATTATACGCAAACTAGTGCGTAAACGTACTCAGTTTAATGCGAGAAATACTCCGGAACATCAACATATACTCAACATACCTTAAATAACCTTTACATAACTTAGAAATAAGTTTTGAAGGCTTTGGTATGGCAAAAACAAGTTAATTCGCTTACAGGGACTGAACTTGACAAACTGCGAAAGTATGCCAATTTGAACTGTAACGAACATTCCGGAACATAACCATAAGTTAAACACACCTCAAATATCCTTTACATAGCTTAGAAATAGGCTTTGAGGGGTTCGGTGTGCTAAAATAAACTTTTGGGTCATTCAGGGACTAAAAGTGTCAAAAAGTGCACAAGTTTGCATTTTCGCGCATAACTTACGTTCTGAATACATCCGGACATCCAAAAATTTATGTAAGCATGACTATATTATGTTTTAGTGTTCGCCTTAAGAAAAATCCATTCGTCGCGTCATTTGGATCGTTTTTCGCGCTTATGCGCATTCCGTCGTAATTAAGCGAACATCGCGTTCGTACGACCAAACCAACCAACATCCGGCATATTTTTGAGCATGTTTCATGTCCACAATGTTTAGGCAACATTTTAGGGCCTTAAAGTTGGCTTTACGGGCCTTAGAAGTGTCGGAAATGGCCTTAAACACGTGCAGGGACTGAAACTGTCATTTTTTTAAACATATTTGCGGATCAGAAGGGTCAGGCGGCCCGCATTGTGTTTGCCTGATCCTGAAGCGGGCCGCTTCCCACTATCAGACCAGATTAAATGCATTTTATCACAAGTTGCAGCCATTTGATCCTCCACCACATGTTCTAAACTTGCTTAGTCACTAGATAAGGATCATATTTAGCTTCCACAACATTGTGACAAGTGTACGGACTAGATCTTTTCCCCTTTTCCAAGAAACGATCTCAACGGTTCACCGAAAACTATAAATACCCCAACACCCCTTTGTTCATAATCACTAGAAACTTGAATTGAGAAACTCTAAGTTGAAACATTTGTTTCATACCTGAGATTTTCGAATCAAGTTTAGCATTCGGGGACCCTTCGTAAGTATTCTTTCGTTCTTTTCCTTATTTTACTGCTTTTCGAGTCAGAAAGTCAAACTTTGTTTGACTTTCAGCGTTGACCAGTAATGGTCAATGCGAAGTTCGTTTGAACTTCGCAACGTGAGTGTAATCACGTTGGTCATAGTCCCTTGGGACTATGCCCACTGATTACCACGTTGTCTAGGGTCGTAGGGTAGGCGATCTAATAAATCGCCTATACCTTCGAACCCGACCCAGTTTGGTCGATCATTAGGATCCGACCAAACACATTAGGTGACCATAGTAGGTAGGGAATAACCTTCCGAGGTTATACCCTATGGTCACATCGTTTAAATAGTTGTATGATAGGTAGTTTATATGCCTTAGGTAAATTACCAGAATACCCTTTTCATGTATAATTGGTAATTAAGCATATGTAACCTAAACCTTTGTCACATAACTGATTATGTAACATGTTTAGGCATATAACACTTGTCATAGGGCTAGTTAGGCGGTCCGAACGCGTTTCACGCACACGACACGTTAAAGTAGCATAAGCTTCCTAAACGGGTCGTAATGGGTCGTAAACAATTATGTTAGGTTTCATTTAGTATGTAGGCTTTGTTAAACCAAATGACACGAGTCTCTACACTCGTTTGGTTTACGAAACCTCATTCTATCCAATCATCCGATTAAGGTCCGGTTATTAACATAGTTACCTATATTAGGTGCCGTTTGATTCCGAGATCTCTAGCATTACTTGGTGGTTATCTTTAGACATCTGAGCAATATCAAGTGAGTACATAGACCCCTCTTTTACTGTTTTCCAAACGTTTTGGGGTGGAACACATGTGCCTACTTGTTACTTTAATGCTTTCCGTTTTCACATCATATACATGCTATGTTCGTTAGTACATTATAGTACATGATTTCAATACATTTTATGCTAGGTGTGCCCATTGTGTGCATTACTTAGTACATCGTTTTACATTACATTTCTGCCAAGTATGTTGACTGATAACATGCTAGCACATTGATTTACATGACTTTTCTGCTTTGTATGTTAACTTAGCATACTTAGTACATTGTTTTCATATGACATGTATACAACTTCTATGACATTTGGTTTGCACAAACGGGTCTTTATTACGTTCATTAACATTTGCTACGCCGCTCGGTAGTAAGTAGTGGTACCATAGGACTTGACAAATCCCATTCCTGACATCCCGGGTTTGTTTGGATGTAAGGAATGACTGAATCCGAATACAATTCTTTTGATAACCTTGACTGAAAGGGTTATCCGACTGTCTCAAGGCTTGAATGTATGCGTTAACTTACCACATAAATGTTCGTATCAGTGTATCATGCATCACTTGGCAAAACATAACTTTTTGATATATTCAAAATACTTTGTTTTGTACATTTTACTTATGGTTTAAGTAGTCTTATTTTACTTACCATACATAACATTTGTTACACATTACTTGACTACTTTTGGACTATCAACATTTGACAGGGTTTATACAAGTACTATTGACTATTGGTTTAAACATAGACATTATACTTTGTTGGTTGATTTAAGTGACTTAAGTAACGAGATGTGAGTAATATGATACAATCATGGTGGATACGCCGCTGGTACTTCCTATACATAAGTGATTGTATTATATTACATATCATAGCGTTATTTAAATCATTCATTTTGGACTTATACATTTTACACAAGTGACATGTTTTTACAAGACTTTGGTTTACAATACAGTTTATTTTATACAACTCATTTTGCATGGTTATTCATTTAACCATACATTATTCACTTATCTATACATATCATCTGGACTTATTGTTTTTCAAGCAATTTACAAAACAAATCAAATTACAAGGTTCATGACTAAACATTTTCTTAAACTTAAGTCATGAATCCTATTTTCACAAAACCTATGTATCTCACAGGCATTTTTATGCTGACGTACCTACTTTCACATGTGTTTTCAGGTGCTTTTCCGTAGGATGACGATCATGACACTAGGGCGGACCTGTGCCTTAGAAACTTAAAAATGAAGCTAGACGATGTTTAATTATGTACTAAACTCTTAAATCTCTGTTTGAAACAATGTAACACTTATGTTGATAAATAAAATACAACTTTGTTTGCCATGGATTTGAAACAATTAATTCTGTTACAACACTCCCCGATGTTTCCGCCACGTTTTGTATGTTATACGTGGTCGGGGTGTGACATAGGCGGACTGGGCCTTAGTAACAATAAAAGATGCAAGACTAGTTATTTATGTTATGTTTCTTTGATTGTCAAGACAATGTAACTCTTTTATTTAATAAAACAAATATTTAAATTTCCATGTGTTATGAAACAATGATTCTGTTACAACACTCCCCGACGTTTCCGCCACGTTTTGTTGTTTTACGTGGTCGGGGTGTGACAGAAAAGTTGGTATCAGAGCTCATGGTTATAGGGAATTAGGTTATTAGTAATGCTTTGACCTAGTCTATAACCTTCCTAGGACCCTAACGCGAATTTACTTGCGTTTAGTCATAAAACAATACCGTCACCTATCCTTAGGCGACGACCACAACAAGAACATAAATTTCAAAACCGCTTTGAAAACTAATCATCTGTTCTGGGATGATTGATTACTGGGTTTTGAACCCTCTATTGTAAGGTTTTGAACCCTCTAAGTTTTCAAATCTTGTCAAAGTTTGGGTCGTATAATGTGAACACGTGCAAACTGGAAGAGTGAATGCCTGTACCCTGAGTTTTCTGTCGAAGGCTAGAGTGTTCATACAAATCCGCAGTATCGGACCAGTCACTCTTACCTGGGAACTCTTGGGGTGAGTGTTCACTTATAGGCGAGCATGTCTTCAGTGATACATTAATATGATCCGCTTACTTTGATTAGTCACCGTCTCATTTGTTTGCCTTAGGTAACAAACAAATGATCGCAATTTTCATGCGTTACCATTCTATTTTGATTACCCGATAACCTTTCACCTGTTTCTTCCTATGTCTTTCTTTTTCTTCTAGAATGTCTCTTCATCACGATGACGCCCAGATATCCGAGCAGACTGCCAAATTCGCTCAGCGAATAGGCGAAGTCGTCCTGAAGACTATTGAATTAGCTACTGCCATGTATCGTCTCCAGGATGAAGCTACTCAAGAATCACCGAAGGAAGCAGAAGTCAAGCCTGCACCAAAACCAAAGAAACGTAAAGCTTCAAAGAATCTCGCAGCGGTGGCACCAAAACAAGCAAGACCTAGCCAAGTGACAGCACTACCAGCCAGGAAGCCATACAACGGAACTGCACCCTTGTGCAACCAATGTAGCCTTCATCATCACCCTAGTGTGAAGTGTCGCAAATGCCAAATTTGTGGACTTAAAGGTCATACAGCAAGAGTTTGCCGAGCTGCAGTTGCTCCAAAGCAAGCTGGCGACTCTGCTCAAGCTCGTTTCTCACCAGGGTCTTGCTACAACTGTGGCGAGATGGGCCATTTCCTAAGGGATTGCCCAAAGCTTGCTAATGCAAATCCAACCCACGGATGAGCAGTTGGCTGATTAGAAGATGTTGTTGTCTTATGCTTTTGTTTCTTCTATTTCTTGTAATGTGAAACAATCTGTTTTGATTATAAATAAATTATTGTTCACAATTCTGATATACGAGTGCAGTTACATGTGTGTATGACTTTTCCTATGATACCTACATCAAGAAACTATGTACCTTACAAACTACTCTTGCGATTTCTCTCTTTCAAATGATCGCTCATGATTCCCTCGAAAATTTTAAGTACTCGTTTCACTCTAAGAAACAAAGTACAGAAAATAAAGTGACATTATGAGTAATCATGCTTCTGCACATCTGTGCCTTTGAATCCTTGGTTAGATAACTAAGGGTATTTTCAAATCTCATACCCATTACGTTTTGATTCTTCAACATACACAGTACAAGTATTTCAAAAACAATCTTCATGATCTCAAAACATTTCATATAGTTTGAAAACAATTTTTTTTTAAATGCATTGTCTATGTTATTTCAAAAACATTGGCTATGCTTTCAAAAACAACCTTCATAATTTCAAAATGTTTCATATAGCCTGAAAACAATATTAACACAGTACATTTTCTTATCAAGTGCATGATTTCGAAAAGCATCATTCATATTTTCAAAAACCTTATACATAATTTCAAAATTCATCTCGCATAATTTTAAAACATTTTTGTAAATATACCTACCTAATACACCTACTTTATAATTACAAAACTATTATATATAAGGTTTCAAAAACATTGAACACATTTTTTTAAGAACCCCATGCATAGTTTTCAAAAATATTTTCTTCATACATTGACTTAACTTTTAAATTTCGCTTCATATGTCGCCTTGGCATATCTGGTATCTCAACTTCATAAGCATTTTTACTTCATGTTTTGACTTAAGCACATCCGGTGCAAGATTTCAAAACATCTCCAACTTCTAAAATCAATATGGGATCTTTTTATCTTCACATTTAAACCCTTGTGGATGATTATCATACAAATCGGAATCCTTAATTGGATTCCTTGTGAACCTAAATTCGAACATTTCGGTTTCTTATAATCGAAATTGAATTTTTCTTTTAAAAATGTTTCTATCTTTATAGTTAGATTCTTGATAATGTTTAAAGTACCAAATGAAATCCACGAGATGGATTCCTAGTGTGCTTTAAATACATATGCTCTGTGAGCAAAACAAATTAACAAATTAAAGATCTAGATAAACAATCTTTGTGGTTATATGACTATGTGTTTATGCATCTTGTGTTTTCTTTTATGCATTTTGTGTTTTATACTCTGGTTATTCGTTATCCAAATCCTCGTAGAATCTTTCATATCTTCATATGAGGGATTCGTAGTAGGATATTCAAAAAGGTACTACCTTAAATCCTTAATGGGCTTCTATGTAATAGTTAAGACCCATCGATTATATAGTACTACTCCATGATTCATTAGAGACCCTTTTAGGGGTCTAGACTAAAAGATTGATTCAAAAAATCTGGTTAAGAATGACATGTGATGATATAAGCTGAAAAGACTCATTGGTTGTCTATTAAAATAATTTATTGATTTAATAAAAGGGACCCTATGGTGGTCTAGTCACACTCATCACAGGTTTGTTCATTTGGGTTTCCCCTACACATTATAAAATAGACTATGTCAACTATGCAAGGAATTGTCTAATTATGGACGCGTACATAATTATGAAATTCAGTGCACAGAAACCACAGTAAGATTTATTATGTGTAAGAACCGATAGCGACCACAATAACAAAATGTGAACGATGTAATGGAGGTACGGTGGACGCACCAATAACGCTTAATAGACTATTATATAAGTGTCCCTCCTACATTGTAAGCATGATGTTATTTAAAGTTACTAGAAGTTCAAGAACTCTAACCAGTGTTGTTTGATCTTTTCAACTTCATGTTGTAAACTCTCACAAGTTTCCTCTGAATAAATTTCGGGACGAAATTTCCTAAAGTAGGGGAGACTGTGACACCTGGGTCACTACGACCATCAAACAAATACCAAACCAATGAAATATTGTATTTCATACTTGGGATTTGTACAAATGTGTGTATCATTTGCACATATCAATTCTTGTTCGATTTCAGACCCTAAATCGCTTTCTGGAAGGTTATACGCGCACTGATGCGTAAATATAACCAGTTTAATGCAACGAACACTCCGGAATAGTGAAATAGTCTTAACATACCTTAAATAACCTTTACGTAACTTAGAAATAAGTTTTGAAGGCTTTGGTATGGCAAAATCAAGTTAATTCGCTTACAGGGACTAAACTTGACAAACTATGAAAGTATGCCAATTTGAACTATAACAGACATTCTGGAACATGACCATAAGTTAAACACACCTTAAATATCCTTTATATAGCTTAGAAATAGGCTTTGAGGGGTTCGGTGTGCTAAAATAAACTTTTGGGTCATTCAGGGACTAAAAGTGTCAAAAAGTGCATAAGTTTGCATTTTCGCGCATAACATACGTTCTGAATACATCCGGACATCCAAAAATTTATGTAAGCACTAAAATATTTTATTTTAGTGTTTGGCATAAGAAAAATCCATTCGTCACGCCATTTGGATCGTTTTTCGCGCTTATGCGCATTCCGTCGTAATTAACCGAACAACGCAATTGTACGGCCAAACGAACCGACATCCAAGATATTTTTGAGTACATTTTAAGTTCCCTATACTTTAAATTCATTTTAGAGCTTTGAAATGGGGTTAACGGGGCTTAAACGTGTCAAAAATGCATCAAATAGCAAGTTTGGAGCTTCAGGGGCCTGTTCTGCCATTTTCCAAACATTCTGGTCTGTAGGTCCTTGCGCACCTCAACACAAATTGTGTTATGGTGCGCAAGCAGGGGTCAGATGCAGAAAAACATTTTTGGCTGCTGTTATCAGCTTTTAAACACTCCAAAGGCCATTTCCACATGTTGCTAACTGATCATGGGGGGCCAATTGATGTTCATAAGCTTGCCAACAAGTGTAGGGATGTGATCATTCCCTCTTCTCCAAGAAATGATCCTAACGGTGAACCGAAAACTATAAATACCCAACCCACTTCATTTCAAAACCCACTTGAAATCTGAGATTTCTCTAAGTTGGGGTGTTTCATCACCTCATACCTGAGAATCCTTGGATTATCAATCTTGCGGGGACCCTTTGTAAGTGTTCCTTCGTTCTTTTATTGCTTTTCGAGTCCGAAAGTCAAACTTTGTTTGACTTTCTGCATTGACCAGTTTATGGTCAATGCGAAGTTCGTTTGAACTTCATAACGTGAGCGTGATCACGATGGTTATAGTCCTTAGTGACTATACCTACTGATTACCACGTTATCTAGGCTCAGTGACGAGTCGTAGTTTCGGCCAAAATGCGCATTCTTGCGTATTTTGTAACCAAACTACTTTTAGGTATCAAAACCGTTTGTTTTGATACCAAACCTGTTTTCTAAGCTTAGTTAAGCATGTTTTAACATGCTTAGCTCGTCACTTTTAGTTTAGTGCTTATATAGGGTCGTAAGGTAAGCGATCTAAACAATCGCTTATACTTTCGAACCCGACCCGTTTAGTCGATCATTAGGATCCGACCAAGCACATTAGGTGACCATAGTATATAGGGAATAACCTTCCGAGGTTATACCTTATGGTCACGGCGTTTAGTTAGTTGTATGATAGGTAGTTTATATGCCTTAGGTAAATTACCAAAATGCCCTTTTTACGCCAAAATTCATATTAAGCATATGTAACATAACTTTTGGTATCTAAACTAATTTGGTAACAATATTAGACATGTTAAGGCATATTTTACTTATCATAGGACTAGTTAGGCATTCTGAACGCGTCTTACGCGAACAACGCGTTAAAGTAGCATAAGCTACCTAAACGGGTTGTAATGGGTCGTAAGCACTTAGGTTAGGTTTCATTTTAGTATGTAGGCCTTGTTAAACCATATTACATGAGTTCCCCTACTTATTTGGTTTACGAGCCTCATTCTATCCGATCTTCCGATTTAGGTCCGGTATATTAACATAGTTACCTATATTAGGTGCCGTTTGATATCCGAGATCTCTAGTATTGTTTGGTTGTTACTCAAGGCTACTAAGCAATCTCAAGGGAGTACATAGACCCCTCTTTTACTGTTTTCCAAACATTTTTCGGTGGAACACATGTGCCTACTTGTTACTTTCATGCTTTCCTGTTTTCACATCATATACTTGTTATGTTCAATAGTACACTATTAGTACATGATTTACATTACATTTATGCTATGTATGTTGACTGATAGCATGCTAGCACATTGATTTACATGACTTTTCTGCTTTGGATGATTAGCGTACTTAGTACATTATTTTACATTACATTCTATGCTATGTATGACCATTGTGTGCGTACTTAGTACATTATTTTACATTACAATCTATGCTATGTATGCCCATTGTGTGCATACTTAGTACATTATTCTATTCATCACATGCTTACATTTTGGTATGACATTTGGTTTGTTTAAATGAGACAATGTACATTCATTAACACCGATCATGCCGCTCGGTAGTAGGTAGTGGTACCATAGGACTTGACAATTCCCATTCCTGTAATCTCGGGTTTGTTTGGATGGAAGGAATGACCGAATCCGAATACATTTTTTTGATAACCTTGACTGAAAGGGTTATCCGACTGTCTCAAGGCTTGGATGTATGAATTTTCACAATACCGCATAAATGTTTATATCAGTATAGCATGCATTTATTACACAAAACATAACTTTGATTTAAACCATGTTTTACTTCAATACCTTGTTTTTGTGCATTTTACATATGGTTTAGTTGATATATTTCACTTACCATACATAAACATTTTGACATTTACATACACAATTCATGATTTACATTAGACATAAACATTAGACATAGACATTAGACATGGTGTTCACATAAACATTTTGACATTTGATTATACATAAACATTTTACTTTGGTGGTTTGGTTTGAGTAAGTGATTTAAGTAACGAGGCGTGTGTAATATGATACAAGCATGGTGGATACGCCGCTGGTACTTCCTATATATAAGTGTTTGTATGGTATTACATATCGTAGCGTTATTTAAATCATTTCAATTTGAGACATATAACATTTTATACAAATAACATACTTTTCACAAGACATTGTTTTACAAACAACTTATCTTATACAAACTCATTTTACTTGGTTATTCATTTAACCATACAATATTCTCTTATTTATACATATCATCTGAACTTATTGTTTTTCAAACGATTTACAAAACAAATCAATTTACAAGGTTCATGACTGACTTTTGCTAAACAACTTTCTTTCTAAACTTACAAGTCATGAATCCTATTTTCACAAAACCTATGTATCTCACAGGCATTTTTATGCTGACGTACCTATTTTCACATGTGTTTCAGGATATGATGCATAGGATTTATCAAGATACACTTAGGCGGACTTGGGCCTTAGTGACAATAAAAGATGCAAGACTAGTTATTTATGTTATGTTTCTTTGATTGTCAAGACAATGTAACTCTTTTATTTAATAAAACAAATATTTAAATTTCCATGTGTTATGAAACAATGATTCTGTTACAACACTCCCCGACGTTTCCGCCACGTTTTGTTGTTTTACGTGGTCGGGGTGTGATAGTGCAGGCCAGTTCTTGATCGAATCAACTTTGGATGGATCAACGTGAATCCCATCCTGGTTTACCACGTGGCCTAGGAAATGGACTTCACGAAGTCAGAAGTTGCATTTCGAGAACTTAGCGTAAAGCTGTTCTGTTCGAAGGAGTTCCAAGATGAGTCGTAGATGCTGCTCATGTTCCTCCTGACTCTTCGAATAGATCAGGATGTCGTCGATGAAAACAATAACGAACTTGTCCAGGTAGGGCTTGCATACTCTGTTCATAAGATCCATGAAAACCGCAGGTGCGTTTGTTAACCCGAAAGGCATGACAAGAAACTCGTAGTGGCCATAGCGAGTTCTGAATGCTGTTTTGGAGATGTCCTCGTCTCGGACTCTCAGTTGATGGTAGCCTGACCTCAGATCAATCTTTGAATAGTAGCTCGACCCTTGCAGCTGATCGAACAGGTCGTCAATGCGTGGAAGAGGATAGCGATTCTTCACAGTCACCTTGTTGAGTTCACGATAGTCGATGAACATTCTGAAGGTACCGTCTTTCTTTTTTACAAATAGCACTGGAGCTCCCCATGGCGAAGAGCTAGGACGAATAAAACCCTTATTCAAATGCTCTTGAAGTTGCGTGGATAATTCTTCCAATTCTGATGGGGCTAAACGATACGGTGCACGAGCTATAGGTGCTGCTCCAGGAGCTAGCTCGATTTGAAACTCGACCTGGCGATGAGGCGGAAGGCCAGGTAATTCCTCAGGGAATACCTTAGGAAAGTCAAGCACGATCGGAAAATCTTTTATCTTCTTATCTTTCTTCGAGGTGTCAGTAACTAGAGCCAGAATAGCAGTGTGGCCCTTTCGCAAACACTTCTGGGCCTTAAGGATAGAGATGATGCTCACAACAACACCACTCTTGTCGCCACGAATCATGAGGGGTTCACCACCTAAACGAGGAATACGAACAATCTTCTCGTTGCAAAGAATCTATGCTTGGTGTTGGGATAACCAGTCCATCCCAATAACAACGTTGAAACTACCCAAGACGATAGGAATAAGGTCGATGGAGAAGGTCTGATTAGCAAGAACAAGGTTACAACCCTTGACTACGTGTGTGGCCTCTAAACTCTTACCATTAGCCAGCACTACGGTGTGCTTGGTGTTTAAGGGAGTTGGTGTGCGTTTAAGCATTTGACTAACTTTTAGAGACACATAACTGGTATCGGCACCCGAATCAAATAAGACAGTAACATAAAAGTCGTCTAGTAGGAACTTACCCGTCACGACGTTGGGATCGTTCCTTGCTTCTCCCTGGCCAATCATGAATACACGACCCCTAGCACCATTGCCGTTGTTACCACCGTTGTTTCCATTCCCTTGGTTATTATTATTGTTGTTATTCTGATTCTGGTTCAGTTGGGGACAGTCTTTCATGAAGTGGCCTTCAGCTCCACACTGAAAACATCCCCTGTTGCCTCGCTGTTGCTGCTGCTGGTTCTGTGAAGCTGGTGGTTGTTGTTGTTGGTTCTGATTCACAGGTCGCGAGCTTCTACAATCCTCAGCTTCATGACCCATCTTGAGACACCTCTGGCAACGACCCTTGCCACACTGATCCCTGTGGTGTCTATCGCATCTGTTGCACTTTGGAAGGTTTCCTCGATATCCACCCTGCCCTTGACTACCAGAAGATTGCTGACCAGGGCTCTGATAGTCATCAATCTTTCGTTGTTGTGCCTGGGACTGAACTGAAGTCGAACCCTTGCTGGAGGTTCCATCCCATTTTCGTTTGTTGTCAGTGGAAGTAGCAGGGGTAGTAGTAGCAGTAGCACCTATACGCTTAGGCAACCTGTTCTGTTCCACTGCCTGGTCTGTGAGACGATGAGTAAAATGAGTAACATCCTGGATAGTGGCGAGGTTAGCAGCAGTCACATGGCTTTGGATCTCTGGTACTAAGCCTTTGAGGAACAACTCAATACGTTTGATGGGAGGATCCACCATAGTTGGACACAAGATGGCCAGCTCATTTGACCTTTTTGTATATGCCTCTATCTCTGATCATGTCATCTTCAGGTTGAAGAACTCCACTTCCAACTTGTGGATGTCATCACAACTACAGTATTCCCGCTTGATCAGTTCCTTAAAATCATTCCAGGGGGTGGCGTTAGCAGCTGCCAGCCCTAACATCTGAACTTGTGCATTCCACCAAGTCAGTGCAATGCCCTCGAGAGTACCAGTGGCGTACTTCACCCTGCGAGCTTCAGGGCATTCACACATTTCAAAGACTGACTCAAGCTTCTCGAACCAGTGGAGGAGTCCAACTGCCCCTTCAGTGCCACTAAAAGTACTAGGACGACAGTCCATGAAAGTTTTGAACGTGCACGCAGGTGGCTGAGCGTTCTGACCTATTGTGCATAAGAATAGGACAAGGTTAAACACAAGAGTTGGTTTAGGAGTGTAGGATCTAAAGATCCTAGAGTGAATTTCAACTGCAGGGTATACCTCCTGCTTGTGCGGCTGCAAGTGCCGCAACAACTTGTTGGTTAATCAGAGCCGTCAACTGGGCCTGAGTCATGTTAATGCGTCCAGCCATGATCTTCATATCAAAGGAAAACATGAGTGAGAGGGGTTCGTGGAAGTGCAATGACAGAAGGGAGTAAGCACGCAAATGTTTTCGAACTATAGTTGCTACGTTTATCTAAGCAAACCATAAACAAAGTTCTATGCAATCTAGCAAGTAGGCAATGTAAACATAAATTATATCACCTAGAATGTCGAGTCTTGCACGTGAAGTGAAATGTCGTTGAGGATCGTTGAGCACTGTACGGGTTATAGTCTGGTTTTAACAAAAACTGTTTCCCTTATTAAAACCAAGTTCACTATAACCAATGGCTCTGATACCAATCTGTCACATCCCCAAAATCCACACGCGGAGTATCACCGCTTGGAGGCGTGACTGACCAGGATCAAGCCACCAATCATATTGAACAACGTATGTTGTAAATATAATTCAACCAAACAATATGAAAGGTGTTCAAAACCAAAGCATAGTTAAGTGTTTAGCGGAAGCATAATTGTAAAACCCAATATAAGTAGTAAGTACGAAATAGAGTAATGTTTTTAGCATGGCACACACTGCCATGTTCCACAACGACTGCGTCTGCCTGTGCAAGCTCCCCATGAGTACCTAATGACCTGCAAGGCATGTAGCAACGAATCAACAACAAAGTTGAGCGAGTTCACAGTTGGTTGTTTAGTAATAGTATTCATTTCGTAAATCGTATGTTCGTTTGTAAACCATGTATTGTATTGTTTCGTATCGCGGTCACCCTGACATGTTTGCGAAGATTAGTGGGGGCTTCCCATGAGTTACTAGACCACGCGTATCGACTGCTACGAAAATGTAAGAGGTGCCCTAAGTCAATGTCTATCAGCATTGACCCTTTGCCCATAGTCCATTAGTACACGCCCGTCCGA
Source organism: Helianthus tuberosus (assembly GCA_030545235.1). Lineage (NCBI taxonomy): Eukaryota > Viridiplantae > Streptophyta > Magnoliopsida > Asterales > Asteraceae > Helianthus > Helianthus tuberosus. The sequence continues at coordinate 95,098,730 of CM060388.1, forward strand.
CCGGCACAGTGTGAGGTTTGTTAAACCTAATAGCGCTATTAACTAATGACCCGCTCGCCATAGGCCTCAGCGATTAAGTCGATAAATGAGGGACTTAAAGTGATAGAGGTGATGGTCTTATAGTCGTACGTATCCTGTTGTATGAGGAATACGCAAGTATGTAGTTATCGTTCAGTTCTTTAACCCATTCCCAACCCTGGGAATCCCATGCCTTGGATAGAGTGTGAACTCACCTTGGTTTGCTCGGCAGATACACAGAAAGGTTACTTGAGCTATATGTGGTCAACCACGTCCTAACATGGTTACCATACAAGTCAGGTCTAGGTTCAAGTAAAGCACGTATGTTTACACACAAGTTAACAGGTTGCGAACACGTATTGTTCATGGCAAACACATAAATCACTTAAACAGTCAAGTCCACATAATACCCAACTTGTGCGACTCAGAAGGTTGGGCTCGCAAAAGTCATTAACCCAATAGTCTTGTGTGATTCACTAAATGAAGCCCAAACATACTCGGCCCAACATGTTGTGCGGTCAGCACAACCTTGTGCGACCCACAGCATGTTGTGCGATCCAACATAAGCCCGGCCAAAATAATAAACAGATCCAATCATGCATACGGTCCAAACAAGTAAACATTAATCAATTTGTGCGGTCCAGTTGGTCTTGTGTGACCCGGGACATCTTGTGCGATCCGGGTGGGTTGTGCGACTGGGATTGGGCTTTGAGGCCCAACCGTGTAACAATTTGTGTATGGCCCAAGCCTTATGCGATCGGCACCTTCTTGTGCGATCCAAAAGGTCTTGTGCGATCATGCAATTGCTGTGTTGTACGCTGTGTTTAAATCAGTTGCACTAGTCTTGTGCGACTGCCTTGTGCGATCAGATCAGACCTTGTGTGATCCGATCTTGTACGATCACAACTTGTGCGGTTTGTTACCAACTTTCCTAAACTCATGCAATTCAGTTTTATTGTTTCCATTTTTTGTAGATATCAATCAACAACTAACAGTTTCCATTCAAACAAATAAATCGATCAAACAATGGTTTCAACATCAATCTCTTAAGAACCCTAAACATAATCAAAACATGAACAATAATCAAAACACTTAAACATATCCATCTAGGGGTTTCAAATCATCATGTAACACTTCATACTCGATCATACAACTAATCCGATTTCCCATACATGTAGCAGATTAACAAGTATTCGGTTCTAGAACAATAATATGCAAATCCGATTAACATGAACATTATCAAATACACATATGTGAGCCGATTTCATGAACACTAAACTTCATCATTCATAACTAATCATGTAACCCTAACCATTATATCAAACCATGGAAACATATCATCATTTACAAACACATATCATGAAATACTAACCGATTAAAGGATGGAATGAGAAGTGATCCGAATAGGGAGTCTTCGGTGGAGAAAGGATGTGGCTGCCGTCGAGTTTAAGAGGAGAGAAAGAGAGAGTAGGGTTTGTAAACTTGTGTGATTAGGTAAAGTGTGATATTTATACCAACACCCTATGTGTTATTCGAACTAAGGGGAGTGGGCCGAACTCTCCTAATGGGCTGCCCTTTATGGGTTTCGAGTACAACAAGTGTAGCCCGAATGGGCTTGTGCGATCGGCCAAGTGTTGTGTGACAATATTACATACATACATGCATTCACATAATCAGATAACATAATAGCATAACATTCCATTGATCATCAAAGTTCATGTAACCACCTAGGTTTCACATACGTTACATTAACACAAATATACACAAAGACATGTTCTGCAATACGAGTTGTCACAGGGAACCACCTCAAATGCAATCATTGTGGTTTCCATCATAGCGGACCATGTACTAAGGGCACTTGTCAGAGGTGTAACAAACCTGGCCATGCGGCCAAGGATTGCAGGAGCCTCTACCCAACAAATCAGCGATGACAGAATCAGCAACAAACTCCACAGAATCAGCGTCAACAGCAACAACGGTAGCAGGGTAACAACAAAGGATGCTTTCAGTGTGGAGCAGAAGGCCACTTCAAAAGAGACTGCCCCCAGCTGAATCAGAAACAGAACAACAACAACAATCAGGGGAACATAAACAATAATGGGGGAAACAATGGTGGCAATGGTGCCAGGGGTCGAGCTTTTGTGATTGGTCAGGGTGATGCGAGGAACGATCCCAACGTGGTGATGGGTAAGTTTCTTCTGGATGATTTCTTTGTTACTGTTTTATTTGATTCGGGTGCCGATACTAGTTATGTGTCCCTAAAAGTTAGTCAAATGCTTAAGCGCGTCCCAACACTTTTAAACACCAAGCACATGGTAGAACTAGCAACCGGTAAAAGTCTCGAGGCCACACACATAGTTAAGGGTTGTAATCTCGTCTTAGCTGGTCAGACCTTCTCTATCGATCTTATTCCTATCGTTCTTGGTAGTTTCGACATCGTTATTGGTATGGATTGGTTATCTCAACATCGAGCAGAGATTCTTTGCAAGGAGAAGATCGTCCGCATTCCTCGTTCTGGTGAAGAACCTTTAGTGATTCTTGGCGACAAGAGTGGTGCTGTGGTGGGCATCGTTTCTTTCCTTAAGGCCCAGAAGTGTTTGCGGAAGGGCCACACTGCTATTTTAGCCCTCGTTACTGACACCTCGAAGAAAGAGAAGAAGATATTCTGATTGTATGCGATTTTCCTGAGGTATTTCCTGAGGAATTACCAGGTCTACCGCCCCACCGTCAGGTTGAATTTCAAATCGAGCTAGCTCCTGGAGCAGCACCCATAGCTCGAGCACCTTATCGTTTAGCTCCATCAGAACTTGAAGAGCTGTCCACGCAACTACAAGAGCTCTTGGACAAGGGTTTTATTCGTCCAAGCTCTTCACCTTGGGGAGCTCCAGTATTATTTGTGAAAAAGAAAGACGGTACCTTCAGAATGTGTATTGACTACCGTGAACTCAACAAGGTGACTGTGAAGAATCGCTATCCTCTCCCACGCATTGATGACTTATTTGACCAGTTGCAAGGGTCGAGTTTCTACTCAAAGATTGACCTGAGGTCAGGCTACCATCAGCTGAGAGTCCTAGACGAGGATATCTCTAAGACAACATTCAGGACTCGGTATGGGTATTATGAGTTTCTGGTTATGCCTTTTGGATTGACGAATGCACCTGCGGTCTTCATGGATCTCATGAACCGAGTGTGCAAAACTTACCTGGATAAGTTTGTCATTGTTTTCATCGACGACATCCTGATCTATTCGAAGAGTCAGGAGGAACACGAGCATCACCTAAGACTTATTTTGGAACTCCTTCGAGTAGAGCAGCTATATGCCAAGTTATCAAAATGTGACTTTTGGCTTCGTGAAGTCCACTTTCTAGGCCACGCGGTAAACAAGGATGGGATTCATGTTGATCCATCCAAGGTCGACTCGATCAAGAACTGGTCTGCACCTCGTACACCAACAGAAATCCGCCAATTCTTGGGTTTGGCGGGCTACTACAGAAGGTTCATCAAGGATTTCTCCAAGATTGCGCAACCTCTCACTTCACTAACTCAGAAAGGTGTCACCTATCATTGGTGTGATGCATAAGAGTCCTCGTTTCAGCACTTAAAAGATAGACTTTGTAGCGCACCAATTCTCTCTTTGCCTGAAGGCACATATGATTTCGTGGTCTATTGCGACGCGTCTATCCAAGGACTTGGTTGCGTGTTGATGCAACGTGACAAGGTCATTGCTTACGCATCACGCTAGCTTAAGGTCCACGAAAGAAATTACACTACACACGATCTGGAGCTGGGAGCTGTTGTTTTCGCACTTAAGATATGGAGACATTACCTTTACGGTACCAAGTGCACCATTTACACCGATCACAGGAGTCTCGAGCATATCTTCAAGCAAAAGGAGTTAAACATGCAACAATATCGATGGGTCGAGCTCTTGAATGATTACGAATACGCGATCAAGTACCATCCGGGCAAAGCCAATGTTGTGGTCGACGCCCTCAGTCGAAAGGAGACTACACCTAAGCGAGTGCGCGCGTTACAACTTACCATTCAATCTAGTCTTCCCGCTCAGATACGAGATGCTCAGGTTGAAGCATTGAAAGCGGAGAATATCAAGGCCGAGTCTCTACAAGGATCGAGGAAACGATTAGAAGAAAAGGAAGACGACGCCTACTACGTAACAGGGCGCATTTGGGTCCCACTTTATGGAAACTTACGTGAGCTTGTGATGGATGAAGCACATAAGTCTCGTTACTCAGTACATCCTGGTTCAGATAAGATGTACCATGACTTAAAGACTACATATTGGTGGCCCAGCATGAAAGCCAACATAACAACCTACCTTAGTAAATGTTTGACTTGTGTGAGAGTCAAAATCGAATATCAGAAACCATCAGGCCTACTCCAACAACCAGAGATCCCGACATGTAAATGGGAGCAAATTTCCATGGATTTCGTTACCGGCCTGCCTAGATCTCAACGAGGAAACGATACTATTTGGGTGATAGTGGATCGATTGACTAAGTCTGCATACTTCTTGGCTATCAAAGAAACGGATAAGTTTTCTACTTTAGCAGACGTTTACCTGAAAGAAGTGGTTTCGAGGCACGGGGTGCCAACCTCCATTATTTCCGATCGTGATGCGCGTTTTACTTTTGAACTGTGGCAAGCAATGCACAAGTCCTTTGGCTCATGTTTAGACATGAGCACCGCTTATCATCCACAGACGGATGGGCAGTCTGAGTGCACCATCCAAACCCTTGAAGACATGCTTCGAGCATGTGTAATCGATTTTGGCAATGGTTGGGAAAGACAACTCCCTTTGGTGGAGTTTTCGTATAACAACAGTTACCATAGCAGCATCCAGGCTGCTCCGTTTGAGGCATTGTACGGACGTAAATGCCGATCACCTCTTTGTTGGGCAGAGGTTGGCGACAGCCAAATCACGGGTCCAGAACTTATAGTAGACACGATAGAAAAGATTGCTCAAATACGACTGCGAATGGCGGCAGCTCGTGATCGTCAGAAAAGTTACGCTGATAAGCGTAGGAAACCCCTAGAATTCCAGGTCGGGGATCGGGTTCTACTTAAAGTCTCACCCTGGAAGGGTGTAGTTCGCTTTGGCAAGCGAGGCAAGCTGAATCCACGCTACGTTGGACCTTTTAAAATCATTGAGAAAATAGGCAAGGTTGCTTACAAACTGAACCTACCCGAAGAACTCAGCAGAGTTCACAATGTATTCCATGTGTCGAATCTAAAGAAGTGCCAGTCAGATGAGACCCTTGTAGTTCCTCTCAAGGAGCTCACTATCGTCGATCAATTGCGATTTGTCGAGGAACCAGTAGAAATCACAGACCGAGACGTTAAGGTTCTCAAGCGCACCAGAATACCCCTTGTTCGAGTTCGTTGGAACTCCGATCGTGGCCCAAAGTTTACCTGGGAACGAGAAGACCGCATGAAACTCAAGTATCCCCAGTTGTTCGAAAATAGTGCAACCACTGCTGAGGCTGAAGCTACTGCGGAATTTCGGGACGAAATTCCAAACCAACGGGGGGATGATGTGATACCCTAGGAAAACACGCAATCTATCTAGCTTCCTCAGTAACCACGTGCTAAATTTCAGGATGAAATTTCTTTCAAGTTGGGGATAATGTGACAACTCGGGTTTCCAAGGTTTCTCCTCTATACATTACCTGTTTCATACTGTGTTTTGGAATTCGTTGCGTCGTAATTTGTTCGTGCTTGATTAATGACCAGTGAATTGTATGATTTGTTTATTTTGGGAATTTTTAAATTTGTCTAAGTATCTATGTGTTAAACTGAATGCATGCATGTTTGTGCCACTTAACCCCCCTCACGAAAACACCCCCCCCCCCCCCCAATGAAAACACTCCATGGCGAAAACATGGGAGTGTTTTCGTCAACTAGCAGGCCGGCGAACATTGAATGGGCCTTTGGCCCAGTAGCGATCAGTTATATGTTTTGTTCCCAACCTTTGCGTGAAAGTTTTAATCGGCAAACCCTAATCACCTCTCACCTTCTCTCACTCTCTCCTTTGAAACCCGACGGCAATCTTGTGTTCCCCGAAATCCTCTAGATCGATCAAGTTATTGTCTAGTCCATCGCGGTTAGTGTTAACCTTTATTTAATTGTTTGATTTAAATAGGTTGTATGCATGAATGATGTTCGTATAGGTTAGGATTTAATATGTGAATCACCTTTATGGAGAAACTGTTGATGATTTGTATGAATAGAAAACGATATTGTTTAGGCATGATGAATAATTGGCATGATGACTGGATATATTTCGGGAGATAATGAACGACTAAGGTTTCTTATTATTATGGATTCGAATAAGTTATTGATGTGGATGAATCTGTGAATTTGTTTGCATGTAATGGCCATCGTATATGCTAGATTGTTTAGGATTAATGTATGATTCTGTTATGATTGAATAATGATTTCGAACTTATTGTATGAATTGATATGATTGAGCGATTGATTGATGAAGCTGGTGTAACTGCTAGATGATTATTAGGGTTTTCTAGGTTACGTAACTGTTATTGATGATCATGCTTTAGCCGACGAAAACCCAGGGCCGACGAAGACACTGCCCCGACGAAAATACAATCACGACGAAATCCCTTTGGGATTTCGTCACCCAAGGGATTTCGTCGCCAGGGGGTTTTCGCCGAAGGGAGTTCGCGACGAAAAGGGGTGTTCATCAAGTGGGAATCCATCACAGTAACTCAGTTAAGTCTGTTAAAGGATAACTATGTTAGAATAGACTGAGAAATCAAATATGTGAAGCATGAATTGTATGAACTTGATTAACTGTTTATGTGTTACATGATAATAATTACCCAAGCACACCTTATGATGCTAGATTGCATGAGAATCATTATGAACATAAACTGATTATGTATACGTGCATACTTTAGGCTTTGACTGAATTGTTGTGCACAAGTAGTTGAGCATACCGAGCAAACCGAGGTGAGTTCACACTTTCCACAAGGCTTGGGATTCCCAAGGGTTGGGAATGGGTAAAGGATTTAAACTGAAACTGCGTGATCTCCTGGTTTGGAACACGTACACACCCTCTTTATTGTGGGATATGGACTGTTATGTCCTGTGCTTAACATTTGAACTTTAAACTATGTTTTAGTTATTTAAACATTACTATGCTTCCGCTTATTACTTAAACATGTTTGGTTTCTTTTGAACGCCAATTATATTGGGTTTGGTTTTATTTACTTAATTGCATTGTTCAATATGATTGGTGGCTGGATCCTGGTCAGTCACGCCTCCATGCGGTGATACTCCGCTTGTGGATTTTGGGGGTGTGACACGTTTTCCGAATCTTACTACGCCCTTCCAAGGTGAGACCTTCAATAAAACTTTTTCTCTCACCTCGAATTCTAAGGGTTTTCGTCTTCGATCAGCGTAGCTCTTTTTTCGATCTCGAGCCGCCTTAATGCGTTCTCGGATCTGCATGATTTTGTCGGTCGTCTCTTGAACAAGTTCGGGACCAACCATTCGTTTGTCTCTAGCGTCTGCCCAACATAATGGTGAGCGGCACTTGAGGCCATATAGAGCTTCGAACGGTGTGGCTTTTATGCTCGTATGGTAGCTGTTATTATAGGAAAACTCAACTAAAGGTAGGTGAGTATCCCAGCTGCCGCCTAGGTCCATAACACATGCGCGAAACATATCTTCTAGCGTTTGTATGGTCCGTTCACTCTGGTCGTCTGTTTGCGGATGGAAGGTTGTGCTTAAATCTAGTTGAGATCCAAAGGCCTCCTGGAAGGATTGCCAGATCCTTGATACAAAACGTCCATCTCTGTCTGAAATAATTGAGACAGGCACTCCATGACGTGCCATGATTTCTTTCAGGTACAACTCAGCAAGCTTTCCAGTGTTATCCTTCTCTCAGATCGGTAGGAAATGTGCAGACTTTGTTAATCGATCAACTATCACCCATATCATATCATGCCCCCTAGGGGTCCTGGGTAATTTTGTTATGAAGTCCATCCAGATTTGCTCCCACTTCAACATGGGGATCTCTGGTTGTTGCAGTAGACCGGACGGTTTCTGATATTCGGCCTTGACCTTAGCACAGGTTAGGCATTTCCCAACGTAAATAGCAACGTCGCTCTTGAGTCTCGGCCACCAATAATATTCTTTTAAGTCTTGATACGTTTTGTCCGATCCTGGGTGGATCGAGTATCTCAACTTATGTGCTTCATCAAGGATGACATCTCGAATACCGCCATAGAGTGGAACCCAAATACGCCCCTTAAAGTATAAGGTTCCCTCTTTGTTTGGCACCAAATTCTTCAGCATACCTCGGAGATATTCAGCTCTACGATTCTCTCCCATAAGGGCTTCTTGTAGTGCGTCATGAATGCGTGCAGTGAGGTTCGTCCGAATAGTCATTTCCAATGCTCGAACCCTTAGGGTCTTAACCCTTTCTTTTCGACTTAGCGCATCTGCTACAACGTTTGAATTTCCAGGATGGTACTTAATCTCACAGTCATAATTGTTTAGCAGCTCGACCCATCGTCGCTGACGCATATTTAACTCCTTCTGATCAAATATGTGTTGTAGGCTTTTGTGATCTGTGAAGATTGTACATCGAGTACCATACAAATAGTGTCGCCAGATCTTCAAAGCGAATACCACCGCGCCGAGTTCCAAGTCGTGCGTGGTGTAATTCCTTTCATGTACCTTCAACTGTCTTGAAGCGTAAGCGATGACCTTTTGGCGTTGCATGATCACGCAACCCAAACCTTGACGCGAAGCGTCGCAGTATACCACGAAGTCTTCAGTGCCTTCGGGTAAGGATAGTATCGGTGCATCGCATAGCTTATTTTTGAGCAGTTGGAAGGCTTCTTCCTGCTTGTCACCCCAGTCGTACTTCTTGTCTTTCTGCGTAAGGGTTGTCAGCGGTTGAGCTATCTTGGAGAAATTCTCGATAAATCGCCGGTATAACTCGCTAAGCCCAAAAATTGTCAAACTTCAGTTGGGGTTTTGGGGGCTTCCCAATTATTTATTGCTTCTATGTTGGCTGGGTCTACATGAATGCCCTTCTCGTTCACAACGTGACCAAGGAACTGTACTTCGCGAATCCAAAATTCGCACTTGGAGAATTTCGCATAAAGTTTCTCTTTCTTCAGTAGTTCCAAAATGGTCCTGAGGTGTTGCCCGTGCTCTTCTCTGGTTCGAGAGTAAATCAGGATATCATTGATAAATACAATCGCGAATTTATCGAGATATGGTTTGCAAACGCGGTTCATCAGATCCATAAATACCGCTGGCGCGTTTGTCAATCCGAATGACATCACAAGGAATTCGTAATGCCCATAACGTGTTCGGAATGCGGTCTTTGGTACGCTTTCCTCTTGAATCCTTAACTGATGGTATCCAGATCGAAGGTCGATCTTGGAATAGTAGCTCGATCCTTGCAACTGATCAAATAAGTCATCAATCCTCGGTAGGGGGTACCGATTCTTGATTGTGAGCTTGTTTAACTCTCTATAGTCGATACACATCCGCAGTGTCCCATCCTTCTTTTTCACGAACAATACTGGAGCTTCCCAAGGTGAGAAGCTTGGCCTTATGAATCCTTTATCCAACAACTCCTGGAGTTGTGTAGATAATTCTTGCATCTAGGAAGGCAACACATCTTTTCCTTAAGCACTTCTGCGCCTTCATACAATTGATGATTCGCAGAGGCGCGTCTCGTTTTTCTCCATGCACGATGAGAGTTTCATCATTCGCCAGAGGGATGCGAATGATTTTCTCATGACAAACAACTTCAACCTTATTCTTGGACAACCAGTCCATTCCGACCACTACATCAAACCTACCCAATTGAATAGGTAAGAGGTCGATGCTAAATCTTCGCTCCCTGAGTTCTAATGAGCAACCCCTAACAACTTTGCCCGATTCAACAAGTTTAACATTGGCTAGCTCTATGGAATAAGGAATATCTAATCAACTAGATTCTATTCCAAGCTGTGATAACTCGTGTCTCAGAACTTTTCTTGATACTTTGGTGTAACCTGTATAAACGTTCTATGATTAACTTATGTGTTTGTTGCAATGTAATGTCATGAGTTTGAATGTTATATTACATATTAAGTGAATGTGTGTTATATATGTATGTATGTATAATGTGATCGCACAAGCCCTCTTGGGCACATCACTCTCGGCCCACGCCTTTGAATCCGAAACCAATGGGCAGCCCATGATGGGTTCGGCCACTCACCTATTTAAGCTAAGAAATACCCATTAGTGGGGGTTTGTTCTCTCATTAGTTGCAAACACTTAACACACACAAAACCATAGTTCTCTCCTCTCCTCTCTCTCTTGTTCGACGGCAATCCTCATAGCCGAAGCCCCCATCTCGATCAACCTAGTTATTTGACTCCGGTTAGTGTTTTAATTATTAATTATATGTTAATTGATGATTGAGATCTACATGTTTTCACATAATGATTTAGAGAATGATATATGATTACTTATGATTGTAAAATCACTAAGGTTGTTCATGTAGATCGACTCATTTGTGTAGGGTGTTTAGACTGATTTAGAGTTGATGATTATGTGATTGATGAATTGGAACCGAATAGATGTTAATCGGCTGTTATGTTTCTGTCTTTTGGATTTCTTGCTTGATGATGTTGAAAGCCTTAAAATCTGATAGTTTGAATGATAAAAGATTTCGTTTATGTTTCATTCATGATTAGGGTTCATAAGAAATTAATGGATAAAAGCATGTTTGATCGAATATTGCATGATTTGAAAACTGTTAATTGAATATTGCAAAGTAAATGGAAATTGAGTAACCGATTGCATGATTTAAGGAAGGATATTACTGATTTCCATATATTACGAATAATAAGCCTGATCGCACAAGGTTTCCTAAATCGTACAAGATCAAATCACACAAGATCTGATCTGATCGCACAAGACAGTCGCACAAGATTGGTGCAACTGTTTAAGCACATTATACAAGCTAGGACTTCATGATTGCACAAGACTTGTGGATCGCACAAGACAGTGCCGATCGCACAAGCCTTGGGCCACACACACAGTTGCTTAAGTTGTTACGTTATTGGGTCGTCTGGCCCAACTCAATCGCACAAGCAATTCGAGTCGCACAAGATTTAAGGGATCGCACAAGTCAGTTGTTGTTTAATTAGTTGGGCTGTTTAAACTGTTGGGCCAAGGATGTTTTGGGCCGGGTATGGTTCCAATCGCACAACCCGTTGTGAGTCGCACAAGGTTGTGCTGGACGCACAACAGGTTGAGCCGATTGCTTATTGGGCTTAGTTATGGATCTGTTTAGCATGTTCTAAATGTATGCCATGCATGCCATGATTGTTACATGTCTCGATTTGATAAATCTGTGCAAACATACGTGCACTACTTGAACCTAGACCTGACTTGTATGGTAACCATGTTAGGACGTGGTTGACCCCTAGCAGCTCGATTTGACCTTTCGTTTATCTGCCGAGCTAACCTAAGGTGAGTTCACACACTTTCTCCAAAGCATGGTAATTCCCGGTGGGTTAGGAATGGGTTAAGGAATATGGATTTCCTCTTCCTTCTTGGGTAGGACAGTACGGGTTAAGGAATGTAATTCCTCGTCCTCTTGGACAGTTTAAATTTCACTAGACCAAAACTCTATCACGAAGTCCCTCCTTTTATATCAACTTAATCGTCAGGCCAATGGCGAGTGGTCATTAGTTAGATAGCGCTACTTAGGTCTGACAAGCCTCACACCGTGCCGCAGAGGACGGGCGTGAACTAATGGATCTGGGCACGTCAATGATGATAGACATTGACGCTAAGGGCACATAAACATGACTAAAGTCAGTGGTCGATATGGTAACGAGTCTAGTAGTATAAACATGGGGTAGTCCCCACGGCCGGGGAGCCAGAGAATTGAACACGGGGTAGCCCCCACGGCTGTATGGCCAGAGTAAATGGGATAAAACAAATCACGTTTTCAACTATGGGGTAACCCCCATGGCAAAGATGCTAGCTAAAGTAAGCTACGATTTTGGAATAACTTAAACAAACACCCAACTGTGAACTCGCTCAACTTTGTTGTTGACTCGTTACTACATGCTTTGCAGGTCATTGGGTACTTAGCTGGAGCTTGCATGGGGAAGAGTCGTTGTGGGACATGGAATGTTGAGTTCCGTGTGGAACATTTGAACTTTTAAACTTATAATTTGATTTTACTCTTTATGCTTCCGCTGAAACTAGATTTTGGTAAATTTGTTTTGGACACCAATTATATTGTGGTTGGTTTATCTTTATTATATTACATTGCTCAATATGATTGGTGGTTTGATCCTGGTCATGTCACGCCTCCTGCGGTGATACTCCGCGTGTGGATTTTGGGGGTGTGACAGATTGGTATCAGAGCCATTGGTTATAGTGAACTTGGTTTTAAAAGGGAAAAGTTTTGTTAAAACCAGACTATAACCTGTACAGTGCTCAACGATCCATAACGATGCTTCGCTCCACGTGCAAGACTCAACATTCTAGGTGATACGGTTTATGTTTATATTACTTACTTGCTAGTTACATAGCACGTTGTTTATTGGTATGCTTAGATAGATGTAGCGACTATTGTTTGAAACCTATGTGTGCTTACTCTCCTTTGTCATCGCACTTTCATGGCACCTTTCTCACTCATGTTTCCCTTGATATGAAGATCATGAGTGGACGATTGAACCTAACTCAAGCCCAGCTGACGGCTTTGATCAATGAACAAGTTGTTGCGGCACTTGCAGCCGCTCAGGTAGGAGGTATACCCTGCCATTTCAACCCACTCTAGGATCTCTAGGTCCTACTCTCATGAACCAACCTTTGTGTTAAACTTTGTTCTTTCTTGCTCTCACGGCAGGTCAACCTGCACAACCTCCCGTGTGTACGTTCAAGACCTTTATGGATTGTAGACCCAGTACATTCAGTGGTAGAGAAGGAGCTGTAGGTCTCCTCCACTGGTTTGAGAAGCTCGAATCTGTCTTCGATATGTGTGAATGCCCCGAGGCTCGTAGGGTAAAGTTTGCTACTGGAACACTCGAGGGTGCTGCGTTAACCTGGTGGAAAGCGCAGGTTCAACTGTTAGGGCTGGCGGTTGCTAACGCCACCCCATGGAACTGTTTCAAGGAACTGATCAAAGAAGAGTACTGTAGTCGTGATGACATTCACAAGCTGGAGGTAGAGTTCTTCAACTTAAAGATGACGGGGTCAGAAATTGAAGCGTATACGAAGAGATCAAACGAGCTGGCTATCTTGTGTCCTACTATGGTAGACCCTCCCATCAAACGTATCGAGCTGTATCTCAAGGGTTTGGTGCCATAAATTCAAAGTCACGTGACCTCAGCTAATCTTGGCACCATTCAGCAAATCATCAAGTTGGCTCATCGTCTCACTAATCAGGCGGTGGAGCAGAACAGGTTACCAAAGCGTATTGGTGCTACAACTTCTGATACTCCCAGCGACAACAAGCGTAAATGGGATGGAGCTTCAAGCAAAGTTTCAACTTCTGTTCAGTCTCAGTCTCAGCAGAGAAGGACTGACGACTACAGGATCCCTAGTCAGCAATCATCTGGTAATCAAAGTCAAGGTGGGTACAGGGGAAACCACCCCAAATGCAATCGATGTAACCTACACCACAGCGGGCCATGCACCAGGAGTAACTCTCATCGGTGCAACAAGCCAGGCCACGCCGCAAAGGATTGCAGAAGTTTATGCCCCGCGAATCAGAATCGTCAGCAACAACAAGCCCCACAGAATCAACGTCAGCAGCAGCAGCAGCAGCAGCAAGGTATCAACAAAGGGTGCTTTCAGTGTGGAGCTGAAGGCCACTTTAAGAGAGACTGTCCCCAACTGAACCAGAATCAGAACAACAACAATAATAACAACCAGGGGAATGGAAACAACGGGGGTAACAACAACGATGGCAATGGTGCCAGGGGGCGTGTATTCGTGATTGGCCAAGGTGAAGCGAGGAATGCCCCAACGTCGTGACGGGTAAGTTCCTACTGGATTACTTTTATGTTACTGTTTTATTTGATTCGGGTGCCGATACTAGCTCTGTGTCCTTAAAAGTTAGTCAAATGCTTAAGCATACCCCAACACTTTTGAACACCAAGCACACTGTAGAGCTAGCTAATGGTAAGAGTTTAGAGGCCACACACGTAGTCAAGGGTTGTAATCTTGTTCTTGCTAATCAGACCTTCTCTATCGACCTCATCCCTATTGTTCTGGGTAGTTTCGACGTTGTCATTGGGAAGGATTGGTTATCCCAACACCAAGCAGAGATTCTTTGCAACGAGAAGATTGTCCGTATTCCTCGTTCAGGTGATGAACCTCTCATGATTCGTGGCGACAAGAGTAGTGCTGTGGTGAGCATCATCTATTTCTTTAAGGCCCATAAGTGTTTGCGGAAGGGCCACACTGCTATTTTGGCTCTTGTTACTGATACCTCGACGAAGGAGAAGAAGATAGAAGATTTTCCGATTGTGCGCGACTTTCCCTCGTATTTCCTGAGGAATTACCTGGTCTTCCGCCCCACCGTCAGGTTGAATTCCAAATTGAGCTAACACCTGGAGCAGCACCCATAGCTCGAGCACCATATCGTTTAGCTCCATTAGAACTTGAAGAACTATCCACGCAACTACAAGAGCTCTTAGATAAGGGTTTTATTCGTCCTAGCTCTTCGCCCTGGGGAGCTCCAGTCTTGTTTATGAAAAAGAAGGACGGTACCTTCCGTATGTGTATCGACTATCGCGAGCTCAACAAAGTGACTGTGAATAATCGTTATCCTCTTCCACGCATCGATGATTTGTTCGACCAGCTGCAAGGGTCGAGCTACTACTCGAAGATTGACTTGAGGTCAGGCTACCATCAACTGAGAGGCTGAGACGAGGATATCTCTAAGACAGTATTCAGGACTCGTTATGGGCATTACAAGTTTCTGGTTATGCCTTTTGGGTTGACAAACGCACCTGCGGTCTTCATGGATCTTATAAATCGAGTGTGCAAGCCTTACCTGGATAAGTTCGTTATAGTTTTCATAGTCGACATCCTGATTTATTCTAAGAGTCAGGAGGAACACGAGCAGCACCTACGACTTATTTTAGAACTTCTTCGAACAGAACCGCTATATGCTAAGTTTTCGAAATGTGACTTCTGGCTTCGCGAGGTCCATTTCCTAGGCCACGTTGTAAACAAGTATGGGATTCATGTTGATCCATCCAAGGTCGACTCGATCAAGAACTGGTCTGCACCTCATACACCAACAGAAATTCACCAATTCTTGGGTTTGGTGGGTTACTACAAAAGGTTTATCAAGGATTTCTCCAAAATTGCGCAACCTCTCACCTCACTAACTCAGAAAGGTGTCACCTATCGTCGGGGTGACGCACAGAAATCAGCATTTCAGCACCTAAAGGATAGACTTTGTAGTGCACCTATTCTCTCACTGCCTGAAGGCACAGACGATTTTGTGGTCTATTACGACGCGTCCATCCAGGGACTTGGATGTGTGTTGATGCAACATGACAAGGTCATTGCTTACGCATCACATCAACTCAAAATTCATGAAAAGAACTACACTACGCGTGATTTGGAGTTGGGAGCTGTTGTTTTCGCACTTAAGATATGGAGACATTACCTGTACGGTACCAAGTGCACCATTTACACCGATCACAGGAGTCTCGAACATATCTTCAAGCAAAAGGAGTTAAATATGCGACAGCTTCGATGGGTTGAGCTCTTGAATGATTACGAATGCGCGATCAAGTACCATCCAGGCAAAGCCAATGTTGTGGCCGACGCCCTCAGTCGAAAGGATACTACACCTAAGCGAGTGCGTGCATTGCAACTTACCATCCAATCTAGTCTTCCTACTCAAATACGAAATGCTCAGGTTGAAGCATTAAAGGCAGAGAACGTCAGGGCGGAATCCCTGTGAGGATCAAGGAAACGGTTAGAACAAAAGGAAGACGGTGCATACTATGTAACAGGGCGCATCTGGGTTCCACTTTATGGAAACTTACGTGAGCTTGTAATGGATGATTCCCATAAGTCTCATTACTCAGTACATCCTGGTTCGGATAAGATGTACCATGATTTAAAGACCACGTATTGGTGGCCTGGCATGAAAGCCCATATAGCAACCTACGTCAGTAAGTGTTTGACTTGTGCGAGAGTCAAAGTCGAATACCAGAAACCATCAGGTCTACTTCAACACCCAGAGATACCAAAATGGAAATGGGAGCAAATTTCCATGGATTTCGTTACTGGTCTGCCTAGATCACAACGCGGAAACGACACTATTTGGGTGATAGTGGATCGATTAACTAAGTCTGCACACTTCTTGGCTATCAAAGAAACTGACAAGTTCTCTACTTTAGCAGACGTTTACCTGAAGGAAGTGGTTTCGAGGCACGGGGTGCCAACCTCCATTATCTCTGATCGTGATGTGCATTTTACTTCTGAAATGTGGCAAGCAATGCACAAGTCTTTTGGCTCTCGATTAGATATGAGCACAACATATCACCCGCAAACGGATGGGCAGTCTGAACGCACCATCCAAACCCTTGAAGACATGCTTAGGGCATGTGTAATCGACTTTGGAAACGGCTGGGAAAAGCATCTCCCGTTAGTGGAGTTCTCGTATAATAACAGCTACCACACTAGCATTCAGGCCGCTCCGTTTGAGGCATTGTACGGACGTAAATGCCAATCACCTCTTTGCTGGGCAGAGGTTGGTGATAGCCAAATCACTGGCCCAGAACTTGTAGTAGACACAATAGAAAGGATTGCTCAAATACGACAACGAATGGCGGCAGCTCGTGACCGTCAGAAAAGTTACGCTGATAAGCGCAGGAAACCACTCAAGTTCCAGGTTGGGGATCGAGTGCTACTCAAAGTCTCACCTTGGAAAGGTGTTGTTCGTTTTGGTAAACGAGGCAAACTCAACCCGCGATACGTTGGACCTTTCGAAATCATAGAGAAAATAGGCAAAGTGGCCTACAAACTAAACTAGCCAGCAGAACTCAGTGGAGTTCACAACGTTTTCCACGTGTCGAGTCTGAAGAAGTGTCTATCAGATGAGACCCTCATAGTTCCTTTGAATGAGCTCACTATCGATGAGCAGTTGCGATTCGTCGAAGAACCAGTAGAGATTACTGACCGATATGTTAAGGTTCTCAAGCGTACCAGAATACCTCTTGTTCGAGTTCGTTGGAACTCCCGTTGTGGCCCAGAGTTCTCCTGGGAATGCGAAGACCAAATGAAACACAAGTATCCCCAGTTGTTCGTGAACAGTGAAACCACTACTGAGGCTGAAGCTACTGCGGAATTTCGGGACGAAATTCCAAACCAATGGAGGAAGGATGTGACACCCTAGGAAAACCAGGAAACTATGCAACCTAACTAGCTTCCTTAGAGAGTACGTGCTAAATTTCGGGATGAAATTTCTTTCAACTTGGGGATAATGTGACAACTCGTGTCTCAGAACTTTTCTTGATACTTTGGTGTAACCTGTATAAACGTTCTATGATTAACTTATGTGTTTGTTGCAATGTAATGTCATGAGTTTGAATGTTATATTACATGTTAAGTGAATGTGTGTTATATATGTATGTATAATGTGATCGCACAAGCCCTCTTGGGCACATCATTCTCGGCCCACACCTTTGAATCCGAAACCAATGGGCAGCCCATGATGGGTTCGGCCACTCACCTATTTAAGCTAAGACATACCCATTAGTGGGGGTTTGTTCTCTCATTAGTTGCAAACACTTAACACACACCAAACCCTAGTTCTCTCCTCTCCTCTCTCTCTTGTTCGACGCCAATCCTCATAGCCGAAGCCCCCATCTCGATCAACCTAGTTCTTTGACTTCCGGTTAGTGTTTTAATTATTAATTGTATGTTAATTGATGATTGAGATCTACATGTTTTCACATAATGATTTAGAGAATGATATATGATTGCTTATGATTGTAAAATCACTAAGGTTGTTCATGTAGATCGACTCATTTGTGTAGGGTGTTTAGACTGATTTAGAGTTGATGATTATGTGATTGATGAATTGGAACCGAATAGATGTTAATCGGCTGTTATGTTTCTGTCTTTCAGATTTCTTGCTTGATGATGTTGAAAGCCTAAAAATCTGATAGTTTGAATGATAAAAGATTTTGTTTATGTTTCATTCATGATTAGGGTTCATAAGAAATTAATGGATAAAAGCATGTTTGATCGATTATTGCATGATTTGAAACTTGTTAATTGAATATTGCAAAGTAAATGGAAATTGAGTAACCGATTGCATGATTTATGGAAGGATATTACTGATTTCCATATATTACGAATAATAAGCCTGATCGCACAAGGTTTCCTAAATCGCACAAGATCAGATCACACAAGATCTGATCTGATCGCACAAGACAGTCGCACAAGATTGGTGCAACTGTTTAAGCACATATACAAGCTAGGACTTGTGGATCGCACAAGACAGTGCCGATCGCACAAGCCTTGGGCCACACACACAGTTGCTTAAATTGTTACGTTATTGGGCCATCTGGCCCAACTCAATCGCACAAGCGGTCGCACAAGCAATTCGAGTCGCACAAGATTTAAGGGATCGCACAAGTCAGCTGTTGTTTAATTAGTTGGGCTGTTTAAACTGTTGGGCCAAGGATGTTTTGGGCCGGGTATGGTTCCAATCGCACAACCTGTTGTGAGTCGTACAAGGTTGTGCTGGACGCACAACAGGTTGGGCTGGACGCACAACAGGTTGGGCCGATTGGTTATTGGGCTTAGTTACTGATCTGTTTAGCATGTTCTAAATGTATGCCATGCATGCCATGATTGTTACATGTCTCGATTTGATAAATATGTTCAAACATACGTGCATTACTTGAACCTAGACCTGACTTGTATGGTAACCATGTTAGGACGTGGTTGACCCCTAGCAGCTCGATTTGACCTTTCGTTTATCTGCCGAGCTTACCTAAGGTTAGTTCACACACTTTCTCCAAAGCATGGTAATTCCCGGTGGGTTGGGAATGGGTTAAGGAATATGGATTTCCTCGTCCTTCTTGGGTAGGACAGTACGGGTTAAGGAATGTAATTCCTCGTCCTCTTGGACAGTTTAAATTTCACTAGACCAAAACTCTATCACGAAGTCCCTCCTTTTATATCGACTTAATCGCCAGGCCAATGGCGAGCGGGTCATTAGTTAGATAGCGCTATTTAGGTCTGACAAGCCTCACACCGTGCCGCAGAGGACGGGCATGAACTAATGGATCTGGGCACGTCAATGATGATAGACATTGATGCTAAGGGCACATAAACATGACTAAATTCAGTGGTCGATATGGTAACGAGTGTAGTAGTATAAACATGGGGTAACCCCCACGGCCGGGGAGCCAGAGATTTGAACACGGGGTAGCCCCCACGGCTGTATGGCCAGAGTAAATGGGATAAAATAAATCACGTTTTCAACTATGGGGTAACCCCCACGGCAAAGATGCCAGCTAAAGTGAACTACGATTTTGGAATAACTTAAACAAACAGCCAACTGTGAACTCGCTCAACTTTGTTGTTGACTCGTTACTACATGCTTTGCAGGTCAATAGGTACTTGGCTGGAGCTTGCATGGGGAAGAGTCGTTGTGGGACATGGAATGTTGAGTTCCATGTGGAACATTTGAACTTTTAAACTTATAATTTGGTTTTACTCTTTATGCTTCCGCTGAAACTAGATTTTGGTAAATTTGTTTTGGACACCAATTATATTGTGGTTGGTTTATCTTTATTATATTACATTGCTCAATATGATTGGTGGCTTGATCCTGGTCATGTCACGCCTCCTGCGGTGCATTGTTATCCCTTGGGAAATCTTTCTTGAAATGATCTTTGCTTCCACAACCGAACCATCCTTGGTTCTGTCCAGCTCCATTACCATTCCCCTTACCATTTCCATTGCCATTTCCACCACCGTTTCTATTACCAGCGCCGTTGCGGTTTCCATTCCTGTTCCTTCCTTTTCCCCAACAGTTCTCAGTATAGTGCCCCAGTTTTCCACATTTGTCACATTTTGGAAAGCGACAAGCTCCTTCATGATGACGCTTGCACTGGTTGCAGATGGGCAGAGTGCCCAGGTATCCTCTGGCAGGAGCGTCATTCAGGGCTGCAAGGGTTCTCGCCTCCTGTGGCGGATTAGGGTCGCGCTTCTTATTGTTGGAACCCTTATTGTTACACGTCGCTTGATTCAGGTTCGCATGTTTCCTCTTCTTGTCACCAGACGACTCAGCATGCATCTCGGTCTTTTCAGTTGGGTTTAGCGATAACTTCTTCATACGAACAGCATCTTCAGTAAGGCTGACAGCCAGAGTTACAGCCTGAGTGATCGTTGTGGGTTTCGCTGCAGTCACCAAGCTGCGAAATTCTGGTGCCAATCCCCACATGTAGCGCTCGATGCGCTTAAATTCTGGAGTCACCAGATAAGGGATCACTCTTGACAGATCGTGGAACCTCCGAGTATAACCAGTAATGTCTGTACCTTCCATGGTCAAGTGCCAGAACTCAGTCTCCAACCTTTGGAGTTCAGCACGAGAGCAATACTTCTCTCTCATCCGTTCCTTTAGCTCATCCCACGTCATGCCGTACGTAGCATCATCACCCAGAGTCTGGACTTGCAAATTCCACCAAGTTAACGCCTCATCAACAAACAACCCAGTAACAAAAGTGACTTACTGATCTGGGGTACACTTGCTCATACGAATAGTGGAATCAGTCTTCTCCGTCCAGCGTACAAAAGCCACTGCACCTCCTGTCACACCCCGACCGCGTTAAAACAACAAAACCGTGGCGGAAACGTCGGGGAGTGTCGTGGCAGAATTATTGTTTCACAACCATGGATACAAAAAGTGTTTCGTTTTATTGATAACATTAAACATTAACTTTGTCTTAACACATAACAAACAAGTTTTATATCGACTAATATTGTTATTATGTCACTAAGGCCTCGTCCAGATCCTATGTGACGCATGCATCCTAGAAATCATCATCAAGCATCAACACCTGAAACATATGTAAAAACAAAGTCAGCAAAGAAATGCTGGCGAGTACATAGGTTTTATAGGAGTGTCGAAATCATGGCTAGTTTAAATGTTGCAATACTTTATT
Organism: Helianthus tuberosus; assembly: GCA_030545235.1. NCBI lineage: Eukaryota > Viridiplantae > Streptophyta > Magnoliopsida > Asterales > Asteraceae > Helianthus > Helianthus tuberosus. Next base: position 95,119,972 of record CM060388.1, read on the forward strand.
AAAAACCTTGTTTTGAAAAGAGTATAATATTGCAACTTAATTAACCAACTCAAATCAAGCGGGTTATAGTTTATAAAACTTCGTAGCCATGATTCTTAACCCAAAAACATTTGTTTTAGTAAAGCAATTTGTAAAACATCTCGTAATAACTCGTTAACAAATCTCGTTAATAAAACTCGTATGGTTTATATTATTTCGAAAACCTCGTTTGTGTGACATCGTTTCAAAATCGTTTACCCAAGTGAACTAAATAACGCCACGGTATGTAATATGTTGAAAACACTTAAATATAAGAAGTACCAGCGGTGTATCTACCATGTTTTCACCATATTACCCACGTCCCGTTATCTAAACACTTAACCAAAAACCAATCGTTTATCCAACTCGTTTAATCTCGTATGAATCGTTCCCAAATCGTTAATTCGTTTAAATCATCCTCGTTTTAAGTGTGAAAACTATTTATGGTCGCCTCGCTAATAACATTCAAACCTTCGTGACTCGACCACCTCGCTTCTCGCATTAATAAACCACCAAAGGGAAAATTAACATTCAGATTCAGTCATTACCCACCTAACCCACACATAACCATGGGTGCAGTACGATAATGGGATTTGTCAGATCCTATGGTACCATAACCTAATACTGGTCGGCTTGATCAATGCTAATGAATGCCATTCGTTATGTAAATACAACCAACTAGTTTATTCACTTTATTGAAATCATTATTAGTTTAGTATAAACCATCTTAATCATTTTTGAAATCATCGTTATAATATCGAAAATCGTTTTTAAAACCATCGTTAAAACCTTGAAAACATTTAGCACATATGAATCACCCCAAAACAATTGAAAACAGTAAAATAGGGGAACTATGTACTCACATGGAGTGCAAAGTATCCTCAATCAATAGAACTTCAACAAACTCGAGCAAACCAGAGAAATCAAACAGCACCTAGTAATCAAATCACTAGTCAAACAATAGACGCCAAAATCGGAAGATCGGATAGGATGAGGTCTTGTAAACCAAGTGAGTGTTGGAACTCATGTGATATGGTTTAACAAAGCCTACATCCTAAATCGGAACCTAACCTAAGTGCTTTCGACCCGTTGCGACCCATTAAGGTAGCTTACGCTACTTTAACGCGTCGTGCGCGCAAAAGCGCATTCGAGACTTCTAACTAATCCTATGACAAGTATTATATGCCTAAACATGTTTAAATATATTGCATAATCAGTTATATGACAAAAGTTTATGTTACATATGCTTAATTGCCAATTATGCATGAAAAGGGCATTTTGGTCATTTACCCTAGGCATATAAACTACTTATCATACAACTACCTAAACTAGGTGACCATAAGGTATAACCTTGAAAGGTTATTCCCTATGCTACTATGGTCACTAAACATGTTTGGTCGGATCCTAATGATCGACCAGACAGGTCGAGTTCGAAAGTCTAAGCGGGTGTTTAGTCCGCTTGACTTACAACTCTACACAAGCACTAATCTACAAGTGACGAGCTAAACATGTTAGAACATGTTTAGTTAAGTTAGAAAACAGGTTTTGATATCAAAACAAACGGTTTTGATACCCTAGAGTAGTTTGGTTACAAAATACGCATAAATACGCATTTTGGCCGAAACTACGACTCGTCACTACGCCTAGTCAACGTGGTAATCAGTAGGTATAGTCACAAGGGACTATAACCATAGTGATTACGCTCACGTTGCAAAGTTCAACGGAACTTTGTGTTGACCATAGACTGGTCAAAGCTGAAAGTCAAACTTATTTGACTTTCATGCTTGAAATATAAGAACAAGAAAGGAGAGGACTTACAAAGGGTCCAAGAGGGTGTTTGATCAAGTATGCTCAGGTAGGTGACCTCCACAATGGTGGTTGCCTCCACTTAGAGCAGATTTGATCAAAGTGTGAAGAAAAGAATGAAGTGGGGGGTTGCTATTTATAGTAAATTAGGAGCTCTAGGATCATTCCAAGTGTTGTGAAGCTCAAATCTTGGCCATACACTTGTTAAACTTGGATTAGGCAATGAGCAAAACCATCAACAAGCCCACAACATTGAGAAATCAGGGATTAAAAACCAGGACAGCTGCTGAATTGGAAGCTTCTGATTTTTGTGTTGCTGTCACCAGCTTACGGACCATAAGCTATGGTCCATACGGTCCGTAAGGGACCTGCAGACCAGCCAGTTTCACTTATTTACAGTTTAGCCCCTGCACCTTGTTTCGTTGCGTATTGGCACTTCTAACACCTGTCAAACCCATTTTCAAGCTCCAAAATGATGTTAAAACTTAGGGAACATGAAATATGCTTAAAAACATCTCGGGTGTCGGTTCGTTTGGCCGTACGGTTGCGTTGTTCGGTTAATTACGACGGAAGTCGTAACGAACGCAAAAACGATCCAAATTAAGCGACGAATGGAATTTTATCATGCCAATCACTAAAATAAAATATTTTAATGATTACATAAATTTTTGGATGTCCGGATATATTCAGAACGTAAGATATGCGCGAAAATGCAAACTTGTGCACTTTTTGACGCTTTTAGTCCCTATTGATCAATAAAGTTTATTTTAGCATACCGAACTCCTCAAAGCCTATTTATAAGCTATGTAAAGTATATTTAGGGTATGTTTAACTTAAGATCAAGTTCCGGAGTGTTCGTTACTACACAAATCAGTATAGTTTTGCAGTTTGACACAAATAGTCCCTGCGATCGAACAAAGTTGATTTCAACACACCAAACCATTCAAAACTTATTTCTAATTTATGTGGAGGTTATTTAAGGTATGTTAAGACTATTTCACTATTTCGGAGTGTTTGTTGCATTAAACTGGTTATATTTACGCATCAGTTTGCGTATAACCTTCCAAAAGTGATTTAAAGCTTGAAATCGGAATCGAATCGAATTGTAAAATCACCAAACACAATTACACACATAACAACATTAGAACACATATAGTAACACCAAAGCACATTGTTTTATTAATAATCATCATTGTTTTACATCGTACATCGATTACAGAGTACAGTTGTCACAGTCTCCCCTACTTCAGGAAATTTCGTCCCGAAATTTTTTTAGAGGAAGTTTGTGAAAAAAATGCGGATATTTCGCCTTCATTTGGTCCTTACGTTCCCAAGTAACTCTGGGCCATTTTTGGACTCCAAACAAACTGTAACTTAATGAATCCGTTTGTTCTTCAACTTTTTGAAAGTACGGTCCACTATCTCCACGGGTTTCTCAACAAAGTGCATCGTTTCATCGATTCGGATCTCGTCGAGAGGAATGTGAAGATCAGTGTCAGCTAAGCACTTTCGCAAATTGGACACGTGAAAAGTCGGATGAATATTTCCAAGCTCTGGAGGTAGCTCTAGTCGATAGGCAACCTTCCCAATCCTTTCCACAATCTTAAATGGTCCCACATATCGAGGTGCAAGTTTTCCTTTCCTTCCAAATCTCACCACTCCCTTCCAAGGTGAAACCTTGAGTAGGACACGATCTCCGACTTGAAATTCTAAGGGCTTGCGTCGTAAATCCGCATAACTCTTTTGACGGCATCTAGCTGTCACAAGATTATCGCGAATTTTCTTGATTTTGTCTGTTGTTTCTAGAACGAGTTCAGGTCCAGTAAGCTGAGCTTCACCGATCTCGTTCCAACAGACAGGTGAACGACATTTTTGACCGTAGAGAGCTTCGAATGGTGCCATATTAATGCTAGCATGATAACTGTTGTTGTAAGAGAACTCGATCAATGGAAGATGAGAATCCCAATTACCACCAAAGTCTATCACGCATGCTCTAAGCATATCCTCCAAAGTTTGAATCGTTCTCTCAGATTGACCATCTGTTTGGGGATGATAAGCAGTGCTTAGATTTAGTTGGGTTCCCATAGAAGATTGCATGGCTTTCCAAAAATGAGATGAAAATCGAGCATCATGATCGGAAATGATATCCAAATGAACACCATGTCGTGATACAATCTCATCAACATAAATCTTTGCGAGTTTATCAGCAGATAGATCCTCGCGAATCGGAATAAAATGAGCTGATTTCGTTAATCGATCGATAACAACCCAAATAGCATCGTGACCTTTAGACGTACGCGGTAATTTAGTGATGAGATCCATCGCAATGTTCTCCCACTTCCAAACCGGTATCTCTGGTTGTACTAGCAAACCAGAAAGTCGTTGATGTTTAGCCTTGACTTTGAGACAAGTTAGGCATTTCGATACATACAAGGCAACATCCTTCTTCATACCAGGCCACCAGTACTGAGTATAAAGATCCTTGTACATTTTATCAACACCTGGATGGATAGAATATCGATACTTATGAGATTCGTCCATTACCAAGGTGCGAAGATCGTCTTGTTTCGGAATCCACAAACGATCCTTGAAGTAGAGTAAACCATCGTCTTTTCCTTTCGAGCTTAAGCTCAAGTTGAAGCGGTAGCTCATTTTTCAATAAGCCTTTGATCACACAAGATCGTTGAGCTTGAAGGACACGAGATTGAATATCGGATAGAGTTCGGACAGAGTGAAGCTTGACTCGCTCTTTTCGACTAAGCGCATCGGCTACGACATTCGCCTTACCAAGATGGCAGCGAATTTCGCAATCGTAATCGTTCAAGAGTTCAACCCAACGTCGTTGCCTCATGTTCAGCTCTTTCTGATTAAGAATATGCTGAAGACTTTTGTGGTCTTTGAAAACCACACACTTCGTTCCATAGAGGTAGTGTCTCTAGATTTTAAGCGCGAAAACCACAGCTCCTAACTCAAGATCGTGAGTCGTATAGTTCTTCTCGTGAACTTTCAATTGTCTAGACGCATAAGCTATGACTTTACCTCGTTGCATAAGAACGCAACCAAGCCCTAGATTAGATGCGTCACAGTAAACAATGAAATCATCGTTTCCCTCGGGCAGAGATAGAACAGGAGCATCACAAAGCTTTCGTTTCAGCGTTTGGAATGCTTCTTCTTGCTTGGGTCCCCACTCAAAAGGCTTATTCTTCTGAGTCAAAGCAGTGAGTGGAACCGCAATCTTTGAGAAATTAGAAATGAATCGACGATAATAACCAGCAAGACCAAGAAAAGATCGAATCTCTGGAGGTGTCGTCGGCGTACTCCAATCCTTAATAGCAACAATCTTGGATGGATCCACATGAATACCCTGCTCGTTGACTATATGACCCAAGAACTGAACTTCTTTAAGCCAAAATTCACACTTGGAGAATTTAGCAAAAAGTTGTTCCTTCTTAAGGAGTTCCAGTGTTAAGCGAAGGTGTTGCTCGTGATCGGCTTGAGACTTCGAATAAATGAGAATATCGTCGATGAACATAATAATAAACTTGTCTAAATAAGGTTTACAGACCCTATTCATTAAGTCCATAAAGATAGCTGGAGCATTTGTCAAACCAAAAGGCATGACGGTGAACTCGTAATGCCCATATCTTGTGCGGAAAGCAGTTTTGGGAATATCTTCTTCGAGAACACGAAGTTGATGATACCCAGAACACAGGTCGTTCTTGGAAAAACATGAAGCACCTTGCAGCTGGTCGAAGAGATCATCAATTCGAGGTAGGGGATATCGATTCTTGATGGTAAGCTTATTAAGCTCACGATAATCGATACACATTCGAAAAGACCCATCTTTCTTTTTCACGAAGAGGACAGGAGCTCCCCAGGGTGAAAAGCTCGGCCGGATGAATCCTTTATTAGATAACTCTTGAAGCTGTTTCGATAACTCTTGCATCTCCGATGGTGCAAGACGATAAGGTGCTTTCGTAATCTGGTTGGCATTGGGTACAAGGTCAATATGAAACTCGACTTGACGAACTGGAGGCAAACCAGGCAGTTCATCAGGAAACACCTCTGGATAATCCCGAACAATCGGAATATCCTGAATACTCTAGCTCTTGCCTTTCTCCTCGGTGACATGTGCCAGAAAGGCAACATATCCTTTTCGCAAATACCTCTGAGCTTCCATACACGACATAAGCTTCAATCCACCTGAAGGTTTCTCGCCACGGACTTCTAAAACTTCGTCAGACGAAAGAGGAATACGAACAATCTTGTCGAAACAAACCACCTCAGCATGATGTTTGGTCAACCAATCCATTCCAACGATAATATCAAAACTCCCAAGTTGCATCGGTGTGAGGTCAATAGGAAAAAGATGGTTATCAAGGTTCAACTGACAACCACGAATAACAGAATCGAGAACAAGAGGTTTACCCGTAGCAACTTCGACAGATAAGGGTTTCCTCAGTTTAGTTCTAGGTATCGCAAGTAAAGGTTCAAATGACAATGAAACAAAACTTCTATCTGCACCAGAATCAAAGAGAATAGATGCAGGTCGATTGTTAACAAGAAACGTACCATTCACCACTTCATTGTCAGCCCTCGCTTCGTTTACATTCAAATTGTATGCTCGCCCTCGTGCAGGATTTACATTGGCGTTGGCGTTCGCATTCGGGTTCGCATTAGCATTCGCGTTCGCATTCACCAGCCTCGGACAGTTGTTGCGGAAGTGACCAAACTCTCCACAATTGAAACATGAACCCGGTGGGAATCTAGCAGCATTCCCTTGAACTGGAGCTTGAACCTGGGCAACCTGATTTTGTCCCAAACGACAAACAATGGCCAAATGCCCAAGTTTACCACACGTCGTGCATTGCTTGCAAGCTTGTTGTCAACATGATGACCGTTGCAGCGTGCACAATGAGGTGCGGTACCTGCATATGCCTTCTTCACAGGAGGCTGAGCCGGTGGGTTCTGATTAGTCTCTGCCGTAACAACAAAGTTCTGGGCACCCTTTCGCTTCCTCGATCTCTTCGATGACTCACCTTCTTTACCCTTATCCTTTTTTTTTTGTCCTTCCCAGAATCAGTCGCCTTCTTTTTATCACTCTTGCGGGTGAGTTTACCCTTCCTGACTTGAGTCTCAGTCAGGGTAGCAGACAACTCGATTGCTTAACGAAGGGTAGTAGGATTAACACCGGTCACAATATCCAGCATAGAATCGGGTAAACCATCGATATATCTCTCGATTGCTTTCTCTGGTGGGGTAACCATGGTGGGACACAAAAGACTGAGTTCCTCAAAACGATCCATGTACGCACGGTGTTCGGCCCCATCTTGCTTTAAATCATCAAACTCTCATTCCAAAGCTCAAACCTCGTGACGGGGACAAAACCCCTTCATCATGAGAGCCCGAAGCTCTTCCCATGTTTGTGCTAACGCCACTTCGGCACCCCTGTCATGCATAATACCATTCCACCAGGTAAGCGCTCGCTTCTCAAACACGCTCAAAGCAAATTCAACCTTACGCGCATTCGGACACTGCACATGTCTGAATGTGCTCTCGATACTCTTAAACCACTGCAGGAGCGCAGTTGCTCCTTGCGACCCAGAAAACTTAAGCGGCTTCGCAGAATTGAAATTCTTGAAATTACACGGTGCATTATTGTTGTTGTTATTATTGTTGTATATCTCGTGGACTTGGGTCACAACACCGGGAAGCATAGCAGCCACTTGCTGAGAGACCAGGGCTGCGATTTCTTCAATACGAAAAGATTGTGCTTCACGTCGAGGAGTCATTGTCTAACAAGGAAATATGAGAGACGAGTGAGGTTGCTAATTAGGAAAAGCAAAAGAGGCATCGACAAAACACAAGGAAGGCGATCATTTGTTTGTTACCTCGAACAAACAAACGACACGCAGTGACTAATCAAAGTGAATGAATCAAAATAATGTATCGCGAAGACATGCTCGCCTATAAGTGAACACTCACCCCAATAGTTCCCAGGTAAGAGTGACTGGTCCGATTATGTGGATTTGTACTAACACTCTAGCCTTAGATAGAAAACTCAGGGTACAGGCATTCACTCTTCCAGTTTGCACGTGTTCACGTTATTTAGACCCAAACTTTGACGAGATTTTGAAAACTTAAAGGGTTCAAAACCTTATAACAAAGGGTTCAAAACCTAGTAATCAATCATCCTAGAACAGATGATTAGTTTTCAAAGTGGATTCGAATTTGTGTTCTCATTGTGGTTATCACCTAAGGGTAGGTGACAATTTTGTTTAAAAAAAAAATCTAAACGCAAAATTCTTTGCGTTAGGGTCCTAAGAGTTATAGTCTAGGTCAAAGCATTACTAATAACCTAATTCCCTATAACCATTGACTCTGATACCAACTCTTCTGTCACACCCTGACCGCGTTAAAACAACAAAACCACGGCGGAAACGTCGGGGAGTGTCGTGGCAGAATTATTGTTTCACAACCATGGATACAAAAAGTGTTTCGTTTTATTGCTAACATTAAACATTAACATTGTCTTAACACATAACAAACAAGTTTTATATCGACTAATATTGTTATTATGTCACTAAGGCCTCGTCCAGATCCTATGTGACGCATGCATCCTAGAAATCATCATCAAGCATCAACACCTGAAACATATGTAAAAACAAAGTCAGCAAAGAAATGCTGGCGAGTACATAGGTTTTATAGGAGTGTCGAAATCATGGCTAGTTTAAATGTTGCAATACTTTATTAAAAACCTTGTTTTGAAAAGAGTATAATATTGCAACTTAATTAACCAACTCAAATCAAGCGGGTTATAGTTTATAAAACTTCGTAGCCATGATTCTTAACCCAAAAACATTTGTTTTAGTAAAGCAATTTGTAAAACATCTCGTAATAACTCATTAATAAAACTCGTTAACAAATCTCGTTAATAAAACTCGTATGGTTTATATCATTTCAAAAACCTCGTTTGTTAGACATCATTTCAAAATCGTTTACCCAAGTGAACTAAATAACGCCACGGTATGTAATATGTTGAAAACACTTATATATAAGAAGTACCAGCGGCGTATCTACCATGTTTTCACCATATTACCCCCATCCCGTTATCTAAACACTTAACCAAAAACCAATCGTTTATCCAACTCGTTTAATCTCGTATGAATCGTTCCCAAATCGTTGATTCGTTTAAATCATCCTCGTTTTAAGTGTGAAAACTATTTATGGTCGCCTCGCTAATAACATTCAAACCTTCGTGACTCGACCACCTCGCTTCTCGCATTAATAAACCACCAAAGGGTAAATTAACATTCAGATTCAGTCATTACCCACCTAACCCACACATAACCATAGGTGCAGTACGATAATGGGATTTGTCAGAGCCTATGGTACCATAACCTAATACTGGTCGGCTTGATCAATGCTAATGAATGCCATTCGTTATGTAAATACAACCAACTAGTTTATTCACTTTATTGAAATCGTTATTAGTTTAGTATAAACTATCTTAATCGTTTTTGAAATCATCGTTATAAAATCGAAAATCGTTTTGAAAACCATCGTTAAAACCTTGGAAACATTTAGCACATATGAATCACCCCAAAACAATTGAAAACAGTAAAATAGGGGAACTATGTACTCACATGGAGTGCAAAGTATCCTCAATCAATAGAACTTCAACAAACTCGAGCAAACCAGAGAAATCAAACAGCACCTAGTAATCGAATCACTAGTCAAACAATAGACGCCTAAATCGGAAGATCGAATAGGATGAGGTCTTGTAAACCAAGTGAGTGTTGGAACTCATGTGACATGGTTTAACAAAGCCTACATCCTAAATCGGAACCTAACCTAAGTGCTTTCGACCCGTTGCGACCCATTAAGGTAGCTTATGCTACTTTAACGCGTCGTGCGTGCAAAAGCGCATTCGAGACGTCTAACTAATCCTATGACAAGTATTATATGCCTAAACATGTTTAAATATGTTGCATAATTAGTTATGTGACAAAAGTTTATGTTACATATGCTTAATTACCAATTATGCATGAAAAGGGCATTTTGGTCATTTACATAAGGCATATAAACTACTTATCATACAACTACCTAAACTAGGTGACCATAAGGTATAACCTTGAAAGGTTATTCCCTATGCTACTATGGTCACTAATCATGTTTGGTCGGATCCTAATGATCGACCAAAGGGGTCGAGTTCGAAAGTCTAAGCGGGTGTTTAGTCTGCTTGACTTACGACTCTACACAAGCACTAATCTACAAGTGACGAGCTAAACATGTTAGAACATGTTTAGTTAAGTTAGAAAACAGGTTTTGATATCAAAACAAATGGTTTTGATACCCTAGAGTAGTTTGGTTACAAAATACGCATAAACACGCATTTTGGCCGAAACTACGACTCGTCACTACGCCTAGTCAACGTGGTAATCAGTAGGTATAGTCACAAGGGACAATAACCATCGTGATTACGCTCACGTTGCAAAGTTCAACGGAACTTTGTGTTGACCATAGACTGGTCAAAGCTGGAAGTCAAACTTGTTTGACTTTCATGCTTGAAATATAAGAACAAGAAAGGAGAGGACTTACAAAGGGTCCAAGAGGGTGTTTAATCAAGTATACACAGGTAAGTGACCTCCACAAAGGTGGTTGCCTCCACTTAGAGCAGATTTGATCAAAGTGTGAAGAAAAGAGTGAAGTGGGGGTTGCTATTTATAGTAAATTAGGAGCTCTAGGATCATTCCAAGTGTTGTGAAGCTCAAATCTTGGCCATACACTTGTTAAACTTGGATTAGGCAATGAGCAAAACCATCAACAAGCCCACAACATTGAGAAATCAGGGATTAAAAACCCAGACAGCTGCTGAATTGGAAGCTTCTGATTTCTGTGTTGCTGGAACCAGCTTACGGACCGTAAGCTATGGTCCATACGGTCCATAAGGGACCTGCAGACCAGCCAGTTTCACTTATTTACAGTTTAGCCCCTGCACCTTGTTTCGTTGCGTATCGGCACTTCTAACACCCGTCAAACCCATTTTCAAGCTCCAAAATGATGTTAAAACATAGGGAACATGAAATATGCTTAAAAACATCTCGGGTGTCGGTTTGTTTGGCCGTACGGTTGCGTTGTTCGGTTAATTACGACGGAAGTCGTAACGAACACAAAAACGATCCAAATTAAGCGACGAATGGAATTTTATGATGCCAATCACTAAAATAAAATACTTTAATGATTACATAAATTTTTGGATGTCCGGATATATTCAGAACGTAAGATATGCGCGAAAATGCAAACTTGTGCACTTTTGACGCTTTTAGTCCCTATTGATCAATAAAGTTTATTTTAGCATACCGAACTCCTCAAAGCCTATTTCTAAGCTATGTAAAGGATATTTAGGGTATGTTTAACTTATGATCAAGTTCCAGAGTGTTCGTTACTACACAAATCAGTATAGTTTTGCAGTTTGACACAAATAGTCCCTGCGATCGAACAAAGTTGATTTCAACACACCAAACCATTCAAAACTTATTTCTAAGTTATGTGGAGGTTATTTAAGGTATGTTAAGCCTATTTCACTATTTCGGAGTGTTTGTTGCATTAAACTGGTTATATTTACGCATCAGTTTGCGTATAACATTCCAGAAAGCGATTTAAAGCTTGAAATCGGAATCGAATCGAATTGTAAAATCACCAAACACAATTACACACATAACAACATTAAAACACATATAGTAACACCAAAACACATTGTTTTATTAATAATCATCATTGTTTTACATTGTACATCGATTACAGAGTACAGTTGTCACACCTCCAATGCCATCGTAGTTCAGCGGTTTGCAGTCGAGAAACTGCTTGAAGGTGCAACCTTGAGCTGTGTTTCCTCCAGATGAATCTCCATTCCCATTACGTCTAGTATTGCTTGGTCCTCCATTGTGCTCAGTGCGGTTCGCCTCGTACTGGGTGATAGCTTCGGAGATCCTTTCTTCCAGCAGGGAGTTCAGTTCTTCAGCAGTCCTCGGCAGTGGGGGAGGAGGAGGTTGATCACGAGCGTTCACAGCTCTCCTTGGTGCCATGTTCTGACAGAACACAACACAACAGGGTTAGACATTTGTTTGTATCGTCATACGAGACAGTAGTAGTATATATACACAAGCATATACCCACAAAAGTGACATCAAACAATCCGCCAAACATATAAATCAATTCATACAGCAATAAGCATGCATAAATAGATAAATATTGTTGTGTCATAAGATATTCACCGAGTCTTTACACATATCAGGATGACTTGTTACATCAGTGTTTACAAAGTAAACAAAATGCATAAGGGTTACATCACCCCATAGTACAAGTTTAATATATGTAAAGGACAAAATATCTTTCTTCACATTGGCGGTTCTTGTCTTTATACCCTAAAACATTACTCCAATGGAGTAGTTAATAGGCTGGGGGAAGGGTGTTCACGTTTGACCTTCTCTTGTATTGAAGGAATCTCTTATGATACGTGACAAGACTTGCTGTGGTTTCTGTGCACTGAATTCCATAATTATGTATGCATCCATAATTACGTAAGTCCTTGCACAGTCCGCACAGTTCGTTTCATCGTCGGATCACTTCCTTCAGATAGGCCACTGCTTTCAGGCAAAGACACGTATACCTGAGATATTCTATTTCTAGTATATGTATATGTATATATTAATTATTACACATAGTTGCAAGTAATTTCTTGTCAAAGACAAGTGCTACTCCAGTGCACCCTGATTCTCGTAGTGTTCCTACTTGACTCTTTGAAAACAGTTTCAGGAAGTGGATGTCGCGGAAAGTTTTATGCAATGAAAACTTTTAAAAAATTGTTTTCGTGAAAGGATCCTAAAGATTGTAGTCTAGACTCGAGAAGGAATCCTGGTTCACTACAATCGCAGCTCTGATACCAATCTGTCACACCCCTTTCAAAGGCGGAAGCACGAGGTGTGATCCTGAAAGGTTCTCATTGCATACGAAAGGTAAACATACTACATGCTGTTAAAAATAACTCCAAAATGCCATTGACATAAAAACATAACATAAGTTTGGTGTTTACATCCCAACATAGATAATTGTCTGAAAAGATTACAACTTTATTTTAACGACGAACATCAAGGATTAGTCATTATATCACCACACGGAGTGGGACATAACAACCAAACCCAGCAAAATGGCATAGGAGTCTTGACACACATAACTAACAACATAACAACATCTAAGAGCAAGAGTATGACCGCGCGCACATCCACTTTAGTTACCTGAAATACATGTGAGTTTTTGGAAAATCGTCAACATAATGTTGGTGTGAATTCATGCAGTTTTTGTATTGAACGTTTGTATACTTGAATAAAAACATGGTATGAAATTTGTATGAAACAAGTATTTCTGTAAATATAAGGAAATCGAGATCGCTAATGGTTTGCAAGGACATTAACATGTGACACGACATAGGAAGCATCCAAACCATAGGCATTTTTAACTGTCGAATCCACGACTGTCGATTCACGACTAGAGACACAAAAGCACTGCTTGGTACTAGTATCACCAAGAGTGTGGCTGCCTGAAACCCATTAGATCTAACATTTTGTTCCGCAGTCTTAGTATGTACACGATTAATGGTGCTTCTGGTACCCTATTCGTGACATGATCTAAAGTATCATTCCTTAGTTTTTGTATTCAACATACCATAACACATGTATTTTCCCAAGTTTAGAAAGCATGTAAAAGTTTAAAAGTGGGGACATGAACTCACCACTTTGTGTTTCCTGCGCCGTAAACTTCACCGGGTTTGCTTATTTAGCGTCATGACCTATACGTATTTTATTAATGTTAGTCACTAGACTTGTATCGCACAAGTACAAGTCACCATCTTTTAAGTATGTGTTCTTTGTTGTTAAAAATAATTTATATTTTTAACTATGTATCTTACTTATATTATTTTCTCAAAAATAAATATAAGTATCTTGTATTTTTCACCCGAGTTATATATTTTCGTCCAAAAAGACATTTTAAGTTTGTAACTTGTCCAAGTTACATAATCTTTTAAGAAATATATTTTCATAAATATATGTTCTTGTATTTGTCTAAGCATGTTGCATGTGTATTTTGTATTTTTACTCCTTAGGAGTATTTAGTTCATTTTCAAGTCCTAATACACTATTACATATAATACATACTACATACACTTAGCACAAAATTTGGTGATCAATAAATATATATATTTTCCTCAAAATATACATACTTAATATCAATTTTTATCTTGAAGAAATCATCATTTCTTAACTTGAAGTTTACATAAAAATTAGGAAAACCTTGGTAAATAGTTTTAGGTGAATTTTTAGGGAATAAGTTTCACCAAAACTTATATTTTTCTAAGTGTCAAAATTTTATAGAAATTTTGACATGGTTTCCCCTAAAAATGGAGGTTTCCCATGTTTTTAAAACATGTGTTTATTTTCTTTTAAAATCATCATAGACAATCATCAACACAATCAAGACTTACCATAAGCCAAGATCATGTAAATTACACTACATCATGAACTTGAAGTTTTTGTAAAAACTTGTAGTAACTTACCATGTTATTTAGTAGGTTTAGTTACCCTTAAAACATGGTTATTTGTTTGTAAATCACTTTATTAAAAGATTTAGTCATTTACAACTTGTAAGATGATTTTTTCTAAAAATATTTCTTTTGTATTTTTCTTGTTACAAACATGTTTCTAGTCTTGTTTAAACACTAAAAGTATGGTTAGTTTACTTAGAAACCATGACTTTGTAAATCTTATAAATAAACTTGGTTTCTTGAGAAAATCATTTTGGTAATCATGTATTTACAAGATTTGCATTTTGTTTAAATCATCTTTACATATGAAAACCAATTTCATCATTCAAGTTCATGAGGACATAAAGCATGATGATCTTGGTCTTTCACAAGATCACCACCTTAACTTACTAGATCATGTGTTTAATCACAATCTAGTAGGTTTCTTATGATGTCTAACATCACTAACACAAATAATCAATCATCAAGAAGCAAATAATCACAAATCAACATGATTGCATATGTTAAAAAAAAGCTTATGTTAAAGATTTATGATTATGTTCTTTAGTGTTTATCAAGATTAGCAATGTATATCATCTTTTATTCATCAAAATATGAAGAAACAAGGGATCATAAGGGTCTTACTACTAGCACAAGGCTAGGGACGAACTCAAGATGTTGTAGATGACAAATGGGTTGGATAAAAGCAAATGAAGGAGGTCTTTCAAGATCCACAAGCTCCACACTTCTCAATCTAGCTTCTAACACCTTGTGAGGATTTGAGATTGCATGAAAGTGAGATGAAGGTGGTGGTGATGTGGGTGGTGGCTCACGGCCGAGAGGGAGGGAGAGAGGAGGAGAGGTGTGGTGTTGTGAGTGTGAGAATGATTCTTCATATCTTCTTATAACCATCCAATGTTATTATTCAATGTGTAACATGTTTCAAATAGTACAAGCAAATCTCTAAGTAAATCTTCACAAGATTAGGGGAATCAAGGAGGATCAAGGGAATATCACATGTGGGACCCATGTTGGATCCGCCATGAGGGGGGTGTATAATTGGATTTCAATCTTTAGTTAGGGATTTAGTTGGAAAGTAAGGGTGTTAGTTAGGTACTTTATGTGTTTAATGCTTAGGGGATGTAATATGATGCTCGGCATTCATAACTAGCTTCGTAATATTCAAACAATGCTTCTAGTAATATTTTGATGTTTCGGGTAGTGTCCGGTTGTTCGGTTAGATACCGGTTCGTTAAAGTGTTAAACTATTCCGTTTAGTGATCTTTAAGTACCCTTTTGTGACCCTTTTAATTCCCGACACTTAGGAAAGCATTCTGGATAATAAAACATGAATTCTGCATGATATTTATGTGTTAAAAAGCTGATTATAGCTGATTTATTGCTGATTTGTGCAGAATTCTGCATTTAAGGTGCGTTTCGGGTGCTTTTTAGTGCATATTCTAGCTTCCGGAAAGTCTATATGTTAACCCTTGTATCCATACTTGGGTTTTAATGTATTTTAGGCGTTGGACCTACTCCTAGGCCCCAATTCTACTGTCTGACTGCTTTCTGCTGAATTGCTGACACAATGTGTCTTACCGGTGAGTTTACTAGTCTTTCTGATACAACGCTAATCATTAATGTATAAAGTCATATTTGAAGTATAAAACGTGCATGAATTCACATGTATAGCATGAAATCATACAATGTTGACATGTAAGCACATGATTGCATATATTATGTAATAATTAAATTGTACGGAAATTACCGGTTTTGTGCCAGTTGTCACATGTCCGCTGGACACGGGGCCGTGGCCGGGCTTCTATACAGGCTAGAAATAGGGATGCTTGGTTCACTTCAAAGGCATCCCTTGGCAAACCACTACTCTCTCACTTTGCCACCACTCCACCACCAATACACCACCAACACCCACCACCATCATCCATCATCCACCTTTAGAGTGTGTAGTAGTCTCGGGATCAAAGATTGATAGTAAGAGTTCTTTTCAATCAAAGGCCATGTTTGGCTAAGTCTCTTACATCACTTGGTGAAGACAAGTCTTTAATGTATTACTTTTTATTTTTAATCTTTTCGCTCTTTTTATTTGGTTTTGTATTAATGACTTTAATAACTAGTTTCTTATGTTGAAGGTGAAACTTCTTTATCATTTGTCTGTGGTGTCTTGGCATTACTTTACTGTCTATATAAAGTAAAAGATTTACACCATTCATATCTCTACGGTCTATATAGAGATATGTTGGCTACTGACGGGTGGTCCGTAGGACAACCCTTAAGTGCTTTAAATAGAATAAAATTCCATACTTTGCCCGGTTAATTGCTCGAACTTGGTAACCACTCTACGTTTGATTATGCAGGTGTTAAAGTGCTCAAAATACGGGTTTTAGGAGGCACAAATGGATGCTAGAAGCTGGGGAGTCAAAGTGTTGAAGAAATCAAGTGTTGATAAAGAAACAAGAAGAATCATCATGCTCAGCACCGTAACCTACGGCTCCCAGCCGTAGGTTACGGCCCCCAGACTTGTCCAAAAATGCATGCCGTAAAACAGGAGGTGTTGGCCGTAAAGTTCACTGCCAACCGTAACCTACGGCAGGTGGCCGTAGGTTACGGCCCCATATTGACTTGTTGACCCATTGCCAGCCGTAACCTACGGCTGAGAGCCGTAGGTTTTCGACTGATGCTTTCTTGTAACTTCTCATTTAATGCTGATTTCAAGATAATTTATGGGGACCTATCATTGCTAATCGGTTACTATCGGATTGTGGACGAATTTGGGAGCTTCTTGGAGACTTTTTGGTGTGAAGAACAATAGTTAATCATTAGTTTTTATGTGGGTGATTCCTTTGAACATTGAAAACTTGTGTATAATGTCGCTTCAAGCCATGCGTGGCTAAACACTCTATGATCATCCTAGGTTGAAGGTTTGTTTAAGACGGTTGTGTTTTGATTCCATATTTCTAGAATGATAAACTTTATCTATGTCTTGTTTATCATGGTGTGTGATTGCTTATTTGTAAATTGTTAATTCTTATGATTTTTTCTAGTTTGAAACCATACGTTCTTGGTGCCGTTGGCAATCGAGATATCATGGGTAGAATTAGGATTGGGTAAGGGTTGATTGGTCATCGGGTAACAACCTCACGTTCTAGGAATCTGAGTACTTCGTTCCCTTTTATCACAATAAGTAATTACACACGAACTATGTCTATGTAGTTCTTTCTAGTGGATGATAGCACAATTGTTGAAGCAAACCGGAAACTTAGGAAGGTCATTCGTCTCCAAATTGTTTACAAACTCAACTTTCATTTCGCAAATTAATTAGTATTCTTAGTTTTCAAAACCAATCCAATCAAACCAACTCTTGAATTTTACTTTTCTTGCAATTAGTTTAATTTTAGGTAACTTAGATAAATCTTCAAATAACACACATTCCACAAACTCCCTGTGTTCGATACCCACTTACCGCTATCTATAGTTGTTATTGGGATTAAATTTGATTGTGACCACGACATCACGTCAAATTTTGGCGCCGTTGCCGGGGAGTAGTGCGCAACGTGTGTTATTTTCTTTCTTTTTAAGTTTGTTATTTTTCTGGTTTACGCTGGGTGTGTTAGTGTGCAGGTATTGACAGGTGCATGCGTACTAGGAGCTCTCACAAGCTATCACCTTTGGCATTTGATCCGGAAATTGAGCGAACGTTAAGAGGAAACAGAATTTTTCTAAGAGAGAACAGAATCAGTGGTTCACCAACAACACCAACTACACCAATTACACCAATTCGATACATGGATCCACCACAACCACCACCCACTACGGGTGAACCTACTCCACCATTTATACCAACATCCACTCAACCTTCACCAAATACCACCATGCCCAGTTCTACATTACCTACCACTACTCAATCTGAACCTACCCTTACCTTTAGCCCTGCTTCTACAATTCCACCACTCACTCATTTCTTCCCAGTTTCAGGGCAATCATCTTCAACCTATACAGCACCACAAGGTTCAACTGTTGTCCATACTACCTCTACATATAGACCATCAAACCAGTCGGGTTTTCAATACTCGACCATTCCATTTGGGCAAACTTCGGGTATAGGGGGAGATGGATATGAGGAGGGATATGAGGATTTTGAAGGTTATGATGAAGACGGGTATGCTTACGCTTATGGGGGTGATGGTGATCAAGGAGATTATGGTTATGTGCAAGGCCAATCTCAAGGGATGTCAAATGTTGGTGGAGTGCCACAACAACAACAACTCATACCACAACATATTCGGCCAAGACCACAAGGGCTACAAGTGCAACGCCCTACACCATTGCAACAAATCCGACCGCAAAATGTGCAACCACAATTTCAAAGGCCTATTCAACACCCACCGATGCCGCAACAACAATTTCAACAACCATTGGCACCACAAGGGCGTATGCCAAGGCCAATGGGTCCTATGCGTCCAAGGGGTCGTGTGGGTGTACCAAGAAGGCATCTTAGGGAACATGCGAGGGGAATTGAAGCACATTTTAGGCCGGTAATTACTCACAATCCTTCTCCGGTAGTTATTCCTCACAATGATCAAGGAAGGACTTTTGAAGTAAGAACCAATTCATTGCAAAGTTTGCCGAAGTATAAGGGTCTAGCAACGGAAGAACCTTACTTCCATTTGGAGGCCTATGACTCAATTTGCAATACTCTTGGGGGTCAAGGTTTTTCGGCCGATGATATCAAGTTGGTACTATTTCAATTTTCTTTGGAAGATAAGGCAAAGAAGTGGTTTTACACTTTGCCTTCGACATCTATCTACACTTGGGGGGAAATGCAACAAACTTTCTTAGACGAATTTTATACCGCCCAAAAGACCAATGATGCTAGGAAAGGGTTGAGAAGTTTCCAACAACAACAAGGTGAAATGTTCCATGAAGCCTTCGAGCGCTTAAACATGATGATTAAAAATTGTCCACACCATGAGATTGAGCTTTGGGAGTTGATGAATGCCTTTCATGAAGGGTTGTGTGCCGAGGATGCACGTGATCTAATGTCCATCACAAATGGGACTTTTGGCACAAATTATGAAGATGAGGATTGGGAGTTCTTGGAACAAATGGCCATTACCTCAAAGAGGAAAGCTCAAGCATCAAGGAGAGCACGACCGGCTGTCACGAGATCGCAAGTTCATGCAGTTGATGATGGTAATGTTCAAACTACTAATCAAATTTATGATGTTTGCGCTTTGTGTAATGAAATAGGTCATGCGGCTGAAAATTGCCAAGGAATGGTGGAAGGGCAATATGAAGAAGTTCATGTGGTTCAAGGTCAAGGAGGGGGTGGTAGAAATTACAACAATATGAATTCTAACACTTACCACCCCGGGTTGAGAAACCACCCAAACTTTCGTTATGGGAACCCTTCAAATCAATCAAACCCGAATTTTCAAGGTAGCCAAGGAAACTATGGTTCGCGCCAACCTTATAATAACCAAAGTGGATATCAAGGGGGGAATAACCAAGGATACCAAAGGCAATATCGATCGGGACAAGAACAAGGGGGGTCCTCGGGTGGAAATGAAATGATGGAAATGTTAAAGAGCATGCAAGCGGAAATGCAAAAGAGGAATCAAATGGATGACGTTCGCATACAAAAGGATGAGGCCCGAGACAAAGCAATCCAAACTTTGACCACCCAAATGGGTCAACTTGCAACCGAAGTGTTAGAATTGAAGAAAAATAAAGGTCAACTACCAAGCGACACTAAGGTAAACCCATCTCATGGTACTTCAAGAGGTAATAATGTTAACATTCACCATGTAAGTGTTTTGAGAAGTGGGAAAGAGTATAAAACCAATCCTTCACCGGATTTGGTTGATGGGGTGGTTGAAGATATCACGGGTCAAGATAGTGAGGAAGAAAATGAACCACCTATTGTTTTTTCTAAAAAACCCAATTTTGAAAAACCCGAAGTTAATAAAGAAAATGAAAAGAAAGATGAGGGTGAGGGATCTGGTCAAGTACCATTTCCCTCGGCTTTATTAGATCCGGGTAAGAAAAATTTTCATTTCAAAATGGGGGCCTCAAAAAGAGGAAATGTGGGAGGTTTTTAAACAAGTGAATTATTGGATCTTGGAGCCGGGGTAAGTATCCTATAAATATTCAAGTAGAAAATTTTCAAACTGCAAGGGCATTATTGGATCTTGGAGCCGGGGTAAGTATCCTTTCGGGGGGGTTATATGACCAATACAATTTTGGTCCATTGAAACGGGTTGAGACAACGGTGGTATTAGCCGATTTGTCTCATAAACTTCCTCGGGGTATTGTTCGGGATGTTATAGTTAAGGTTGATGAGTTTTATTATCCTGTGGACTTTCTTGTGCTAGATTACTCATCCGCGGACCCAATTCAACAACAGAATGTTATTTTGGGTCGGCCGTTTTTAAACACCGCACATGCCGTTATTGATTGTCGATATGGTACGGTCGACATGACATTCGGTAATAGAAAGATGAGATTAAAGGTTTTTACTAACGGTACTAATGTTTATGGTGATGAGTGTTTTGTAGCAAACTTCATAGATGAATATGACCCAAAGGAGTTCGAGGAAGAGATTTTGGGTTCTTGTGTTCGTGGTGTGTCTTTGAAGGTGCACGCATGTGATTTGGAAAAAGAAGAGAAAGAGCAAGAGGCTCTTGCGGTGAAGGAAGGAAGACCGCCATGGACCCACCAAACGGACACTTTACCGGTGGGAATTGATTCGGGTACAAAGCCTTCCTTGGAATGTCCACCAAGCGTGGAATTGAAAGAGCTACCGAAGCATTTAAAGTATGTATTCTTGGGGGAGAATGACACCTTACCGGTGATCATTGCATCTAATTTGGCGGTAGCTCAAGAAGAGGATTTGATACGGGTGTTGAAGACCCACAAGGCGGCAATTGGGTGGACGATAGCCGATTTAAAGGCTATTAGTCCTTCCATTGTAATGCATAAAATTATTACAAGTGAGGATGCAAAGCCGACCCGTGAAACACAAAGAAGGTTGAACCCGAATCTGAGAGAGGTTGTAAAGAAAGAAGTTATCAAGTGGTTGGATGCGGGGATCATTTATCCCATTTCGGACAGTGCGTGGGTAAGTCCGACTCAGGTAGTGCCTAAAAAGTCGGGCATTCAGGTAATAAAAGATGAGCAAGGTGAGCAAATCGCTACCCGCCCGGTAACCGGGTGGCGAGTTTGTATCGATTATAGAAAATTAAACGCCGCTACCTCCAAAGACCATTTCCCGTTACCCTTCATTGACCAAATCATTGAAAAACTTTCCGGTCAAAAATATTATTGTTTTTTGGATGGGTACTCGGGATATAACCAAATTGCTATTCACCCGGACGACCAACATAAAACCACGTTCACATGCCCATATGGTACATTTGCTTTCCGGCGAATGCCATTTGGACTATGTAACGCCCCCGCCACGTTCCAAAGATGTATGATGAGTATATTTTCGGACATGGTTGGGGAGTCTCTTGAAGTGTTTATGGATGATTTTTCCATTTTTGGGCCAAGTTTTGACTCTTGTCTTGATGAGTTAGAAAAAGTTTTGAAAAGGTGTGTGGAGACAAACTTGCTCCTAAGTTGGGAAAAGAGCCATTTTATGGTTCAAGAGGGTATTGTGTTGGGGCATGTGATTTCGGACCAGGGAATGGAGGTAGACAAAGCAAAAATTCGGGTAATTTCATCCTTACCCCCACAAAAGAATGTTAAGGGGGTAAGATCATTTTTGGGACATGCGGGGTTTTATAGAAGGTTTATTAAAGGCTTTAGTGTAATTACAAAACCTTTATGTAACTTATTATTGAAAGATGTTCCATTTGATTTTACTGACGAATGTTTGCAAGCGTTTCATATGTTAAAGGAACAGTTGGTGAAGGCTCCTATATTGCAACCACCGGATTGGTCAAAGCCGTTTGAGATTATGTGTGATGCTAGCGACACGACCATTGGTGCGGTTTTGGGTCAAAGGGTCGATAAGAAACCGGTGGTGATTTATTATGCAAGTAAAACTTTGTCCGAGGCACAATTGAATTACACCACGACCGAGAAAGAATTATTAGCGGTGGTGTATGCCTTAGACAAGTTTAGAGCTTACATTTGGGGGAGCAAGGTGATTGTTTATTCGGATCATAGCGCGGTCCGATATCTAATGGAAAAGAAAGATGCGAAGCCTCGGTTGATTCGTTGGGTGCTTCTGTTGCAAGAGTTCGACTTAGAGATCCGGGATAAAAAGGGATGTGAGAATGTTGTAGCGGATCATTTGTCCCGGATCCCGTTGGAAGGTGTTGATGACCCGAGCGAGATTAATGAACGGTTTCCCGATGAACAATTGTTAGCCGTTTCTACTTTCGTTGCACCATGGTACGCCCATTATGTGAATTATTTGGCTAAGGGTGCAGTTCCGAATCATTGGACGAAGAAGAGACGACAACAGTTTCTAAGTCAAGTTAAACAATACATTTGGGATGAACCGGATTTGTTCAAGATTGGATCCGATCAAATGATAAGAAGATGTGTTCCCGAAACTGAAGTTTTAGAGATTTTGACCCATGCTCATTCGTCGGCATGTGGAGGGCATTTTAGTGGGAACAAGACGGGCTATCGGGTATTGTCTAGTGCGTTTTATTGGCCCACGATTTTCAAGGATTCATGTGAGTATGCCCGGAATTGCATCAATTGTCAAAGAGTGGGAAGTATTTCGAAACGGGATGAAATGCCGTTACAACCGATTTTGGTAGTGGAGGTATTTGACGTTTGGGGAATAGACTTCATGGGTCCTTTTCTAAACTCAAATGGGTTTTTGTACATATTGGTTGCGGTTGACTACGTTTCGAAATGGATTGAAGCTATCGCTACAAGGACCAACGATCATTCCGTTGTATGTAAGTTTGTGCAATCCAATATTTTTGCTCGATTCGGTGTGCCTAGGGTGATAATAAGTGATGGTGGTTCACACTTCAAGAACTTCAATTTTGGGAAATTGTTAAAAAGATATAATGTGAACCACCGTGTTGCTACACCGTACCACCTGCAAATCAGTGGTCAAGTGGAAGTGTCTAACCGACAAATTAAAGAAATTCTAATGAAGACGGTGAGAACGGATCGGAAAGATTGGTCAAGCAAGCTTGATGATGCGTTGTGGGCTTATCGAACGGCCTACAAAACTCCACTTGATACCACTCCTTATCGAATGGTGTACGGAAAAGGATGTCATTTGCCTATGGAGTTAGCACATCGGGCATATTGGGCGATTAAAACGGTGAATGCAAACTATGATGAAGCGGGTCGGGCGAGAAAGCTACAATTGAACGAAATTGAGGAAATAAGGGATCAAGCTTATGAGTGTGCATCCGCATATAAAGACAAACTGAAGAAAGTTCATGATGCGAAGATAAAGAAAAAGAACTTTGAAGTGGGTCAAAAAGTGTGGTTGTATAATTCAAGATTGAAGATGTTCGCGGGGAAACTCAAAAGCAAGTGGATGGGTCCTTACGTTGTCCGAAGAGTGGGAAGATTTGGTGATGTTGACATTCAAGACGAACAAACAAATAAGCAACAAACGGTGAACGGGCATCGGCTCAAACCGTATTTGGAAGGTAACGATATCAACAATCTCGAGCTCGACAAAGTGGGCTTCATTTTACGCCCATTGGATGACGAGGAAACTTGAAAGAGGCTCAGGTTTGGTGTTTTGTATATATTGTAGTTTAGTTTCGTGTTTTGAATAAAGTCCCGTTTAGAACCGGTGTTTGAAACAAGTGTGGGGAAATTCGTATGAATTTCCCGAACATAGTGTTGAGGACAACACGGGTTTTTAACGGGGGGGGGGGGGGGGGTGGGTGATAATTTTCATATTTTCATTAATTATAAAAAAAACTATAAAAATTAAACAATTTTGAAAAGCTAAAAAAAAAATTTGGCACTTCAATAAAAAAGTCAGACCATATATGCCTAGAGATGGCCGTAAGTTACGGCATTTAGCCGTAGCTTACGGTGGTTGTCACAATAATGAAAGTCTTACGGTGCATAGAGTCTGTTTTACGGCGACACCCAAAACTCCCAGATATCGCCGTAACCTACGGCAGGGAGCCGTAGGTTACGGCTCGCAGTGAAATGATAGGGGTCCCCTTCTTGTCGGTTACACATATATAAAAAAAATCGAAATTAATAAATTAATAATAATAATAATACTTTTAATAATAAAAACAAAAACTCTCCTTTATCCCCAACCACATAATCGTTTACCATACCCTATCCATACATTTTTCTTCTTCATTCCTCCACTCAAGAACCCTAACCTCCATAACTTCAAAACTTCATATCTCCATCAAACTTTGTCCGATTTCAGTGATTTTTGGGTCCATTTTGGGTGAAATTTCACAAGGAATCCAGATTTACACTTGTATCTTGAAGATTCCTTTGTTTTGGGGTCGGATTTGAGCCTAAGGGGTGCCGAAAATTTGGGGCTTTTGTGGGTTTTTGTGTGAACTTCAAGTTTTTGTGATTTTCTTCTACAACACTAAGGTATGCAATTTCTTGTTACTCTTTTAAGTACATTAAGGTTTGTAAGTTTTCATTATAGTTTTTGCTTACACACTTGCTTGTATGAGATAGATGATAGGATTTTGTAAGCCATTGAATGTTTGGGTGTAAATGTGTTTGATGTCTAGTGAAATTTTTTGGAAAAATTCTGATTTATAGGGACATCATGCCAAAATTTTGTTTGAAAGAATGAAACTTTGATTTTTGCACATCTACACCCATAATATGAAGCAAGTGTGAGGAAGATTGGGTAGAAATACTAACTTGACTTGTTTGTGTGGTTTTTGAATGTGTGTAGGTATGGTGACGAAAAAGGGGAAAGGAATTGCAAGTTCTTCTAATGCGCCTCAAGGGGATGATGCGCAACAAAAGAGGAGGAGATTGACCCGGGTTGGTGACCCGGACTCGGAGGAGGATGCACCTCCAAGGGGCCCGAAGCCGGATTGGACAACCGGTTCATTGCTAGACCAACCTAAGGAATGGAGAGAGGACCTGTTTCATGAACAAATGAACAAGCTAAAACAACGAGGTGAAGCATTTATTTGTGAGAAGGAGATCAAGGAGGTTGATTTCGGGCCATTTGGGATCACGGTAAAGTTCAAGGAGTTGGGTTGGGGTGCAGCTTTGAAGTGTTATGACGGGGAAGTGAAGAAGATGTACGACAAGCAGATTCAAGAATGGGTGGCTTCACTTAAATGTCCCCCGTTTAAGACTCCAAGCAAGATGAGGCTCGTTGGACGGTGTAATGGGGTGAAAGTAGAAATGTGTTATGACTCTTTGCGCAAAATAGCAAAGTTTGACGACAGACCCGCAACTGAGTACATTCACCCGAGTCTCAAAGATCTCTATCACGAGCCCAACAAGCATCCACAATGGCAAAATATGCTTGATTACCTTTTCCTTCCGGGCACAACACATGGGAAGTTATATAGGAGTAATTTGAGAATGGAAGCAAAATTGTTGTTGACGTTGTGCATATATAATGTTGTTCCAAGGCGGGGTGACAAGATGGAAGTGCGGCATCAGGAAGTACCGATTTTATATATGATGATGCATGGATCTCCCAAGGTCCCTTTCCGATTTCTCATGATGAATAACATCTGGTTGAGCAAAATTAGTGGAGAAAGAAAGATTATACCTCATTGCCGGTTGATTACGGCGTTGTTAAAAAAATATGGGGCAATTAAAGGTGATGAAAAAGGTTCTTACAAAAGGTTTAGACCATTCGACCTTAAGAATCTTGGGCCATGTTGGATTTACACGGAAACGGAGAGGTATCATAGGTTGAAAACAGATGGGAGAAGGTGGAGATCGTTGAAGGTGGATGCGAGGCCGTTACGACCGAGTGAGGCTGATGAGCCCGAAGTAACCGATGAAGAGGTAAGTGGAGATGAGGATTACCGTGAAGATACCTTCATGGTTGATGCTCAAGTTCAGGGAGCTGGAGTACAAGCTGGTTATGTGGGGGGTGCATTTGATTATGCACAGCAAGCTTATGATCCTTATTGGGCTCACTCGGGAAATATGGGTCAAATTATTGAACAAAGGCGACCTCCCACTTTCGGTGGATGGAGTGAACAGAACCAGATGCTCTTCGATCAACAAACTTTCATGGGTGCTAGTGTGGAAAGAGCTATCAAGCGGAGTTATGATAGGAGTGAGCAATGGAACCGTACTCATATGTATGCTCGTGAAGAAGAAGTGAACAACCGCTATTTAGATGATCGTCAGAGACGCATGCATGATCAATGGCATGCGGGTCAACCAATTGAAGGAGATCCGCCCATTGTAGACTATACCACATTGCCACCAAATGATGGTAGTGTGTCATACCCCACCCCACCATTGCATCATTCTCAGTGGGTGGATCCACATGCTATGAGTTATCAACAGGCGAATCCAAGTGGTGATCAAGGAAGCAACAGTAGCGGTGGAGCATTTGGCTTTGGTGAGTGGACTGATATGATGACATCCATCTTCGGGCCTCCACAACCGAAGTACTACTAGCCAGGTTGTATCTTGCTCCTTTGTACATTTTTGTATATTTTTATGTAGTTTGTTTATGTTATGGTTGGGAGGTAGGGTGGTGTTTGATGTTGATATGTTGTTGGGTTGTGAAAGTTGGTGGTGTCTAAAAAAAAAAAAACTTGGGATTTGAGAATATTAGCAAAGGCTAATGTTGTGGTTAAAAGCGATCCTTCCCTCAAAGCCATACATTGGGACAATGTATCCCAAGTGTGGGGATGGGGGAAATTTTTGAGAGTTTTAAAAATTTTGTAAACCCAAGAGAAAATTGTTAAAATTTGAAAACTTGATATTGTGCCATTTGACACACCGACACCCATTCCTAGTCTTTTCTTGGTGAGGATTTGAGCCACACATGATTGTTATTGATATTTCATTGTTTGAGTGGCGGTGTGTGTTGTGTGTTAATAGAACTTGTGTGTGAATACTTGTTAAATCCTAGAGTTAGCATGCTTTTGGAAATGATAGGAGACTTTTAGGAAGCCTCGTCTAGATGTGTGAAGAGTGCAGGATTGGTGGGTTGGACCTCATACTTTACATATATGAGCTTGGTATTGTGAGGGGTGGGGGTTTGGTCTTTAGATTGCCACGTTTGAGCCTTAAACCGTTCGGTTGTGACCCAAGCCTACTTCCTACAAAATTTTACCTTTTGAAATGACCCGGTTTAGGAGATTTAGTATGTAGTATTGATGTTCTTGTATTTATTGTTGAGATTGATGTGTTATCAAAAAAAAAAAATTGAGAAAAATACAAAAAGAAGAATGTAGTTGCGTTGGTAGTTTAAAAGTTGATGAATTTTGTATATAGTTGATGGTTGTTTTGCTTTGTAGTGAAAATAAAAACCGGGTCAAATCAAATTAGCTCTTATATATATATGTTCCACCATATTCCTACCTTTGCACCTTGCCCCATTACAACCCGTAAGTTCCTTTGATTCAAAAGCATGTTAAATATTTGTTAGGAGGAAACTTGATTTTTATACAAGCTTATTGTCGCGCACACTCACACACGCATTGAGTGGTTTAGCATTATGCTAATAATTCTTGTTACCGAGAGATTTCTGTGAGGGGTGTGTCTTGTGGTACGATTGAAAGTTAGTAAAAGGACGACACGTTTAGCTTGGTTTGCATAATTGATCACTTGCGTTCGTGAATAGTTTTTGAATGGGTTGTTTGGGACAAGCAACGGGTAAGTGTGGGGATGTGACGGGTGGTCCGTAGGACAACCCTTAAGTGCTTTAAATAGAATAAAATTCCATACTTTGCCCGGTTAATTGCTCGAACTTGGTAACCACTCTACGTTTGATTATGTAGGTGTTAAAGTGCTCAAAATACGGGTTTTAGAAGGCACAAATGGATGCTAGAAGCTGGGGAGTCAAAGTGTTGAAGAAATCAAGTGTTGATAAAGAAACAAGAAGAATCATCATGCTCAGCACCGTAACCTACGGCTCCCAGCCGTAGGTTACGGCCCCCAGACTTGTCCAAAAATGCATGCCGTAAAACAGGAGGTGTTGGCCGTAAAGTTTACTGCCAGCCGTAACCTACGGCAGGTGGCCGTAGGTTACGGCCCCATATTGACTTGTTGACCCATTGCCAGCCGTAACCTACGGCTGAGAGCCGTAGGTTACGGCTCCGACTGATGCTTTCTTGTAACTTCTCATTTAATGTTGATTTCAAGATAATTTATGGGGACCTATCATTGCTAATCGGTTACTATCGGATTGTGGACGAATTTGGGAGCTTCTTGGAGACTTTTTGGTGTGAAGAACAATAGTTAATCATTAGTTTTTATGTGGGTGATTCCTTTGAACATTGAAAACTTGTGTATAATGTCGCTTCAAGCCATGCGTGGCTAAACACTCTATGATCATCCTAGGTTGAAGGTTTGTTTAAGACGGTTGTGTTTTATCTATGTCTTGTTTATCATGGTGTGTGATTGCTTATTTGTAAATTGTTAATTCTTATGATTTTTTCTAGTTTGAAACCATACGTTCTTGGTGCCGTTGGCAATCGAGATATCATGGGTAGAATTAGGATTGGGTAAGGGTTGATTGGTCATCGGGTAACAACCTCACGTTCTAGGAATCTGAGTACTTCGTTCCCTTTTATCACAATAAGTAATTACACACGAACTATGTCTATGTAGTTCTTTCTAGTGGATGATAGCACAATTGTTGAAGCAAACCGGAAACTTAGGAAGGTCATTCGTCTCCAAATTGTTTACAAACTCAACTTTCATTTCGCAAATTAATTAGTATTCTTAGTTTTCAAAACCAATCCAATCAAACCAACTCTTGAATTTTACTTTTCTTGCAATTAGTTTAATTTTAGGTAACTTAGATAAATCTTCAAATAACACACATTCCACAAACTCCCTGTGTTCAATACCTACTTACCGCTATCTATAGTTGTTATTGGGATTAAATTTGATTGTGACCACGACATCACGTCAAATTTTGGCGCCGTTGCCGGGGAGTAGTGCGCAACGTGTGTTATTTTCTTTCTTTTTAAGTTTGTTATTTTTCTGGTTTACGCTGGGTGTGTTAGTGTGCAGGTATTGACAGGTGCATGCGTACTAGGAGCTCTCACAAGCTATCACCTTTGGCATTTGATCCGGAAATTGAGCGAACGTTAAGAGGAAACAGAATTTTTCTAAGAGAGAACAGAATAAGTGGTTCACCAACAACACCAACTACACCAATTACACCAATTCGATACATGGATCCACCACAACCACCACCCACTACGGGTGAACCTACTCCACCATTTATACCAACATCCACTCAACCTTCACCAAATACCACCATGCCCAGTTCTACATTACCTACCACTACTCAATCTGAACCTACCCTTACCTTTAGCCCTGCTTCTACAATTCCACCACTCACTCATTTCTTCCCAGTTTCAGGGCAATCATCTTCAACCTATACAGCACCACAAGGTTCAACTGTTGTCCATACTACCTCTACATATAGACCATCAAACCAGTCGGGTTTTCAATACTCGACCATTCCATTTGGGCAAACTTCGGGTATAGGGGGAGATGGATATGAGGAGGGATATAAGGATTTTGAAGGTTATGATGAAGACAGGTATGCTTACGCTTATGGGGGTGATGGTGATCAAGGAGATTATGGTTATGTGCAAGGCCAATCTCAAGGGATGTCAAATGTTGGTGGAGTGCCACAACAACAACAACTCATACCACAACATATTCGGCCAAGACCACAAGGGCTACAAGTGCAACGCCCTACACCATTGCAACAAATCCGACCGCAAAATGTGCAACCACAATTTCAAAGGCCTATTCAACACCCACCGATGCCGCAACAACAATTTCAACAACCATTGGCACCACAAGGGCGTATGCCAAGGCCAATGGGTCCTATGCGTCCAAGGGGTCGTGTGGGTGTACCAAGAAGGCATCTTAGGGAACATGCGAGGGGAATTGAAGCACATTTTAGGCCGGTAATTACTCACAATCCTTCTCCGGTAGTTA
This sequence comes from Helianthus tuberosus, assembly GCA_030545235.1. Taxonomy (NCBI): domain Eukaryota; kingdom Viridiplantae; phylum Streptophyta; class Magnoliopsida; order Asterales; family Asteraceae; genus Helianthus; species Helianthus tuberosus. Next base: position 95,150,498 of record CM060388.1, read on the forward strand.
TTCCTCACAATGATCAAGGAAGGACTTTTGAAGTAACAACCAATTCATTGCAAAGTTTGCCGAAGTATAAGGGTCTAGCAACGGAAGAACCTTACTTCCATTTGGAGGCCTATGACTCAATTTGCAATACTCTTGGGAGTCAAGGTTTTTCGGCCGATGATATCAAGTTGGTACTATTTCAATTTTCTTTGGAAGATAAGGCAAAGAAGTGGTTTTACACTTTGCCTTCGGCATCTATCTACACTTGGGGGGAAATGCAACAAACTTTCTTAGACGAATTTTATACCGCCCAAAAGACCAATGATGCTAGGAAAGGGTTGAGAAGTTTCCAACAACAACAAGGTGAAATGTTCCATGAAGCCTTCGAGCGCTTAAACATGATGATTAAAAATTGTCCACACCATGAGATTGAGCTTTGGGAGTTGATGAATGCCTTTCATGAAGGGTTGTGTGCCGAGGATGCACGTGATCTAATGTCCATCACAAATGGGACTTTTGGCACAAATTATGAAGATGAGGATTGGGAGTTCTTGGAACAAATGGCCATTACCTCAAAGAGGAAAGCTCAAGCATCAAGGAGAGCACGACTGGCTGTCACGAGATCGCAAGTTCATGCAGTTGATGATGGTAATGTTCAAACTACTAATCAAATTTATGATGTTTGCGCTTTGTGTAATGAAATAGGTCATGCGGCTGAAAATTGCCAAGGAATGGTGGAAGGGCAATATGAAGAAGTTCATGCGGTTCAAGGTCAAGGAGGGGGTGGTAGAAATTACAACAATATGAATTCTAACACTTACCACCCCGGGTTGAGAAACCACCCAAACTTTCGTTATGGGAACCCTTCAAATCAATCAAACCCGAATTTTCAAGGTATCCAAGGAAACTATGGTTCGCGCCAACCTTATAATAACCAAAGTGGATATCAAGGGGGGAATAACCAAGGATACCAAAGGCAATATCGATCGGGACAAGAACAAGGGGGGTCCTCGGGTGGAAATGAAATGATGGAAATGTTAAAGAGCATGCAAGCGGAAATGCAAAAGAGGAATCAAATGGATGACGTTCGCATACAAAAGGATGAGGCCCGAGACAAAGCAATCCAAACTTTGACCACCCAAATGGGTCAACTTGCAACCGAAGTGTCAGAATTGAAGAAAAATAAAGGTCAACTACCAAGCGACACTAAGGTAAACCCATCTCATGGTACTTCAAGAGGTAATAATGTTAACATTCACCATGTAAGTGTTTTGAGAAGTGGGAAAGAGTATAAAACCAATCCTTCACCGGATTTGGTTGATGGGGTGGTTGAAGATATCACGGGTCAAGACAGTGAGGAAGAAAATGAACCACCTATTGTTTTTTCTAAAAAACCCAATTTTGAAAAACCCGAAGTTAATAAAGAAAATGAAAAGAAAGATGAGGGTGAGGGATCTGGTCAAGTACCATTTCCCTCGGCTTTATTAGATCCGGGTAAGAAAAATTTTCATTTCAAAACGGGGGCCTCAAAAAGAGGAAATGTGGGAGGTTTTTAAACAAGTGAAAATTAATCTTCCTTTACTTGAAGCAATCAAACAGGTACCCGCTTACGCCAAGTTTTTAAAAGAGCTATGTACTCAAAAGAGGCAACAAAAAGTGCCTAAATTGGTTGACTTGACGGAGCGGGTAAGTGCGGTTTTGAAAGGAGATCTTCCTCCTAAGTTACAAGATCCGGGAACGCCTCTTATAAATATTCAAGTAGGAAATTTTCAAACTGCAAGGGCGTTATTGGATCTTGGAGCTGGGGTAAGTATCCTGCCGGGGGGGTTATATGACCAATACGATTTTGGTCCATTGAAACGGGTTGAGACAACGGTGGTATTAGCCGATTTGTCTCATAAACTTCCTCGGGGTATTGTTCGGGATGTTATAGTTAAGGTTGATGAGTTTTATTATCCTGTGGACTTTCTTGTGCTAGATTACTCATCCGCGGACCCAATTCAACAACAGAATGTTATTTTGGGTCGGCCGTTTTTAAACACCGCACATGCCGTTATTGATTGTCGATATGGTACGGTCGACATGACATTCGGTAATAGAAAGATGAGATTAAAGGTTTTTACTAACGGTACTAATGTTTATGGTGATGAGTGTTTTGTAGCAAACTTCATAGATGAATATGACCCAAAGGAGTTCGAGGAAGAGATTTTGGGTTCTTGTGTTCGTGGTGTGTCTTTGCAGGTGCACGCATGTGATTTGGAAAAAGAAGAGAAAGAGCAAGAGGCTCTTGCGGTGAAGGAAGGAAGACCGCCATGGACCCACCAAACGGACACTTTACCGGTGGGAATTGATTCGGGTACAAAGCCTTCCTTGGAATGTCCACCAAGCGTGGAATTGAAAGAGCTACCGAAGCATTTAAAGTATGTATTCTTGGGGGAGAATGACACCTTACCGGTGATCATTGCTTCTAATTTGGCGGTAGCTCAAGAAGAGGATTTGATACGGGTGTTGAAGACTCACAAGGCGGCAATTGGGTGGACGATAGCCGATTTAAAGGGTATTAGTCCTTCCATTGTAATGCATAAAATTATTACAAGTGAGGATGCAAAGCCGACCCGTGAAACACAAAGAAGGTTGAACCCGAATCTGAGAGAGGTTGTAAAGAAAGAAGTTATCAAGTGGTTGGATGCGGGGATCATTTATCCCATTTCGGACAGTGCGTGGGTAAGTCCGACTCAGGTAGTGCCTAAAAAGTCGGGCATTCAGGTAATAAAAGATGAGCAAGGTGAGCAAATCGCTACCCGCCCGGTAACCGGGTGGCGAGTTTGTATCGATTATAGAAAATTAAACGCCGCTACCTCCAAAGACCATTTCCCGTTACCCTTCATTGACCAAATCATTGAAAAACTTTCCGGTCAAAAATATTATTTTTTTTGGATGGGTACTCGGGATATAACCAAATTGCTATTCACCCGGACGACCAACATAAAACCACGTTCACATGCCCATATGGTACATTTGCTTTCCGGCGAATGCCATTTGGACTATGTAACGCCCCCGCCACGTTCCAAAGATGTATGATGAGTATATTTTCGGACATGGTTGGGGAGTCTCTTGAAGTGTTTATGGATGATTTTTCCATTTTTGGGCCAAGTTTTGACTCTTGTCTTGATGAGTTAGAAAAGGTTTTGAAAAGGTGTGTGGAGACAAACTTGCTCCTAAGTTGGGAAAAGAGCCATTTTATGGTTCAAGAGGGTATTGTGTTGGGGCATGTGATTTCGGATCGGGGAATGGAGGTAGACAAAGCAAAAATTCGGGTAATTTCATCCTTACCCCCACCAAAGAATGTTAAGGGGGTAAGATCATTTTTGGGACATGCAGGGTTTTATAGAAGGTTTATTAAAGGCTTTAGTGTAATTACAAAACCTTTATGTAACTTATTATTGAAAGATGTTCCATTTGATTTTACTGACGAATGTTTTCAAGCGTTTCATATTTTAAAGGAACAGTTGGTGAAGGCTCCTATATTGCAACCACCGGATTGGTCAAAGCCGTTTGAGATTATGTGTGATGCTAACGACACGACCATTGGTGCGGTTTTGGGTCAAAGGGTCGATAAGAAACCGGTGGTGATTTATTATGCAAGTAAAACTTTGTCCGAGGCACAATTGAATTACACCACGACCGAGAAAGAATTATTAGCGGTGGTGTATGCCTTTGACAAGTTTAGAGCTTACATTTGGGGGAGCAAGGTGATTGTTTATTCGGATCATAGCGCGGTCCGATATCTAATGGAAAAGAAAGATGCGAAGCCTCGGTTGATTCGTTGGGTGCTTCTGTTGCAAGAGTTCGACTTAGAGATCCGGGATAAAAAGGGATGTGAGAATGTTGTAGCGGATCATTTGTCCCGGATCCCGTTGGAAGGTGTTGATGACCCGAGCGAGATTAATGAACGGTTTCCCGATGAACAATTGTTAGCCGTTTCTACTTTCGTTGCACCATGGTACGCCCATTATGTGAATTATTTGGCTAAGGGTGCAATTCCGAATCATTGGACGAAGAAGAGACGACAACAGTTTCTAAGTCAAGTTAAACAATACATTTGGGATGAACCGGATTTGTTCAAGATTGGATCCGATCAAATGATAAGAAGATGTGTTCCCGAAACTGAAGTTTTAGAGATTTTGACCCATGCTCATTCGTCGGCATGTGGAGGGCATTTTAGTGGGAACAAGACGGGCTATCGGGTATTGTCTAGTGCGTTTTATTGGCCCACGATTTTCAAGGATTCATGTGAGTATGCCCGAAATTGCATCAATTGTCAAAGAGTGGGAAGTATTTCGAAACGGGATGAAATGCCGTTACAACCGATTTTGGTAGTGGAGGTATTTGACGTTTGGGGAATAGACTTCATGTGTCCTTTTCCAAACTCAAATGGGTTTTTGTACATATTGGTTGCGGTTGACTACGTTTTGAAATGGATTGAAGCTATCGCTACAAGGACCAACGATCATTCCGTTGTATGTAAGTTTGTGCAATCCAATATTTTTGCTCGATTCGGTGTATAGATCCTGCAAGGACCTGGGTCAAGCCTAAAGGGTATTGACGGAGGTCCTAATAACAATGGTTTAGTAAGGTTCTTGCCTTGTTCAGTGTATAGATCCTGCAAGGACCTGGGTCAAGCTTACTAGGACCTCCTTCAATACCCACTGTTATTGGATGGCGTGGGTGCGAATGGCTTGACCCCCTCATATGTAAACTACTATTAATACATTAAACCGGCTATTTGGGATTGTATCTCTGCTGACTCAAACCACTTAGCCGAGGGTAACGTCACCTTCAAAAGAGGGGCCACTTTTCGCATTAATAACTTAATTAATTATCTTTTAATATTCCGACCCTTTGGGATTGTATCCTTGCTGACTCAAACCACTGGGTTGAGAGTAACGTCACCTTCAAAAGAGGGGCATACTACTATAACTAAGATAATCTCTTAAAAAGTGCAAAAGTGCGGAAATCATCAAAGGATACATTAAAGGGGAGTCATATCCAAGTGATTCATCTTGTCTATCTGTTTTTATTTTATTTTTATTTCTGCATTTTTAGTTTTATTTTTCATATTTAAACCTTTTCTCAAAAAAATTTAAATTGATTAGACGTTGAGGATAAACCGGTACTAAAAGCTCTTGTATCCTTGGACGACCTCTGTATCTTACCAACGCTATACTTGTCACACCCCGACCACGTGGAACATACAAAACGTGGCGGAAACATCGGGGAGTGTTGTAACAGAATTAATTGTTTCAAATCCATGGCAATTGAAGTTTCGTTTTATTGATTAAAGGTGTTACAATGTCTTAACAAACAAGGAAATACAACATAATTAACTAGTCTTGCATCTTTTATTGTCACTAAAGCCCAAGTCTGCCTATGTGTATCTTGATCATCTTATGCAACAGCTCCTGAAAAACACATGTGAAAATATGGTACGTCAGCATAAAAATGCCGGTGAGATACATAGGTTTTGTGAAAATAGGTTTCATGACTTATATTTGAGAAAATGTTTAGTCATGAACCTTGTTATTTGCTTTGTTTTGTAAATCATTTGAAAATCGATAAGATCAGATGATATGTATAAATAATGAAAAATGTATGGTTAACTGAATAACCATGTAACTGAGTTTGTATAAGATAAGTTGTTGTAAAACAATGTCTTGTGAAAAATATGTTATTTGTATAAAATGTCATATGTATCAAACTGAAATGATTCAAATAACGTTACGCTATGTAATACCATACAAACACTTATATATAGGAAGTACCAGCGGCGTATCCACCATGCTTGTATCATATTACACACGCATCGTTACTTAATCACTTAATCAAACCAAACCAATCAATGTAAGATGTCTATATCAAATATCCATGTCAAATGTCTATGTCAAATATGTCATGTATGGCAAGCGAAATGTCTCAACTAAACCATATGCACAAAAACAAAGTATTGAAGTAAAACTTGGTTTAAATCAAAGTTATGTTTTGTGTAGTAAATGCATGATCAATGTAAATCATGTAATATGCGTCCAAACTGTAAGAATGTGATGAATAACAAATGTACTAAGTATGAAGAACAATGCAACGATTGAACATACATAGCATGTGAACTGTACTAAGTATGCAACAACATACATACGTAGCATGCGACCTGTACTAAGTATGCAACAATAGACATACGTAGCATGTGATGTAATGTAAAACAATGTACTAAGTAATGCACACAATGGCACACCTAGTATGAACACAATGAAATCATGTACTATAATGTACTAATGAACATAGGAAGTATATGATTTGAAAACAGGAAAGCATGAAAGTAACAAGTAGGCACATGTGTTCCACCCCAAAACAGTTTGGAAAACAGTAAAAGAGGGGTCTATGTACTCACTTGAGATTGCTCAGTTGTCTAAAGATGACCACCAAGTAATGCTAGAGATCACGGAAATCAAACGGCACCTAAATAGGTAACTATGTTAATTAACCGGACCTAAATCAGAAGACTGGGTAGCATTAGGGTTTGTAAACCAAATGAGTGTAGGAACTCATATGATATGGTTTAACAAAGCCTACATGCTAAATGAAACTTAACCTAAGTCTTATCGACCCATTACGACCCGTTTAGGAAGCTTATGCTACTTTAACGCGTCGTGCGCGTGTAACGCGTTCGGACTGCCTAACTAGTCCTATGACAAGTGTTATATGCCTAAACATGTTACATAATCAGTTATGTGACAAAAGTTTAGGTTACATATGCTTAATTACCAATTATACATGAAAAGGGTATTCTGGTAATTTACCTAAGGCATATAAACTACCTATCATACAACTACTTAAACGATGTGACCATAGGGTATAACCTCGGAAGGTTATGCCCTATACTAGGGTCACCTAATGTATTTGGTCAGATCCTAATGATCGACCAAACTGGGTCGAGTTCGAAGGTATAGGCGATTTATTAGATCGCCTACCCTACGACTCTAGACAACGTGGTAATCAGTGGGCATAGTCCCAAAGGACTATGACCAACGTGATTACACTCACGTTGCGAAGTTCAAACGAACTTCGCATTGACCATTACTGGTCAACGCTGAAAGTCAAACAAAGTTTGACTTTCTGACTCGAAAAGCAGTAAAATAAGGAAAAGAACGAAAGAATACTAACCCAGGGTCCCCGAATGCTAATCCCGACTCAAGAACTCAGGTATGAAACAATGGTTTCAACTTAGAGCTCTCAAATCAGAATTCTTGTGAGTTTTAAAGCAATGGGGGGTGGGGTATTTATAGTATTCGGTCCACCGTTGAGATCGTTTCTTGGAAAAGGGGAAACGATCAAGGCCGTACACTTGTCGGAACCTTATGGTGCCTAAAAGTAATCCTTATCTTCATGACTAAGCAATTAGGAACTTGTGGTTGTGGGTTAAACTGCTGCAAACAGGCTGTTTGGTACTCTGCATCTGGTCTGCAGACCCCTAGCGCACCGCTACGCTTAAAGTGTAGCGCACCGCTAGGCACTATTTCGGCAGAATTACACTTTTGGTCCCTGAACTGTATTTAGCCTATTTTCGACACGTTTAAGGCCCGTTAACCCCATTTCAAAGCTCTAAAATGAAGTTAAAGTATAGGGAACTTAAAACATGTTCAAAAATATCTCGGATGTCGGTTCGTTTGGCCGTACGAACGCGATGTTCGCTTAATTACGACGGAATGCGCATAAGCGCGAAAAACGATCCAAATGACGCGACGAATGGATTTTTCTTATGGCGAACACTAAAATATAATATAGTCATGCTTGCATAAATTTTTGGATGTCCGGATGTATTCAGAACGTAAGTTATGCGTATAAATGCAAACTTGTGCACTTTTTGACGCTTTTAGTCCCTGAATGACACAAAAGTTTATTTTAGCATACCGAACACCTCAAAGCCTATTTCTAAGCTATGTAAAGGATATTTATGGTATGTTTAACTTATGTTCATGTCCCGGAAGGTTTGTTACAGTTCAAATTGGCATACTTTCGCAGTTTGTCAACTTTAGTCCCTGTAAGCGATTAAACTTTGATTTCACCACACCAAACCTTCCAAAACTTATATCTAAGTTATGTAAAGGTTATTCAAGGTATGTTAAGCCTATTTCACTATTCCGGAGTGTTTGTTGGATTAAACTGGTTATATCTACTCATCAGAGCGCGTATAACCCTCCAGAAAGCGATTTAAAGCTTGAAATCGAACAAGAATTGATATGTGCAAACGATACACATATTTTTACAAATCCCAACTATGAAATACAATATTTCATTGGTTTGGCATTTGTTTGATGGCCGTGGAGTGACACGGGTGTTACAGTCTCCCCTACTTTAGGAAATTTCGTCCCGAAATTAATTCGTAGGAGTCTAACTGTGGCTTTGTGTCAAATAACCACCAGAGATATGAAAGGCATAATCCTGTTATTTCTCTTTAACGGACATTCTTCAGAATTGAAAAATGAACGGAGTTATTTTCAACAGGCATTCTTTAGAAACAAAAATGAACGGAATAGTCATTTTACATCTTTAGAAACAAAAATGAACCGAATGAGTCATTTTACATCTTCAGAAACAAAAATGAACCGAATGAGTCATTTTACATCTTCAGAAACAAAAATGAACCGAATGAGTCATTTTACATCTTCAGAAACAACAATGAACGGAATAGTCATTTTACATCTTCAGAAACAAAAATGAACCGAATGAGTCATTTTACATCTTCAGAAACAAAAATGAATGGAATTGTCATTTTACATCTTCAGAAACAAAAATGAACCGAATGAGTCATTTTACATCTTCAGAAACAAAAATGAACCGAATGAGTCATTTTACATCTTCAGAAACAAAAATGAACCGAATAGTCATTTTACATCTTCAGAAACAAAAATGAACCGAATGAGTCATTTTACATCTTCAGAAACAAATATGAACGGAATAGTCATTTTACATCTTCAGAAACAAAAATGAACCGAATGAGTCATTTTACATCTTCAGAAACAAAAATGAACAGAATAGTCATTTTACATCTTCAGAAACAAAAATGAACCGAATGAGTCATTTTACATCTTCAGAAACAAAAATGAACGGAATAGTCATTTTACATCTTCAGAACAAAAATGAACCGAATGAGTCATTTTACATCTTCAGAAACAAAAATGAACGGAATAATCATTTTACATCTTCAGAAACAAAAATGAACCGAATGAGTCATTTTACATCTTCAGAAACAAAAATGAACGGAATACATGACAAAATTTGCTGTGGTCTCTGTGCACTGAATTTCCATAATTATGTACGCGTCCATAATTACGTAATTCCTTGCACAGTCCGCACAGTGCATTTCATGATGTGTAGGGGAAGAAAATATCAAACCTGTGATGAGTGTGACTAGACTACCATAGGGTCCTTTTAATCAGATCAACACATGATCTTTTTAATTAGACCTCCAAGGAGTCCTTTCAGCTATGTCATCACATGATATTAATAGCCAGATTTTTGGATCAATCTGTTTAACTAGACCACTCAAGGGGTCTAATTATGGAATAGTACAATATAATCCAAGGGACTTAACTACAACGTACAAGCCCATTGAGGATTTAATATAGTACCTTTGGATATCCTACTATGAATCCCTTATACGAAGATATGGAAGATTCTATGAGGATTTGGATGACAAAACTTGGATCACACAAAAACATAAAAGGAAACACATAAGCACATAATCACATAGTTGTTTAACTTGACCATTAATTTGTTATCTTTGGACACGGATATTTAAAGCACACCAGGAATCCAATTCGTGGATTTCATTTGGCACTTTAATCATTTCAAGAATCTATCTATGAAGATAGGATAATCTTAAAAGGAATTCGGCTTTGTCCTTATTGAATTGTGATGTACGTATTGAATCATACAAAGAATTCAATTAAGGATTCCGATGAATGATACCCATCCACAAGGATCTAATTATGAGGATAGAAAGATCCTACATGAAATTTTGGAATTTGTGTAACGAGAGGTGTTCCGACACCTTGCACTAGGCGTGCTTACGTCGATACACAAGGTAGAAAGTTCATGAGGTTGAGGCGCCAGATATGTCAAGCGACATATGAAGCAGAGTTTGAAGGTTGAGTAGCAGCAGGATTTGTAACAGCTTTGCTTTGGATTGCAAAGCGGCATATGTTAACCAAATGTCTCCATCGTCCACCGTGGGTACATTTGTAACAGGGTATTTGATTTGAATGATGAAGGTTGCATTGATTTCTCCAAGGAGCGGTTCCCTTACACGGCTTCATCCCTGAGATGAGTCATGGTGATAGCTAAGTCAACGGCCTTCTGGTAGTACGACGCCTAATCGATGGACAATTGCAGCACCTAGTTCGGACATTCGAGTCTTGTTGCGATGAAGAAGCATCTTGAAGATAACGAAAGGCATAGGAGGAAACAAGCGAAAGATAGTCAAAAGAGAATGACAACGCATGAAGATTGCGACCATTTGTTTGTTACCAAAGGCAAACAAATGAGACATTGACTAATCAAAGTAAGCGGGTCAATATAATGTATCGCGAAGACATGCTCGCCTATAAGTGAACACTCATCCCAAGAATTCCCAGGTAAGCACAACTGGTCTCGCGTCTGATGAGATATATACGAAGTGCTTGCCTAGCCAGAAAACCCAGAATACAGGCATTCACCCTTCCAGTTTGCACGTGTTCACATTATTTATAACCCAAAACCTTGACGAGATTTTGAAAACTCAAAGGGGTTCAAAACCATATAACAGAGGGTTCAAAACCTTACAATAGAGGGTTCAAAACCTTGTAATAAATCATCCTAGAACAGATGATTAGTTTTCAAAGCGGTTTTGAAATTTATGTTCTTGTTGTGGTCGTCGCCTAAGGATAGGTGACTGTAATTGTTTTATGACTAAACGCAAGTAAACTCGCGTTAGGGTCCTAAGAAAGTTATAGACTAGGTCAAAGCATTACTAATAACCTAATTCCCTATAACCATTGGCTCTGATACCATCTTTTCTGTCACACCCCGACCACGTGGAACATACAAAACGTGGCGGAAACATCGGGGAGTGTTGTAACAGAATTAATTGTTTCAAATCCATGGCAATTGAAGTTTCGTTTTATTGATTAAAGGTGTTACAATGTCTTAACAAACAAGGAAATACAACATAATTAACTAGTCTTGCATCTTTTATTGTCACTAAAGCCCAAGTCTGCCTATGTGTATCTTGATCATCTTATGCAACAGCTCCTGAAAAACACATGTGAAAATATGGTACGTCAGCATAAAAATGCCGGTGAGATACATAGGTTTTGTGAAAATAGGTTTCATGACTTATATTTGAGAAAATGTTTAGTCATGAACCTTGTTATTTGCTTTGTTTTGTAAATCATTTGAAAATCGATAAGATCAGATGATATGTATAAATAATGAAAAATGTATGGTTAACTGAATAACCATGTAACTGAGTTTGTATAAGATAAGTTGTTGTAAAACAATGTCTTGTGAAAAATATGTTATTTGTATAAAATGTCATATGTATCAAACTGAAATGATTCAAATAACGTTACGCTATGTAATACCATACAAACACTTATATATAGGAAGTACCAGCGGCGTATCCACCATGCTTGTATCATATTACACACGCATCGTTACTTAATCACTTAATCAAACCAAACCAATCAATGTAAGATGTCTATATCAAATATCCATGTCAAATGTCTATGTCAAATATGTCATGTATGGCAAGCGAAATGTCTCAACTAAACCATATGCACAAAAACAAAGTATTGAAGTAAAACTTGGTTTAAATCAAAGTTATGTTTTGTGTAGTAAATGCATGATCAATGTAAATCATGTAATATGCGTCCAAACTGTAAGAATGTGATGAATAACAAATGTACTAAGTATGAAGAACAATGCAACGATTGAACATACATAGCATGTGAACTGTACTAAGTATGCAACAACATACATACGTAGCATGCGACCTGTACTAAGTATGCAACAATAGACATACGTAGCATGTGATGTAATGTAAAACAATGTACTAAGTAATGCACACAATGGCACACCTAGTATGAACACAATGAAATCATGTACTATAATGTACTAATGAACATAGGAAGTATATGATTTGAAAACAGGAAAGCATGAAAGTAACAAGTAGGCACATGTGTTCCACCCCAAAACAGTTTGGAAAACAGTAAAAGAGGGGTCTATGTACTCACTTGAGATTGCTCAGTTGTCTAAAGATGACCACCAAGTAATGCTAGAGATCACGGAAATCAAACGGCACCTAAATAGGTAACTATGTTAATTAACCGGACCTAAATCAGAAGACTGGGTAGCATTAGGGTTTGTAAACCAAATGAGTGTAGGAACTCATATGATATGGTTTAACAAAGCCTACATGCTAAATGAAACTTAACCTAAGTCTTATCGACCCATTACGACCCGTTTAGGAAGCTTATGCTACTTTAACGCGTCGTGCGCGTGTAACGCGTTCGGACTGCCTAACTAGTCCTATGACAAGTGTTATATGCCTAAACATGTTACATAATCAGTTATGTGACAAAAGTTTAGGTTACATATGCTTAATTACCAATTATACATGAAAAGGGTATTCTGGTAATTTACCTAAGGCATATAAACTACCTATCATACAACTACTTAAACGATGTGACCATAGGGTATAACCTCGGAAGGTTATGCCCTATACTAGGGTCACCTAATGTATTTGGTCAGATCCTAATGATCGACCAAACTGGGTCGAGTTCGAAGGTATAGGCGATTTATTAGATCGCCTACCCTACGACTCTAGACAACGTGGTAATCAGTGGGCATAGTCCCAAAGGACTATGACCAACGTGATTACACTCACGTTGCGAAGTTCAAACGAACTTCGCATTGACCATTACTGGTCAACGCTGAAAGTCAAACAAAGTTTGACTTTCTGACTCGAAAAGCAGTAAAATAAGGAAAAGAACGAAAGAATACTAACCCAGGGTCCCCGAATGCTAATCCCGACTCAAGAACTCAGGTATGAAACAATGGTTTCAACTTAGAGCTCTCAAATCAGAATTCTTGTGAGTTTTAAAGCAATGGGGGGTGGGGTATTTATAGTATTCGGTCCACCGTTGAGATCGTTTCTTGGAAAAGGGGAAACGATCAAGGCCGTACACTTGTCGGAACCTTATGGTGCCTAAAAGTAATCCTTATCTTCATGACTAAGCAATTAGGAACTTGTGGTTGTGGGTTAAACTGCTGCAAACAGGCTGTTTGGTACTCTGCATCTGGTCTGCAGACCCCTAGCGCACCGCTACGCTTAAAGTGTAGCGCACCGCTAGGCACTATTTCGGCAGAATTACACTTTTGGTCCCTGAACTGTATTTAGCCTATTTTCGACACGTTTAAGGCCCGTTAACCCCATTTCAAAGCTCTAAAATGAAGTTAAAGTATAGGGAACTTAAAACATGTTCAAAAATATCTCGGATGTCGGTTCGTTTGGCCGTACGAACGCGATGTTCGCTTAATTACGACGGAATGCGCATAAGCGCGAAAAACGATCCAAATGACGCGACGAATGGATTTTTCTTATGGCGAACACTAAAATATAATATAGTCATGCTTGCATAAATTTTTGGATGTCCGGATGTATTCAGAACGTAAGTTATGCGTATAAATGCAAACTTGTGCACTTTTTGACGCTTTTAGTCCCTGAATGACACAAAAGTTTATTTTAGCATACCGAACACCTCAAAGCCTATTTCTAAGCTATGTAAAGGATATTTATGGTATGTTTAACTTATGTTCATGTCCCGGAAGGTTTGTTACAGTTCAAATTGGCATACTTTCGCAGTTTGTCAACTTTAGTCCCTGTAAGCGATTAAACTTTGATTTCACCACACCAAACCTTCCAAAACTTATATCTAAGTTATGTAAAGGTTATTCAAGGTATGTTAAGCCTATTTCACTATTCCGGAGTGTTCGTTGGATTAAACTGGTTATATCTACTCATCAGAGCGCGTATAACCCTCCAGAAAGCGATTTAAAGCTTGAAATCGAACAAGAATTGATATGTGCAAACGATACACATATTTTTACAAATCCCAACTATGAAATACAATATTTCATTGGTTTGGCATTTGTTTGATGGCCGTGGAGTGACACGGGTGTTACAATACTACACTCACGATGGGTGCACTTGCCCAAGTGTGTGTTTAGTGTTAGTAGAATATCGTGTTTTATAAATTTAAAACTTGACTAGTGCGTAAAATGGGCTTAAAATATCAATAAAAATATATCACACTTAACACACAGCAAGTTTTTGGCGCCGTTGCCGGGGACACAAGGATTTTAAGAAAGTTAGGAATCAACGGCCTAATCATTTTTTTTATTTTTCTATTTCTTTTAGGATTTTTTTCTTAATTTTTCAGTGTCTGCTGACTTCAGCACGAGGCCGTGCCTGCTGAAAACACCCCGTGCCCAATTTTTGTTACTGGCAATCCTGTTTTTAGTCAGACAGTAGCTGAACACGGGGTCATGCCCACTGAACACGCCCTCGTGTCCAAACATCAGTTACTGAAAACAGAACCGTAGGATCCCGACGGTTGGTAATTTCTGACACAAACATGAGTGATATTGATTATTTTTACTTTCGCTCCTCTTATGGTGCGTGGTGTCAAATATATGGTGGATCTCATAAAGATTTAGAATGTTACTTTCTAAATTACACTCCCCACTATATAGACCCATCGTTTCCTTGTAACCTTAAGATGGGCGAAAGTAAAAACGATCCCTATCTCTCCCCCGAGTGCCCTCCACCATTTCTTTTGGATGACATGATTTTAGAAGAATTATGTCAGCTCGATGAAATAATTCTCCAATTATTAAAAGAACTTGAGATGGATATGAGTTATCCATCACAAGACAACAATCAAGGAGAATTATTGGGGACGCATTCGGAATCTAACAACATCTTCGATACCGAAAGCACCTCTAACTCTTGTGTGGATTTGAGCGATAGTTGTCCCTGTGTCGATTGTGCTGTGAAGGACTCTCCATCGGTCTTCGCCGATGCGTTCATAGACCTGAGCGATTCGACATATACCTTCTTTAACTAGAGCCCGGATAAGGGGAATAAAGGTTGATTTCGCCCACCGGTATTTAGCTTATGTTTTACCCTTTCCAATAACCTCTTGCGTTCTTGTCTAAAGAAAGGGCAAGGTACCTTAGGCACTTCGGTGTTGTTCCGTCCAGTAAGGAACCGCCCGATCTGGATAAATTCCTTAAAATAAGATGAAGACTCTCTAGCCACGGGGCCGTGTCCAGGTCAACACGCCCCGTGCCCGCCTAAAAACTGACCATGGGGTCGTGTCCAGGCCAACACGCCCCGTGTTCAGAATATGGAGAAAATGTGTCAGAGTCTTATCTGACCATGGGGCCGTGTCCAGCCGACATGGGGCCGTGGTCAGCGTGCTGTCATTTTCTATAAAGTCAGCATGATTCCTGCACATTTGGACCTATTCCAAAGACCAAGATCTGTTAGGATTTTAACATATACCCTACAAGGTATATTATAAAGAAGGTTCCCAACAACCATCTTGTCTTTACCACTTTTGTCTCTTGCTTTCTTCTCCAAAAACTCCTCAAAACCTCCATTAAAGCTTGAAACCTCCATGTTTTTAAGCTTTATTGTGATCTTTGCTAGGTTTTTAACCAAGGAATCTTATCAAAAATAAGTTTTACAACACTGTTTTAAGTTATTTTTGCTTAGAAATGTCTCAAAGTTCAGAAAAGTAATTTAAAACTACAAGATTCCTGAGTTTAAAAACCTGCAAAATGGTGGCCACGGGGCCGTGCTCATCGAACACAGGGCCGTGGCCGGAGTTACTGGTTCATTATTTTGAACTTTTTGACTTGTTTTCTTAGAATGTTGAGCCAGAATAGCGGAACCTCTTCAGCTCACTCGAGGAACAGTCGCAGGGAAAGAAGGCCATCGATCAAAGCAACCCTTGTGCGTTACGTAATGGCGCTAAAGGAGGCACTCGATGAGATGACATCCGTGGAGGAAGTCCTAATTGACCGTATCAACTATCTAACGGTGGGACTAGAGAGTACCTTCCAAGAAATCAACCTTTTGCACCAAAGGTTGAACATTCTTGCAATGCCACCTATGGAACCAATCTTCCCGCAAGAAGATTGGAACTTGGCACAAGAGGTTATTAATCCTACCGGATGGGACGACATTCCCCCGGAACCTCCTCTAGACGCCGTACAAGAGGTTCTAGTTGAAGTCGCACCTCCTCCACATGAGGAAGACAATGAGGCCTCTTTCCTTCTCCCCCGGGAGATAGAGGAGTGGCTTAATGATGTGTGAGGGGCCCTTTGTGGAAAGAAGTTCTAAAAGCCTTATTCAACCAAAAGAATCATTTTTCAGAAATTTTGTTGCTCTTATAATAAAAACATCTAGGCTAGGACTTCTTTGTGGTTTAAGATTTCTTACATTCTAGGACCTACTTATCCAGTTTTTAGTATGTACTTTTTATTTTCTAGGAACTATGTATCTCACTCTTTAATGAATGATGGTTTTTAATTATTGAATGGTGTTTGGATGATATTGTAATGGTTGAATACACTCGAAAAGGTGGAGGTTACCAAGGGAACTTTAAAACCATACCCCATGCAAAAAAACAGAGCCTCCCGATAATTTTCCAGCATTACAGCAAGTTCAGCACGGGGCCGTGCTCAGCCCAACACGCCCCGTGCCCAAGGCTCTGCAGAATTTTGTCCATTTCAGGTAACCGGACACAGAGCCGTGCTCACTGAACACGCCCCGTGCCCAGCCTTCTATTTAATTTTGGTACTGGCGATCTGACCACGGGGCTGTGCCCGGACCAAGACGGGGCTGTGGCCAAACGCCCAGTAACACAAAATTTGTTTTTCAACACCTTTTTACACATTCAATCAACCTAAAAACTTATTTTTGAGACACATTGAGGACAATGTGTAATTTAAGTGTCGGGGGGATGCTAAAACCTTGAATTTTGCAAGTCGTAACAACAAGCCTTACACAAAACTCTATTGGAACCGCTAATCACTCCAAATTTTTTGCAAAAATTTTCATTTTTTTTTTACTTGTCTTGGTTTAATTTGGGAATAACAAGTTCTAAAAAGGTTATATTTTTACAAATTTACAACCGATATCGTCATGATAAAAAGAACCAACATAAGAAAATTATGAAACGACATGACAAATCTAATTAAATTTGATTATATATACTTGATCACATTATAAACTCATTCCCACAACAAGTGAGTTTTGAACCTTTATTGAGCATACAAGCATACATCTTTAAACTAAATGCGCATTTTTCGTTTTTGTGTGAATAGCCGCTTGGTTCTTACGACTCTAGAACTTGCCACGACGATACATTCCCGGTCCTTACCAACTTAAACCCAAGTAAGTAAATGATGGAGGCATTAGGACTAACCCATTTTTCTTTCAACACCATTATTTTTCATTTTTTTATCACCTACCCAAAATCCCCCTAGTTAACCCCTTTGAGCCTAAACCTTTTCATTTCTAAACCCACAAAACAAACACCCCTTTACCCACCAAAAACCTTTTTCTTTTCAACCCCTATATTTTAGTAAAAAGCTTGGTTTTCTTGTGACGTTTCTTTATGAAAAAAAGAGAGTCTAGCAATAAACAAACAAGTTCCTCAAAGAAACTTTGTTTGAAGATGCTTAGTTGGAATAAAAGTCACAAAAACAAAAAGTTTTACGACGACCGACGCTTTTTACGCTTTTAGCCCTTTTTACTAACCAATAACCAAAACCACCTACCCTTAGCCCAAGCCTAACCCTTTCCAAAGTCCTCTTGATATTTACGAAGGTTTATAGTTAAAAACGAGGAGGATTGATTGCTTGGCAAGCATATGGTAGAAGTAAGTTCCATGCCGGTCTCGAGTGTTTCACAAAAATATGTCTTCGGCCGAGTGTTGAGTGATCTCTCGTGAGGTATGTGAACTTGAATATAAATGGAGTTTTAAAGAGGCATGTTGTGCTCAAATAAGTAATTTCTCTTATGAAACGTTCTAAATAAATCATAACGAATAGGATTGTAAATAGAATAAAAATAAAACCCAATAAAGATCTTGGATTCCCGACACTCAAGACAAGCCCAAACCTTCTCTCCTACCCATTCCATTTGGGTGTGTAAGCCACATAATAAAGAGTTTTGCTTGAGGACAAGCAAAGATTCAAGTGTGGGGGTATTTGATGTGTGTAAAATGCAACATATAAATTACATCAAATGAGGCATAAAACTAACCCTTTTTTAGTACTAAGGTTGGAAAAAGTGTGTTTTTGTCTTCCTTTTGAATTTACAGGACCAAATGAGCTTAAACGAGCAAAAGGAACAAATATACAGCAAAAACCAACATAAATAAAAAGAAAAGGAATAAACGTGACATGCCCGACCCCTCAACAGCATCCCCAAGAGCAAAAACAAAAAACAGAAGGCTGACCACGGCCCGTGCCCATTGGACACGGGGGCGTGGTCAGATGTCTGCAAAAAGGACAAAGCTGTGGAAGCTTCTACGCCCACCACGGGGGCGTGTCCAGCTCAGCACGGGGCGTGGTCTACGCTAAGATTCGCAAAATCTTGCAAAATCTTGGTAGTACAGATACGCTTCTACCCACGAGGTCGTGCCCAGCGAACACGGGTCGTGTGGAGCCCAATGCTGGCAAAAGCAATTAATGAAGGAAGAGAAAGAGATGGCAACGGGGGTGTGTCCGCTGGACACGTGGCCGTGGCCAGGCTTCTGTACAGGCTATAAATAGGGGTGCTTGGTTCACTTCAAAGGCATCCCTTGGAAAACTACTACTCTCTCACTTTGCCACCACTCCACCACCACTACACCACCAACACCCACCACCATCATCCTTCATCCACCTTTAGAGTGTGTAGTAGTCTCAGGATCCAAGATTGATAGTAAGAATTCTTGTCAATCAAAGGCCATGTTTGGCTAATTCTCTTACATCACTTGGTGAAGACAAGTATTTAATGTATTACTTTTGATTTTTAATCTTTACGCACTTTTTATTTGGTTTTGTATTAATGACTTTAATAACTAGTTTCTTATGTTGAAGGTGAAACTTCTTTATCATTTGTCCGTGGTGTCTTGGCATGACTTTACTATCTATATAAAGTAAAAGATTTACACCATTCATATCTCTACAGTCTATATAGAGATATGTTGGCTACCTGGTCGGGGGTTAAGGGAATGGTTTTATTAAGGTTCTTGCCTTGTTCAGTGTATAGATCCTGCAAGGACCTGGGTCAAGCTTACTAGGACCACCTTCAATACCCACTGGTATTGGATGGTGAGGGTGCGAATGGCTTGACCCCCTCATATGTAAACTACTATTAATACATTAAACCAGCTACTTGGAATTGTAGCCCTGCTGATTCAAACCACTTAGCCGAGGGAAACGCCACCTTCAAAAGAGGGGCCTACCACTTTTCGCATTAATAACTTAATTAATTATCTTTTAATATTCCGACCCTTTGGGATTGTATCCTTGCTGACTCAAACCACTGGGTTGAGGGTAACGTCACCTTCAAAAGAGGGGCCTACTACTATAACTAAGCTAATCTCTTAAAAAGTGCAAAAGTGCGGAAATCATCAAAGGATATATTAAAGGCGAGTCGTATCCAAGTGATTCATCTTGTCTATCTGTTTTTATTTTATTTTTATTTCTGCATTTTTAGTTTTATTTTTCATGTTTAAACCTTTTCTCAACAAATTTTAGACTGATTAGACGTTGAGGATAAAGAGGTACTAAAAGCTCGTGTGTCCTTGGACGACCTCGATATCTTACCAAGGCTATACTACGCTCACGATGGGTGCACTTGCCCAAGTGTGCGTTTAGTGTTAGTAGAATATCATGTTTTATAAATTTAAAACTTGACTAATGCGTAAAATGGGCTTAAAATATCAATAAAAATATATCACGCTTAACACGCACCAATTTTCGATCAATAGAATTCCAAACGAACATTCACAGTATGCAATTGAATAACATCCACTCGATGAAACTTAGAATCAACAAGCTCAAATGAAATTTTTTTGCACGAAACGCTCGATCATGATCAGCACAAGCTGCAAGTTATACCGACGCCACAAGGTGTTGTGGTGATCGAGATAATTCAATAATAGCGGTGACCGAACAAGTTTACCGTCTTTGAGATCAAATGAGTGCTCTACGAAGTAAATCTGAAAATTTGTTTCAAACGACATTATAGGATTTCCAATTGAAAATGGTACATCAAAGAAATAATGTTTTCGATCGAAGGTGAAGAAGCAATGAATATCGCAAAACTTTCGATCGATGTTGAAAGAACCATTAGGAGGTACACCGGAATATAATATGAATTAGTGTACCATTGTCTTAACACACGACTGTGTTAAGAGTGCTTTAATATGATAAATCAAAGTGGATTTAAAATAATTAAATAAATAACAATTAAATCCATGCATGAGATGTATAAACGAGATTAGCGCAAGCTTCAAGTTAGTGAAAACACCATCACATGGTGTCGAAATCAACAAACAACTTAATGGAGTCGCAGACCAAACAAGTCTACTATGACTCGGAACAGATGAAACGCTTGTTAAAACTAATTTGAATATGATGTTTCCAATACATCATAAGGTGCCTTGAACTGAATATGTGTAATGGACAAGTTCAAACAATTGAACTTGGTTTCAGCGCAATCCGACAATTAATATATGTATCGACAAGGAAATTCCGGCATGGTTACAAAGATAAACCACATATGTAACTCGAAAGGAAAAGAAGTTTCAAGAAATTCGTTGACTCGATAGCAAGGAGTCAACATTTACAAGAATGTAGATCATCAATGTGACAACTGACAATTTTCCACATATTTCGTACAATGCTAAACAGTAATATGTGCATTAATGACTGTGCCTGATTTAGTTAATGACATGAATAATTTTCTGAATGTTGTCATATACATACAAGTGCCTTACGTGTTGCAAGATTATTTATCATTATTGCATGCAACACTTTATGATTCAAGTGATGCACGAAACAAAGTTAGCACAGTTACCAGACAAATCAGAAATGCTGACGGGAGTTCAGGACATAGACAGACATGGTGTTGAGACACAGAATGAGCCAGGAAACAAGAGTTACACTAGTATAGTGTGTAGGAAAGTAAGGATCACAAAACTGCCTTCCTAGTGTTAATTTAAGTGCCGGAAAGTGCCCAAAACTCACTAAAACTGCATAATTCTGCCGAAAATAACACAGTTCAGCAATTTTCAGCACTTTAACAACTAAAATAATGCAAAAATGTGGTTTAATGGCCCAGTATACTTTCCTAAGTGTTGGGAATCAAAACTGTCATGAAAGGGAACATAAAGCACACTAAACTGCGCAATTTAGCACCTTAACGAACTGGTAACCAACCGAATAACCGGACACTCCCCGAAACACCAAATTTTCACTAGAAGCATTGTTTTAGTGTTACGAAGCTAGTTATGGTCACCAAACATCATAACACATCCTATAAACACCTAATACATATAACACTAACCGATACACTAAGAATCCAACTAAATTAACTAACTAATGTTTGAAACCCATTATGACCCCCCCCCCCCAGTTCACGGTTCCAACCTAGGGGACCCACTTGAGATTTTCTTTTATTATTTTATTTTATATGCTTATAACTTTTGCAACATAATATCCTAAGGATTAAGTTCATGTTGGAAACTAGTTTATATTACCCTAAAGACCTTCATTCTCTCACATAATATCTTCAAATTCCATCCATCTTCTTTCTCCCCTTCTTGTTCACGGCACACACACCACACACTTACACATTCATTTTCATTCAACATTCAAGTATTCTAAAGTGAACATGAGGTGTAAGAAGCATAGTTAAGAAGCCTAGAAGCAATGGAGACTGAAGGACCTTTCTCAAGAGCTTTTATCCACCTAGTTTATCACCTTCATCATTCTTGATCTCTTCCCTAGCCTTGTGCTAGTAGTAAGGCTCTTATCAACTCATTTTACTTCTTATTATGATGGTTAATAGTATATGTAAGTAACTTAATGTGAAGAACATGAAGATCAAGAAAGAACAAGAAGATAACTCTTAACATAAGACTAAAAATCACCATGAATCATGTTGTTTAAGTGTTATTATGCTTCTTGATTGGTGATTGTTTGTGTTAATGATGTTAAACATCATATGAACCTTGCTAGATTGTGATTAAAGACATGATTTAGCAAGATGAGAGGATGATTATGTTATAAATCAAGATGATCATCCTTATGTGAAACATGAACTTGAAAGATTAAATGTTTTTCTTGAATAATGATGATCAAAGTGTAATGTAAGTCTTGTAAAGGTGCGATTTCAAAAATAATCTTCTCAAGAAACTAAGTTAAAATACTGTGACAACCGGTGATTTACGGCTCCTAATTACGCTATTAACAAACATTAGGATGATAATAAATAGTGTTTAAGACGCAAATTAATTTAATTAGGCGTTTGGAGTGCCTAGGAACGTCTATCCGACTTTACAGTGCGCGAACGGTGGTCTACGGAGAAACTTGTTGAACGTTAAACGACAACGAACTGATACCGTACTAAATACTGACAACGCCGACAAATATTAAATTTTTACGATATATTCTAGCTTCGTAATTAAATTTTAGCAATCGTAGTTGAAACCGGCTCGAAAAACGGATTAAAGACGGCAATAATGTAATTTTTCACGATTATTACCGTTATCGACGCACGAACGCGACTACGACGGATACCGACATTATTTTTACATGTTTTTAACTTTGAAATATTATTTTACTAGGCTATGGTGATTTCGGTTTTAAAAACGTGTCTCGTAGGAATTACGGACCACTTACACATGAGATGGGCTTGTGGGCCCTGGGCCCAAGCCCAAAACCCACAAGCCTAAACCTGCACATAATATATTAGATCTTTTTCTTTAAAATCTTATCAAGATCTTACTAAATCTCATCAAAATCTTTTCAAAATCTTAACCAGATCTCAACAAGATCTCTAGAGATCTCCACAAGATCTCTATAAAACACTCAAACAACTCACTCACACACACACACACTGTATCTCTCATCTCTTACATGTGAGAAACCCTATCTTCACCACTTAAATAAACAAACACAGAGAACTTCTCTGTTACACTCTTTCTCTCGATCTATACTATAACACACACACACAAATACAAACATCAAACAACCACATCCAGCTACAACATCCAACACACTCGATCTCTCTCATCTCCCTCATTTCCGGTCGCCGGAATCAAGCGGCGGCTCCACCCCCCTCTCGTCTCCTAGGAAACTGACAGCCACCACACCCCCCTCAACTCCTTTCCTTTTTGGCATGAACGGTGGCAAGCAGCGGCAAAACAGAGATCGACGGCGAAGACCGTCGCCGACAACGACGGCGGTAGTGGTGGGTTTCAGTTGATGGAAGATTGATGGTGGTTACGGGAGCGAGAGAGAATCAGAGATTGAGAATCAGCGCCGCCGCTCACGACGGCGGCAGTGGAGGTGAAGACGGTGGATTTTGCTTCTTTTCGACGAGTTTTCCAATAACAACAGCCCCTCTTCTCCTATTTCTTTCATTTATCAGAAGTATTGATGTTGGTGGTTCATTATTATTGAAGATGATGTTGACGGTGATGGTGGTAGCCGCTAACAGTGAACGGCTGTGGTGGTGATTAAGTCAGATTCAGTTCGAGTTCAGGGCTCAAGCCAACTTTGGGTTCACTCATTCAGACTCGCGACTCGGGTTTTGGTTCGGGTCTGATTCGGCATAAGTCAAAGGCAGTCAACTGAGTTCGATGTTCGGGTCAACCCGGTCAAACCGAGTCGACTCGGTCAAAACCTGAGTTAACTCGGGTCAACAGCGGGTCAAGATTGGTCAACAAAAGTCAGCGGTCAAAACAAGCCAACCTGAGTCAACTCAGTTAATTCGGTAAACTCAGTCTCGGTCAACTTTTCCATGTTTCAACATGAAGATTTGGTAAATAATAAACATCAAGATTAATATTTACGTTTTAACATAGTTTTATTGGATTACGTGAAATACGAGCTCTCGAACCGAGCAAATTAGTGAATTTTAGTTAAAAATTTACTTGGATTATTTATTATCATTGTTTATACAAATTGATTATACAAAACTGTTGTTGAATCTTGTTGAATTTTGAAAAATAACGACAACTTGTGTTGTCAGGGGCGTCCAAAAACAGAGGAAACTCTGCCCGTTTTTCGAGAAAATCCGTAAAAACAAACGCGTTTTATTATAAGACGAACCATTGTATTCAAGTGATTTTTTTTATAAAAACAAATACAAGTGTAACAATACTTTCCACAACACTTTTACAACATACAAAAACGACGATTCGGATACTATTTCCGACAATAAAGATAGTTGTTATATTTATTCTGAACTTTGAAATTTCGACAACTATTTCATAAAAAAAAATATATAGTTATGTATTTATTTTCAAACGCAACAACTCAACGATGCTTTTATAAATAAATATAGTTTATATATTTATTTCAGATATCGTACAACACGAATTCTTTTATAAAAATAAATATAAGTTATGTATTTATTTCAAATATCCAAATACGAATTCGTTTTATCAAAATAAATATAGTTTATATATTTATTTCAATTATCGAACAACATGAATTCGTTATAAAAATAAATATAGTTCGTATATTTATTTCATGTATCAAACAATACGAGTTCTTTTATAAAAATAAATATAGTTTTGTATTTATTTCGAACCTCAAGCAACTCGTACTAATTTACAAGAATAAATATAGTATATATATTTATTTGAAACATGCAACGGCTCCATAAATCTTTTATAAAATAAATATAACTTTTATATTTATTACAAAACGCCTAAACGACATATTATGTAACATACATTTCAACGTACGGGTTTGTTATATGTTATTTTCATATAAACAACCTTTTTATACGCGTACGACTTCTCGGGGCGACTAACATTATTTTGTTGATATATTGATATTTTTGTATAAATATTTATATATGTCGAATTTCTCAAAAACTAAGTACTTTCTAGACTTAGTAAATTATTAACGGTATCAAACGAGACTTAACGCGTATAACTTAGTCATTTTCATTAAGTTAACAAGTTACCGTTCAATCGTTCGGTTAACGATTCGGTAGAGCTCGATGACACGTAGTTTAGTTACTGCGTTTATTTAGAAACTTATAAGATATTCTGTGTTAGGAATATTGTAGAATGCACGCTAGCGAGTCTCGTCTTGGAAACGACATCACGAAGTCGTAATTAGCTAGCTTTGCACAAGACAATTCAGGTGAGTTCATAACCCCACCTTTTTACGGTTTTACATTTTTATAAATGTTTTCAGGGTGGAAAGACATGCACGTTTTGCAGAAACACACAAAGTTTTCGACTAACAAAGATTGCATATTTTAGACAAAGCACGTACTGCAAGAACATACAAAGTTTTTGAACGAACAAAAACTCATATTTCTAAATCATATTACGAATGGATTTCGAGGAACTCAAATGGTTTATGAATGGATCATACTAAATATACCGGTTCTTACAAAACAAAAGCGTATTATCGAAATGTGAATGATTTTCATGACAAGGGATGGGATCGTCTAGTTATAATAATGGGACTGGGTTGGTCTGCGTTTGAGAAACGGGACTCCCAGTGGGTATATGTTACAAAATGATTACATATAATTACAATTGGTATGGTTAGCAAAGGAAGGGTACACTTAGATCATGTGAGTGGTGGGTACAACACTTAAGGCCATTAATCCTCATTGTAGGACCGAGGGACATGAGTGATAGATCTATTTGGGTGTAGCGAGCCCCACCCATGAGTCCGCGGGTTGGACCATGTGGTGACTATGTCTTACAGCCGGAAGCCCGGTACAAATTTGCTAGGTTTGAGTTTTCCTGCATCACTTCACACATATCAATGGCCTTGCAAACCATTGGTGATCTCTTTTTCCTTGTTGCTTTCATACCGGGGTTTTGCAAATTACATACCATGTTTTATACAAATTCAAAGCATAGGATTATGCGGGCATGAAGTCAAAGTCAGGGTGGGCATTGACGGTTATACAAACTTTACAAATACAAGAGTTTACAAATACATGGTTTCTACGAACATAATGCGTTACAAATACAAAGTTTCCATATAACTTGACAAGAAAATGATTTCTAAATTCGTTTTCTCAATAATATTTCACAAACCGGTTATTCAAAAGACTTATTTCAAATCTTTTACAAACAAACTATGAACTCGCTCAACTTTATGTTGATTTTTCGCATGTTTCTTTCTCAGGTTGCATTTTTCAAACTATGGAACGGTTGGAATAGGAGAACCATTGGAGATTCGAGTACTTAGTGGGCGTTCGTTTTCTAGAAGTCTTAGCTTATTTGCTTCCGCTGTGCAATGAAGATACCAGTCCAGTCACGCCAATGCTCTGATATTTCGGGGTGTGACAGATTGGTATCAGAGCTATAGGTTACAGCGAATTAGGTTTCTGTAGAGATACCTAGGCTCTAACCTCACTTTTCTCTGGGAACTTAGACTATTATTACTTTGAATACATACCAAACGCCTAGTACTCGAACATGGATTCCAACCGTTGCCAAGAACAAAGAGTCAACTATTTTGGTTTTAAACAAGCACAAGAGTTGCATTTGATACACGATACACGAAACGATCACATACAGTAAGCAAAACCTTGAGAATTTTGATAACATGCATTTAGGACCTTTGGAAAACTTATGTTGGAGTTCATTAAAGGTCATCACGTAGGAACCGCGAATATTAACTCGGGCACACATTATTATCCACATTGTCTATGATATTTTAACTTCCCGAGCAGGCAGCCTACGCATAACGAAACGTCAGTGCACGAGAATACATGGAACTCAGATTTTACGTCAACGAATGTCGGAGTACATCACGTTCTATGCGGAACGAAACACTAGTGCACAGGTATACGTGAAACTTAAGCTATACATCAACGGAGGTTGAAGTACGTCACATACGAATTTCGAGGCAAGGTCTTTGAGGAGACACGATGGAGCAATTCAACGACAATACTAGTTTCCGTTAGCAGGAGAACTACCGACCAGGATGCGACGATTTGGCACGCGGTCCTGCAACGACACGAAACACATCAGGGAGAAGATGCATGACTCCGTATTCCCCTTTTCTCATTAACGACGAATATACTATGTTCGACATTCCATGGTAATGTCATCTAACAACCGGTCATCACACGCAACCCCGGGTAAAGTCCTCAAATTTCTTTTATTGAAATTTCGACTTTTGCATCTAGTGGGTAGATTCTACATCTCTACTCCTCTTAATGGTCATTGCATCACAATAACTTCTTTCATTACAGCGAATACTCATTTGCTTCATTTCTTGAAAAATTCATATGTTACGCATGCATCGTTTGTTACGAATGTGGTTTCGTTTCGAATAAAGCGTTTCGTTAAAGTTCAAATGCAACAAAAATATTTCAGAAAAATAAATACAAAAATTAAGTATAAAGATACTTAATAAATACAATAAAAATACGTATTCTTGTACGTACTAATGCACATCGGAATACGCCACCAATACATGGCAAAAATAGACAAGTCTAAGAATACAAGTATAAGTATACCCATCCTTTGGGGGAAATATTCATGAAGGATTACAAAACAAATAAGTTAAAATATATTATTTTAACGAATATTCCAATAAATAATAGGTATAATTTAAGTTAAAATATTATTATTTTAACGAATAATTATATACTTTGGAATAATACAAGTGCATCAAAGATATAACACAAAGATACTAAGTCATAACAAACAAGACTAAAAGTCGTGGCCCGACCCATCCGTCTAATAAACCAAAACACGTGTGTAGGTTGTAGTACGGCGGCGTAAGGATACATACTTTGGGTATACAAGAGACAGGACGCAAATCTGTGAGTTCATGTCCCCCTTTTCTTTAACTGTATTCGGTTTTATAACTTCGGGGGGGGGGGGAAGTACATGTTACAAATTGTTTACAAACGTTTACACATGGTATGCTTAGCTAAGGAATGTACTGTTAGATCATGTGAGTGGTGGGTACAACGCTTAAGACCATTAATCCTCATAGTAGGACCGAGGGACATGAGTGATAGATCTATTTGGGTGTTGCGAGCCCCACCCATGAGGACCGGGATTTGGCCCATGAGGTGACTATGTCTTACAGCCAGAAGCCCGGTATAAAATCCGCTAGGTTTAAGCCTTCCTGCATCACGTCACACATATTAATGGCCTTGCAAACCATTAATTGATCTGTTTTCCTTGTTGCTTTCATACCCGATTTACAAAAGGCATACTTACAGATGCTTACAAGATTATTCGAACTCATACAGAAACACATGAACTCGCTCAACTTTTGTTGATGTTTTCAAAATTACATGTATTTCAGGAAACGAGATGGATCTTGGGCGCAAGTGTTGTTTTCAAGACGTAAAGTTCAAGTTTAGGTGTCATCCACTTTTGTATTGAAACTTAACTAGAGGATTTTGGTTGAAACATAAGATACTTGTATTTGTAACTTTTCAAACTTAAGAATGGATGAACATCATGATTTAATCATATAGTTGTTTATTATAATTGAATGCAATGGTATTGAACAAGTCACACATCATTACGCTTCCGTAAAAGTCAGGGTGTGACAGTTTGGTATCAGAGCTTCGATTGTCGTGAACTAGGATTCCTTCTCGAGTCTAGACTACAATCACTAGGATTCTCTCATGAAAAACATTTTTCACAAAATATTTTTCATTGCATTCCCAAAAAGCGCCAAGATCCGTGAGTCAAACATTTTTCAAAGGAAAGACAAAGCAAAGACAAAGCAAGGGCATTAGTAGGAAGGGAGACAACCCCGACCTATGAGACAAATGAGGTATAGTCAGTCCATGTGCGATAGACTTGCCAAAGACGGAATGACCCCCCGAAGGAATAGATGTAATTTTTTTGTGATATGTCGCATTTATTTGTTTGTATATATTAAGTAACATTATTATCTATTATTATATGTGCATATATATATGTATGGGAATATTATTGACGGGAACGAGATGCCTTCGACTTCGAATTCTATTACTGTTCTCGACTCGCATAATGCTACTAACGACCTCGCCTTTAATGAGGAGCTCATGACTGAGGTAATTACTAAACAAGACCTTCGACTCACTCTCCGTGAGAGATGACTATTCATCCCTCTCGAACGCGAAGGTGCCTGGCTACGGTAGCGACGGCGAGGCGGGGGAGGCAACCTTGGATAGCAACTTTATCAGTTGGATGAGGTCCCTGTGGCATTTACAAGACTTGATTGACGACACTCATGTCCAGACAGAGAGAATGAAGTACTCATCTTAACGGTGCCTCACCAGCTACAATTACTAGGAACCCTCCTTATTCCTATTCTGTCTAAGCATTGTGCCATCACGCGCATAACAACAACGGACGTTGGCGCATGGACCATCATAAAGGTCCAATCCATGCTGAAGGTATGAGGATAGTAGTGTCCCCTCTCTGATCGATCAACTGCTTTGAACAAGGGAAAATTTGAGTGGCCATGCAAAATGATTTATTATTACGGGGGCCCACGTAATAACAACTTGTAGTGCATGGAAATCCTGATGGACTCTGCGTGTCAAGCAAATGGTCACTATCCATTTGAAATTCCTGTATTGTTCAAAATCCCCACCCAGTAGAACAACAACCAAGAAGGTTACTATAACACTCCACATAGTAGGAAGTCTGCCTTTATCTTCCCCGCACCTATATCCCTACCTGTAGTACAAGACATTGGGAACTGGTATTCAAAATGGTAAACCCTCAGGAAAGGTTTTCTTCAACACCTTGGTATTCTTACGTATAAATTGTACAGAACCTACAACCCCCGCAAGCTTGTCCATTGTAGAAGCTATGATAAGATCCCAACCTTCGACATCCGCTATACCACAAGGAGGTAGCATGGCGCGAGCTGTAGTGAAACTTATTTACTACACTTTGTTCGGCATTCATAAAGACCGTACCAACCATATTGGGACTCCTGGAGCCCAAGTCAAATCAATGTATATGTTGCACAGCCTGGTGTGGCAAAAGGGTCCTCCCTATATTGGAAAATCGAGAACCATGGAGTGTAAGACACATATTATAAGGACGGAAGTAACCACTCTATATTCTCCACAAAATGTTGCTCCATTTAGGCACATGGAGAACACATGCAAGAAGATTCTTCTCGATCTACACCTCTATCAGTACAGTGCACCCCATCATTAGGGTAGTGCATTCACACCCTGGAAACTGCTCTACGTTTGCTGCAAAAGATAATTCAGTCACACCTCTGCGTTTCCACTATCCCCTTCTACGCGTGACAATAAGACACAACCCCATCCTTTGGGGAGTATGCCCGTTTTTATAAAAAAAAAGACTATGGAAGAGTCGGAAACTTAAGGAATAAACAAGGAACAAGGTAAAGGGAAGGCCTCACCATATTTCGTATAACACTAGATGACTTGCGACAATCGGAGTAAGGTGACTCCGAGGAAGTTTCTACGCAGGACAAAACGCAACAAGATAATATGGCATATGTAAAGGTCGATGTACCCTTAGCAAGATTCTGTTGTGACTCATTTCAAGGATGAGATGATTATGGTGGGAAGATTTTGCATAGACCTCATTAGGAATTACCTTACCTTTATGCTTATAATGCACAAGAATAAGCTTGCTTTCACTTATCGACGACAATATTTATTCTAAAATAAATGTCTAATTTCGTCGATATATTTATATACATGTGAAGCTCATGGAACCACAACAAAAGGACATTGGTCTGACCCAACTGGAACCTTTACCTACAATAAGAGCTGAGCTTGAAGCTCTAGTAAACCAGCAAGTCGTTAAAGCAATCGACCAGTACGAAGTGAGCAACATTGCAAACAGCGGCAGACTAAGAGGAACCGTAATGGGAATCGCTCAGGCGATAACTCTTGCCCTAGGTCCTACCGAGAGCGGAGTAACGGTGGAGAAATTTAATAAAAATCCAGTGGAGAAGAAGACGCATGTGGAGTTTTCTTCGGGTGGAACTAAGAGAAAGTTTTCAGGCCGGAGGAAAGGAACCCAAGCAAGTCATGACAAACCTAACGCCAACAAAAGAAGGGAAGCAAACCCGCCTCGTGGCACGAAAGCTTTTGGAGCCACCAATGAGGCCAGAGGAAAGGTTTATTTGGGGAATAAGCCGAGATGTGACGAATGCAGGTTTTACCAAGAAGGTCGATGCTCGAAACCTAAGTGTGACAGATGTGGAAAGAAGGGACACAGCAAGGATGCCTGTTGGGCACGGTACCCCAACCAGAGAGGAAGCGGTGACTACAACCAAGGAGATAACAACAACAACAACCAAGGTGGAAACGGTAATGATAGAGCTCCTAGTTGTTACAGATGTGGTGACACGGGGCACTTTAGGAAAGATTGCCCTAAGAAGGACCCAGCACAAGGAAGAGACTCACGAAAGGAGCTCGTGAAGCACGCCAGGACCTGAACATTGCGACGGTACGTTTCATATTAACTAACACTATGCATCCATTTTGATTGATACTGGCGCCGACTTTAGCCTTGTATCTATAGGATTTAAGAACCTACTTGGTCTAGAGACTAGTAAGCTAGACACCCCCCCCCCCACCTATTCAATAGGGATAGTGAGTGGGAGATTAGTCAAGGAAGATGAAGCTATCAAGGACTTAGCACTTGGACTTGGAGAACGAAGGATTTTCTATTGACCTGCTACCAGATGGTTGGAAAGTTTTGATGATATAATCAGCTTGGATTGGGTATCCAAGAACAGAGCTGAGGTTGTTTTCCATGAGAAAATCATTCACATCCCTTTTGCTAATGATGAAACACCTTTAGTACACGTCCTTCATACAGTTGATGCGAGGACATGGGACCTCATAAGGCAGGAGGCTGTGACATCCCACATTGATTATGACGGCGCAGAAGTGTCTCTGAAAAGGCTGCATAGCCTTCCTTGCTCACATTGTCGACAAGGAGACCAAGAAACCAAGAATAGAAGACATCCCCATTATAAAGGAATTTCCAGAAGTCTTTCCCAAAGACTTGACTAGACTACCTCCACAGCGACGAGTGGAGTTTCGGATAGATCTGGTGCTGGGAGTGGCACCAGTGGCAAAGGTGCCTTACCGACTAGCTCTGTCCAAGATACAGGAGCCTTCGATGCAACAGCAAGAGCTGCTAGACAGGGGAAATCTATCAGGACCGAGCTTCTCACCTTGGGAAGCCCAGTGTTATTCGTTAGGAAGAAGGACGACGGTTTCCGTATGTGCATACAGCTTGATCTGAAAGGAACTTGGACAACTTAATGAGGAAAAAGTATGGTGCAAAGGTTACAGGAAGATAGACAACTAACCATCAAGAATCGG
Source organism: Helianthus tuberosus (assembly GCA_030545235.1). Classification (NCBI taxonomy): domain Eukaryota; kingdom Viridiplantae; phylum Streptophyta; class Magnoliopsida; order Asterales; family Asteraceae; genus Helianthus; species Helianthus tuberosus. The sequence continues at coordinate 95,183,205 of CM060388.1, forward strand.
TACCCCTTACCGAGAATTGATGACTTGTTGACCCACTACAAGGTTCCAGCTACTATTCCGAGATTGACTTAAGGTCAGGATGTCACTAGTTGAGGACACAAGAAGAATTTATCCCTAAAACGGCCTTATGAACTCGCTACAGGCATTACGAGTTCCTTGTCATGCTGTTTGGCTTAGCAAATGCACCGGCAGTATTCATGGACCTCATGAATCGGGTGCGTAAGCCGTACCTGGACAAGGACGTAAGTATATTCATTGACGACATTCTTAATCGCTTAAAGACCAAGGAAGGTCATGAGCGGCATATGTTGGCTATCTTGAAGCTTTTGAAGAAAGAACAGTTATACGCAAGGTTGTCGAGTGCTAAGTTGGATTCGCGAGGTGCAATTCTTAGGTCACATGATGAATAAGAATGGAATTCATGTTGACCCTGCCAAGATCGAAGCGATCAAGAACTGGGAAACCCCCAAGACGACAACTAAGTTACGGCAATTTCTGGGGTTAGCAGGCTATTACAGACGATTCATAGAGGATTTTTCCAAGTATTATTCATCCGCTAACATCCCTAACCCAAAAGGATAAGAAGTTTGATTGAGGGGAGAAAACAAGAAACAACTTAGCAGACGTTGAAGGACAAACTCTGCGAAGCACCTACCTTATCTTACCTGACGGGACCAATGGATTTATCGTTACTGTGATACTTCTCGACAAGGTCTTGGTTGCGTGTTGATGCAACAAGACAAAGTCATCATATACGCGTCACATCAGTTAAAAGTATAAGGAAAGTACTACACGACGCACAACCTTGAGCTAGGTATTGTGATCTTCGTGTTGAAGATCTGGCGTCATTTCCGTATGGTGCCCGTTGCACGATTTTTTCGAGATCATAAGAATTTGCAACACATTTTCGAACAGAAGAATTGGATTATGAGATAGCGTAGATGGGTTGAGTTGTTGAATGATTATGAGTGTGAGATCAGATAACACCCGGGTAAAGCGAACGTTGTAGCCGACGTCTTGAGTCGCAAGGAATGCGCAAAGCCTCTAAGGGCACGAGCCTTAGAGATGACTATACAAACTGATCCCACCGTTCGGATTCATGAAACCCAACAGGAAGCATTTACACTAGAGAACCTATGAGTTGAATCATTGCCTAGTATGGAAGTGAAACTGGTTCCAAAGGAAAATGGAACAATGTATTTCGTGGAACAAATTTGGGCACCATTCTTTGGCAATCTACGAGCACTTATTTTGGACAAAGCTCATAAGTCGAGGTACTCGGTCCGTCCGGGAACTGACAAGACATACCCAGGCTTAAAGGATTGGTATTGGTGGCCCAAGATGAAAGCCGACATCGCTGTATATGTGGGTAACAGCCTTACTTGCGCCAAAGTTAAGGTGGAATACCAGAACTCGCCAGGGTTGCTGCAACAACCGGAGATTCTCGTCTGGAAGTGGGAACAGACCTCCATGGACTTCATTACAAGGCTACCAAGAACACAAAGAGGACACGATATGATTTAGGTGATTATCGGTCGACTCACGAAGTCTGCGCACTTCGTACATATCAGTAAGAAAGGCAGCACATAGAAGTAGCAGAAAATACCTCTTAGAGAGAGAGACTGTGGCACGTCAGGGGGTGCATGTATCTATCATATCCGACCAGGATGGTCGCTTCGTGCCAAGGATTTGGCAGATGTTTCAACAAGCCTTTGGTTCACAGTTGAACCTCAGTGCTGTGTTTCACCCTCCGACGAAACGACCAGAGTAAACGGACGATCCAGACAATGGGAGACATGCTATGTGCTTTTGTGATGGACCTTGGTGGGAGTTGGGATACTCACCTACCCATGGTGGAGTTTTCCTACAACAAAATCCATCACACCAGTAAATAGGTCGCCCTGTTTGAAGATCTATAGACGTAAGTGTCGATACCCACAGTGTTGGGCGGAGACCGAAAATTGGCAACTGTTTGGTCCTGAGTAGTTCAGGAGAAACACAGAAAAGATTTGCTCAGATACGCGATCGTATCAAGTCAGCCGTTATGGACAGAAGAGTTACGCAGTTGGAATTTGAGGTTGATAATATAGTTTTATTAAGAGCCTCACCTTGGAAAGGCGTGGTACGACTTGGTAAACGTGGAAGGTTGGACCCACGGTACATAGGACCCTTCGAGATCCTGGAAAGGATCGAAACCGCTGCATACAAACTAAAGCATTCAGAAGAACTTAGTAGTGTTCATGACACGCTTCACGTGTCAAATCTCAAGAAACTCCAAGTGACAGTAGTTATTCTCGCAGACGAAATTCACGTTAATGACAAACTCCAAATTGTTGAAGAACCCATAGAGGTTACGGACTGGAAGGTCCATCAGACCAAGAGAAGTTGTATTAAACTTATCATAGTTCATTGGAATTCACGTCATGACCCAGAGTTACTTGGGAGCGTAAGACCAAAACAAATCAAAATATCCGTATTTGGTTCACAACTCCCCTGCAATCGATAACACAACTCGAATTTTGGGACGAAATTATTTTAACGGGGGGAGAATGTGACAAATGGCAATTTTCCACATATTCCGTACAATGCTAAACAGTAATTTGTGCATTAATGACTGTGCCTGATTTAGTTAATGACATGAATAATTTTCTGAATGATGTCATATACATACAAGTGCCTTACGTGTTGCAAGATTATTTATCATTATTGCATGCAACACTTTATGATTCAAATGATGCACGAAACAAAGTTAGCACAGTTTCCAGACAAATCAGAAATGCTGACGGGAGTTCAGGACATAGACAGACATGGTGTTGAGATACAGAATGAGCCAGGAAACAAGAGTTACACTAGTATAGTGTGTAGGAAAGTAAGGATCACAAAACTGCCTTCCTAGAGCTAATTTAAGTGCTAGAAAGTGCCCAAAACTCACTAAAACTGCATAATTCTGCAGAAAATAACATAATTCAGCAATTTCAGCACTTTAACAACTAAATATAATGCAGAAATGTGGTTTAATGGCCCAGAATACTTTCCTAAGTGTCGGGAATCAAAACTGTCATGAAAGGGAACATAAAGCACACTAAACTACGCAATTTAGCACCTTAACAAACCGGTAACCAACCGAATAACCGGACACTGCCCGAAACACCAAATTTTCACTAGAAGCATTGTTTTAGTGTTACGAAGCTAGTTATGGTCGCCGAACATCATAACACATCCTATAAACACCTAATACGTATAACACTAACTGATACACTAAGAATCCAACTAAATTAACTAACTAATGTTTGAAACCCATTATGACCCCCCCCCCCTAGTTCACGGTTCCAACATAGGGGACCCACTTGAGATTTTCTTTTATTATTTTATTTGATATGCTTATAACTTTTGCAACATAATATCCTAAAGTTCATGTTGGAAACTAGTTTATATTACCCTAAAGACCTTCATTCTCTCACATAATATCTTCAACTTCCATACATCTTCTTTCTCCCCTTCTTGTTCACGGCACACACACCACACACTTACACATTCATTTTCATTCAACATTCAAGTATTCTAAGGTGAACATGAGGTGTAAGAAGCATAGTTAAGAAGCCTAGAAGCAATGGAGATTGAAGGACCTTTCTCAATAGCTTTTATCCACCTAGTTTATCACCTTCATCATTCTTGATCTCTTCCCTAGCCTTGTGCTAGTAGTAAGGCTCTTATCATCTCATTTTACTTCTTATTATGATGGTTAAAGGTATATGTAAGTAACTTAATGTGAAGAACATGAAGATCAAGAAAGAACAAGAAGATAACTCTTATATAAGACTAAAAATCACCATGAATCATGTTGTTTAAGTGTTATTATGCTTCTTAATTGGTGATTGTTTGTGTTAATGATGTTAAACATCATATGAACCTTGCTAGATTGTGATTAAAGACATGATCTAGCAAGATGAGAGGATGATTATGTTATAAATCAAGATGATCATCCTTATGAGAAACATGAACTTGAAAGATTAAATGTTTTTTCTTGAATAATGATGATCAAAGTGTAATGTAAGTCTTGTAAATGTGCGATTTCAAAATAATCTTCTCAAGAAACTAAGTTAAAATACAAGATTTACATAAACATGGTTCTTAAATAAATTAACCACATTTTTAGTGGTTAATCAAGTGTAGAAACATGTAGTTAACAAGAAAAATTCAAGAAGAAATATTTTTAGAAAATCAAGTTACAAGTTGTAAAGATCTAAATCCTTCAAGAATGATTTTTTTAAACAAATAACCACACTTTAAAGGGTAACTAAACTTACTAAACACACTACTAAGTTACTACAAATTTTTATAAATTTTCAAGTTCATGAAGTAGTGTGAATAGCTTGATTTTGGCACTTGGTAAGTATTGAATACTTTGTTGATGATTTGTGATGAGTTTTAAAAGAAAATGATATGCTTTGAAAGCATGGAAACCTCCATTTTTAAGGGGAAACTATGGCATAATTTTTCTAGAAATTTAACACTTAGAAAAAAATATATTTAAACCAAGTGTTTACAAGTATATTTTAACCATAATTTTCCATATAAAAATTGCCATAATTTTTGTTACAAAAATTATAAATATTTGAGGTTGATTTTGATAAATAAAAGTGACTAAATATGTATTTAGGAAAATATATATTTAGATGTCACATTTGTGTGATTACTTGTATATTATGTGTAATAGTTATATTATTTTAGGACTTGAAATAATATAACTCACCAAAATACCAAAAACTACAATACAAAATATTACCAAAATCCCAAGAGAATAAATATACAATTTATACCCAAAAAGATTGGAGAAACCGAACAAGGAATATAACTTACAAAAATATTCCGGAATTAAATTCATGAGTATATTTTGGTAAACAGTATTTTGGAAACCAAGAAAACGAAAAATATGATTTTCACAATTATTACAAAAATATATCATATTTTTTACAAGAAGAAAATATATTATTTTGGGTAAAGAAAAATATATATGTTTTCTTGAATTACTAGAAAATATATTATTTTTGAAGAAAATATATATTTTCTTACACAAATTTAGAATATATTATTTTTGGGGTGAAAAATGGATTTATAAATATTTTTTAAGTTAATCTTGAAAATATGCTATTTTTGAGATTATATGAAAACATAAACATTTTTGCCAAGGAAGAAATATAAATAATTTTCTATACAAGTTTTCTTAAAATATTTATATATTTTAAGAATATATATGTTGGTGATTTTTATTGAAAATAATATTTTGGAAAAATAAATACAAAAATTATGTATAAAGATACTTAATAAATACAACAAAAATACGTATTCTTGTACGTACTAATGCACAGCGGAATACGCCACCAATACTTGGCAAAAATACACAAGTCTAAGAATACAAGTATAAGTATACCCATCCTTTGGGGGAAATATTCATGAAGGATTACAAAACAAATAAGTTAAAATATATTATTTTAACGAATATTCCAATAAATAATAGGTATAATATAAGTTAAAATATTATTATTTTAACAAATAATTATATACTTTGGAATAATACAAGTACATCAAAGATGTAACACAAAGATACTAAGTCATAACAAACAAGACTAAAAGTCGTGGCACGACCCATCCGTCTAATAAACCATAACACGTGTGTAGGTTGTAGTACGACGTAAGGATACATACTTTGGGTATACAAGAGACAGGACGCAAATCTATGAGTTCATGTCCCCCTTTTCTTTAACTGTTTTCGGTTTTATAACTTCGGGGGTGAAGTACATGTTACAAATTGTTTACAAACGTTTACATATGGTATGGTTAGCTAAGGAATGTACTGTTAGATCATGTGAGTGGTGGGTACAACGCTTAAGACCACTAATCCTCGTAGTAGGACCGAGGGACATAAGTGATAGATCTATTTGGGTGTTGCGAGCCCCACCCATGAGGACCGGGATTTGGCCCATGAGGTGACTATGTCTTCCAACCGGAAGCCCGGTACAAAATCCGCTAGGTTTGAGCCTTCCTGCATCACGTCACACATATTAATGGCCTTGCAAACCATTAATTGATCTGTTTACCTTGTTGCTTTCATACCTGATTTACAAAAGGCATAGTTACAGATGTTTACAAGATTATTCAAACTGATACAGAAACACATGAACTCACTCAACTTTTGTTGATGTTTTCAAAATTACATGTATTTCAAGAAACGAGATGGATCTTGGGCGCAGGTGTTGTTTTCAAGACGTAAAGTTCAAGTTAAGGTGTCATCCACTTTTGTATTGAAACTTAACTAGAGGATTTTGGTTGAAACATAAAAGACTTGTATCAATAACTTTTCAAACTTAAGAATGGATGAACATCATGATTTAATCATATAGTTGTTTATTATAATTGAATGCAATGGTATTGAACAAGTCACACATCATTACGCTTCCGCAAAAGTCATGGTGTGACAGTCAATATCACGAAGCAATAATTAGATGTAGCAAAATAATATTCGATATTTTGGTGAAAATGATCATTCGAAATGACACCACATGCGTAACAAACGATGCATGTGTAGCATATGAATTTTTGAAGAACTGAAGTATCGCACCTATGTCTCTATGACCATCATACAAATGCAAATCCAATGAAATCTTGTGTTTCATTCTATGAATTTGTACAATTTCATGTGACTTTTGCACATATCAATCCCAGTTCAATTTCAAGCTTTAAATCGCTTTCTGGAAAGTTATACGCAAACTGATGCGTAAACATAATCAGTTTAACGCAACAAACACTCCGGAATAGTGAAATAGGCTTAACATACCTTAAATAACCTTTACATAACTTAGAAATAAGTTTTGGAGGGTTTGGTGTGTCGAAAACAAGTTTATTCGATCGCAGGGACTATTTGCGTCAAACTGCGAAACTATGCCGATTTGTATAGTAACAAACATTCTGGAACTTGATCATAAGCTAAAAATACCCTAAATATCCGTTACGTAGCTTAGAAATAGGCTTTGAGGGGTTCGTTATGCGAGAATACGCTTATTTGATCAATAGGGACTTAAAGCGTCAAAAAGTGCATAAGTTTGCATTTACGCGCATATCTTACGTTCTGATCATATTCGGACATCCAAAAATTTTGTAATCATTAAAATATTTTATTTTAGTGATTGGAATGCAAAAATGCCATTTGTCGTGTAATTTGGATCGATTTCGCGTCCGTTCGAGTTTTCGTCGTAATTAACCGAACAACGCAACCGTACGACCAAATGAACCGACATCCAAGCTGTTTTCAAGCACATTTCATGTTCCCTATGCTTTAACTTCATTGTAGAGCCTTGAAATGGGGTTAACGGGGCTTAAAAACATCAAAATCACACTTTTTAGCATTCAGGGACAATTTCTGCCAATTTACCAAACTTGTCCCTCGCGGGCCGTGTAGGCTGAAGAGCCATTCTACACGGGGCGCGACTGATCACCAGAAAAAAACAATGAACTTGGCCATTTCAGCTGATTTTAGTGGTTTTAATCCCTGGTTTTGAATACAATGGACTTGTTTTTGAGTTCCCCTTGTATTGTAATCTATGGGCACAAGTGTATGGTTAGAATTGAGCCTTGATTCTTGCAAAAACACTTGTCAACTTCTTGTAAACTCAATACTTTCTATAAATACCCACTTGCTTCATTCTCATTCCTCACACAAATTGATTCTAATCTGCTCTAAGTTGAAGTTTAGGCTTCATACCTGAGTATTTTGAATCATTCTTCCTTGCTTGGACCTTTTGTAAGCTTCTTTCATGCTTTTTATGATTTTCAAGCATGAAAGTCAAACAGTGTTTGACTTTCTGCTTTGACCAGGTTATGGTCAACACAAATTTTGTTCGAACTTTGCAACGTGAGCGTAATCACGATGGTTATAGTCCCTTGTGACTATACCTACTGATTACCACGTCGATTAGTCGAAGTGACGAGTCAAAGTTTCGGTCAAAATGCATATTTATGCGTATTTTGCAACGAAACTATTTTCGGGTATCAAAACACTTTGTTTTGATATCAAACCTGTTTTCTAACTTAGTTAAACATGTTTTAACATGTTTAACTCTTCACTTTTAGTCTAGTGTTTGTATAAGGTCGTAAGTCAAGCGGTCTTAACAACCGCTTAGACTTTCGAACCCGACCCGTTTGGTCGATCGTTAGGATCCGACCAAGCATATTTTGTGACCATAGTCGTATAGGGAATAACCTTTCAAGGTTATACCTTATGGTCACTGTTGGATCGTTCGTGTGACCCTAATGAGTCAATCTGCGTAGTTCATCATCAAAAACAAAGGCGGAATCAATGTAAATGATGTCAACACAGCTTGATACTTTCTAATCTTTATCTATTACTGATTTCCTGAGCTTTTACAGATCTGATTACAATTCGGAAGCACCTTGGCTCTCAAACACACACACGTAATTCCGTATCAAATGAACAAGGCACTTCAGAATTTATAGGCATCGATATTCCGCTTAAAACACGTTCAAACGAGATCTAATTCCGCTTGAAACAACTCAAGCGGAATCAACATAATGATTCAAGCAAAATTAACCTTTTGATTTCGTTTGAAATGACACCATATCATTTCAAGTGAAATTACCTAAAATACTGATTTTCTTGATTTCTGTGCCCTGGTCTAACTAATACAATACAAGACTCAATAAAGACGAAGTTAATAGACATCAGTGCACCAACAGACACCCCCTTGGATGTTGACGAAGTCTTTAGCATCCTGTCTTTAGTCTTGATTTATCGATCTTTGCCCCAAATTGTCTTGACATTGTAAAAGCCTCCTTCAATCTTTATCTTCAAACTTTAATCTTCAATCTCCCCTTTGAATGTTGATCCAGAATCTAGACTCCCCCTTTCGAATACTCCCCCTCTTGATAAGCTGGGATCTAGGATCATGATCTGGCTCAAACTTTGACATTTTTTTTGCCATGGGGAACTTGACTCCTGTTTCCTGCACAATCTCTTCCTAAATATAAGATATATGACAATAACAGTTTCAATCCAAACTTACCATTCACCTTCATTTGATGGTCTTATCAATGTATAAAAATCCACCTAAGTATCCAGGTCCAAATTAATAACCCTGATTACTCAATTTTGTCTACCAAGTCCAACTTAATGACCTTGGTTGACCTAAGATAAATCACACTGACATTTGTTCAAACATTTTCTGAAAAATAATTAATGAACTTGCATTAACTTTTCAACTTTCACAAACTTTAAAACGATTAGCTCCCAACTCATTTTCCAGCTCAGAAACTTCCTGCATCTGCTTCAAATTGTGAATCTGAAGATCAACTTTCCACTTTGGTTTGTCAGAAAATAAAGCAGAAATGTAAAATATTTTTGGATTTTGAATAAAGTTTCTAGACTAGAAAATGAAATACAGAAAAGAAATGCAGTAAATGTAAACTATTTACAAACATAATTTTTGGTGAGCGTGTCAGGGAATCATATCAGCTATTCGACAAGTCACAAGTACCGTTAAGCTTTATAACATACTCAGAATTAAACAATTCACTTAGATTGTCGATATACTGGTCCACTTAAATTCTCACACAACTTTCAATCTGTCCAGGATACGGATTTAATGTATTAGAGACTGTCCCACCTCTTGAATATACTCTCGTATCCAGATCCCAATATTCAGTCTTACAGGTGAGTATACCACAGATGATATCTGTAAGGGGTTAAATTGCGAAAAACCGTGAGAGCTCAGGTCAGAACTTCCGTTCAGCAGAGAGATGACGGCTTCGACTTAAGGTGTGTCCCCTTTAGAGGATCTTTTTTACAACAGCACATGATTTACATATTTTTTCAATGTTTCATCATTTTTATGCTGAGGGTGGTGCTATATTTCAAGCAAGCAGTAAAGTATTATACGGGGACTAGGCCATTGCTTCCGCATTATCAGAAGTCCCGGGATAATACCCAAGATATCACTGAGTATAAAGACCTAGTATCTCAGAAAGAGGGATCTTTCAAACAAGATTTCAGGGGTTACCTATATATCCAAGTAGTGTTCCCCATGAAATAAGTAAGTAAAGATTTAAGTTTATATCCCGAACAAACCTACTAAATGTGTAAAAACCTATCGGCACATCATCAGTGAGACTGTTTAAGACTTTTAAACTTTACATTTCTTTAGCATACTATAACTGTCAAACTGATGTACTATCATTTTCCCTTTTTACACAAGCTCTTTTCTGGTTTTCTATTGTTTTTGGATTTTGAAAATATCTCATGTTTTTTGGATTTTTGAAATTTTTTACTGTTTTTGTATTTTCTGAAATATTACCCTAATACCTCCCCCTAAATACCAAAACAAGTAAAAAATCGATAAACCCTTGCAGATTGCTTCTCAACATCATCTACAATGTCTCCTTCATCAACGCCAAGAATCCCATCCGACACCAATAAAAGCTTCATACCGTTCAGTTTTAAAAGATATTTAAACCGAGTTTTATCAAATGCTTTGGTATGTAAATCAGCTTTTTGTTCGTCAGTGTGGATTTTCTCAATTCTAATCAACTTCTTCTCGAAACAATCGCGAATGAAGTGATGTCGAATTTCTATGTGTTTTGTTTTAGCGTGATGAACAGGATTTTTAGAAATGTTTATCGCTGCCTCATTATCAATAAAGATAGGGGTGTTTAGAAATTGCAAACCGTAGTCTCTCATCTGTTGCTGATCCACAAGATCTGAGAGCAGCAACTGCTAGCAGATACATACTCAGCTTCACATGTGGATAAAGCCACAGAGGTCTGCTTCTTGCATTGCCAGGTAACCAATCTTGGTCCGAAAAACTGGTACCCCCGCTGTTGTTGATTTAGTATTAACTTTACAGCATCCGAAATCAGAATCAGAATATCCTTCGAGCATGAAATCGCCTTTTCTTGGATACCACAACCCCAATGTTGGAGTTCCTTTCAGGTAGCGTAATATCCTTTTCACAATCACCATATGTGAAGCTCTAGGACTAGACTGAAACCGTGTTGCGAGGCAGGTTGGGTACATAATATCGGGTCTTGAAGCTATCAAGTACATCAACGAACCGATCATGGAACGATACAGCGTTTCATCTACCCTAACTCCGGTGAGATCTGGGTTTATCCCATGATTCGTCGCTAATGGGGTGGAATTCGGAGACATTCCTGACATCCCAAATTTCTCTAGAATATCATGAACGTACTTTGTTTGATGTATGAATATTCCCTCAGGCAGTTGTTCAACTTGAAGACCCAAGAAGAATTTCATCTCACCCATCGATGACATTTCAAATTTCTGATTCATAACTTTTTCAAATTCTTTGCACAAATTTTCATTTGTTGACCCAAATATGATGTCGTCCACGTATATCTGAACTATCAGAAGATGTCCGTCAACCTCTTTGGTGAAGAGAGTGGCATCCACCTTTCCATGGATGAAGCTGTTGGCTAGCAGGTGTTGAGACAATGTCTCGTACCGAGCTCTCGGGGCCTGGTGTAAACCATACAACGCTTTATCCAGCAAATAGACCTTGTCTTTGTGGATTGGATCGGAGAAGCCGGGTGGCTGTCCGACATATACCTCCTCTTTTACCTTCCCATAGAGAAACGCCGATTTAACATCTAACTGATAAACTTTGAAGTTTTTCCACGATGCAAATGCTAGAAAGATTCTGATCGCTTCTAGTCTAGCAACTGGAGCATATACTTCAGTGAAATCTATACCCTCTTGCTGACAAAAACCTTGAACTACGAGTCGAGCTTTGTTTCGAACAACAACGCCTCGATCATCTCTCTTGCACTTAAAAACCCACTTAGTGTTTATCTTCCTGTGACCATCAGGCAAATCTACCAATTTCCACACGCCTAACTTCTCAAATTGACTCAACTCTTCTTACATAGCATTGACCCAATAATCTTCAGTTAGCGCCTCTTTGTATGTTCGCGGTTCGATCTACGAAATAACACAACTTAGTGAAAACTCAGTTTGTAAAGGTGCAACTGTAGAATAAAAACAAGTTAGCCCTTGGTCAATTTGTCGTCTTGTGCGGACGCCTGATTGTAATTCTCCAATGATCAACTCCTCTGGATGATATGAAAGAGTTCGTGGCATCACCTCGCCTGGAACATCTACCTCGCCTTCGAAATTTGTGATATTCTGATTTACATCGTGTTCACTGACTGAACTTGTTTGACTTGAGATCTGGATCCGCTCCCCCTCAGAATCTGAATCACCGTGATCAAATACTGGCCCATCTTCTGATTCTTTATTACCATTCATAGACGTCTGATTTTCAGGAGCAATTTCTGAAGATTGTTGAATATCATCATGTTCACCAGCATTGCTAGGACCGGCTTCATCATCATTTGAAATTTGTCGTCGACTTCTAGAATACTCAGCTGGAAATCTTTCTCCTGATGACTCATACTCTCTCAGAATATCCAATTCATCAAAGAACTCTTCTTCTTCCTCTGGTTCTTCTTCCATGTCAAACGAATCCCACAAAATATCGTAATTAAAACGCCATGAATCTCCTGGATTCTGCAGTGGCATGGTATAACCTTGACATTCAACATTGTTTGCTTCAATAATCCGCTTCAAGCTTGGAACAAAGACTCGTTTCATTGGACTCGCATATCCCACGAAAATTCCTTCGATACTCTTTGAACCAAATTTACCATCAGGTTCTATAACCGTGCAGGGAGACCCAAACGGTTCTAGATACTTTAGGTTCGGTTTGTGATTATTGATCAACTCAAAACACGTCTTGTTGAATTTCTTTACTGTGAGTACCCAGTTGAGTGTATAGCATGCGGCTGACACTGCTTCTGCCCAAAAATTCACTGGTAACTTTGAATCAGCAAGCATTGTTTTGGCCATTTCAATTAGCGTCCTGTTCTTACGTTCTGCTACTCCATTCTGTTGCGGAGTGTACGGAGCACTAAATTCATGCAACATACCTCTCTCATCACAATATACTTCCATCTTGTTGTTCTTGAACTCAGTACCATTGTCACTTCTGATTCTTTTAATGCGCCTTTGGTATAAATTTTCAATCTTTCTGAACAACGACATCAAGCTTTCAAACGTCTCATCTTTTGACTTCAGAAATGATACCCATGAAAATCTTGAGTAGTCATCTGTTACAACTAGACAGTAGAGATCCCCAGTAATACTTTTGACATTCACTGGACCAAACAGATCCATATGGAGTCTCTCTAACGGTCTTGAGACTGAGTTGACTTTCTTTTGAGGGTGTGATTTTTTCTTTTGCTTGCCTTTGATACAACTAATGCACTCCCCTTCCAGATGGAAACCTTTCACATGAACACCAGTTACTAAATCATTATGCACCAGGTTATTCATTTTTCGTAAATGAATATGCCCCATCTTTCGATGCCATAACCGCGATTCTTTTTCAGTTGCTCTTGACATAAAACAATGAGCCTGGCCCATGGTTGTAGTAGCAACACTCATGTCTAACACATACAGATCATTGACTCTTGGTGCTCTCATGATAACCCATTCTTCAGGAACAACAAATCCTGGTTTCAAGATCAAACATTCTTGGTCTGTGAAGTGCGTTGTATACATACGATCACAAATTTGAGAAATACTCAGAAGATTGTTCTCCAGCTCGGCCATGTAATTCACTCTTTCAAACGTTACAATACCATTCGATAAAGTTCCTTCTCCAACTATTCTACCACCTTGATTGCCTGCAAATCCCACGTAACCTCCATTGAACCCTCTAACATCGTACAATAAGGTCTTTCTCCCCGTCATGTGCCGAGAAGCTCCACTATCCATAATCCATCGTGAAACGGATCTTGGAAGCTCCTGCACATTTCAAAAACATTTAATGAGATTTTGATGCCACCCAAGCCTCTTTTGACTCGGGTAACTTGACTTTAATATGAGTTTTAGCAGTGTAAAGTGGCGGAAAATTCTTATCATTCATATTTAAGCTTTCTTTTGACCCAATCTCAACCTCTTTGTATAGAAAGCAATCATTTTTAGGAGGTTGACCAGATGATTGGTCTTTCTTTGGAACATTCTTCTTCTCAGAAACCATAGACTCTGGTTTTTCAAGTTTCTCATAGTAATCCAAAGGAACATCCATTTTGACCTGTGTAGTCGAAGATGGTTGTTTTTCTGACTCTGAAACCTTTGGTTTTGGAGAACTTGTTTTCTTTTCAACAACTTTCGGCTTCCATGCTTGTTGAGATGTAGCAACCTTTTTGTAAAAATGGTCATTTTTAGTTACCACATTCTTTACATTTTCAACTTTCTTAACTGATTCTTTCACAGACTCAGTTTTCACATTTTCTTTCTTTAAAATCTTTTTCTCAACAACCAATGGACCTTTTCCTTTTGAATCAACTTTCTTCTTCTGACTCTCAGCAACTTCAGACTTAGGCTTTAAGTTGGTACACTTTCGTGCAATATGTCCAACTTTGTTGCATTTAAAGCATGTTCGAGTATCAACTACCCGACTTGTACCTTCAGTCTGAGGTTGTGAGGCCCTCTTCTCGAAAAACTCTTCATTTGATTTTGAAAAAATCTCAGATTCTTCATCAGAAAGTGAACTTGAACTATTCACAAACACCTTTTTCTTGACAAACTTTTTGTTTTGAAAATTTCTTCGTTGATTATACTTACCACCCTGATAACCACCCTACCATCTGTTTTGATTGTTGTTAGAAAAACGCGGTGGTACAACAGGTTTTTTATAGTAAGCTTTATCTTTTTCAAAATTCAATTGCCTCTTTACTTGTTTCAAATCTTCAATTTCAGACACATCAATCTCAACCAATTTGAAAACATTTTTCAATTTGCCCACATTCACATTTTCCAATGGAAAATCTTGATCCGAATACAACTTATCAGATCCAGCCATCTTGTACATCACAAGACTCGGTTCATCACCTAAGTTGTTTTTGGATTTTGATTTCGGAATGTATTTGTCCAGAAAACATTCATCATCCTCCATTGAATCACTATCAGACTTCAAAACATTTTCAACAACATTTTTAACCACTTGAGACTGAATACTATCATCAGATGATGATGAAGTGTATGTAACATCAATTGTGTCTGGAAGTTTAATCTCATCTGTCTCATCTTCATCATTAACCAACCCGGACTTTTTCTTTGAAAAATTGTTTAACACTGGCGGTGGAACCTGATGATACCCAACCCCAGTTCCATCCGAATAAACATCTTCGCATGCTGTGTTCTTCCCTATGGGTTTGGGAACAATGTGTTGTAAAACAAAGCTTGCGGAGTTGTAACTGGTTAATTTCAGATTGATGCGCTCATTCTCAATCTTAGCTTCTTCAAACTGAAGCTTCAACTTAGCAATTTCATCCAAATGTTTATTAATTTGCTCTTCTTTAATCCTAAGAACACAAGTTAGTTTCTCATTTTCTGTGTTGGTTTTACCATTTCTTTCATCAGAATCTCTTACTGTTCGTTTTAACTTGTCAAAATTTTCTGAAAGTTGACGATTTTCATGAATTAGCCTTTCATTCTCTTTCCTAATTCTTTCTACTTCAATTTTCTCAGTTAAATTTTTAGCTCGATCATTTGAAGCTTTTAGCATTTTGTCACGATCTAGAATCTGATCTTCAACCTTTCTGACTCTTGTTGTCAGTTCTTCAACCTTTGTATCACTGAGATAAATGAGTGTACTACAAAACTTGCAGTTTTTCATGCAACTTTTGCATTCACTATCACCTTTGACTTTCTTACCTGTCTCACTGGTTGAAACGTTTTGACTGACCTTGCTTTTAGACTCAGTTTCAGACTTAGAGTCTACCTCAAGCTCTTTTGCAGCAAGCACTTTGTCAGCCATCTTTCCCAAGTTTTCAGCGGTGAATTCTTTTGATCTATCAATAATCCCGTCATCAACCTTCTTTGGCTGTGATTCTTTTTCTTTTTCTTTCTCTTCACCACCTCCCCACCATTCTTTCTGTCTGGCTTCTTCTTCTTCTTCTTCTTCTTCTTCTTCAGCAAATTGCTCAATGAAAGCTTCAAGACTAAGAGTTTTCGTATCTATAGGAATGTTTCCTTGAGGGTCAAGGTAACATTCTCTATCAGCATCACATCTCTTTGCTCTCTTGGCTTCATTGAATATCTTAGATAATCTGATCATCTTGTATTCTGCTCTACACTTTCTGTTGATGTATTTTTCTTCCTCTGTTCTGTTGTCTTTGAAAGGTTTAATCTTTTCTGCTACGAAAGCGTATCCCATTGCGTCTTCCTCTGGTAGCAGTTCACTCCAATCAAAACCTTCATCATCATGAATAACAGCAAGAGCTCTTGATTTTTCTTTGGGGGCATCCTCAAGCTGCTTCATTCTGGGCGGTTCTGATTTGTTTTGATGATAGATTGCTCTTTTGTAGTAATCTTCACGAAATGGATTTGCAGTATCATCAGCAGGTGCATTTCGACATTCACGTTTGAAATGTCCTTTTTGTTTACACCTGAAACACGTGACCTTTGATTTGTCAAAACCAAGTTTTGTAGATGGTCCTCCAATTGAATGTCTGCCAGTAATCTCCATGAAGCGTTGTGCTCGTCGGACCGCACTAGCCATACACCACCTGATGTCGATCAGTTCCATCTCTTCAGGGTCTATCTGATCGTAATCCTCCTTGGTGAGATTAGTGTTTCCAATTTTACCTGCAACAAGACTTTTGTAAGATTCTAAAATAGATGCTAAAAATATCATTTGTTGCTTGGCAGATTCTTCACTAAAGTTTTGAGCATTTTTAAGATCAACAACTATATTGCATTGAAACAAATTCTTTGAAGCTGATTGGCTTGAAGTTGACGAAGAACCGCTATGAAAACCACTGCTTGAACTCTCTTTACTTGATGTATTAGAATTTTCAGCAGAGAAAGCTGTCTTAGGAGACACATTCTTGGGAATCATGCTTTTTGGATAGTACAGCTCCACATTCTGCTGATATGAAGAATGATTGACTTTGTTTGATTTCTTTATCTCTAGCTCATGACTCTCCAGTCTTTCAATCAATAGGTCAACCGTCAGATCCTCCGACTTGATTGTATTCTTCAACATCAAAGCAAAGTATTGCCAATCCATCTCATCCGGCAGCGAGTCAAACAATTTATCAACTAACTCTTCTTGAGAATATACAACTTTGTGTCTTGCCAGTTCCATCTTCAAATGTCCGAATCTTTCAATCATCTTGGATACAGATTCATTTTTCAAACATCCAAATAAATCAAATTCTTTTCGTAACAGATTCTTTTTGTTCTTGACTATTTCAGCACTGCCTACACATTTTATTTTTAATTTTTCCCAAAGGTCTTTCGAATCTTTGTACTCGATCAGTGAGATAATGTCATCTCTGACAGATTGGTGAATCAAAGCTATGCACTTTTGTTCAGCAACAAATCTTTTAATCTCATCAGGATCTGTCAAAGTTTCACCATGTCCTCCCACATTGTAACCATTCTTTAAACTCTTCCAGCTTTGATATGCAAAAGCTTTAAGCCACTCATCAAACCGTGTAGCCCACCTGTTGTAATCTTCAATAGCCATCAGTTTTGGTGGTTTGTTGTATGTCCCATAAGCACTTTCCACACTTAGTGCATCAGACAGAGTTTTCTTCGCACTCGTTTTTGAAATGTTTTCATTTGTGTCGTTTGTAATATCATCTCCTGAACTTCCCGTGAAAGCAAAGCTGAATGGATTCATAAACTCATCCATTTTTCAAATACCTGAAACACTTAAGAAACACTTAGAAAATTTTTGGATTTTAAAAAGTATGTTTCAAACGAAATCAGTTGAAGCGGAATAGCTTCAAACGAGATAAGTCTTTCAAGCGGAATAAGCTTTCAAACGGAATCAGGTTTGAAGCGGAATAACAAATTTTGTTTGAACTTTCAAATGGAATCAGTCACTTTGAAGCGGAATCTGATTTCGTTTGAAATTCGGGCAACACTCTCAAGCGGAATAAGTCCCAATATGTAATTCCGTTTGAAAATACAAGGCAGTTTCAAGCGGAATTAATTATTCCGTTTGAAATGACACAGACAAATTCAAGCGGAATCAGAATGATGTCAGTAAGTCCGAACAGATTTCAAGTGGAATTACAAGATTTTATCAGATTTAGATCGAATTTTAGTCTAATACTTTCAAGGATTAGTTAGAACAGTGTTCCGCGTGATATATGAGAGTTTTAGGCCATTTTGACAGTTAAATCTTGTTCAAATCAGAAAAGAATGAGTAGAAGAGAGATCAAGCTGAATTTGGTATGAACTCCTCGTCCTGAGCTCTGATACCACTTGTTGGATCGTTCGTGTGACCCTAATGAGTCAATCTGAGTAGTTCATCATCAAAAACAAAGGCGGAATCAATGTAAATGATGTCAACACAGCTTGATACTTTCTAATCTTTATCTATTACTGATT
The DNA here is from genome assembly GCA_030545235.1 of Helianthus tuberosus. NCBI lineage: Eukaryota > Viridiplantae > Streptophyta > Magnoliopsida > Asterales > Asteraceae > Helianthus > Helianthus tuberosus. The sequence goes on from CM060388.1 coordinate 95,201,704, forward strand.
TCCTGAGCTTTTACAGATCTAATTACAATTCGGCAGCACCTCGGCTCTCAAACACACACACGTAATTCCGTATCAAATGAACATGGCTGTAACAACTGTGTTTGTAATCACTATGAACAGTTCTATTAACAATAAAACAATGTTATTTGATCACAATGTTTGTTTGGTTGTGTTTTACATTTTTCATGTTTTGACTTTTATGTAATTTCAAACTCTATATCACTTTCTGGAGAGTTATACGCAAACTGGTGCGTAAACGTACTCAGTTTAACGCGACAAATACTCCAAAACATCAACATATACTTAACATACCTTAAATAACCCTTACATAACTTAGAAATAAGTTTTGAAGGCTTTGGTATGGCAAAAACAAGTTAGTTCGCTTACAGGGACTAAACTTGACAAACTGCGAAAGTATGATGATTCGTACTAGAACAGACATTCTGGAACATGATCATAAGTTAAACACACCTTAAATATCCGTTACATAGCTTAGAAATAGGCTTTGAGGGGTTTGGTGTGCTAAAATAAACTTTTGGGTCATTCAGGGACTAAAAGTGTCAAAAAGTGCACAAGTTTGCACTTTCGCGCATAACTTACGTTCTGAATACATCCGGACATCCAAAAATTTATGTAAGCATGACTATATTATATTTTAGTGTTCGCCATAAGAAAAATCCATTCGTCGCGTCATTTGGTTCGTTTTTCGCGCTTATGCGCATTCCGTCGTAATTAAGCGAACATCGCGTTCGTACGACCAAACGAACCATCATCCGACATATTTTTTAGCATGTTTCATATCCACAATGTTTAGGCATCATTTTAGGGCCTTAAAGTTGGCTTTATGGGCCTTAGAAGTGTCGGAAATGGCCTTAAACACGTGCAGGGACTGAAACTGTCAAAATGGAAACATGTTTGCGGATCAGAAGCTCCAGGCGGCCCGCATTGTATTTGTCTGATCCTGAAGCGGGCCGCGTCCGACTATCAGACCAGATTAAATGTTTCTAACAGCTGTTTGCAGCTGTTTTGCACTCCCTAACCCCTTGCCATGTGTCCAATTCTTATGGTGGTGAGCATTTTGAGGCACCACAACATTCCAACACATGTACGGCCTTGATCGTGCCCTCTTTTCCATGAAACGATCTCAACGGTGGTCCGAAAACTATATATACCCCATGCCCTCCATTGCTTAAATCACTAGAATTTTGATCTTAGAAACTCTAAGTTGAAACCATTGTTTCATACCTGAGATTCTCGGATCGAAATTAGCATTCGGGGACCCTTCGTAAGTACTCTTTCATTCTTTTATTGCTTTTCGAGTCTTTCGAGTCTGAAAGTCAAACTTTGTTTGACTTTCTGCATTGACCAGTTTATGGTCAATGCGAAGTTCGTTAGAACTTCGCAACGTGAGTGTAATCACGTTGGTTATAGTCCCTTGGGACTATGCCTACTGATTACCACGTTGTCTAGGGTCGTAAGGGTAAGCGACTTGATCAGTCGCTTATGCTTTCGAACCCGACCCATTGGTCGATCATTAGGATACGACCAAATACATTAGGTGACCATAGTAGGTAGGGAATAACCTTTCGAGGTTATACCCTATGGTCACATCGTTTGATTAGTTGTATGATAGGTAGTTTATATGCCTTAGGTAAATTACCAGAATACCCTTTTCATGTATAATTGGTAATTAAACATATGTAACCTAAACTTTTGTCACATAACTGATTATGTAACATGTTTAGGCATATAACACTTGTCATAGGGCTAGTTAGGCGTTCCGAACGCGTTTTACGCGAACGACGCGTTAAAGTAGCATAAGCTACCTAAACGGGTCGTAATGGGTCGATAACACTTAGGTTAAGTTTCATTTAGTATGTAGGCTTTGTTAAACCATATCATATGAGTTCCTACACTCATTTGGTTTACAAACCCTAATGCTACCCAGTCTTCCGATCTAGGTCCGGTTTATTAACATAGTTACCTATATTAGGTGCCGTTTGATTCCGTGATCTCTATCATTGTTTGGTTATCACTCCAGGACTACTGAGTAATCACAAGTGAGTACATAGAACCCCTCTTTTACTGTTTTCCAAACTGTTTTGGGGTGAAACACATGTGCCTACTTGTTACTTTCATGCTTTCCTGTTTTCACATCATATACCGACTATGTTTGTTAGTACATTATAGTACATGATTTCATTACATTTCATGCTATGTATGTCCATTGTGTGCATACTTAGTGCATTGTTTTACATTACATTTCTGCTATGTATGTTGACTGATAGCATGCTAGCACATTGATTTACAAGACTTTTCTGCTTTGTATGTTAACTTAGCATACTTAGTACATTGTTTTCATATGACATGTATACAACTGCTATGACATTTGGTTTGCACAAACGGGTCTTTATTACGTTCATTAACATTTGCTACGCCGCTCGGGAGTAAGTAGTGGTACCATAGGACTTGACAAATCCCATTCCTAACATCTCGGGTTTGTTTGGATGTAAGGAATGACTGAATCCGAAAACATTTCTTTTGATAACCTTGACTGAAAGGGTTATCTGACTGTCTCAAGGCTTGAATGTATGCATTAACTTACCACATAAATGTTTATATCAGTATAGCATGCATTTACTACACAGAACATAACTTTGATTTAAACCAAGTTTTACTTCAATACTTTGTTTTGTACATTTTTACTTATGGTTTAAGTAGTCTTATTTTACTTACCATACATAACATTTGATAAACATTACTTGACTACTTTTGGGACTTATAAACTTTTGATATGGTTTATACAAGGACTTTTGACTATTGGTTTAAACATAGACTTTATACATTGGTGGTTTGTTTAAGTGACTTAAATGACGATATGTGAGTAATATGATACAATCATGGTGGATACGCCGCTGGTACTTCCTATATATAAATGTTTGTATTATATTACATATCATAGCGTTATTTAAATCATTCATGTTGGGCTTATACATTTTATACAAGTAACATGTTTTCACAAGACTTTGGTTTACAGCACAGCTTAATTTATACAACTCATTTTACGTGGTTATTCGTTAAACCATACAGTATTCTCTTATTTATACATATCAACTGAACTTATTGTTTTCAAGAGATTTACAAAACAAATCAAATTACAAGGTTCATGACTAAACATTTTCTCAAACATAAGTCATGAATCTTATTTTTTTCAAACCTATGTATCTCACAGGCATTTTTATGCTGACGTACCTATTTTCACATGTGTTTTCAGGAGCTTTTCCATAGGATGTTGATCAGGACACTAGGGCGGACCTGTGCCTTAGAGACTAAAAACGATGATAGACTTTGTTTAATTATGTTATAAACTCTGTATTTCCTGTGTTAAGACAATGTAACTCTTGTTTAATAAATAAAATACAACTTTGTTTGCCATGGATTTGAAACAATTAATTCTGTTACAACACTCCCCGACGTTTCCGCCACGTTTTGTATGTTACACGTGGTCGGGGTGTGACAGAAGAGTTGGTATCAGAGCCAATGGTTATAGGGAATTAGGTTATTAGTAATGCTTTGACCTAGACTATAACCTTTCTAGGACCCTAACACAAGTTATCTTGTGTTTAGATCTTAAAACATGCATATCACCTATCCTTAGGTGATTATCAAAACAAGGAACCAAAATTTTTCTGAAACGATTTTTGAAAAACAAACTTCTGTTTTTGGATAAATTATTACAAGGTTTTGAACCCTCTATTGTAAGGTTTTGAACCCTCTGTTATATGGTTTTGAACCCTTCGAGTTTGGTTTTTGGCCTTGTGCCTTCAAAATTTTCAAAATCTCATCAAGGTTTTGGGTTTTAAATAATGTGAACACGTGCAAACTGGAAGAGTGAATGCCTGTATTCTGGGTTTTCTGTCTAGGCAAGCACTTCGTATACATCTCATCAGACGCGAGACCAGTTGTGCTTACCTGGGAATTCTTGGGATGAGTGTTCACTTATAGGCGAGCATGTCTTCATAATACATTATTTTTGACCCATTTACTTTGATTAGTCACGGTGTGTCGTTTGTTTGCTTTGTGATACGGACGAATGACCACCATCTTTGCTTTTGTTGATTTTGTTTCATCTCATTCTCTTCATCCAATCATCTCACTCGTTTCCTTTCATGTTTCCCTCTTTTTAGAATGCCTCCTCGACGCGAGAACCAGATAGCAACTGCCGAACTGGCAGAAATAATTGCGCAGCAGATGGCTGCTCAATTCCCAGTTTTCATTGCTCAAATGAACCAAGCCAACAACAACAACAATGTTCTATGCAAATACAAGGATTTTAACCAGGCTAAACCACTCAAGTTTAGTGGTTCTGAAGGAGCGACTGGGCTTCTTCAGTGGTTCGAGAGCATTGAGAATACTTTTCGCCACGTGCAGTGTGCTGATAATCGCAAGGTCGAGTTCTCTTCGAGTGTGTTTCAGAAGAGGGCTCTCACATGGTGGAACGGGATTATGAGAGACCGAGGTGCAGAAGTTGCTCTCGCACAGACATGGGCTGAACTTAGAGCCCTTATGATGAGAGAATTCTGTCCTCGTCATGAGCAGCGAGCTTTGGAGAAGGAATTTGATAATTTGAAGCAAGATAGTGGTGAGCACAGGGCATATACTGATAGGTTTGAAGAGTTGAGTCTGCTTTGCCCGACTATGGTTACCCCACTTGACAAGGCTATCGAAAGATACATCGACGGCCTACCTGACTCGGTACAAGACATCCTTACTGGTAGTAACCCTGCCACACTTCGTCAGGCGATCGAGTTATCAGCGACATTGACTGTGTCGCAGATTCGGAAGAATAAATTACACAGGAAGGGTGACAAGGGCAAGAAATAGTCGGCTGAGAAAGAGGATAGCAAGAAGGGTCAAAACAAGAAGGGAAAGAATTCTGGAGGGTCTAGGAAGCGGAAGGCTTCCCAAAACTATGTCGTTACTGCACAGGCTCAAGCTGCGCCAAATCAGCCTGCGCAACCATTAGCCAAGAAGCCTTATTTTGGCAATGCACCCTTGTGCAACAGGTGTAACGGCCATCATCAACCACACCTCCAGTGTCGTCAGTGCACCAACTGCGGAATACCTGGTCATCTTGCTGTCACCTGCGGCATTCCTGTTAACCAGAACCAGGCAGTTCAGAACCAAGCTCAACAAGTTGCTCAGCCTCTTGCTCAGCAACAAGGTCAAGCTGCACGACCTCATTTTCCTCCTGGTTCGTGCTACAATTGTGGGGATCTGACCCATTACAGGAACCGGTGCCCAAGGCTAGCAAACCAGAACCAGAATCCGAATCAGAATCAGGCTCCGGCTCGGGGGCGAGCTTTTAACATGAATGTCCAAGAGGCGCAGGCAGACGATAATGTGGTGAACGGTACGTTCTTTATTAATAATCAGCCTGCATCTGTTCTTTTCGATTCTGGTGCCGACAAGAGTTTTGTGTCTTTGTCTTTTGAGCCAATGCTTCGCGTGTCTAGAACGAAACTAAGTAAATATTTGACAGTAGAAGTTGCTAGTGGTGAACCTATTATTCTTGATTCTGTTCTACGCAACTGCCAGTTGAACCTTAACGACCATCTTTTTCCTATTGACCTCACGCCTATGCAACTTGGAAGCTTTGACGTTATTGTGGGAATGGATTGGTTATCCAAGCATCGCGCAGAGATAGTTTGTTCTGAGAAGATTGTTCGTGTGCCGCTTTCGACAGGCGAGATCCTACAGGTTCAAGGTGAGAAACCGTTTGGTGGCCTCAAGCTCATGTCTTGTTTTAAAGCTCGGAAATATCTGCGGAAGAACTATGTGGCTTTCTTAGCACATGTTACAGAAGATAAAGGCAAGGGTAAGTCTATTTCAGATATTCCTGTCGTTCGGGATTATTCTGAAGTATTCCCTGAAGACTTACCTGGTCTACCTCTAGCACGCCAAGTCGAGTTCCGCATTGATCTCGTGCCTGGTGCAAATCCCATTGCCAGAGCTCCATATCGTCTTGCACCATCTGAGATGCAAGAGTTGTCTACGCAGCTTCAGGAGCTCTCCGACAAAGGCTTTATACGTCCTAGCTTTTCACCCTGGGGTGCTCCCGTTCTTTTTGTCAAGAAGAAGGATGGATCCTTTAGGATGTGTATCGATTATCGTGAGCTTAACAAGCTTACCATCAAGAATCGATATCCCCTACCTCGCATCGATGATCTCTTTGATCAGTTACAAGGCGCTTCTTATTTTTCGAAGATAGATCTGCGATCTGGATACCATCAACTTCGTGTGCATGAAGAAGATATTCCGAAGACAGCGTTTCGTACTCGTTATGGGCATTATGAATTCACAGTCATGCCATTCGGTTTGACTAATGCTCCTGCTGTTTTCATGGACTTAATGAATAGGGTCTGCAAACCTTATTTGGATCAGTTCGTCATTGTTTTTATTGACGACATCTTGATTTACTCTAAGACGCGAGCTGATCACGAACAACATCTTCGTCTTACTCTTGAACTCCTAAAGAAAGAGCAACTTTTCGCCAAATTCTCCAAGTGTGAATTCTGGCTTAAAGAAGTTCAATTTTTGGGGCATATTATCAACGAACAAGGTATCCATGTAGATCCCTCCAAGATCAGTGCGATCAAGGATTGGGATACGCCTACTACTCCCACTGAGGTTCGTTCTTTTCTTGGTCTAGCGGGTTATTACCGCCGCTTCATTGAAAACTTCTCAAAGATTGCAGTTCCTTTAACTGCTCTAACTCAGAAGAACAAACCCTTTGATTGGGGATTCAAACAAGAGGAAGCTTTTCAACACTTGAAGCAGAAGCTTTGCGACGCGCCTGTTCTGACTTTGCCTGAGGGCAATGATGATTTCGTCGTTTATTGCGATGCATCTAAATTGGGTCTTGGCTGTGTTTTGATGCAAAGGAACAAATTCATAGCATATGCATCGAGGCAGTTGAAGATACATGAGAAGAACTACACCACTCATGATCTTGAGTTGGGAGCAGTTGTCTTCGCTCTCAAAATCTGGAGACACTATTTGTACGGCACAAAATGTGTGGTTTTCACATTCCACAAAAGTCTTCAGCATATCTTCAACCAGAAAGAACTCAACATGAGGCAACGACGATGGGTAGAGCTCCTAAACGACTATGACTGCGAAATTCGCTACCATCCTGGTAAGGCGAATGTCGTGGCCGATGCATTAAGTCGTAAGGAACGAACTAAGCTTCATTGTGTACGTGTTCAATCTGTTATTCAAGCTCGATCTGATATTCAAGCACGCATTTCTCAGGCTCAACAATCTTGTGTTTCACAAGGTTTGATGGATAAGGAATTTCCTTATCACATAACACCTGCTCTGGAACTGAAGGACAATGGATCGTATTACTTCATGGACCGTTTATGGGTCCCAAGCTAGGATGATCTTCGTACCTTGCTTATGGATGAAGCCCATAAGTCTCGTTATTCTATTCATCCGGGCTCAGATAAGATGTATAAGGATCTTCGTATTCACTATTGGTGGCCTGGTATGAAGAAAGACATTGCCTTATACGTATCAAAATGCCTTACTTGTCTAAAGGTTAAGGCTGAACATCAACGTCCTTCGGGTTTATTGGTACAACCAGAGATCCCAGTTTGGAAATGGGAAAACATTACTATGGATCTTGTTACCAAACTTCCACGCACCAAGAAAGGTCATGATGCCATCTGGGTAGTCGTTGATCGTCTTACTAAGTCAGCACATTTCTTGCCAATCCGTGAGGATTTTCCTGCTGACAGGCTTGCTAAAATCTATGTGGATGAAATTGTAGCTCGACATGGTGTTCCTTTGAACATCATTTCTGACAGAGATGCTCGTTTCACTTCTCATTTTTGGAGAACCATGCAATATGCTATGGGGACCCAACTTAATCTGAGCACAGCTTATCATCCGCAAACGGATGGTTAGTCTGAAAGAACAATCCAGACTCTGGAGTAGGGCTGGCAATAGGTAACCTGTAGGTAACCTGCTAAGACACGATAACAGAAAAGTACACCATGTGTTTTTTTACGTTTTTAAAAATAATCAAAATTTGAAAGTTATGATCCATTATTTCTCCTTCTAGGTACATAAAATATACATCTGTCTTATAGACATTGGATATAAAGTAGTTAAACGAGTCGTATTCATGTTTACAATTTTTATTGTTCGCGTTATCACTTACCTGTTAAACCTGCTAAGACGCGATTTGCCAGCCCTACTCTGGAGGATATGCTTAGAGCTTGTGTGATCGATTTTGGTGGTAGTTGGGATTCACATCTTAAATTGATTGAATTATCCTACAACAACAGTTATCACACTAGCATCAAAATGGCTCCTTTCGAGGCTCTCTATGGTCGAAAATGGCGTTCACCAGTCTGCTGGAATGAGATCGGCGAGGCCCAACTTACTGGACCTTCCCTCATTTTAGAGACAACAGATAAGGTCAAGAAAGTTCGCGATAACCTTCAGACAGCTCAAAGCCGTCAAAAGAGTTACGCGGATCCAAAACGCAAACCCTTGGAATTTCAAGTCAGTGATCGAGTATTACTTAAGGTCTCACCTTGGAAAGGTGTGATCAGATTTGGTAAGAAAGGAAAACTTGCACCTAGATACGTTGGACCATTCAAGATCGTCGAAAGAATCGGTAAGGTAGCCTACAGACTTGAGTTACCTCCTGAACTTGGAAATGTTCATCCAACTTTTCACGTGTCCAATCTCAAGAGGTGTTTAGCTGATGAGAACCTCCACATACCGCTTGACGAAATTCGTGTTGGCAAAACACTGAAATTTGTTGAGAAACCAGTGGAAATCATGGAACGTGAAGTCAAGTGGCTAAAACGCAAGCGCATTCCTTTGGTCAAAGTTCGCTGGGAAGCTAAACGTGGACCCGAGTTTACTTGGGAACGCGAAGATCAAATGAAGGCGAAATATCCACATCTTTTTCCACGAGTTTCCTCTAAGTAAATTTCGGGACGAAATTTCCACAAGTAGGGGAGACTGTAACAACTGTGTTTGTAATCACTATGAACAGTTCTATTAACAATAAAACAATGTTATTTGATCACAATGTTTGTTTGGTTGTGTTTTACATTTTTCATGTTTTGACTTTTATGTAATTTCAAACTCTATATCACTTTCTGGAGAGTTATACGCAAACTGGTGCGTAAACGTACTCAGTTTAACGCGAAAAATACTCCGGAACATCAACATATACTTAACATACCTTAAATAACCCTTACATAACTTAGAAATAAGTTTTGAAGGCTTTGGTATGGCAAAAACAAGTTAGTTCGCTTACAGGGACTAAACTTGACAAACTGCGAAAGTATGACGATTCGTACTAGAACAGACATTCCGGAACATGACCATAAGTTAAACACACCTTAAATATCCGTTACATAGCTTAGAAATAGGCTTTGAGGGGTTTGGTGTGCTAAAATAAACTTTTGGGTCATTCAGGGACTAAAAGTGTCAAAAAGTGCACAAGTTTGCACTTTCGCGCATAACTTACGTTCTGAATACATCCGGACATCCAAAAATTTATGTAAGCATGACTATATTATATTTTAGTGTTCGCCATAAGAAAAATCCATTCGTCGCGTCATTTGGTTCGTTTTTCGCGCTTATGCGCATTCCGTCGTAATTAAGCGAACATCGCGTTCGTACGACCAAACGAACCATCATCCGACATATTTTTGAGCATGTTTCATATCCACAATGTTTAGGCATCATTTTAGGGCCTTAAAGTTGGCTTTATGGGCCTTAGAAGTGTCGGAAATGGCCTTAAACACGTGCAGGGACTGAAACTGTCAAAATGGAAACATGTTTGCGGATCAGAAGCTCCAGGCGGCCCGCATTGTATTTGTCTGATCCTGAAGCGGGCCGCGTCCGACTATCAGACCAGATTAAATGTTTCTAACAGCTGTTTGCAGCTGTTTTGCACTCCCTAACCCCTTGCCATGTGTCCAATTCTTATGGTGGTGAGCATTTTGAGGCACCACAACATTCCAACACATGTACGGCCTTGATCGTGCCCTCTTTTCCATGAAACGATCTCAACGGTGGTCCGAAAACTATATATACCCCATGCCCCCCATTGCTTAAATCACTAGAATTTTGATCTTAGAAACTCTAAGTTGAAACCATTGTTTCATACCTGAGATTCTCGGATCGAAATTAGCATTCGGGGACCCTTCGTAAGTATTCTTTCATTCTTTTATTGCTTTTCGAGTCTTTCGAGTCTGAAAGTCAAACTTTGTTTGACTTTCTGCATTGACCAGTTTATGGTCAATGCGAAGTTCGTTAGAACTTCGCAACGTGAGTGTAATCACGTTGGTTATAGTCCCTTGGGACTATGCCTACTGATTACCACGTTGTCTAGGGTCGTAAGGGTAAGCGACTTGATCAGTCGCTTATGCTTTCGAACCCGACCCATTGGTCGATCATTAGGATCCGACCAAATACATTAGGTGACCATAGTAGGTAGGAAATAACCTTTCGAGGTTATACCCTATGGTCACATCGTTTGATTAGTTGTATGATAGGTAGTTTATATGCCTTAGGTAAATTACCAGAATACCCTTTTCATGTATAATTGGTAATTAAACATATGTAACCTAAACTTTTGTCACATAACTGATTATGTAACATGTTTAGGCATATAACACTTGTCATAGGGCTAGTTAGGCGTTCCGAACGCGTTTTACGCGAACGACGCGTTAAAGTAGCATAAGCTACCTAAACGGGTCGTAATGGGTCGATAACACTTAGGTTAAGTTTCATTTAGTATGTAGGCTTTGTTAAACCATATCATATGAGTTCCTACACTCATTTGGTTTACAAACCCTAATGCTACCCAGTCTTCCGATCTAGGTCCGGTTTATTAACATAGTTACCTATATTAGGTGTCGTTTGATTCCGTGATCTCTATCATTGTTTGGTTATCACTCCAGGACTACTGAGTAATCACAAGTGAGTACATAGAACCCCTCTTTTACTGTTTTCCAAACTGTTTTGGGGTGAAACACATGTGCCTACTTGTTCATTTATACTGTTACTTATACATTCATTAACAATGATCAAGCCGATTGGTAGTACGATATAGCGCTATAGGACTAGACACCCCATTCTTGTTGTATGGAATGTCAGAAACCAAATTTTAACCAAATAGAATTTGCCTTTGTGGTATTTCTATAGTCTCTAAAGTGTAGTTTGATGCACAAAGGTTTGAATGTATTACCAAGTCACGATATATGGTATATTTCGATATTCTAACAACGTGATACTGTTTTACTAAAGCATAGTTGATATGATATTGTTTACTAAAGTATAATTTGATATACTACCGACTCTGTTATTTCACACTAAAGTATATTTTAATATACTACCAAAGCATAGTTGATGTGCTAGTTTCAAATCCAAAGCATAAGTTGATATGTTATTTACAAAACCAAAGTATAATGTATTATACTACCGATGTTTTTCATTCTTAAACCAAAGTATACTTGTGATATACTACCGAATCTATTATTTCCGAAACTAAAGTATATTCTAATATACTATCTGTTTAACTATTTCAAAACTAAATTATATTTAGATATACTACTCATCCGCTTATCTCAAAACCAAAGTATATTTTTGTATATACTATAAACATTTTACCAAAACGACGCATTTTAGAAACAAAACTTTTACAAGGATTCATGCCTATTTTTTAAAACATAAAACCTTTTCTTGTGTTATCCAAAGCCATGAATCTAATACACAAATCCTATGTTACTCACAGGCATTTTTTTGCTGACGTACCTATTTTCACATATGTTTCAGGTGCTGCAATGTGACGATTATTGATGCATGCTACACATAGGATGGACTCGTGCCTTAGCGACTTTAAAACTTGAGAGACAATTATTTGTATTTATCTGATTTGTAATAAAACAATGAGTTCAATAATCAAATAAAACAAAACTTTTAATCCATGGTTGTGAAACAATGATTCTGTTACGACACTCCCCGACGTTTCCGCCGTGATTTGTTGTTTTACGCGGTCGGGGTGTGACATGAAGCAAATAAGTTTCGCTATAATGAAGGAAATTATCGTGATACAATGACCATTAAGAGGAGTAGAGGTGTAAAAATATGCTCGCTAGATGTAAAAGTCGAAATTTCAATAAAAGAAATTTTTTTAAGGACTTTACCTAGGCTTTCGTGTGATGACCGGTTGTTAGGTGACATTACCATGGAATGTCAAACATAGAGTATTCGTTGTTAATGAGATAGGGGGAATGTGAAGATATGTGACTTCTTTTGCAGCGCCAATAGTTGTGAGTCTCATTAGGCTAAGCATCGACTGTTGTGAAATCTTGTTCTAAAGTACCTCAGCATGATTCATGTCATTTACAGGATCACGTGGCAAACTATTACACTTCAGTTGTGGTTCTCCCACTGACGAGATTAGCATCATTGTTGTCGTGCCTATTTGTGTTTTCCCCAAGTCCTTGCCTCGAAAGTCGTGTGTGATATACTTCGACGTCCGCTGACGTGTAGTTTAAGTTTCATGTATAGTTGCGCAATAGCATTACGTTCCACGTAGATTACCTGCTAGGGTAATTAAGATAGCATAGACGACAGAATATAATAGTGTTGCGCGAGTTAATAATCGCAGTTCCTACGTGAGGACCTTTAATGAATTCTGACAAAAGTTTCTCATCAAGAGTTTTCCAAAGGTTCTATATGCGTGTTATTAAAACCCTCCAGGTTTTGCTTACTGTGTGTAATTGCTTCGTGTACCGTGTATCAAACACAACACTTATGTATTTTTTTAAACCAGAATGTTTACCCATTGTTTTCAGCAATGGTTGGAGCCCATATTCGAGTCTTAGGCGTTCTGTATGTGTTCAAGTCTTAATAATCTAAGTCCCCAGAGGAAAGTGTGGTTAGAGACTAGGTATCTCTACAGAAACCTAATTCGCTGAAACCTATAGCTCTGATACCAATCTGTCACACCCCGAAATATCAGAACATTGGTGTGACTGGACCGGTATCTTCATTGCACAACGGAAGCAAATAAGCTAAGACTTCTAGAAAACGAACGCCACTAAGTACTCGACTCCACATGTATAACATCTATGCCTCTTCGACCATCATACAAATACAAAACCAATGAAATCTTGTGTTTCATACTTGGGATTTGTATAAATACATGTATCAATTTCAAATATCAATTTTTGTTTAATTTCGAGCTTTAAATTGCTTTCTGGAAAGTTATACGCAAAACTAATGCGTAAACGTAATCAGTTTAACACGAAAAACACTCTGGATCATCAATATATTCTTAACATACCTTAAATAACCTTTACATAACTTAGAAATAAGTTTTGAAGGGTTTGGTATGGCAAAATTAAGTTTATTCGATCGCAGGGACTATTTGTGACAAACTGCGAAAGTCTGCCAATTCGTATAGTAACGAACCTTCTGAAACATGATCATAAGTTAAAAATACCATAAATATCCTTTACATATCTTAGAAATAGGCTTTGAGGGGTTCGATGTGCAAAAATAAACTTATTTGGTCAATCAGGGACTAAAAGCGTCAAAAAGTGCCTAAGTTTGCATTTTCGCGCATTTCTTACGTTCTGAACATATCCGGACATCCAAAAATTTTTGTAATCATTAAAATATTTTATTTTAGTGATTGGAATGCTAAAATTTCATTCGTCGCATAATTTGGATCGTTCTTCACGTTTGTTCGTGTTCCGTCGTAATTAATCGAATAACATGACCGTACGACCAAACGAACCGACAACCGAGATGTTTTCAAGCATATTTTAAGTTCCCTATACTTTAACTTCATTGTAGAGCCTTGAAACTGGGTGAACGGGGCTTAAACGTGTCAAAAATCAAGTTTGGAGCATGTAGGGGCCAAAACTGTCAAAATACGTGTTTATCCGTATTTTGCAACGAAGCTATTTTCGGGTATCGTAACACTTTGTTCTGATATCAAACTTGTTTTCTAACTTAGTTAAACATGTTTTAACATGTTTAACTCATCACTTTTAGTCTAGTGCTTGTATAAGGTCTTAAGTCAAGCGGTCTTAACAACCGCTTAGACTTTCGAACCCGACCCCTTTGGTCGATCGTTAGGATCCGACCAAGCATATTTTGCGACCATAGTTGTATAGGGAATAACCTTCCGAGGTTATACCTTATGGTCACTTAGTTTAATTAGTTGTATGATAGGTAGTTTATATGCCTTAGGAAAATGACCAAAATGCCCTTTTCATGCATTATTTGATTTTAAGCATATGTAACCTAACTTTTGCCACTTAAACTAATTATGCAACATATTTAAACATGTTAGGGCATATAATACTTGTCATAGGACTAGTTAGGCGTCTCGAACGCACATTCGTGCAACGACGCGTTAAAGTAGTGTAGACTACCCTAGCGGGTCGTAATGGGTCGTAAGCACTTAGGATAGGTTCCGATTTAGGATGTAGGCTTTGCTAAACCATATCACATGAGTTCCAATACTCATTTGGTTTACAAGACCTCATTCTACCCGATCTCCCGATTTAGGTGTCGATTGATTAACATAGTGATCCGATACTAGGTACCACTTGATTCCTTGATTGCCCGAGCTTGTTAGTTCACTTTAATCGAGGATACCTTGCAATTCTATGTGAGTACATAGTTCCCCACTTTTACTGTTTTCGAATGTTTTGGGGTGATTCATATGTGCTAAACGATTTTTGAGTTTTCAAAACGAATGTTATGGTTTATATTAAACGGTGTGAACTATTTGAACTATCTGAACCACTGGAACTATCGGAACTATTTGAACCACTGGAACTATCTGAACTATTTGAACTATTTGAAGCACTGGAACTATCTGAACTATTTGAACTATTTGAACCACTGGAACTATCTGAACTATGTGAACTATTTTGAACTATTGAACCATTGGAACTATTTGATGTATGTGAACTAATTGAACTATTTAACTATTGAACGATTGGGTTATGGTAAGTGATTAGGTAACGGGACATGTGTAATGTGATAAAAGCATGGTGGATACGCCGCTGGTACTTCCTATATATAAGTGCTTTTAACACATTACATGTCGTTGCGTTATCTAGATCACTTGGGCAAATGTTTTCAAAACAAAGTTACACTACAAGGTTTGCTTAAAGATATAAACCATACAATGATTGCTTTCAAACGATGATTGACTACTTGGTTTACAAAAAAAACAAATGTTTTCAGTTAAGATTCATGGCTACAAAGTTTTGGTTTACACATATATCAACTTGTAAAAGATGATAGAAACATACTGCAGTATCAAACTCTTTTGTTTTCAAGGTACTCACTCGACAACTCTCGTAGTTGGACGAGGTATTGCAGTATGAACTCGAGTCATGAATCTGACACACTCACAAAACCTATGTACTCTCCGGCATTTTTATGCTGACGTATTTTCACATATGTTTCAGGTACCATAATTTGATGATGTTTGACGATGATTATGATGCTTACTCATATAGGAATGGATGAGGCCTTAGTGACTCAATAACAATGAAAGTCAATTTGTTCATGTTTTGCTTTTGATTTCAATACAATGTAATAAACTTAATTCAATAAAACGAAACTTCAATCCATGTGTTGTGAAACAATGATTCTGTTACGACACTCCCCGACGTTTCCGCCACGGTTTGTTGTTTTAACGCGGTCGGGGTGTGACAGAAAAGTTGGTATCAGAGCTCGTGGTTATAGGGAATTAGGTTATTAGTAATGCTTTGACCTAGACTATAACCTTCCTAGGACCCTAACACAAGTTATCTTGTGTTTAGTCTTAAAACAATACCGTTGCCTATCTTTAGGTGGCAACCAAAACAAGAACACGAATTACGAATCCGACTTGAAAACTAATCATCTCTTCTTAGACGATTTGTTATAAGGTTTTGAACCTTCAAAGTTTTCAAAATCTCGTCAAAGTGTGGGTCTTATTAATGTGAACATGTGCAATCTGGAAGGGTGGGTGCCTGTATCCTGAGTTTTCTGTCTAAGGCTAGAGTGTTCGTACAAATCCATATAATCGAACCAGTCACTCTTACCTGGGAACTCTTGGGATGAGTGTCCACTTATAAGCTAAAGCATGTCTTCGCGATATATTATAAGGACCTATTTACTTTGTTCAGCGATTTTGCATCGTTGTTTGTTCGAAGTAACAAACAAATGATCGCCTTCCTTATGTTTTGTTGATATCTTCAATATCTCTTTTGTTCATTCAAATGTTAATCTCACTCGTTTTTCTTGTTTTCTTGTTCTTTTTATAAAATGCCTCCTAGACGCGATCAAACTGAAAATGCTACCCTCACAGCTACAAGCGTTCAGCAGATGGCTGTTGTGCTTCCGAACCTCATTACCCAGATAAACCAAGCGAATAATAATAACAACAATAACAATGCTCCGTGTAACTTCAAAACATTCAATTCAGTTAAGCCATCGAAATTTTCTGGGTCTCAAGGAGCAACTGCACTCCTACAATGGTTCGAGAGTCTGGAAAGCACATTCAGACATGTTCAGTGTCCAAATGAGCGAAAGGTTGAATTTGCATCTAGTGTTTTTGAGAAACGAGCATTAACATGGTGGAATGGCTTGATGAGGGATAGGGGTGCCGATGTGGCACTGGCTCAAACCTGGGAAGAGCTTCGAGCTCTAATGATGAAGGAATTTTGTCCTCGTCATGAAATCAGGGCGTTGGAAAGGGAATTCGACGATCTTAAATAGGATAGTGGTGAGCATCAAGCCTACACAGATCGATATGAGGAACTAAGTCTGTTATGCCCAACCATGGTTATGCCTTTGGATAGGGCAATTGAAAAGTACATTGATCGCCTCCCTGACTCAGTACAAGACATTGTTACTGGTAGAAACCCTACTACAGTTAGACAGGCCATTGAACTATCTGCTACCCTGACTGAATCTCAGATCAGGAAGGGTAAAATTTTCCGAAAAGGCGACAAGAAACCCACCGATGATGCGAAACAAAAAGATAAGCAGACTGAGTCCCCAAGAAGTCAAAGAAGCGTAAGGCTTCTCAGAACTTCGCCGTGGTTGCTCAAAACGATCAAGTTGTCCCTAACCAACCAGCTAAACCCCCTGCTAAGAAGCCATACAACGGGACTGAACCCTTGTGCAACCAGTGTAACCTTCATCATCATGCTAGTGTGAAATGCCGCAAAGGCCTAAATTGTGGACT
Organism: Helianthus tuberosus; assembly: GCA_030545235.1. NCBI lineage: Eukaryota > Viridiplantae > Streptophyta > Magnoliopsida > Asterales > Asteraceae > Helianthus > Helianthus tuberosus. The sequence continues at coordinate 95,219,009 of CM060388.1, forward strand.
TACTGGTCATACAGCTAGGGTTTATCGAGCTACAACTACACCAAATCAAGCTGACAACAATCCTGCTCAAGCTCGTTTTCCACCAGGTTCTTGCTACAACTGTGGCGAGATGGGCCATTTCCGAAACAATTGCCCAAAGCTTCCTAATGCAAATCCAGCACATGGATGAGCATTCGACTGACTGGAGGACGATGCTGTTTAGAAATAATCGAACTTTATTGTATTATTTTCTTTTTGTTATCCAAGTCTTTGAAACAAGTATTTTGGTTTATAAATAAACATTTATTTGCATTTCGATGTACGAAAATAAGTGTGATTACATGTATGAACGACTTATCCCTTTCAAGACTGACACCAAGGAACTGTGTTCCTTACAGGACAAACTACTCTCGTAGTTCTTCCATTTTTGTGATCGCTTGCGATCTCCACGAAAATCCTAACTACTCGTTTCTTCTAAAAACGAGGTACAAGGTGCAAGTTACAACTCTGGACTAATAACCAAAGTACCACTTTAAATCCTTAATAGGATGCCCAAGGGCACTTCTGTAAGCCTTTGATTGGTCTTACATATCATAACTTCCCGATTTCACGATATTTTACACAGCATACTATTTCAAAAGATTATGCATGTTTCAAAAACCTCATACATGCTTTCAAAATCATCTCACATGGACTTAAAACATTTTATAAAAATGTTTATCTAATATACTTAGTACATGATTTCAAAAACATTACAAAAGGTTTTCAAAAACATATTTTTTTAACGATTCCAAGCATAGCTTTCAAAAACAATCTGCCCGTATGTTGCCTTAACATACGTGGTACATGATTATCAAGAACACCAGGCTTCGTATGCTGACTAAGCATGCTTAGCACAATGATTTCAAGGATCCAATTGCTTCATATGTTGTCTTAGCATATCTAGTACAAGGTTCCTAAACACCTCTCACTATACAAATTCTAAATCTATACAGGATCTTCCTATCTTCATAGTTAGACCCTTGTGGACGTTTAAAGCGCAACAATCAAAGTCCTTAATTGGATTCTTTATGTGCTAATTCGAATGCTATGATTCTTTATGAATGAAATCGAATCCTTATAAGATTGTCCTATCTTTTTAAGGTAAAATTCTTGAGGATGTTTGAAGTGCTAGTTGAAGTCCATTGACTGGATTCCTAGTATACTTTGAATGCCCGTGTACAAATCAACAACAAATTAATAACAAATTAATAACCAAGTGAACAATTGTGTGACTATTATGTGTTTACGTGTTTTTGTGTTAACCTAATCAAAGTTATCACAAGGTTGTTCGACCAAATCTTTCCCCTACACATTATAAAATAAATTGTGCGGACTGTGCAAGGAATTACGTAATTATGGATGCATACATAATTATGGAATTTAGTGTACAGAAACCACAACAAGTTTTGTCATGTATCAATCTAATCAAGAAACAAAAGTTAACTATATTCATTTCCATTTCTGATGAAGGACCCGCTGAGGAAAAATGAACTAGCTATTCATTTTTCACTTCTGAAAGAAATATCCGCTGAGGGAAATGAATAATCTATTCATGAACCGTGTTCATTTTCGTTTCTTATGAAATACCCACAGAGGAAAATGAATTATCCATTCTTTTTCGCTTCTGAGAAATACCCACCGAGGAAAATGAATAAATTCATTTTCATTTCAGATAAAGTACCCACTGAGGAAAGTAAACCATCCTTTCATTTTCGCTTTTGATGAAATACCCACTGAGGAAAATGAATAAATTCATTCCATTTCCGATGAAGTACCCACTGAGGAAAATGAATTGATCATTCATTTTCACTTCTAAATAAATACCCACTGAGGGAATGAATAATCCTGCATTAATTTTGTCATCTTCGTTTCTGATGAAGTACCCACTGAGGAACATGAACCATCCGTTCATTTTCACTTCCGAAGAAATATCCACTAGGAAAATAAATAAATCCATTCCACTTCTGATGAAGTATCCACTGAGGAAAATGAATTACCATTCATTTTCGCTTATAAAGAAAAATCCATTGGGGAATGAATAATCCTGTATCGATTCTTTCATTTCCACTTATGACGAAGTACCCATTGAGGAAAATGAATCATCCATTCATTTTCGCTTCCGAAGAAATATCCATTAGGGAAATGAATATATTTTTCTATTATCCTTCATTTCCACTTCTGAAGAAGTACCCATTGAGGAAAATGAATTATCCATTCATTTTCGCTTCCGAAGAAATATCTATCAGGGAAATGAATATCTTTTTCAATTATCTTTCATTTCCACTTCTGAAGAAGTACCCATTGAGGAAAATGAATCATCCATTCATTTTCGCTTCCGAAGAAATATCCATCATGGAAATGAATATCTCTTCAATTACCCTTCATTTCTACTTCCGATAAAAGTATCCATTGGAGAAAATGAATCATCCATTCATTTTCGCTTCTAAAAGAATATCCAATGGAGAAATAAAATACAAATCCTTACAAGATCTTTCTGTTTAATAGTTAGATTCTTAAAGGATACTCTCGACACTATTGTTTAATTTGATCTTATCATTTAATCGAATATCTCGTTTCCCACTTTCTGTTTTATCTAAGGAAGCACCCTTTTAGGGAATGATAAAGTTATGCCTTACGTGGAGATCTTTGATGGGTTACTCTATGCAAATAGACAAAGACTTTATATTCTTCGCAAGACAATTGTTTAACACAATTATTCAGACAGACTCCTACGAATAAATTTCGGGACGAAATTTCCTAAAGTAGGAGAGACTGTAACATCTGTGCCTCTTCGACCAACATACAAATACAAAACCAATGAAATCTTGTGTTTCATACTTAGGATTTGTATAAATACGTGTATCAATTTCACATATCAATTCTTGTATAATTTCGAGCTTTAAATTGCTTTTTGGAAAGTTATACGCAAAACTGATGCGTAAACGTAATCAGTTTAATGCGAAAAACACTCTCGAACATCAATATATGCTTAACATGCCTTAAATAACCTTTACATAACTTAGAAATAAGTTTTGAAGGGTTTGGTATGGCAAAATCAAGTTTATTCGATCGCAGGGACTATTTGTGACAAACTGTGAAAGTCTGCCGATTCGTATAGTAACGAACCTTCCGAAACATGATCATAAGTTAAACATACCATAAATATCCTTTACATAGCTTAAAAATAGGCTTTGAGGGGTTCGGTGTGCAAAAATAAACTTATTTGGTCAAACAGGGACTAAAAGCGTCAAAAAGTGCCTAAGTTTGCATTTTCGCGCATATCTTACGTTCTGAACATATCCGGACATCCAAAAATTTTTGTAATCATTAAAATATTTTATTTTAGTGATTGGAATGCTAAAATTTCATTCGTCGCGTAATTTGGATCGTTCTTCGCGTCTGTTCGTGTTTCGTCGTAATTAACCGAATAACGTGACCATACGACCAAACGAACCGACAACCAAGATGTTTTCAAGCATATTTTAAGTTCCCTATACTTTAACTTCATTGTAGAGCCTTGAAATTGGATTAACGGGGCTTAAACGTGTCAAAAATCAAGTTTGGAGCATGCAGGGGCCAAAACTGCCAAAAACTGAAAGTTCTGGCTGGTCAGGCCAGGCGACACGCAACAGAATTAGTGTCACCTATCGTGACACACCTGAGGAACACTTTTTCAGCAACCAGCTTGAAGTTCAGGGTCTTTTGTGCCATTTTCTCAATATCTTGAGCTGGTTTTGGACTCCCCTAGTATTCTAAATCGGTGGGTAACATGTGTATGGCTAAGATCATGCCTTGATTCTTGCAAAAACACATGTAATCATCTTGTAAACTCATGAATTCCTATAAATACCCACCAAGTTCAACCTTCAATCCTCACATTTGATTCAATTCTGCTCTAAGTTGAAGTTTAACACTTCATACCTGAGTGTTTTGAATCAAATCTTCCTGGCTTGGACCTTTTGTAAGTCTCCTTCATGCTTGTTTATGCATTTCAAGCATGAAAGTCAAACAGTGTTTGACTTTTTGCTTTGACCAGTTTATGGTCAACACAAAGTTCGCTTGAACTTTGCAACGTGAGCGTAATCACGATGGTTATAGTTCCTTGTGACTATATCTACTGATTACCACGTTGGTTAGTCGAAGTGACGAGTCAAAGTTTCGGTCAAAATACGTGTTTATGCGTATTTTGCAACGAATCTATTTTCGGGTATCAAAACACTTTTTTTTATATAAAACTTGTTTTCTAACTTAGTTAAACATGTTTAACTCGTCACTTTTAGTCTAGTGCTTGTATAGGGTCGTAAGTCAAGCGGTCTTAACAACCGCTTAGACTTTCAAACCCGACCCGTTTGGTCGATCGTTAGGATCCGACCAAGCATATTTTGTGACCATAGTTGTGTAGGGAATAACCTTCCGAGGTTATACCTTATGGTCACTTAGTTTAATTAGTTGTATGATATGTAGTTTATATGCCTTGAGAAAATGACCAAAATGCCCTTTTCATGCATAATTTGATTTTAAGCATATGTAACCTAACTTTTGCCACTTAAACTAATTATGCAACATATTTAAACATGTTAGGGCATATAATAATTGTCATAGGACTAGTTAGGCGTCTCGAACGCGCATTCGCGCAAACGACGCGTTAAAGTAGCGTAGACTACCTTAGCGGGTCGTAACGGGTCGTAAGCACTTAGGATAGGTTCTGATTTAGGATGTAGGCTTTGTTAAACCATATCACATGAGTTCCAATAATCATTTGGTTTACAAGACCTCATTCTACCCGATCTCCCGATTTAGGTGTCGATTGTTTAACATAGTGATCCGATACTAGGTGCCACTTGATTCCTTGATTACCCGAGCTTGTTAGTTCACTTTAATCGAGGATACCTTGCAATTCGATATGAGTACATAGTTCCCCACTTTTACCGTTTTCAAATGTTTTGGGGTGATTCATATGTGCTAAATGACTTTCGAGTTTTCAAAATGAATATTATGGTTTATATTAAACTATGTGAACTATTTGAACTATTTGAACCACTGGAACTATCGGAACTATTTGAACCACTGGAACTATCTGAACTATTTGAACCACTGGAACTATCTAAACTATTTGAACTATTTGAACCACTGGAACTATCTGAACTATGTCAACTATTTTGAACTATTGAACCATTGGAACTATTTGATCTATGTGAACTAATTGAACTATTTAACTATTGAACGATTGGGTTAGGGTAAGTGATTAGGTAACGGGACATGTGTAATGTGATAAAAGCATGGTGGATACACCGCTGGTACTTCCTATATATAAGTGCTTTTAACACATTACATGTCGTTGCGTTATCTAGATCACTTGGGAAAATGTTTTCAAAACAAAGTTACACTACAAGGTTTGCCTAAAGATATAAACCATACAATGATTACTTTCAAACGACGATTTACTACTTGGTTTACAAAAAAAAACAAATGTTTTCAGTTAAGATTCATGGCTACAAAGTTTTGGTTTACACATATATCAACTTGTAAAAGATGATAGAAACATACTGCAATATCAAACTCTTTTGTTTTAAAGGTACTCACTCGACAACTCTCGTAGTTGGACGAGGTATTGCAGTATGAACTCGAGTCATGAATCTGACACACTCACAAAACCTATGTACTCGTCGGCATTTTTATGCTGACGTATTTTCACATATGTTTCAGGTACCATAATTTGATGATGTTTAACGATGATTATGATGCTTACTCACATAGGAATGGACGAGGCCTTAGTGACTCAATAACAATGAAAGTCAATTTGTTCATGTTTTGCTTTTGATTTCAATACAATTTAATAAACTTAATTCAATAAAACGAAACTTCAATCCATGTGTTGTGAAACAATGATTCTGTTACGACACTCCCTGACGTTTCTGCTGCGGTTTGTTGTTTTAACGCGGTTGGGGTGTGGCAATATGGTTCTCCTATTCCAACCACACCATGAGAGTCTTTGTTTGTAAAAGATTTGGAATAAATCTTTTGGATAACCGGTTTTTGAAATATGTTTGAGAAAACGAAATAAAAATCATTTTCTTGGCATGTTATATGAAAACTGTGAGTCTAGCCCACAAGAGTCTTTGTGCATTGCACGAGAGAGAATGAGCCGAGCCCAAAAGAGTCTTTGTAAGCAGGACCATCCCGTCCTCGTACTTATACATAAGTTGAAAAACATTACAAAGTTCGTAAATCCATGTATTTTTAAGTTATCATCAAATAAATCTTAAAAATATTTGAAAATTCGAGTATCAAAAACTAGTATGTAGCGTCTATGAACAAGTCATTAATGTTTCGCGAGGACATTAATATATGCGGCGACATAGGAAGCACTCAACCCTAGAGAATTTCCTCTGGTCCACCCGGTTGGAACAACAAAAGCACTACATGGGCCACACAAGGACCCAAGAGTGGGGCTCGCAACACCCGATAGATCTACCACTTTTTCCCCTTGGTCTTTTACAAGATTAATGGCACTTAAGAGAGATATTATTCGCTCACGTGATCTAACAGTTCATTCCCTAGCTAAACCATGCCATTATTGAGAACTTGTATTTCCCCCAAGAGTTATAAATCCGAAAACATTTAAGAGAGAAGGGGGACTTGAAATCACTGGGTGTCCCGTTCTTCAAACGCAGACCAACCCAGGCTCGTTGTTATAACTATGACGATCCCGTCCCTAGTCATGAAAATCATGCACGTTTCGAGAATACGCATTTGTTTTGTAAAACCGGTATATTTAGTATAAATCGTTCGTAAACCATTTGAGTTCCTTGAAATCCATTCGTAACATGGTTTAGAAATATGAGTTTTCGTTTATCGAAATTTGTTTACTTTTGCAAAACTTGCATGTCTTTCCAACCCCGAAAACATTTATAAAAATGTAAAAATGTAAAAAGTGGGGGTTATGAACTCACCTGGATTTCCATGTGCAAAGCTAGCTAAATGCGACTTCGTGATGTCGTTTCGGAGACATGACTCGCTAGCGTGCATTATATAATATCCCTAAAATGGAATATCTTATAAGTTTCTAGATAAATGCGGTAACTAATTACGTGTCACCGAGCTCTACCGAATCGTTAACCGAGCGATTCGACGGTATGCTGTTAACTTAGTGGAGACGTAGAAGTTATACTTGTTAAGTTTCGTTTAATGTCGTTAATAATTTACTAAGTCTAGAAAGTACTTAGTTTTCGAGGAATTCGAAATATATAAATATTTACACAAAAATATAAATATATCGATAGAATAGTGTTAGTCATCCCGATAAGTCGTACGTTGATATATAGTACGCCGTTTGGGCATTTAAAATAAATATATAAGCTACATTTATTTTATAAAAGAACACGAGCCCTTTGATGTTTGAAATAAATATATAAACTATATTTATTCTTATAAAAGAATCGTCGAGTTGTTGTGTTTGAAAATAAATATATAACTATATTTATTTTTATAAAAGAATTCGTGTTGTATGATATTTGAAATAAATATATAAACAATATTTATTTTTATAAAACGAATTCGTGTTGTTTGGTATTTGAAATAAATATATAACTATATTTATTTTTATAAAACAAAATCAGTTTGTTTGTTGTTGGAAATAAATATATGAAATTATATTTATGTTATATAAGCATTTGTGTTATCGGCGTTTGTGACAATATAAACAATTATATTGATTTCATAAAAGAATTATCGAATTTTTGAAGTTTCATAACTATACTTATTGTTGTAGAAACTTTTCGAATCATCGTTTTCGTAAATTGTAAAGTGTCGTCGAAAGTAATTATGTATTTGTATTTGTTTTTCTAAAAGTGTATTTGAATCTGATAGTTTGATAATAAAACGCGCTTTGTTTTACGGATTTTCTCGAAAAACTGACAGAGTTTCCTCTGTTTTTGGACGCCCCTGACAACACAAGTTGTCGTTATTTTTCAAAATTCAATCAAGATTCAAACAATAATAACAATATTTATATAAGATTTGTTGAATATTTCAAGATGTGAACTAATATTTAATCGATTCGAGCTCGTTGTCACGTAATATTAACACTATAAAAATAACAAAATAAACGCGCCGTTAATTTTTACCAATTCCTCACGTTGAAACGCTAACTGAATTGACCGAGTCAACTGAGTTGACCTGTTGTGTTGACCGAGTCAACTCGGGTTGACCGAGTTGACTTTGACCGAATCTGACCCGAATCGGCTGATCCGAACTGAACCATTGACCTTTGTTGACTGTCTTGACCAACTTTGACTGGGTGTTAACCCGAACGATGTTTGATCCGAACCCGAGCCTCAAGAAAAAAAAAATTCTGACCGAGCCGCATTCAAACCCAATCGCCAAGCTGAACCCGATCTGCACCAAAACTCGACCATCATCTGGTGTTGAACACATCTAACGGAACATCACCACCATCATTGTTGTCACCGCCGGCGTGGCTGCCACAGTCGGCCTCCTCCGACTCTGTCATCAACATAATAAACAGCAACCACAATTCATCATCATCAATTCTCAATCTTCAGGAAAAATAAAAGAAATAAGAAGCAGAGGGGGTGTTACCGTGAACCCGGTGGACCGAGACACGGACCGCCGCCGTGAGCTGCGGTTCCGGCCACTCTCTCTCTCCTGCCATCTTCTTCATCGTTTTCATCACTTCACCCAATCTCGTCACCGTCATCAGAAATCAGGAGAAAGAGGCGTTGTTCCGTCGTTCCGATTCACCAGCGCCATAACCGCACCACCGTCCGTACACCACTGAGCACCGCCATAGCTACAGACGGCTCCACCACCATCGTGAGAAGCGGCGCCGTCTCCGAGCACCACCGGCTTTGGTCGCCGGCGTTCTGTCGAGGGGGAGGGGTGACCGAGAGGGTGTTTGGCTTGTGTTATGTAGATGAAATCTCTTGTGTTTGCAGGTAAGATCCGAGAGAGATATAGGAGATGTATGGGTGGTATGTCTGATTCATCTTTAAGGAAGAATTTGAGATGGGTTTAGGGCTTTGTGTATGTCTGATGTATTGATCGAGAGGGGGAGCAGGGAATGTTCTGTGTTTTGAATTTTGGATGAGTTAGGAAGGAGAGATGGAGAGGATAAGGTTTGAGAGGAAAATGGTCATGGTGAGCAGCTGCCTACAAAAATGAGGGATTAGGGTTTCTCACTACCCTTTTATACTATGTTAGATTTAGTTAGTGGGCTTTGGGCTTGGGCCCAAGGCCCACAAGCCCAATCTCATGTTTTTAGTGGCCTGTAATCTCCTACGAGACCCGTTTTCAAAACCCGAACTCCATAAAATGCCGTAAATTAGTGTTTTAAAAAAAAGACATAAAATAGTGTCGGTTTTTAACGTTGGACACGTTCGTTTGTCGGTTGCGTAAAAATCGCGAAAAATTGTGTCATTGCCGTGTTAATTCGTCTTTCGATCTGTTTTTGACTGTGGTTACTAAAATTTTATTACGGAGCTAAATATAGCGTAAAATTTAAGTTTTGGAGGTAATACATGTGCCCGATGCTCCCGTTTTGTTGTCGGTGCGTTCCTACAGTCGTGTTTTTCTTTCACGTTTACGTTTTGGGGCGTACGGAAGCACTATAAATTCGTGAAACCAAATTTATAAGTATAAAATATTCGTATAAAATTTATGATTGTCGGCGTTGTCAGTATTTTGTATGGTGTCTGTATTTTGTACGCTGTAAAGTCGATAGGCGTTCCTAGACACTCCAAAGGTCTAATTTAAACTAATTTACTCCTTAAACACTATTTATTATCGTTCCAAACATTTGTTAATCATGTAATTAGAGCCGTAAATCACCGGTTGTCACAGTACTTGGGTCGGGTATCGTGGCACGATTGATTCGGGTTCGGCCGAGAGCAAAAACAAGGGATGTGCGACTCGAAAGCTTGTGCGACCAAAATTATAAAGCCAAACTACCTTTTAACATATACAATACGCACATTCATTCAACACATTTAGGTACGTCCAATCAAAATCATTCATTCCAAATGCGTACATGCAAATACAACGTAAGTCAAGGCATGCAAATGAACTAGTAAAAGACTCTTGAAATTATGAGTTGTCACAACTGACCTTACCCTTTCTAATTAGATACTCGTAAACGATGAACCTTGTAGAAGGTAAATTGGGAAAAATAGGATTAGTCAATAAAGGTCTACGAGGATTCTTTGTAAGAATCAAAGTTTCTCACATAAACTACAGGACCACAATTAAAAAGACTATCCTTACTGTTTCCACATAGTGCGAAAACACAACCTGTAAAGTAGAATTTCGGGGACGAAATTCCCTAAACAGGGGGAGACTGTGACACCCGGCTATTTTGAGTCAGTACCGTACTAGTGTGACACGTGTTACGAATAAATAAAGGCAGTAGTTTAGTAAATAGGGTGTAATTATGTGATATTTAATGTGTTGGTAAATCCAAACTATGTTAAAAATTATGTTGGCAATAATAAGATAAACGCTTATAGCATAACGAACAAAATGCGAAACGAACGTCCGTGACCGCCCGGATAATGTTAAAATCCTTAAAATATTCCGTTATGATTAAAATTCTATTTTTAATCATATTCGTGAAGAAAAATTAATTAAGACGCTTAAAAACGCTATTTTTCGAGTTAAAGCGCATACTGCACAATACCGCGCTTATACTGCAAAATACAGACAATGCAGTCACTCTCGGCAAATAAAATATTATTCAATAATATTATGGCGATTTTATTTTTATAGAGCGATAAAAATAATTTTAAACGCCTTAAAACGTGATTTAAACGCGAGATAAAATACCCGGTAGTCAGTTAAATACCTGTATTTAACTATATATAATATATACATGCAAAAATGCATGTAAAGGTGTGTGTGTGTATGGGGTATGTGTCGACCAAAGGAATCAATATTCTTGCCACCTTTTCCTTCCATTTTCCATGTGTTGATGTAAAGGAAAGTGGTCCAATCACAAAACTCCTTCACATGCCATAACAACTTCCAAGACATAAAAGAATTCACATTCTTCTTCCATTTCCTTCCCTCATAACCGTATACTACTTCACCATTTTCATTTCAATTCATTTTGATTATTTCTTGAAAAATAAAATGCTTTCCAAGCCATTTCCAAGTTTCATTAAAGATTTGAAGATCATTCCATGGAGCTTTTGAAGAGATACAAGCTTCTTATCATAAAAACCATCATCAAAAACCCATTTATAATCTTGAAAGGTATAAAATTTAATTTTAAAATTATGTTCTTTCATTTTAATGATGATGATGGAAAGTTTCTCAAATACTTGAATTTCTTCACAAACTTGAATATACTAAACAAGAAAATGGTTTTAATGAAATAAGAAGTGGTGATATGTGTGGGTATATATAGTTGGCCATAGGTATGAATGTGTGTATAGTGTTTGTATTTTAATTTTTGTTTGCAATAATACTTGTAAGATGTTTTCTTGAATGAACAAGATTATGTGAAAATGTGTTATAGATATAAAGGAATGATTGAATCATGATTTTTGATTTCAAGTAATGTTAGTATATGTTCAAGCATATGGCCGAAAATTACTAGGTGTGTTTGTGAGTTTTTAAGTTGTTGCATGTTCTTGAATGATAGTTAAAATGCATGTGTTGGATGATTTGTGTATGATATGATAAATATTCATTCAAATCAGTAAATAAACATGTAAAATAAAGCTATATGATGAATTTTGAAGTCATAAAAATTATGTCATAACTTGGTAGCTTTGCATGTTGTACTTATGGCTTGAAAGGTAGTAAATCGGGTGATATTTGCATGATTTTTGTGCTATTTATGAGACCTGTGTGACAACTGCCATTTTTCGGGTAATTTCCGTACCATGTGAAAAGTGCTTAATGTTATTTGGTTATGTGTTTTGAACATCTGAAGTGCATGATACCATGGCATACATTTGAAGAACTCATAAAACATTTTATGATGCATGTTATTCATTTTTATTGGTTGCGACTAGAAATAGTTTAGATAGTGCTCGAAATCAATTAGTACACTTATCAGATAAACTAGTAGTGCTGACAGGGGTCAGTACTCAGATAAACGACACATTTAGGACACAGATTTAGTCCCAGAGCCAATGTTATACTAAAATTCATGTGAGAAAAATAAGGGATCATGTTGATACTTTCCGGTAGACAAACGAACACTAAAAACTACTCGAAACTAGCTATAAATGGCCAAAACAGCAAAATCAGCAAAAATTCAGCATTTTCTAGCCTATGTAATATTCTGAAATAATGTCTGAATGCCCAGAATAGCATAAAAAGTATTAGGAACATTATCACGACATGATAACACATAATGCTATGCAAGTTACATATAACGATCTTTTAGCGATCTGATAGCTAAACAAGCACCCGATTACTAACTTGGCGCAAACATACAAACTAGTTAACATTTTCTAGCAATGTTAAGCTAGTGTAAATCATCATACACCTAGAAATACATCAAGAACCCCTAAACATACAATTTCCTTAACAAAATGATACTTATCTTCATCATTTCAACACTTAACAACATTTAAACAAATTAACACCCCCCTCATATGTGACATCTGTGCTTGTAATCATTGTAAACAGTTCAGTTATCAATAAAACAATGTTATTTGATCCCAAGGTTTGTTTGTTTTTTTATGTTTGACATTTTTCATGTTTTGATTTTTGTTCAATTTCAAACTCTATATCACTTTCTGGAGAGTTATACGTAAACCGATGTGTAAACGTAATCAGTTTAATGCGACAAACACTCCGGAACATCAATATATGTTTAACATACCTTAAATAACCTTTACATAACTTAGAAATAAGTTTTGAAGGCTTTGGTATGGCAAAATCAAGTTTATTCGCTTATAGGGACTAATTTCGACAAACTGTGAAAGTATGCCGATTCATACTGTAACGGACATTCTGGAACATGATCATAAGTTAAACATACCATAAATATCCTTTACATAGCTTAGAAATAGGCTTTGAGGGGTTCGGTGTGCTAAAATAAACTTTTAGATCAAACAGGGACTAAAAGCATCAAAAAGTGCATAAGTTTACATTTTCACGCATATCTTACGTTCTGAATACATCCAGACATCCAAAAATTTTTGTAATCATTAAAATATTTTATTTTAGTGATTGGAATGCAAAAATACCATTCGTCGCGCAATTTGGATCGTTTTTGCGTTCGTTCGAGTTTTCGTCGTAATTAACTGAATAACGCAACCGTACGACCAAACGAACCGACATCCGAGATATTTTTAAGCATGATTCAAGTCCCCTATGCTTTAACATCCTTTTAGAGCCTTGAAAATGGGTTAACGGGGGTTTAAACGCATCGAAAATGGCTTAAAATTGTTGCAGGGACCATTTCTGCCATTTTGGCAAAGTTTCTGGATCTGGCTAGTGGTGGGTTCGCGCCACAGCCTAATGGCTGTGCTGTGGCGGCATGCCACAGCCTCATCTGGGCAGAAAAATTAGTTTCAGCAACAGCAGACCTATTTTTGACAACCGGGTTGTTTTTCAGGGGCTTTTATGTACATTCTCAATACCATGAGCTAGTTTTGGACACCCATAGCATTGTAAAACAATGTGCCACACATGGATGGTCTTGATCCTTGTTTTGCAATACCATTTGATGGTTTTTGAGTTCCCCATGTTTTGTAAACCATGGGTGACACATTGAGGGTCAAGATCAAGGCTCGGATTACGAGAAACGATCCTAACGGTTTTGAGAAATCTATATAAACCCACCTCCATTCATTCCAAACCCACATAATTGATCTCAAAATTCATTCTCTAAGTTGAAGCTCTCTTAGTGAAGCTTCATACCTGAGAATTTTTGAGTTCAAACCTTCCTAGCTTGGACCTCTTGTAAGTTTCTTTCGTTCTTTTACACGTTTTTAAGCACGAAAGTCAAACAGTGTTTGACTTTCTGCTTTGACCAGTCAATGGTCAACACGAAGTTTGTTTGAACTTCACAACGTGTGCTTAATCACGATGGTCATAGTCCTTTGTGACTATACCTACCGATTACCACGTTATTTAGGCATAGTGACGAGTCGTAGTTTCTGTCAAAATGCGTATTCTTGCGTATTTTGCAACCAAACTATTCTTGGGTATCAAGACCCTTTGTTTTGATATCAAACTTGTTTTCTAACCTCGTTAAACATGTTTAGCTCTTCACTTTAGGTTTAGGGCTTATATAGGGTCGTAAGGTAAGCGGTCTAAACAACCGCTTAGACTTTCGAACCCAGCCCGTTTGGTCGATCATTAGGATCCGACCAAACACATTTTGTGACCATAGTTGCACAAGGAATAACCTTCCAAGGTTATACTTTATGGTCACTTAGTCTACTTAGTTGTATGATAGGTAATTATATGCCTTAGGAAAAATGACCAAAATGCCCTTTTTTACGCCAAATTCCATTTTAAGCATATGTAACCTAAAATTTGACATCTAAACTGATTAGGGAACACTATTAGACATGTTAAGGCATATATTACTTGTCATAGGACTAGTTAGGCGGTCCGAACGCGTTTTACACGAACGACGCGTTAAAGTAGCGTAAGCTACCTAAACGGGTCGTAATGGGTCGTAAGCACTTAGGATAGGTTCCGTTTTAGAATGTAGGCTTTGTTAAACCATATTACATGAGTTCTTATACTCATTTGGTTTACGAAACCACATTTTATCCGATCCTCCAATTTAGGTCCGTTTATTAACGTAGTTACCTATATTAGGTGCCGATTGATTCCGTGATCTTTCTTGCTTTGCTTGGTTGTTATCCAAAGACGATTGAGCAATCTCAAGTGAGTACATAGTCCCCTCTTCTACTGTTTTTCAAACATTTTGGGGTGAAACACATGTGCCTACTTGTTACTTTCATGCTTTTCATGTTTTCATATCATATGCTTGCTATGTTCATTAGTACACGTATAGTACATGATTTTATCCATGTTTTTGCTATGTATGTTCATTTATTGCATACTTAGTACATTGTTTTACATCACATGCTATGTATGTTCATTTCTTGCATACTTAGTACATTGTTTTACATCACATGCTATGTATGTTCATTTGTTGCATACTTTGTACATTGTTTTACATCACATGTTATGTATGTTCATTTATTGCATACTTAGTACATTGTTTTACATCACATGCTACGTATGTTCATTTGTTGCATACTTAGTACATTGTTTTACATTACATGCTTACATTTTGGTATGACATTTGGTTTGTTTAAATGGGACAAAAATACGTTCATTAACATTGGCCATGCCATTCGTTAGTAGGTAGTGGTACCATAGGAATTGACAACTCCCGTTCCTGAAATCCTAGGTTTGTTTGGATGGAAGGAATGACCAAATTCGATATACATAATTTAGATAAACATTTAATTTGTTTAAGGGTTTATCGCCACAGTCGCAAGGCTTGAATGTATGCATTTCACAATACCGCATAGATGTTTGTATCAGTAAAGCATGCAGTTATTTTACAAAACATAACTTTGATTTACTTCAATACCTTGTTTTGCGCATTTTACCTATGGCTTTAGCTGACATATTTCACTTGCCATACATGACATTTGGTTACACATTACATGATTTACATTTGACAGTAGGCATTGTTTACACATAAACATTTTGACATTGGTTTACGCATTTCATGATTTACATTTTGACAATAGACATTGTTTACACATAAAACATTTGACAATTGGTTTAAACAAGACATTTTGGTGGTTTGTTTGGGTAAGTGATTTAAGTAACGAGGCGTGTGTAATATGATAAAAGCATGGTGGATACGCCGCTGGTACTTCCTATATATAAGTGCTTTTATGATATTACATATCGTAGCGTTATTTAAATCATTTCAATTTAGACATATTACATTTTACATAAATAACATATTTTTCACAAGACATTGTTTTACAAAATAGTTTATTTAATACAACTCATTTTACTTGGTTATTTAATTAACCATACATCTTCTTTTATATAATCTGATTTCTTATCAAGTTTTCGTATGATTTATAAAAGAAGCCACTTAACAAGATTCATGACTAATTTTTATTATAAATTTCCTTAAACTTAAGTCATGAATCCAATTTTAACAAAACCTATGTATCTCACAGGCATTTTTATGCTGACGTACCTATTTTCACATGTGTTTCCAGGAGCTGTTGCGTAGGATGATCAAGATACACTTAGGCGGACCTGTGCCTTAGTGACATAAAACGAAGCTAGAACTAGTTTAGTTGTGTTATGTACTCTTGATTTTCTTTGTTTAAGACATTGTAACCCCTTTTGTTTATAAATAAAACATAATTTTAAATACCATGGTTGTGAAACAATAATTCTGTTACAACACTCCCCGACGTTTCTGCCGCGGTTTTGTTGTTTTACGCGGTCGGGGTGTGACAGAAGAGTTGGTATCAGAGCCAATGGTTATAGGGAATTAGGTTATTAGTAATGCTTTCACCTAGACTATAACTTTTCTAGGACCCTAACACAAGCTATCTTGTGTTTAGATCTTAAAACATGCACTTCACCTATCCTTAGGTGATTACCAAAACAAGAACACAATTTTCCAAAACGATTTTTGAAAATCAAACATCTGTTTTTAAATGATTTGTTATAAGGTTTTGAACCCTCCAATTTTTCAATGATTTTGAAAATTTATCATCCGTTTTTTAATGATTCTTTTGGCCTTGTGCCTTCCAAGTTTTCAAAGTCTCGTCAAAGTTTTGGGCCTAAATAATGTGAACACGTGCAATCTGGAAGGGTGGGTGCCTGTACCTCGAGTTTTCTGTCTAGGCTAGAGTGTTCGTACAAATCCACATAATCGGACCAGTCACTCTTACCTGGGAACTCTTGGGGTGAGTGTCCACTTATAGGCTATAGCATGTCTTCGCGATGCATTATTTTTGACCCATTTAGTTTGATTAGTCATTGTGTGTCGTTTGTTTGCTTTGTGGTAACGAACGAATGGCCACCATCTTTGTTTTTGTTGATTTTTGTATCATCTCATTCTTTTCATCTTATCATCTCACTCGTTTTCTTTCATGTTTCCTCTTTTAGAATGCCTCCTCGACGCGAAAATCCGCTACCTAATGTCGAAATGGCAGCTATTATGGCGCAGCATGTGACAACTCGAATTTCCGACTTTCACTTATGCATTTAATGCACGTTGACTTTGACTTGTTTGACTGGTTTGACTTATAACTGTACACTGATTGTAATTTGAGATGATTGTTGGATATGCTACGTGCTGATATGATGATTACTTATTGTGATGGTTGCATGCATATGTGTTTAATGATTTAATGTGAACATGTTGTAAACACTCAGATTATTAAGCCCTGTATGAACTCGACGAAACACATGTGCCATTCGTTATATACCACCCGACGAAACAGGTGTTTCGCCATAACCATTCTCGACGAAACAGGATATGTTTCGCCAAGCCCAGCTTCACCGAAGCCCAGTTCGGGCCCAACACGTAAACTCGAATATTAAAACGTGTAACAGCCTTAGTTTCACACTTTTACCATTACAACCGGAACCCTAGAGTCCTTCTCCTCTGTGACGGCAGTTTGGATATTCACGAAGTCCTTCTTAGCGATCAAACCTTTATTTTCTTCCATCTCGGTTAGTGTTAATAATTATTACTGTTAAATATATTGGCTGTATGTGAGCATGTGTATGTTATTAATCAATATTGATTTATATGATTCCAAACATGTTCGATCAATGTGCATTCTAGATTTTTAATCTAATCAAACATGTGCACACCATAATAGTGTTGTCAGAACTTGTCTAGGATATTAAGGTATCACATGATGTGGTGTATTGTTGCCGTCAACAGCTTAGTTGATCACATGGGTCTTTCATAATCAATGCAATCAATGTTGACTAAGGGCTACTCAAATATATCTAATTGGGCCGCACCTAAAGGCCACTCAAATGTATTTAATTGTGTTAATATTGAAAGATAAATGGTACAAATTTAATTTGAGTATGTGCGATGAACAGTATATGCTAATAATGTGTTGGTTACGTTTTTCTTTATATGTCAGATCTGATTGTATGATGATCCCTTGAACCCACGAATCGGAACTAGTATAAATCGTATGAACACCTAGTAATATGATGGATTGTGCTCGTGTTATACTCGTTGTCTGAATAGCTTGTTAAGGTTAATGTTTGGCCTATTATGATTGATTGATTCCATGATGATATCTATGTTAATGATGTCCGCATGATTGCTTCTTGATGATGACGGCAATTAGGGTTTCTCATTACGTAACTGATGTTCGACGTAACTGGACTGTCCGACGAAACAGGACTCTCGGCGAAACAGAATGTGTTTCGCCAAGAGTCATCGACGAATTAGAAATCCTGTTTCGCCGAGCAAGGCCACGACGAAACAGAATGTGTTTCGTCAATGTGTGTTTCGCCAACTTATGTGTTTCGCCATATATGTGTTTCGCCGAGCTGTGCTGTAACATGAGTTGATTCTGTTAAGTGTTAACTGGAATATTTAACTGCTGTTAGACGTTAGACATGACTTGTATGATTTTGATTACGTGTTACATGCTTATACATGAACAACTGAAACACAAACTGATTATGTATACGTGCATACCTTAGGACGTGATTGATTATTTGCGAGCACTTACATACCTAGCATACCGAGCAAACCAAGGTGAGTTCACACTCTTACCAAGGCATGGGATTCCCCAGTTGGGTTGGGAATGGGATTGAATGATTACCTGTACTTACATGAACACTAGACTATTTACCACGGTCCTCGGTTGGGAAGGATGCCTGTGCCAAATTCTACGCAAAGCCTACGTACTGTCCTCGGATTGGGAAGGACACTAGCACTAAACCTACGTAAAACCTACGTACAACCGTCCTCGGATTGGGAAGGACGCCAGTGCTAAACCTACGTACTACCGTCCTCGGATTGGGAAGGACGCCAGTGCTAAACCTACGTACTACCGTCCTCGGATTGGGAAGGACGCCAGTGCTAAACCTACGTACTACCGTCCTCGGATTGGGAAGGACGCCAGCGCTAAACCTACGTACTCGCTACGTACTGTCCTCGGTTGGGAAGGGCACTTACATAAAACCTGCGTAAATCTATACTTACTACTATCCTCGGATTGGGAAGGATACTTATGATTACGAATAGTCTAGTGGATATACAACATGGGAAGCCCCCACCAATAGAACGTACTATCGGCCCAGTAGAGCCACATGTTACATACGAACTTACTATCACGCATTTACATTCTGTGAACTCGCTCAACTAGTTGTTGATCCTCTGTTACATGCCTTGCAGGTCGTTAGATACATGGAGCTTGCACAGGGAGGAGCTGGTCGTTGTGGACTTGGATCGTGATTGTTACGTTAAACACTTTATGACATTTCATACTTTATTCTGTTGGGTTTTATCTATACGCTTCCGCTAAACACTGATAACCTACGTTTATCTTGGACACCTTTCATATTGGTGGTTAAATGGCATTTACTTTTATATTTTAATTACATGTTCAATATGATTGGTGGCTTGATCCTGGTCAGTCACGCTCCCAAGCGGTGATACTCCGCAGATTGATTTTGGGGGTGTGACAGATTGGTATCAGAGCCATTGGTTATAGAGAACTTGGTTTTAATATGGGGAAAACGCTTTTATTAAAACCAGACTATAACCAGAACAGTGCTCTCAACGATCCACAACGACGCTTCGCTCCACGTGCAAGACTCAACATCCTAGGTAATAAGGTTTATGTTTATTGCCTACATGCTAGAATTACATAGAACTTTGCTCGTGGTATGCTCCGATTACAGAACCTATTATATGTTATTGCTCGAGAATACTTGTGTGCTCACCCTCTTCGCACTATTCGCGAACCTCTCACCCACATGTTCTCCTTGATGTCAAGATCATGAGTGGACGCGTTAACCTAACTCAAGCCCAGTTGGCGGCTTCGATCACTGAACAAGTTACTGCAGCACTCGCAGCTGCCTAGGCAGGAGGTGTAACCTGCCATCACCACTTACTCTGGGATCTTTAGATCCTACTCTCGTAACTCAACACTTGTGCTTAATTTTGATTACTCTTACGCGCACGACAAGTCAACACGCTCAGCTACCTGTTGCACTTTCAAAACTTTTATGGACTGTCGTCCTACTACTCTCAGCGACACTGAAGGAGCTGTTGGACTCCTCCATTAGTTCGAGGAACTCGAATCGGTCATCGAGTGTGAGAATGACCCGAGGCTCGTAAGGTGAAATATGCCACTGATACTCTCGAAGGCACTGCGTTAACTTGGTGGAACGCGCAAGTTCAGATGCTGGGGCTGGCGGCTGCTAATGCCACCCCATGGAATGATTGTAAGGAACTGATCAAACGTGAATACAGTAGTTGTGATGCCATCCACGAGTTGGAAGTGGAGTCCTTTAACATGAAGCTGACGGGGTCAGAGATAGAAGCGTACACGAAACGATCCAACGAACTGGCAGTGTTGTGTTCAACTATGGTGGATCCTCCCATCAAGAGCATTGAGCTGTACCTCAAAGGCTTGGTACCAGAAATTCAAAGCCATGTGATGACTGCTAATCTTGCTACTATTCAAGATGTTACTCATCTTGCTTATCGTCTCACAGACAAGGCAGTGGAACAGAACAAGCTGCCTAGACGCATTGGTGCTACCACTACTACTTCTGCTATTCCCCAGTGACAACAAGAGAAGGTGGGATGGAACCTTCAGCAAGGGTTCAACTTCAGTTCAGTTTCAGGCACGACAGCGAAAGATTGATGACTATCAGATCACCGGTCAGCAATCTTCTGGTAGTCAAGGATTGTAACCTCGTCTTAGTTGGTCAGACATTCTCCATCAACCTCATTCCCATAGTCTTGGGTAATTTCGACATCGTCATTGGGATAGATTGGATTTCCCAACAGCAAGCAGATATCCTATGCAAAGAGAAGATTATTCGCAATTCCCGTACTGGAAAAGAACCTCTCGAAGTTCAAGACGACAAAAGTGGTGTCGTGAGTGGCATCATTTCCTTCTTGAAGGCTCAGAAGTGTCTGCGCAAGGGTCACACAGCTGTTTTAGCTCTCGTTACAGATACCTCGAAGAAAGAGAAAAAGATTGAAGATATTCCTGTAGTACGTGATTTTCCTCAAGTGTTTCCTGAGGAATTACCTGGGTTACCGCCTCATCGTCAAGTCAAATTTCAGATCGAGCTCGCTCCAGGAGCAGCACCCATAGCTCGAGCGCCTTATCGTTTGGCTCCAACTGAATTGGAAGAACTGTCAAAGCAGCTACAAGAACTCTTGGAAAAGGGTTTTATACGTCCTAGCTCTTCGCCTTGGGGAGCCCCAGTGTTATTCGTAAAGAAGAAAGACGGTACGTTTAGGATGTGTATAGACTACCGCGAACTCAACAAGGTGACGATCAAGAATCGTTATCCTCTCCCGCGCATAGATGATTTATTCGACCAGCTGCAAGGGTCGAGCTATTACTCCAAGATAGACTTAAGGTCAGGGTACCATCAGCTGAGAGTCCGGGATGAGGACGTCTCTAAAACAGCATTTAGAACTCGTTACGGCCACTACGAGTTTATGGTCATGCCATTCGGGCTAACGAACGCGCCTGCCGTATTTATGGATCTTATGAACAGGGTGTGCAAACCCTATCTCGACAAGTTCGTCATTGTTTTCATCGACGACATCCTGATTTATTCAAAAAGTCAGGAAGAACACGAGCAACACCTGCGACTCATACTGGAACTTCTACGAACGGAACAGCTCTACGCTAAGTTTTCCAAATGCGACTTCTGGCTTCGTGAAGTCCACTTCTTAGGCCACGTGGTGAACAAGGATGGGATCCATGTCGATCCATCCAAGGTAGATTCGATCAAGAACTGGCCTGCACCTCGCACACCAACAGAAATACGCCAATTCTTGGGCTTGGCGGGTTATTACAGAAGGATCATCAAAGACTTCTCAAAGATTGCTCAGCCACTTACACTACTGACGCAGAAGGGTGTTGTTTATCGTTGGGGTAATGCACAGGAAACAGCGTTTCAGCACTTAAAGGATAGACTTTGTAGTGCGCCTATCCTCTCACTGCCTGAAGGCACGGATGATTTTGTAGTCTACTGCGACGCATCTATCCAGGGTCTTGGATGTGTGTTGATGCAGCGGGATAGATTCATTGCGCATGCTTCGCGCCAACTTAAGATTCACGAACGGAATTACACAACACACGATTTAGAGCTGGGAGGGGGTTGTTTTTGCACTTAAGATATGGCGACACTACCTGTATGGCACCAAATGTGCTATCTACACTGACCACAGAATCCTCGAACATATATTCAAACAGAAGGAACTGAATATGCGACAACGACGATGGGTCGAACTGCTAAACGACTACGAATGCTCAATCAGGTACCACCCAGGCAAAGCCAATGTTGTGGCTGACGCCCTCAGTCGAAGGGACACCGCGCCTAAGCGCGTGCGAGCTTTACAACTCACCATACAGTCTAGTCTTCCTTCCCAGATAAGAAATGCTCAGGTGGAAGCATTGAAACCAGAAAACGTCAGGGCAGAAGCCTTACGCGGCTCAAGGCAACGCTTAGAACAGAAGGAAAAACATCCTCAGACCTCGTTTAAATCTTTTGGCCCTCGTTTAGACATGAGCACGGCGTATCATCCTCAGACCGATGGGCAGTCTGAGCGCACTATTCAAACTCTAGAAGACATGCTTCGGGCATGCGTAATTGATTTTGGCAATGGTTGGGAAAAACATCTGCCACTTGTGGAATTTTCATACAATAACAGCTACCACACCAGCATTAAAGCTGCTCCATTCGAGGCATTGTACGATCGTAAATGCCGGTCACCTCTCTGTTGGGCAGAGGTGGGAGATAGTCAAATCACAGGTCCAGAAATGGTAGTTGATACTACTGAAAAGATAGCTCAGATACAGCAACGCATGGCGGCAGCTCGTGACCGTCAGAAAGCATACGCTGATAAAGATAGAAAACTACTCGAATTCCAAGTTGGGGATCGAGCGCTACTCAAAGTTTCGCCCTGGAAGGGTGTGGTTCGTTTTGGCAAACGCGGCAAACTCAATCCACGATACGTCGGACCTTTCGAAGTTATTGAGAAAATAGGCAAAGTGGCCTACAGATTGAACTTACCACCTGAACTCAGTGCAGTTCACAACGTCTTTCACGTGTCGAATCTGAAGAAGTGTACGTCAGATGAGACCCACATAGTTCCCTTAAAGGAACTCACTATCGACGAGCGGTTGCACTTCGTCGAGGAACCTGTTGAAATCACGGACCGGGATGTTAAGGTCCTCAAGAACACGAGAATCCCTCTTGTACGAGTTCGTTGGAACTCCCGTCGTGGCCCAGAGTATACCTAGGAACGAGAAGATCAAATGGAACTCAAATATCCCCAGTTATTCGGAACCAATGCAACTACTACTGAGGCTGAAGCTACCAATACAGAATTTCGGGACGAAATTCCAAATCAACGGAGGGATAATGTGACACCCCAAGAAAACCAGTAATCTTCGCATACATGCTCGGGGAGACGCGATACGAAACAGGTAAACAACGTCACACTACTAGCTTCCTCAGTAACCGCATGCTAAATTTCGGGACGAAATTTCTTTCAAGTTGGGGATAATGTGACAACTCGAATTTCCGACTTTCACTTATGCATTTAATGCACGTTGACTTTGACTTGTTTGACTGGTTTGACTTATAACTGTACACTGATTGTAATTTGAGATGATTGTTGGATATGCTACGTGCTGATATGATGATTACTTATTGTGATGGTTGCATGCATATGTGTTTAATGATTTAATGTGAACATGTTGTAAACACTCAGATTATTAAGCCCTGTATGAACTCGACGAAACACATGTGCCATTCGTTATATACCACCCGACGAAACAGGTGTTTCGCCATAACCATTCTCGACGAAACAGGATATGTTTCGCCAAGCCCAGCTTCACCGAAGCCCAGTTCGGGCCCAACACGTAAACTCGAATATTAAAACGTGTAACAGCCTTAGTTTCACACTTTTACCATTACAACCGGAACCCTAGAGTCCTTCTCCTCTGTGACGGCAGTTTGGATATTCACGAAGTCCTTCTTAGCGATCAAACCTTTATTTTCTTCCATCTCGGTTAGTGTTAATAATTATTACTGTTAAATATATTGGCTGTATGTGAGCATGTGTATGTTATTAATCAATATTGATTTATATGATTCCAAACATGTTCGATCAATGTGCATTCTAGATTTTTAATCTAATCAAACATGTGCACACCATAATAGTGTTGTCAGAACTTGTCTAGGATATTAAGGTATCACATGATGTGGTGTATTGTTGCCGTCAACAGCTTAGTTGATCACATGGGTCTTTCATAATCAATGCAATCAATGTTGACTAAGGGCTACTCAAATATATCTAATTGGGCCGCACCTAAAGGCCACTCAAATGTATTTAATTGTGTTAATATTGAAAGATAAATGGTACAAATTTAATTTGAGTATGTGCGATGAACAGTATATGCTAATAATGTGTTGGTTACGTTTTTCTTTATATGTCAGATCTGATTGTATGATGATCCCTTGAACCCACGAATCGGAACTAGTATAAATCGTATGAACACCTAGTAATATGATGGATTGTGCTCGTGTTATACTCGTTGTCTGAATAGCTTGTTAAGGTTAATGTTTGGCCTATTATGATTGATTGATTCCATGATGATATCTATGTTAATGATGTCCGCATGATTGCTTCTTGATGATGACGGCAATTAGGGTTTCTCATTACGTAACTGATGTTCGACGTAACTGGACTGTCCGACGAAACAGGACTCTCGGCGAAACAGAATGTGTTTCGCCAAGAGTCATCGACGAATTAGAAATCCTGTTTCGCCGAGCAAGGCCACGACGAAACAGAATGTGTTTCGTCAATGTGTGTTTCGCCAACTTATGTGTTTCGCCATATATGTGTTTCGCCGAGCTGTGCTGTAACATGAGTTGATTCTGTTAAGTGTTAACTGGAATATTTAACTGCTGTTAGACGTTAGACATGACTTGTATGATTTTGATTACGTGTTACATGCTTATACATGAACAACTGAAACACAAACTGATTATGTATACGTGCATACCTTAGGACGTGATTGATTATTTGCGAGCACTTACATACCTAGCATACCGAGCAAACCAAGGTGAGTTCACACTCTTACCAAGGCATGGGATTCCCCAGTTGGGTTGGGAATGGGATTGAATGATTACCTGTACTTACATGAACACTAGACTATTTACCACGGTCCTCGGTTGGGAAGGATGCCTGTGCCAAATTCTACGCAAAGCCTACGTACTGTCCTCGGATTGGGAAGGACACTAGCACTAAACCTACGTAAAACCTACGTACAACCGTCCTCGGATTGGGAAGGACGCCAGTGCTAAACCTACGTACTACCGTCCTCGGATTGGGAAGGACGCCAGTGCTAAACCTACGTACTACCGTCCTCGGATTGGGAAGGACGCCAGTGCTAAACCTACGTACTACCGTCCTCGGATTGGGAAGGACGCCAGCGCTAAACCTACGTACTCGCTACGTACTGTCCTCGGTTGGGAAGGGCACTTACATAAAACCTGCGTAAATCTATACTTACTACTATCCTCGGATTGGGAAGGATACTTATGATTACGAATAGTCTAGTGGATATACAACATGGGAAGCCCCCACCAATAGAACGTACTATCGGCCCAGTAGAGCCACATGTTACATACGAACTTACTATCACGCATTTACATTCTGTGAACTCGCTCAACTAGTTGTTGATCCTCTGTTACATGCCTTGCAGGTCGTTAGATACATGGAGCTTGCACAGGGAGGAGCTGGTCGTTGTGGACTTGGATCGTGATTGTTACGTTAAACACTTTATGACATTTCATACTTCATTCTGTTGGGTTTTATCTATACGCTTCCGCTAAACACTGATAACCTACGTTTATCTTGGACACCTTTCATATTGGTGGTTAAATGGCATTTACTTTTATATTTTAATTACATGTTCAATATGATTGGTGGCTTGATCCTGGTCAGTCACGCTCCCAAGCGGTGATACTCCGCAGATTGATTTTGGGGGTGTGACACAGCAAATGGCTGTTGTACTCCCAGACATTATTGCTTAATTTAACCAAGCCAACAATAACCAAAATGCTCCATGCAACTTCAAGAGTTTCAATTAGGCTAAACCACTCAAGTTTAGTGGTTCTGAAGGAGCAACTGGGCTCCTACAGTGGTTCGAGAGCATTGAGAGTACGTTTCGTCATGTCCAGTGTCCTGATAATCGCAAAGTCGAGTTTGCTTCCAGCGTATTTCAAAAAAGGGCTCTTACATGGTGGAATGGAGTTATGAGAGACCGTGGTGCTGAGGTTGCTTTAGCACAGACCTGGGCAGAGCTTAGGGCTCTTATGATGAGGGAATTCTGTCCTCGTCATGAATTAAGGGCTTTAGAAAGGGAGTTTGATGATTTGAAGCAGGATAGTGGTGAGCACCGGGCTTACACTGATAGGTATAAAGAGTTGAGTTTGATATGCCCTACAATGGTTACCCCACTCGAGAAGGCTATCGAAAGGTATGCCGACGGTTTACCTGACACCGTGCAAGATATAAACACTTAGAAAAACATATTCTTAACAAGTTCTTACAAGTAAACTTGTTTAGAGATTTTAAACATAAAAATCCCCATATTTTTTGTATAAAAATACAAGTAAAGGAGGTTTGGTTTTCAAAAATAAAAATGACTAAATATATATTTAGGAAAATATATATTTAGATGTCACATAAACTATATGCTATGTGTATATTGTTTCTCAAAACCGAACAAGTGACAAAATATATTTAGAGGCTTGGTGAAAGATATATTTTCTCAAAACCGAACAAGTGATAAAATATATATTTTTACAAGGAATATAAAAATATATCATATTTTGTCAAACATGAAAATATGTCATTTTTGAAGTGTATGAAAATATTTATTTCATAAACATTTTAAGAAAATATTAATTTTGGTAGAAACTAAAATATATATTTTTGGAATTAATCTTAAAAATAAATTAATTTTAAGATGTATGTGAATATTTGTGTTTACCAAGCCAAAGATATAAATGTTTCTATAAACATATCTTAAAATGTATAATTATAGAATCACCGGGGTAACCCTTTACCCAAAAAAAATGTATAATTTAAGAATACAAGATTTATAATTATAGTTATGCAAGAATAATATTCCGGAAAAATTGAACTTATATTAAGTATGAAATACTTAAATAAATACAAGAACATACGTATTCCTATACGTATAAATACATGCCCACCTATAGCACCTACACTTTGTGAACATACCATTATACAAGTATTATATTAAACTATGAGAATGCGAAATTAAAAACACAAAATACTCATGATACAAGTATACCTATACTTGGGGATATTTATACAAGTATAATACTTAACAAATGGTACAAATGGACATGTATACCATAAACACATGCATATGGAAATAGTATATATCAAAACAAGTTAAAAATAAATTATTTTTGACAAACCATTTTGGACACATATGATATATAAACGATGCATGAAAACAATATAAGTTAAAATATGATGTTTTAACTAATATATCAAAATTCGGATCTTATATAATTATGGAAAATTATATATAAACACCATACACCGAAAGTGCAACTCAAGGCAAGCACAATTCCAAAAAAAGTCCTAATAAATAATTAAGACTAAGAGTCGTTACACGACCGAGGTATCTAATAAAACCTAGCACGTTTGTAGGTTGCGACATGACCCGAGGAAACCGACTTTGAGTACACACTGTTACGGACGCAAACTTGGAGTTCATGTCCCCATTTTCTCTTAACTATTTTCGGATTTTATAACTCTCGGGGGTGAAGTACATGTCTCGATGGTATGGTTTAGCTAGGGAATGAACTGTTTTGATCATGTGAGAGAATAGTATCTCTCTTAAGTGCCATTAATCTTGTATAGACCGAGGGACAGAAGTGGTAGATCTATCGGGTGTAGCGAGCCCCACTCGTGGGTCCTTGTGCGGCCCATGTAGTGCTTTTGTTGTTCCAAACAGGTGGACCGGAGGAAATTCGCTAGGGTTGAGTGCTTCCTATGTCGCCACACATATTAATGTTCTTGCAAAACATTAATGATCTGTTCATAGACACTTTACATACCTATTGTTAAAAGATCTCTCAAATGTTTAAAAGATTATTTGGAACTCACTCAAAACGCATGAATTCGCTCAACTTTTGTTGATTGTTTTCAAACTCACATGTATTTTAGGGAATTAGATGGATCATGGTGTCGGCGTGCTTTCAAGCTTTTGGGTTACGAGTCTCGATGTCATCCCTTTTGGAGGGTTTGGTCCCTATATCTCGTCTCCAACGAGATATAGAATGTAAGCCTTATGTTTTAATCTTTTGTCAAACTAGTCTTTATGGAACTTAAAACTTATGTTGATTTGTGACTTAACGACTTATGGTTTGTAATTTTTAAACTTATGAATGGATGAACATCGTTTATTTTAATCAGGTAGTTGTTTATTACTATCGTATGCAATGAAAACTGATCGAGTCACGCCGCACGCTTCCGCAATTAACAGGTGTGACAACCTGCATATATATGATTAAAACCATTGTTTTTATCAGTAGATAACATATGTTATGTTAAAAGATCAATTCATGATGATTTGGGATGGTTACGGTAAAATTCGGTACGAAACTATGTGTTAAAAACGGTAAAAATCAGCTTTTTAAGTGATTTTAATAAAACTATTTTAAATATGATTTTAAAATAATTTCATATGATAAATATAAGTACTTTAACTTATATTAAATATTTTTGGTGTTTGGTTGGTCATACGTGACTTCCGACGCCCAAAAACGCTACCGAAACAGTAAAATACGTATATTTCCAACGTACGTGAAAAGGGATGTTCAAGAGTGAACTTTGTGTGTTATAGTTTGATATGTAATTATGATTATGTGTAATGTGATTTATTAAGTGATTTCATGATGATATGAAATGATGATATGTTTAGACGTTTGTGTGGTAGAAGCGGTAAACTAGATTAGAAAATGCACTATGTGTGAAAATTTGTGATATACATGAGAAACATGTTTAAAATGACTTGATGAGCTATTTGATATATATATATATATATATATTGTGTTTAAACATGATATATATGTGTGAAATAACGTGATATGTGAATTACGATGTATATATTTTATATATATGTATATACCGAATGTGTCCATACTTATGCATATATATTAGGAAGCACAACTCGCAGATATATATTGTGAATAAGTAGACATAATAAAGGGTCACTATAAAATCATTCAAAAAGCAAAAATCTTAATATATATATATATGAATGTATATATAAATGCCAACATAATCAAAATAAAGATTTTTCGAGAAAATCTCAAAGTTATGCGAAAATTCTAAGTATCTGATAAACTTAGTTATTTGTAGTATAATTGGTAATTAAATCGTTCTTACTTAATTTAGGACGAATAAACCAATTTGAGGGATTGCGATAATATAAAATGCACCCAAAGGTGAGTGTCACGAATACCCCACTTTTTACTGTTTTATGAAATGTTTTCATGGTGAAGAACACGTCTTTAGAAAGAATGAATATATGTTTTCATATAAAACATGATTTAAATTAAATGTATTTTAGTGAGAATTCACTAAAATGTCATTTTTACTATATTACATAATGTTTTCAGAGAAAAACATGTCATTAAAAGCAAAGTATATGTTTTCATATAAAATATGTTTTAAAATTATATAAAAATGTATTTTCATTGAAAGTACGATTTTTAGAGTATCATAATATGTTTATGAACTCAAATGATGTATAACTTAAACTGTATTCAAGAAAAACGAGTTTAAAAAAGTATCATACAGGTTTCAGGGAGAAACGGGATATGATTAATATAAATATGTTTCGGGGAGAAATAAGATTTTAATTGATATAAAGACGTTTCTACGTGGAACGCAGGAGTGTGGGTGTCTGAGAGCACCTTATTAAATTTATCTTTCTAGTAGGTTATATATTTTGTTCAACTGAGGAAGGAAACTGGGTGACCTAATTGTGGGGCACCTTGAGTGGAGTGTTATAGCCATTTTTAATCATTAAGTATTGAACACGTGGAATTATTGATAGATCTATCGGGTTGACAACCCCGTCGTGACCGGTAGCTCCATGTCCATGTTGCGACGAATTTTATTCTGAATATTGTCTAGTATTGATTAGAATCTCGTTGTTATTATATAGCTCGTAATGTCTTGCAAACTTACGAAACCGAAAGACGGACTGAAATTTAATATCAAAAACCATGGGTATAAGTTTTCATCTGAAACACGCCTGCGGAACCGTTTCGAATGAATTCTTCCATGACATTTTACAAAGGAAATAAAAAGATCTTTCTTAATTATACGGGAACGTTTTAAAACATAAGATGTTTTATCAAAAGAGATTTTCCTTACCATGTGAAATACGGTATAGTGCCGATTTCAATAATATTACTATGACATTATTTTTAAAGAAAATGAATGTCTTATTTTTAAACATATGTAAATGTTTTTAAATATGTAAAAGTTTTCGGACCGTTATTGTCTAGTATTGATTAGAATCTCGTTGTTATTATATAGCTCGTAATGTCTTGCAAACTTACGAAACCGAAAGACGGACTGAAATTTAATATCAAAAACCATGGGTATAAGTTTTCATCTGAAACACGCCTGCGGAACCGTTTCGAATGAATTCTTCCATGACATTTTACAAAGGAAATAAAAAGATCTTTCTTAATTATACGGGAACGTTTTAAAACATAAGATGTTTTATCAAAAGAGATTTTCCTTACCATGTGAAATACGGTATAGTGCCGATTTCAATAATATTACTATGACATTATTTTTAAAGAAAATGAATGTCTTATTTTTAAACATATGTAAATGTTTTTAAATATGTAAAAGTTTTCGGACCGTTAAGGGTCAAATAAGGAAGTTTTCCTTAAACAAATTATTACGAAAATTATACGTGAACTCACCTTCCTTTGTGTTGACACTTGATTTTTGCGTGTTCTTCAGGTACATGAGTTCGGCTTCGGAATTTTGGCATATCTTGTGGTAGTGATGCTTGTCATGTTTAAAATATTTTGGACATCTTTTAAAACTAAAATGGGACCGTGTGTAATTGAATCCATAAGGATTAAGACAATTAAGTTTTACTATGGACTGTATCTGAACTTTAAACTCTAAAGTCATGCTTTTAATAAGTATATGTCCAAAATAAACAATGCATCATCCACTAATGATATTTATGGGTACTAACCTTCGTCACCGCCACGTTTGTATTTCCGCTGCGATGTTTTTGGGGTGTGACACTATGACACCCGGCTTTTCAGGCCGTACCATATGATAGTAATATGTGTAGTGAACATATAAAAAGGTTGTATGTGACTGATTATGATATTTATGTATGATATTAAATGTGTTGGTAAATCCAAATGTTTATAAAAATTATGTTGGCAACGATAAAATAAACGCTTAACGCGTAACGATTAAAATACGAAACGAACGTCGGTGACCACCCGATCAGTGTTAAAATCCTAAAAATAGTTTGTTACGATTAGAATAGTAATTTTAATCATATCCGTGAGGAAAAATAAATTAAAACGCTAAGAAACTCTATTTTTCGAGTTTAAGCGTAACGCGCGATACTACGCGTATTAGACAAAATACTGTCAACACAGCCAGTCAAGGCAACTGGTTATTATTTCAGTAACAATTTTATGTGATTATTTTTATAGAATGATAAAAATAATTTAAAACGCTCTAAAACGGGATTAAAACGCTAGATAAAATACCCGGTATTCAGTAAAATACATGTTTTTGCACTAATATACATATAATATATGTATGTAAATATAAATGTGTGTGAGAGGGGGGTATGTGGCGGCACATATGGCTGCCAAAATTCTCTTGATTCTTGCAAATGGGACACTTTTAATACCTAGAGAATGATGGGTGATGATTAGGGGACTAGGGGTGGTTCACTAGTGATAGAAAGTATCACTCACATTGTCCAATAAGATCGTGCCATGTCATCAACCAAATTTCCATCACTAGTGATAGAAATGTAGGAGGGGTGGAATCACTAGTGATGGAATTCTATCACTCCCAATTTTTTAAAATTAAATTTCACTAATTTTTAATTTTTTTATTTTAAATTAGAAATTAACAATAAAACACTAAAATTAAAAATTTCATTAAATTTAAAATAAAATTACATAGGAAAATAAAAAAACAACTAAAATTGGGGAAAAAATAAACTAAAGTGGCATATCCCAACCCCACTTTGCTAAAATTTCGCGCTTTTGTTGAATGACAACTGACTTAAATGGTTCGTCGAGATGGTCGTGCTTTTCACACAAGATTTTTAAATCATTTTGTCTTTCAATCGTCTTCAAGTGATCCTTGTACGCCTGCTCGCGTTCAACTTTTAGGGACAAAATTGTTTCTTTTCTTTGCTCGGCCTTCTTGAATTGGGTCATTTTCTCCTCTTCGATTCTGGAGATCGACTCCGCCACCGCCTCCTTCCCTTTGCTTGACGATTCACCACCTCTCCTGCGTCGTGGCCTTGTAGGTGTAACTTCTTCAAGGGGGTCGTTAACGGGTTGATCGGGTTCATCAAGGGGGTCGTCGTTTAAGTTCATTTGGGGCAAGTTATCCGACGCGGAAGTCGTGTAGTTCCCCGAATCGGATGTTTTTGATCTTTTACCTCCTCCTCGTTTTTTTGGAGCCGTAGGACCACGCTTGTCAACCAACTCAACGGGGACCCACTTCGGGTGATTTCTCGCAACCTCCCATGCCTTCACATGTGGAAAACTCCTCTTGCCGTAGACGTCGCAATACATTTCGGTTGCTTGTTGCATGATTGTCGCCTCGCTCGCTCCACTTTGTGGGTTTCGGTTCTACAAAATATATAAAAGGTTATGTTTTTTTTTTTTTTTTAAATAAACTGTTTTCTGTTTTTTTTTTTTTAAACTGTTTTCTGTTTTTTTTTTTTTTTAAACTGTTCTGTTTTTTAAAAATAAACTGTTTTCTGTTTTTTTTTTAAACTGTTTTGCTGTTTTTTTTTTTTTTAAACTGTCCTGTTTTTTAAAAATAAACTGTTTTCTGTTTTTTTTTAACTGTTTTCTGTTTTTTTTTTTAAAACTGTTCTGTTTTTTATAAATAAAACTGTTTTCTGTTTTTTTTTTTAAACTGTTTTCTGTTTTTTTTTTTTTTTTAAATGTTCGGTTTTTTTTTTTATAAAAAACAGTTTTCAATGAAAAAAGATTAAAACTTTAATAAAAAACATACCTTTTGAATGAAACAAGCGTTGAACTTACTAATTTTCCCGTTCAAATCCGTCCACTTCGACGTCATTTGGTCCATGTTTCGTATCCTTGCACCGGGAAGTTGCCTAAAATGTTTAATGACCCGTCTCCAAAACGCATCCTTTTTTTGCTCGTTGGCATGTTTCTTGTTCTCCGAGCAGTGCAAATACGCATGCGCCAAGGACACCTCCTCCTCGCTCGTCCAAAGTTGTCGGCCGGTTTGGACGATTTCGTGAACGGCATCATTTTCTTCTTTTTCTTCTTCTTCATCTTCCTCGTCTTCGAACGGTTGTTCTTGATCGTAATCATCATCATCGTCATCAAGACTTTGTTGTGGTTCACGATACGCGGTTGCAAAATGATGGAGAATTGTGTTGTCTTCTAGTAGTGGGTCGATTGTGTGGGGTTGGGTTTGATACGTTTGCGATTGAAATTGGTGAGGTTGAAACGGTGGAACGAACGGTTGGTTATGGTACGTTTGCGATTAAAAGGGTGGATATTGTTGGGTTTGAAAGGGTGGATATTGTTGGGTTTGAAAGGGTGGGACTTGGTCGGGTTCGTCTTGCAACCTAAAGCGCCCCGGCTCACCAAGATTCGCTCGAACCTTGGGCCTTACGGGATTTTTCTTCGTACCCGAACCTCTTTTTTTCGATCCGCCACCTCTCTTGCTTGAACCTTCCATATTTCTTGTAAAATTATTTAGATTGAGTTGGAGAGTGTTTTAATTTTTTGTATTGAGTTTGAGAATAGTTGAGAGGTTTTTGAGTTTGTGTATTGAAATATGATGGATTTATATAAAAAAAACAATCAAATTCATTAAACAACGGTCAAAAAATAATCAAATTCATTTGCAAACGGTCATTTTCAACGGTAAAAAACAATCAAATTCAAAAGTTCAACGCGTGGTGGGTTTAACGCGTTACATATACAACGCGTGATGGAACAAGCGGCGGCGGTGTTCCGTTTAACTTCAACGCGTTATGGCCATGTATAACGGGACCGCCCCGAGTCCCCTTATACTTGTACATGCTTCCATATTCTTGCATAATTCCAAGAAACACATTCAAAAATCATTCTCTCTCTCTCTCCTTGAACATTCTCGGCCGAACACCCCTATCACACTACCATTTTCATTTTCAAATTCAAATCTTGAAGAATCATGTCCAATCCAAAGTGATTTCAAGCTTGCATGAAGGATTAGAAGTGATTTCAAGGAGGTTTGAGCAAGAACAAGGCTTCACATCATCATAAATCTTAAAACCCACTAAGAATCTTGAAGGTATAACATATTTTCTTTTAAATCTTGTTCTTGATTCATGATGTTGAAGATGATAGTGAAAGTTTCTCTTGTTCTTGAATCTAAACACTAACTTAAAAGTAAAAAAACAAATGGGCTTTTGAAAGAAATAAAAATGGGTGTATGCATATATGTATATATGGCCGAGAGTGTGTGTGTGTGTATGTGTAAATGTTGTATTTTGATTTTTGTTGAAAAATTTCTTGATTTATTTGATTTCTTGAAAAGTATGATGCATGAAGGAATTTTTAGGTGTCACACAAGAATGTTCTAAAATGATTTAAGATTTGAAAGTGATATGCTAAAAAAGTAAATTTTTGGAAGTATATGTATGTATGTATTTCGTATAAATGTATGTATATATGTATGCATACATATAAAAGTTGTCATATAATCTTAAATATGAAAGATATAAGCTTGAATGAATATGAATGATTTGAATGATCATGATAATGTGTATAATGTTTGTAAGAACATGATACTAATAAGTCCTAGAGTATGATTAGATCATAAGTGATGATGATAATGTTGTATGAGTGCATTAGATGCACATATGTGAACCTACATGATGATGTGAAGGCATGAAATGATCATATGAGTATGATTTAATAAAAATCAGTTTTAATCAGATTATAAACACTAAAATAAAGTTATTTTGAAGTGTTTAGTGACATATAACTTTTCCATGATGTTTACTAGTCTTACATGTTGTACTTGATGCTTTAGGAGTTGTAAAATACGAGAAATCGCATGATTTATGTGACTTGAACAAAAACTGCACTAATCTGATTATAACCACTATTTTAATCAGTAAATAACATGTGTTGTTTTAAAATATCAAGTCATTCCAAGTTGGGATGATTATAGTAATGTTTAACGCAAAATTATGCGTTAAAACGGTCAAAAATCGGCTTTTCGAATGATTTTTATAAAACTGATTTAGATCAGTAAGTAAACTGATATTTTTAGTTTAAAAACAAGTATTTTAACTAATTTTAAGTTTACTTGGAGTTTGGTTAGTCATACATGACTTCCGACTCCCGAAAACGTTACCGAATCGCTAAAATACACATTTTTCAATGAACACTAGTATGGGTAATTTTTGGGTGAACCTTATGTGTTAAGATGTGTGATGTGTGTAAAATGCAACATATAAATTACATCAAATGAGGCATAAAACTAACCCTTTTTAAGTACTAATGTTGGAAAAAGAGTGCTTTTGTCTTCCTTTTGTATTTTCAGGATTAAATGAGCTCAAATTCACAAAAGAAGCAAAAAGACAGCTAAATCTAACATAAATACAAGAAAAGGAACATAAGTGGACTGCCCGACCCCTCAAGGGCATCTTCCCAAGCAAAATAGAGAAGTCAGAAGACTGAACACGCCCCATGCTCAGCCAGCACGGGGCCGTGCCCAAGAAGCAGCAGAAAAGACAAACCTATAGAAGCTTCCATTGCCCACCACGGGCCATGTCCAGTGAACACGGGGGCGTGGCGAAAGTACAGTAGGCGCATTAATTCTAATTGCGAATTACAATTAATGAAGAGAGAGTGTCAGACAGACACGGGGGCGTGTCCAGCGAACACGGGGCCATGCCCAGCCTTCTGTCCAGCCTATAAATAGGAGTGCTTGGTTTCATTTCAACTCATCCCTTGGCACACCACCTCTCTCACACTTCACCCACCACCCACCACCACCATAACACCATCATCCACCACCATCATCCATTGTCCATCATAGAGTGTGTGAGTCATCTCGGGATCCAAGATTGATCGTAAGAGTTCTTGACAATCAAGGCCATGTTTGCCTAAGTCTCTTACATCACTTGGTGAAGACAAAGTGTCTAGTATAATACTTTTTATTTCTAATCTTTTGCACTTTTTATTTGGTTTTGTATTAATGACTTTAATAACTAGTTACTTATGTTGAGGTGATCTTTCCTTATCGTTTGTCCGTGGTGTCTTGGCATTATTTTACTGTCTATATAAAATAAAAGATTTTCACCATTCATATCTCCACGGTCTATATGGAGGTATGTTGGCTACCTGGTCGGGGGTTAAGGGAACGGTTTGGTAAAGGTCTTGCCATTGTTCAGCGTTTAGAGGTCCTGCAATGGACCTGGGTCAAATTTAGTAGGACCTCCTTCAATGCTTCACGGTATTGGATGGCGGGGGTCCAAACTCTTTGATCCCCTCATAAGTTAACTACTATTAATACTATAACCCGGCTATTTAGGACTGTATCCCTGCTGACTCAGACTACTTAGCCGAGGGTAACCTCACCGCCAAAAGCGGGGCCTACCATAATTTGCATTAATAACTTAATTAATTGTCTTCCAATAATCCACCCTTTTAGGATTGTATCCTTGCTGACTCAAACTACTGGGGTGAGGGTAACGTCACCTTCAAAAGAGGGGCCTACTACAATAACTAAGATAATCTCTTAATTATGTGCAAAAGTGCGGAAATAATCAAAGGTTATACTAGATACGAGTCGGAACCAAGTGATTCATCTTGTCTATCTGTTTTTTCTTTTTATTTTTATTTTCAGCATTTTAGTTAGTTTTATTTTTCTTAGTTTAAAACATTTTTCTAAACTTTTTATTTTGATTAGACGTTGAGGATAAACCGGTACTAAAAGCTCTTGTGTCCTTGGACGACCTCGGTATCTTACCAACACTATACTACACTCACGATGGGTGCACTTGCCCATATGTGTGTCTAGTGTTAGTGAAATATCGTGTTTTATAAATTTAAAACTTGGCTAAAATAAGTGTTAAAGGGGCTTAAAATATACACCTAAAATATATAACACTTCACACGCATCAAGTTTTTGGTGCCGTTGCCGGGGACACAAGGATTTTAAGAAAGCTTAAAATCGACGGCCTAATCAGTTTTTCAAAACCTTTTCAAAACGCGCGCACATTTTTCTGCATTTTAGTTTAGTTTTGCATTTACAGTAGCCTGTACACGGGGCCGTGTTCACTGAACACGGGGCCGTGCTGCACATTTTCATAAAAACACCCAGTAACAGTAGCTTGAACACGGGCCGTGCTCACTGAACACGCCCCGTGCTCAACGAAATCAGTAAATTTAATTAAAACGCCCAGATACAGATCCTGAACATGGGGCCGTGCTCACCGAACACGGGGCCGTGTCCAGCCTCTGTTTCCGTTTTTATTTTTGTTTTCTGATCTCGAGACTTGGTTGTGGTCTGCTGAGTGATTCTTATGGATCAATACTCAGGAGGTTACAACTACACCTATGAGGAGGATGATTATAGGGGTAATTATTGCACTAATTGTCGTAACGCACGCTCGGTTCAATATAATCACTCATATCAACCATCCAATTCATACACCTACTATGAGGAGCCCAGGTACGAGCCATCGACTTCATACACATCCTATGAAGACCAAAGGTATGAACCTCCTCCCTCATACTCATATTTTGATGAACCAAGGTATGAGCCTTCATACTCATTCTTTGAGGAACCAAGATATGAGCCACCACCTTCGTATGCTTATTATGAGGAATCATGGCGTGAACAACCCACCTCATATGAGTATTATGAAGAACAAAATTACGAACCTTATCCATCATATGCTTACAATGAAGAACAATGGTGCGAACCATCGACTTCATATGGGTATTATGAGGAACAAAGGGTCGAATAACCAGACTCAAGCTTAGAAAATACCGATTCTTTTTCTATAACCGAAGTGACCGATAAGATATTAGAACACATTAGAGTTATCGATCGATGTATAAAAGAAGCTCGCGCAAGGGAAGAGGAGTCCCGCGCAAGAGAAGAATTAAAAAAAGAAGAGATAACTGAAAGTGTAAAAATGGAAGAACAAATAAGTGAAAAACCGACACATGAGTTAAACAACGAAAAAGGTGAGTCCAACAACGTTAAAATTCAAGAAGAGTCTAATTTTGAAGAAATTAATCTCTTGTCACCTTCTTTTGAAAATCATTGTTTAGTACCCACTCATGCTAAGTTTTTAAAAGAGTTAAGCACTAACACTAAAATTGACGAAACGGTAAGTGTTAAGTTAACTAATGATCATGTCACACCCCTTTCTGCGGCGGAAGCACGAGGTGTGATCAAGAAAGGTTCTCATTGCATACGAAAGGTAAACATACTACATGCTCATAAATTAGTTTCAAAATGCCAAACGTTACATAACTGAAATCATAGTTTAGGTGTTTACACCATAAGACAGCATTTTGGTCTGATAAGTTTACAACTTTTATTCAAAGATAACAAAAGCGACATCCAAGAGCATGAGTCAAACCGCGCGCACATCCATCCTAGTTACCTGAAATACATGTGAGTTTTTGGAAAAACGTCAACATAATGTTGGTGTGAATTCATGCAGTTTTGTATTTCACGTTTGTATACTTTGTATAAAAACATAGTTGTGAATAAATCAAGTTTTTCTCGAGTACTCCACGTACTTCAAGTTATATATCAATCCTCTTGAGTACCCCACATACTTCAAGTTATATATCAATCCTCTTGAGTACCCCACGTACTTCAAGCTATATATCAATTCTCTTGAGTACCCCACGTACTTCAAGCTATATATCAATTTTAGTATGGTATGAATTTTATGTAAATACAGTATTTCTGTAATTATCAGATTGTTAATGGGTTGCAAAGCCATTAACATGTGGCACGTCATAGGAAGTCACCAAACCTAAGGCATTTAATTGGTATATTCTGAGACACAAAAGCACTCCTCGGTTCTCGCCCCGACCGGGAGTGTGGCTGCCAGGCACCCGTTAGATCTAACCTTTTGTTCTGCGGTCTAAGTATGTACACGATTAATGGTGCTTCTGTACCCAATTCGTGACACTATTTCTCATAACGCATCCTACTTGGTTCTCGTTCTCACCAAGCGCGTTTCTTGTTATCATTTCTCATAGCGCCTCATACTTGGTTCTCGTTCTCACCAAGTGCGCTTCTCATATTCTTATATTTCATCACACTTGGTTCTCGTTCTCACCAAGTGTACTTCTTGTATTCTTATATTTCGTCACACTTGGTTCTCGTTCTCACCAAGTGTACTTCTTGTATTTATATCATACCAATTATAAATTTTGTACATTTGTACATGTATTTCACCCCCGAAGTTATAAAAACTGAAAACAGTTAAAGAGAAAAGGGGGAGCATGAACTCACAACTTTGTGTTCCTAGCGTCGTAAACTCCACCGGATTTGCTTAATTAACGTCGTAACCTATACGCGTTTTCTTAACGTTAGTCACTAGACTTGCATCGCACAAGTACAGTCACTCTCTTTTGTATATATTCTTGTGTTAAAAATATTCTATATTTTTAACTACGTATCTTACTTATATTATTTTCTCCAAAAATAAATATAAGTCTTTTGTGTTTTGCACTTTGCACCCGAATTATGTATCTTGTATGTTGTATGTGTATTTCTATGTTTATACTCCTCATGAGTATTTAGTGTATTTTTAAGTCTTAATACACTAGCACGTATAACACATACTTTATACACTTAGCACAAAAGTTGGTGATAAAATAATATATATTTTTCTCTCAAAAATATACATACTTATATCCATTTTTATTCTTGAAGAAATCATCATTTCTTATCACCAAAAATTAGGGAAACCTTGGTAATATTCTTAAATACATTTTTAGGGAGTAAGTTTCTCGAAAACTTATATTTTTTCCTAAGTGTCAAAATTTATAAAAATTTTGACAGAGTTTCCCCTAAAAATGGAGGTTTCCCACGTTTTCAAAACGTGTGTTTTTTCTTTTAAATCATCATCAATCATCAATAATCATCAACAACAATTATCAACAATAATCACTACTTTTCCCCACTTCATGAACTTGGATATTTACCAAAATTGTGTAGTATCTTACTAGCACATTTAGTAAGTCTTGTTATCTTTAAAAATAAGTTTAATTTCTTAAAAATCTTATTTTTAAAGAATATGAAGTTTCACAACTTCTAGTCGGTTTTTATGAAAATTATTTCTTTGTTAAAACTTTTGTTACACAAGTGTCCACACACTTGTTTGTTCATAAAAACATCTCTAGTTCATGAAAGATCCGAGTTTTAAACAAGACTAATATTTTTGCTTGGTTCTTCCGAAAAACCACTTGTAGATCTTTAGATCTACATGTTTAGAGTCTTATTTTACAAGAAAAATTACTTTTACACAAGTTCATGTCTTATGAATGGATGGATTCATCATCTTTTAATTTTATAACTTTTACATCCTACTAGTTCATGCTTTCTAACATGGACTAGTATGTCTAGATGATGATCCATCTTGTTTTTACTAACAACAACATCAAATAATAACAATCATACAAGATTCACATGATTTACACACATATCTACTCTTTATCCAACTAGTTTATCTTTCTTCCAAGACTTTTAGTTATTTTCTTGTGTGTTCTTGCTTTTTAACCAATAAACTTCTTATTAACCACTTTAATCATGAACAAGGAAGTGTTTTAGAGCACTTACTACTAGCACAAGGCTAGGGAAGTTCAAGAGTGCAAATGGGTTGGATAAAAGCAAATGGAGGAGGTTCTTCAAGTTCCACAAGCTCCACGCTTCGTTAGTCACCTTCTAGAACCTTATGTTAAGCTTTGAATGGTTGATTAATGGATGAAAATGATGGCTGTGTGGTGGTGGATGAAGGCCGTAGGTGGGCAAGGGGAAAGGAGGAAGAAGTGTGGTGTGTGTGAATGAATGAGATCTTATATAATCTTCCACCATATCTATACAAGATCTCTAGTATCTTATCATATCATATAAAATCTAAATAAATCCAAGAAATAT
The DNA here is from genome assembly GCA_030545235.1 of Helianthus tuberosus. Lineage (NCBI taxonomy): Eukaryota > Viridiplantae > Streptophyta > Magnoliopsida > Asterales > Asteraceae > Helianthus > Helianthus tuberosus. Next base: position 95,260,785 of record CM060388.1, read on the forward strand.
CCAACTAAATCTAATGGGATATGGTGGATCCCCTTTGGGCCGTAAGTTTCATATGGGGAGGGGGTTAATTGTAACTTGCAAGATCTTTCCACATCTTTTGAAATCTCATAGAATCTAAGTAAGATCAAAATGAATCAATGTGAATCTAAGGAAGATCTAGTGAATCCAAGAAGATATAGGCAAGATCACATACAATCTTATAAGATCAAGTGGGGTCTTTGATGGGGGCCACCATGACCGTCCACCATATATGGGGGGGGGGTAATGTGAAATTTCCAATTACTAATTACAAAAATCAAGTTAAGTTTCAAGCATTTTGATTAGGGACTTGATGTATTATAAGGGGGTGTTATGGTGTTTGGGGACCATAACTAGTTCAGAAATAAATAAATAATGCTTCTAGCAATATTTTAGTGTTCCGGGTAATGTCCGGATGTTCGGTTAAATACCGATTCGTTAAAGTGCTAAATTACACTTTTTAGTGTCGTTTAAGTACCTTTCTTGTACTCTTTCAATTCCCAACACTTAGGGAAATATTCTGGATAATAAAACGACATTTCTGCATAATATTTATATGTCTAAATGCTGATTTATTGCTGAATTATATAAATTCTGCACTTAAAGTGCGTTTCGGGTGCTTTTTAGTGCTTATTTTTGCTTTCGTATTGCATATATATTAACCCTTGTATGTACTCTTGGGTTTTAATGCATTCTTGTTGTCGGACCTACACCTAGGCTCCAATTTTATTGTCTGACTGCTTCCTGCAGTTCTGTTGACACAGTGTGTCTTACCGGTGAGTTTACTATTATTTTGACGCAACGCTCTCGTTTATGCATAAAGCAATATTTTGTAGTATACAACATGCATGAATTCACTTGTTTAATCATGTGTTCAGACATTGCTGACACTTAACTCATAATTGCAGTCATTAAGCAATAATTAATGTGTACGGAAATTACCGGTTTGTGCCAGTTGTCACAGTCTCCCCCCGTTAAAAGAATTTCGTCCCGAAATTCAGACTGAACTAACTCTCGCTGGAGTCTTCTTGAATAGGTGGGGATACTTTTTCTTGAACTGGTCTTCACGTTCCCATGTGTACTCGGGTCCGTGCTTAGAGCTCCAACGTACTTTGACAAGTTTCACACTGCTCCTCCTGGTCTTGTTGACTTTCCAGTCAGTAACCTCAACGGGTTTTTCTGTAAATCGGAGGGCTTCATCAATATGCACTTCATCCATCGGGATGGTCACGTTTTCTTGTGTTGGACTCTTCTTCAGGTTGGATACATGAAACGTATCATGTACTCCATTAAGTTCTTCCGGTAACTCCAACTTGTATGCCACGGTACCAATTCTTTTCAATATTCTGAATGGTCCGATGTATCGTGGATTCAGCTTTCCACGCTTTCCAAACCTGACTACGCCCTTCCATGGTGAGACTTTTAACAACACTTTGTCTCCCACCTTGAAATCTACCGATTTCCTATTCGGATCCGCGTAGCTCTTTTGTCGCTCTCGAGCCGCCTTAATGCGCTCTCGGATCTGCGCAATCTTGTCGGTTGTCTCTTGTACAAGTTCAGGACCAACCATACGTTTATCTCCGGCATCTGCCCAACATAAGGGTGATCGGCATTTGCGGCCATACAGAGCTTCGAACGGCGCGGCTTTTATGCTCGTATGATAACTGTTATTGTAGGAAAACTCAACTAGAGGTAGATGAGTATCCCAGCTGCCGCCTAGATCCATGACACATGCGCGAAGCATATCTTCTAACGTTTGTATAGTCCGTTCGCTCTGGCCGTCTGTTTGCGGATGGAATGCCGTGCTCAGATCTAACTGGGATCCAAAGGCTTCCTGAAATGATTGCCAGATTCTTGAGACAAAGCGTCCATCTCTGTCTGAAATGATTGAGATTGGCACTCCATGACGTGCCACAATTTCTCTTAAGTATATCTCTGCCAGCTTTCCAGTGCTATCCTTCTCTCGGATTGGTAGGAAATGCGCAGACTTCGTTAATCGATCAACTATTACCCATATCATATCGTGCCCTCTCGGGGTCCTGGGTAATTTTGTTATGAAGTCCATCGAGATTTGTTCCCACTTCCATACGGGAATCTCTGGTTGTTGTAGTAGGCCGGACGGTTTCTGATATTCGGCCTTAACCTTCGCACAGGTTAGGCATTTTCCAATATAAACAGCAACGTCGCTTTTGAGTCTCGGCCACCAATAGTACTCTTTCAAGTCTTAGTACATCTTGTCCGATCCTGGGTGGATCGAATATCTCGATTTGTGGGCTTCATTAAGGATGACTTCTCGTATGCCACCATAGAGTGGAACCCAAATACGCTTCTTAAAGTATAAGGCTCCCTCTTCGTTTGGCACCATGTATTTCAGCATACCCCGTAGGTATTCAGCTTTACGGTTTTCTTCTTTAAGAGCTTCTTGTTGTGCATCTCGAATGCGTGCTGTGAGGTTCGTTCGAATCGTCATTTCCAATGCTCGAACCCTTAGGGTCTTAATCCTTTCTTTTCGGCTCAACGCGTCCGCTACGACGTTTGCCTTTCCAGGATGGTACTTAATCTCACAGTCGTAATCATTTAGCAGCTCGACCCAACGTCGCTGGCGCATATTCAATTCCTTCTGATCAAATATGTGTTGTAAGCTTTTGTGATCTGTGAAGATTGTACATCGAGTACCATATAAATAATGTCGCCAAATCTTCAAGGCGAATACCACTGCACCCAGCTCCAGGTCGTGAGTGGTATAATTTCTCTCGTGAACCTTCAGTTGTCTTGAAGCATAAGCGATGACTTTTTGGCGTTGCATGAGCACGCAACCCAAACCTTGTCGTGAAGCGTCACAGTATACCACGAAGTCTTCAGTACCTTCGGGTAACGATAGTATCGGTGCATCGCAGAGTTTGTTCTTAAGTAGCTGAAAGGCTTCTTCTTGTTTGTGACCCCAGTCGTATTTCATGTCCTTCTGTGTAAGGGTCGTTAGCGGTTGAGCTATTTTGAGAAATTCTCGATGAATCGCCGGTAATAGCCCGCTAAACCCAAAAATTGACGAACTTCAGTTGGGGTCTTGGGAGCTTCCCAATTCTTTATCGCTTCAATCTTGGACGGGTCTACATGAATGCCCTTCTCATTCACCACGTGGCCAAGAAATTGTACTTCGCGAATCCAGAATTCGCATTTCGAGAACTTTGCATAAAGTTTCTCTTTCTTCAGTAGCTCCAAGATGGTTCTAAGATGTTGCTCGTGCTCTTCTTTCGTTCGCGAGTAAATCAGGATATCATCGATAAATACAATCACGAATTTATCGAGATATGGTTTGCATACGCGGTTCATCAGATCCATAAAGACCGCTGGTGCATTCGTCAGCCCAAACGGCATCACAAGAAATTCGTAGTGCCCATATCGTGTTCTGAATGCAGTCTTTGGCACGCTTTCATCTTGGATTCTCAGCTGATGGTATCCAGATCGAAGGTCGATCTTGGAATAGTAGCTTGATCCTTGCAGTTGATCAAATAAGTCATCAATCCTCGGTAGCGGATACCGATTCTTGATTGTGAGTTTGTTTAGTTCCCTGTAATCGATACACATCCGCAATGTTCCATCCTTCTTCTTCACGAATAATACTGGAGCTCCCCAAGGTGAGAAGCTTGGCCTTATGAATCCTTTATCCAACAACTCCTGGAGTTGTGTAGATAATTCTTGCATTTCGGGTGGAGCAAGTCGATAGGGTGCCTTGGCTACAGGAGCAGCTCCTGGAACCAAGTCTATACGGAATTCGACTTGTCGTTGCGGGGGTAATCCTGGCAGATCTTCAGGGAACACATCAGGAAATTCCTTCACCACAGGAATGTCTTCGAGTTTCGGCTCCTCAGCCTTCTTGTCTATAACGTGTGCTAGGAAAGCGACACATCCTTTCCTTAAGCACTTCTGTGCCTTCATACAACTGATGATTCGAAGAGGCGCGTCTCGTTTTTCTCCATGCACGACGAGAGTTTCACCATTCGCTAAAGGGATGCGAATGATTTTCTCATGACAAACAACTTCAGCTTTGTTCTTGGACAACCAGTCCATTCCGACTACCACATCGAAGCTACCCAATTGAATAGGTAGGAGGTCGATGCTAAAATTTCGTTCGCCAAGTTCTAGTGTGCAGCCTCTAACAACTTCGCCCGATTCAACGAGTTTACCATTGGCTAGTTCTATGGAATAAGGAATTTCTAATCTACTAGATTCTATTCCGAGTATGCGTTTAAATTCCACAGACATGAAGCTATAATCGGCGCCAGTGTCGAATAATATGGATGCAAAGTGATTGTTAATGAGGAACGTACCGGTGACCACGTTAGGGTCCTCGCGTGCGTCTCTTGCTCCAATCACAAATGCTCGAGCCGGAGCGTTGTTTCTCTCTGGGCAGTTCTTCATGAAATGATCATTGCTTCCACACTTGAATCATCCTTTCCCTTTCCTGTTACCATTCTTGTTACCAGCACCGTTCCCATTTCGGTTCTTTCCTTTTCCCCAACAGTCTTCTGTTTGATGACCCAATTTACCACATTTGTCGCACCTTGGAATGCGACAAGCTCCATCATGATGATACTTACATTTTTGGCATCTAGGCATGGAGCCTTGGTATGCTTTGGTTGCATGGGTTTTCATCTCCTGAGGCGGATTAGTGTCGCGCTTCTTGTTGAAACCCTTGTTGTTGCGAGTAGCTTGGTTCAAACTTGTATGCTTTCTCTTTTTGTCACCGGACGACTCAGCATGCGTCTCGGTCTTCTCAGTGGGGTTCAATGATAGCTTCTTCATACGAACACAATCTTCAGTGAGGCTGACAGCCAGAGTTACAGCCTCGGTGATCGTTTGAGGTTTGGCCGACGTCACCATGCCTCGAAATTCTGAGGCCAGTCCCCAAATGTAGCGTTCCACACGCTTAAATTCAGGAGTCACCATGTAGGGAAGCACTCTTGACAGATCGTGGAACCTTCGAGTGTAACCATTGATGTCAGCACCTTCCATAGTCAAGTGCCAGAACTCTGTCTCCAGCCTTTGGAGTTCGGCGCGAGAGCAGTACTTCTCTCTCATTCTTTCCTTCAGTTCCTCCCAAGTTAGGCCATAAGCGGCATCATCACCCAAAGTTTGGGCTTGCAGGTTCCACCAAGTCAGAGCTTCATCGACGAATAACCCAGTAGCGAAAGTGACTTGCTGATCCGCGGTACACTTGCTCATGCGGAAAGTAGCTTCAGTCTTCTCCGTCCAGCGCACAAATGCTACTGCACCTCCTGTGCCATCATAGTTCATCGGCTTGCAGTCGAGGAACTGCTTGAAAGTGCAGCCTGGAATTGATTCAACCAATTCATATGTGAGCAATCGAAGAAATAATGAAACAAAGACCGTTCACAAATTTCCTCATGCTTAGTACAGTGTCTCAAGGTTACCTTGAGCTGCATTGCCTCCAGACGAATCTCCATTCCCATTACCCCTAGCGTTGCTTGGTCCTCCACTGTCTTGAGTTCGGTTCGCCTCGTACTGGGCGATAGCAGCGAAGATCCTTTCCTCCAGTAGAGCGTTCAGCTCCTCAGCAGTTCTTGGCAGTAGGGGAGGAGGAGGTTGGTCGTCATTGCGAGCATTCACAGTTTTCCTGGGTGCCATGTTCTGACAGAACATAACACAACAGGGTTAGACATTTGTTTGATATCGTCCTACTAGGCAGTAGTAGTATAGATATATTCACAGGTATATATCACATAAGGGACATCAAACAATTATTACTCTAGCAGAGTACTTAGTAGGCTTGCACTGAGGGAATCCACACGTGACAAGACTTGCTGTGGTTTCTGTGCACTGAATTCCATAATTATGTATGCATCCATAATTACGTAACTCCTTGCACAGTCCGCACAGTTCGTTTCATCCTCGTATTTCTTCCTTCAGGTAGGCCATTGCTTTCAGGTAAAGTCACATATACTTGTGACATTCTACTTCTAGTACATGCTAATTATCACACATAATTGCAAGTAGTTTCTAGCCAACGACAAGTGCTACTCAAGTGCACTCTAAGTCTCGTAGTGTCTTTTCTAGACTCATGTAAACAGTTTCAGGCAGTGGATGTCGCGGGACGTTTTATGCAATGAAAACTCTTTGAAAATTGTTTTCGTGAATGGATCCTAGAGATTGTAGACTAGACTCGAGAAGGAATCCTGGTTCACTACAATCGCAGCTCTGATACCAATCTGTCACACCCCTTTCTGCGGCGGAAGCACGAGGTGTGATCAAGAAAGGTTCTCATTGCATACGAAAGGTAAACATACTACATGCTCATAAATTAGTTTCAAAATGCCAAACGTTACATAACTGAAATCATAGTTTAGGTGTTTACACCATAAGACAGCATTTTGGTCTGATAAGTTTACAACTTTTATTCAAAGATAACAAAAGCGACATCCAAGAGCATGAGTCAAACCGCGCGCACATCCATCCTAGTTACCTGAAATACATGTGAGTTTTTGGAAAAACGTCAACATAATGTTGGTGTGAATTCATGCAGTTTTGTATTTCACGTTTGTATACTTTGTATAAAAACATAGTTGTGAATAAATCAAGTTTTTCTCGAGTACTCCACGTACTTCAAGTTATATATCAATCCTCTTGAGTACCCCACGTACTTCAAGTTATATATCAATCCTCTTGAGTACCCCACGTACTTCAAGCTATATATCAATTCTCTTGAGTACCCCACGTACTTCAAGCTATATATCAATTTTAGTATGGTATGAATTTTATGTAAATACAGTATTTCTGTAATTATCAGATTGTTAATGGGTTGCAAAGCCATTAACATGTGGCACGTCATAGGAAGTCACCAAACCTAAGGCATTTAATTGGTATATTCTGAGACACAAAAGCACTCCTCGGTTCTCGCCCCGACCGGGAGTGTGGCTGCCAGGCACCCGTTAGATCTAACCTTTTGTTCTGCGGTCTAAGTATGTACACGATTAATGGTGCTTCTGTACCCTATTCGTGACACTATTTCTCATAACGCATCCTACTTGGTTCTCGTTCTCACCAAGTGTACTTCTTGTATTCTTATATTTCGTCACACTTGGTTCTCGTTCTCACCAAGTGTACTTCTTGTATTTATATCATACCAATTATAAATTTTGTACATTTGTACATGTATTTCACCCCCGAAGTTATAAAAACTGAAAACAGTTAAAGAGAAAAGGGGGAGCATGAACTCACAACTTTGCGTTCCTAGCGTCGTAAACTCCACAGGATTTGCTTAATTAACGTCGTAACCTATACGCGTTTTCTTAACGTTAGTCACTAGACTTGCATCGCACAAGTACAGTCACTCTCTTTTGTATATATTCTTGTGTTAAAAATATTCTATATTTTTAACTACGTATCTTACTTATATTATTTTCTCCAAAAATAAATATAAGTCTTTTGTGTTTTGCACTTTGCACCCGAATTATGTATCTTGTATGTTGTATGTGTATTTCTATGTTTATACTCCTCATGAGTATTTAGTGTATTTTTAAGTCTTAATACACTAGCACGTATAACACATACTTTATACACTTAGCACAAAAGTTGGTGATAAAATAATATATATTTTTCTCTCAAAAATATACATACTTATATCCATTTTTATTCTTGAAGAAATCATCATTTCTTATCACCAAAAATTAGGGAAACCTTGGTAATATTCTTAAATACATTTTTAGGGAGTAAGTTTCTCGAAAACTTATATTTTTTCCTAAGTGTCAAAATTTATAAAAATTTTGACAGAGTTTCCCCTAAAAATGGAGGTTTCCCACGTTTTCAAAACGTGTGTTTTTTCTTTTAAATCATCATCAATCATCAATAATCATCAACAACAATTATCAACAATAATCACTACTTTTCCCCACTTCATGAACTTGGATATTTACCAAAATTGTGTAGTATCTTACTAGCACATTTAGTAAGTCTTGTTATCTTTAAAAATAAGTTTAATTTCTTAAAAATCTTATTTTTAAAGAATATGAAGTTTCACAACTTCTAGTCGGTTTTTATGAAAATTATTTCTTTGTTAAAACTTTTGTTACACAAGTGTCCACACACTTGTTTGTTCATAAAAACATCTCTAGTTCATGAAAGATCCGAGTTTTAAACAAGACTAATATTTTTGCTTGGTTCTTCCGAAAAACCACTTGTAGATCTTTAGATCTACATGTTTAGAGTCTTATTTTACAAGAAAATTTACTTTTACACAAGTTCATGTCTTATGAATGGATGGATTCATCATCTTTTAATTTTATAACTTTTACATCCTACTAGTTCATGCTTTCTAACATGGACTAGTATGTCTAGATGATGATCCATCTTGTTTTTACTAACAACAACATCAAATAATAACAATCATACAAGATTCACATGATTTACACACATATCTACTCTTTATCCAACTAGTTTATCTTTCTTCCAAGACTTTTAGTTATTTTCTTGTGTGTTCTTGCTTTTTAACCAATAAACTTCTTATTAACCACTTTAATCATGAACAAGGAAGTGTTTTAGAGCACTTACTACTAGCACAAGGCTAGGGAAGTTCAAGAGTGCAAATGGGTTGGATAAAAGCAAATGGAGGAGGTTCTTCAAGTTCCACAAGCTCCACGCTTCGTTAGTCACCTTCTAGAACCTTATGTTAAGCTTTGAATGGTTGATTAATGGATGAAAATGATGGCTGTGTGGTGGTGGATGAAGGTCGTAGGTGGGCAAGGGGAAAGGAGGAAGAAGTGTGGTGTGTGTGAATGAATGAGATCTTATATAATCTTCCACCATATCTATACAAGATCTCTAGTATCTTATCATATCATATAAAATCTAAATAAATCCAAGAAATATCCAACTAAATCTAATGGGATATGGTGGATCCCCTTTGGGCCGTAAGTTTCATATGGGGAGGGGGTTAATTGTAACTTGCAAGATCTTTCCACATCTTTTGAAATCTCATAGAATCTAAGTAAGATCAAAATGAATCAATGTGAATCTAAGGAAGATCTAGTGAATCCAAGAAGATATAGGCAAGATCACATACAATCTTATAAGATCAAGTGGGGTCTTTGATGGGGGCCACCATGACCGTCCACCATATATGGGGGGGGGGGGGTAATGTGAAATTTCCAATTACTAATTACAAAAATCAAGTTAAGTTTCAAGCATTTTGATTAGGGACTTGATGTATTATAAGGGGGTGTTATGGTGTTTGGGGACCATAACTAGTTCAGAAATAAATAAATAATGCTTCTAGCAATATTTTAGTGTTCCGGGTAATGTCCGGTTGTTCGGTTAAATACCGATTCGTTAAAGTGCTAAATTACACTTTTTAGTGTCGTTTAAGTACCTTTCTTGTACTCTTTCAATTCCCAACACTTAGGGAAATATTCTGGATAATAAAACGACATTTCTGCATAATATTTATATGTCTAAATACTGATTTATTGCTGAATTATATAAATTCTGCACTTAAAGTGCGTTTCGGGTGCTTTTTAGTGCTTATTTTTGCTTTCGTATTGCATATATATTAACCCTTGTATGTACTCTTGGGTTTTAATGCATTCTTGTTGTCGGACCTACACCTAGGCTCCAATTTTATTGTCTGACTGCTTCCTGCAGTTCTGTTGACACAGTGTCTTACCGGTGAGTTTACTATTATTTTGACGCAACGCTCTCGTTTATGCATAAAGCAATATTTTGTAGTATACAACATGCATGAATTCACTTGTTTAATCATGTGTTCAGACATTGCTGACACTTAACTCATAATTGCAGTCATTAAGCAATAATTAATGTGTACGGAAATTACCGGTTTGTGCCAGTTGTCACAGATCAAACCTCACTAATAAAAGAAGACCCATTTGAAATTAACATTACACCGGTTCCATGTTTCTTTCAAAATTCGTTTATTAGTAATGTCACAATCGATAAAGATCTTTGTGTTAACATAATGCCTAACTACATTTTCGAAAAATTAAGTATTAGTGATTTTTCTCCACTTCAAATACCCATTTTTCTATCCAATCGGAAAGTAATAAAATCAATCGGTATAGTTGAAGATGTCTTGGTTCAAGCAAATCAAATGGTAATCCCGACCGACTTTGTCATCCTCGATGACGCTCCTCTAGTGTTGGGGCGACCATTTGTAAAAACTCACGAAGCTTTGAAAAACCGGAAGTTCAAAAATCTACCTCTTCAATTAGGGGCATTTAAAAGAAGTGTCGATCTCGAACGGTCAATGAAATATCCTTTCGGCAATAATGACCCCCTAATTGAAGATGAAGATGAACCACCCGATACAAGTGAAGAGATTGACCACTTTGTTGAAGAAGAGGTCGCCATAGAACAAACTTTTAAGGTTCTTGATCGAAATGAGCAACCAAATAAGGAGTCTCCCAAAGACCCACCACTTGAGCTCAAAGAACTTCCAAAAGGTTTGGAATATGCTTTTCTAGACAAAGATGGTAATTTACCTGTAATTATTTCGTCTAAATTAGATAACTTAGAAAAGGAAAAATTAATTAATCTGTTGAAAAAACATAAAAATGCAATAGCTTGGAAACTTGTAGACATAAAAGGAATTAGTCCTTCTATGTGCACGCACAAAATTTTGATGAATGATGACTACAAATCGGTCATAAAACCACAACGTCGAGTAAATCCAAATGTTCAAGAAGTGGTTAAAAACGAAGTCATCAAACTACTTGACGCCGGACTTATCTATCCTATCTCCAATAGTCCTTGGGTGAGTCCCGTCCAAGTAGTTCCAAAGAAAGGAGGTATGACGGTAATAACTAACGAAAAAAATGAATTAATACCAACGAGAACCGTCACAGGATGGAGAGTATGTATAGATTATAGACGATTAAATGAAGCAACAAGAAAGGATCACTTTCCTTTACCCTTCATTGATCAAATGTTGGAAAGACTATCCGGTCATAAATTTTACTGTTTCTTGGATGGTTTTTCAGGTTACTTTCAAATCCCGATAGCACCCGAAGACCAAGAAAAGACAACTTTCACATGTCCCTATGGAACTTTTGCTTATCGACGCATGCCGTTTGGTCTATGTAATGCCCCAGCAACATTCCAACGTTGCATGGTAGCTATTTTCCATGACATGATAGAAAAGACAATGGAAGTCTTCATGGATGACTTTTCTATCTTTGGGGATTCATATGACCAATGCCTCGATAACCTTGAACGAATGCTATCCCGATGTGAGGAAACTAACCTCGCCCTTAATTGGGAAAAATGCCATTTCATGGTAACGGAGGGAATAGTACTCGGTCACAAGATCTCAAGCGAAGGAATGGAGGTGGATCGAGCCAAAATAGATACCATTTCTAGATTACCACCTCCATCCTCCGTAAGAGCTATCAGAAGTTTCCTAGGACATGCCGGATTCTATAGGCGGTTTATCAAAGACTTTTCTAAAATTTCTAGACCTCTAACAAAATTACTTGAAAAAGATGCTCCTTTCATCTTTGACAATGATTGCAATCAGGCATTTCTCACCTTAAAAGAAATGTTAGTCAATGCACCTATCATGATAGCGCCTGATTGGAAATTTCCTTTTGAAATCATGTGTGATGCTAGTGACTTTGCAGTTGGAGCTGTCTTGGGACAAAGAAAAGAAAAGCATTTCCACCCAATTTATTATGCTAGTAAAGCACTTAATGATGCACAAGAAAATTACACAACAACTGAAAAAGAGTTACTAGCTGTGGTATTTGCTTTTGATAAATTTCGTTCTTATCTTGTTCTTTCTAAAACTATAGTTTATACAGATCATGCAGCCATCCGATATCTCTTCAAAAAGCAAGATGCAAAACCACGTTTGATTCGGTGGATTCTACTCCTCCAAGAATTTGACATTGAAATCAAGGACAAAAGAGGAGCAGAAAACACCGCTACAGATCATCTTTCGCGCTTAGAAGACCCAGCTTTGGAAGCAACCAGGGACGAGCAAATCAACGAAAAATTCCCAACTAAGTCCCTGGAAATGGTGGAATACAAAGAAGAACCATGGTACGCCGACTATGCTAACTACCTAGCTAGCGGTATAGTCGCAAAAGGGTGGCCACATCATCAAAGAAAAAAATTCTTTGCCAATGTGAAACACTACTTTTGGGAAGATCCATATCTTTTCAAAATGTGTGCCGACCAACTCGTCCGACGATGCGTACATGTTAGTGAAGCACGAAGAATTCTCCGCCATTGTCATGAAGGTCCATACGGAGGACATCATGGTGCTGCTAGTACCGCACGAAAGGTATTTGATTCAGGATTTTATTGGCCAACCATTTACAAAGATGCCCAAAGTCTTGTAAAAACATGTGATGCTTGCCAAAGAACAGGTAATATTTCTTCCAAAAACGAAATGCCACAAAATGGCATTCTTGTTTGTGAAATTTTTGATGTGTGGGGACTCGACTTTATGGGACCTTTCCCACCATCGAAAGGAAACAAATATATACTTGTGGCAGTAGATTACTTGTCTAAATGGGCCGAGGCCGAGGCACTTCCAACAAATGATGGAAGAGTCGTGGTAAAATTTCTGAAAAAATTATTCTCTCGTTTTGGCACACCTAAAGCTTTAATAAGTGATAGAGGTACCCATTTTTGCAACCATCAACTCGAAATTTTTTTTAACAAGATATGGGGTCTATCACCGGGTCTCAACAGCATATCACCCTCAAACAAACGGACAAGCTGAAGTGACTAATAGAGGTTTAAAACGAATACTTGAAAAAACTGTAGGGTTAAATAAAAAGGAATGGGCTGATAAATTAGATGATGCTTTATGGGCTTTTCGAACTGCTTATAAAACAACAATAGGTACAACCCCATATAAGCTAGTTTATGGAAAAAGTTGTCATTTGCCAGTAGAAATTGCACACAAAGCCTACTGGGCAATAAAAAATGTAAACTTAGACTTAGAATTTGCTGGTAAAAATCGGTTTTGTCAACTAAATGAATTAGACGAGCTTAGGAATTACGCATACTCAAACTCTGAAATTTATAAGGAAAGAATGAAAAATTTGCATGACAAACATATTAAACCTAATGAATTTCGGGTAGGAGATCTAGTTCTTTTGTTTAATTCACGACTTCGATTGTTTCCTAGTAAATTAAAGTCTAGGTGGTCAGGACCTTTTTCCGTCACCCATATTTTCCCACACGGTGCAGTAGAAATTAAATCTCGAAATGGGCCTCCATTCAAAGTCAATGGGCAACGGCTGAAACTTTATCAAGGATTCATTGAGGATGAAGAGGAAGAGATCTCGTTTCAAACAGTGGAAGGATGAAACCAACATCATACCTGGTAAGTTACGAGCAATTGGACGACATCGAAAGCGGTAAGTTTTCTAACCAAGGCTTATGGGAAACAAGGGCACTCACACGAGCACTAAAAAAAAAAAAAAAAACCTTGCTCGGCACGAGGCCGTGTCCGCTGGACACGGGACCGTGTCCGCGCTGCAGTCGGGATATATCCCCTTTTCCAAAACAGTTTCTTCATTCCACACGCCCCGTTTCCCCGAAAAAGCTCTGGTTCCAGGCGATTTTTCAAAAAATTTCGACGTCTCCTATCACTCTAACAACATCAAGGTATGATTCTATCACTTTTAGTAGTTAGATTAGTTACTTTCATGTAGTTAAAACACCAAAAATTTGGGGAAAATCTAGGGTTCTTGAAGTTCATCCGGATCGAACCTCAAATTTTTGTTTAGATCTGTTTGCATTTAGTTAGATTAGTGTTAAGGGAAGTAGATACACTTGTATTGTTCATAGATTCATCCAATTTCGCACAAAAACCCCAAACCCTTGTTCTTGAACCGAAAAAGATAAAAATTGATGGGGTAAACGGGATATTTTGGGGAAAACGATGCTTAGGGTTTCATTTTCGGGGGAAACCGCACCTATTGGACCAAAAAATTTCAAGTTTTCGAAACCGGGTCGAAAAATGAGATTTTTGAGTAACAGACCTCTAGACACGGGGCCGTGTCCGCTGAACACGGCGTCGTGTCCAGCCCGCTGTTTGCAGTTTTGTCCGAAAATATTTCTGTTTCGTGCTAACTTTTGGTGTATTCTTGCAGATGGCCAGGAAGTTCACAAGATTTAACGCCAATGAGCTCGATGCAAGAGCTCGATACGAAATTCTTCAAACAAGGCCGGAGGAATACCCGAGGCAAGCTTGCACAGAATTGCTAACCATGGTGAATCAAATTGACCGTTTCAACAACATTGTCACGGGACCACTCAGAGTCGCCCTAACAACTCGGCTCCGTTCCGTCCACGAATGCACGTTGGAATTCTATAGCACTTTCACATTCAACTCGAGGTGCGACCCGTTCGACAATGACGGGGTGGCTTTCCGGTGTGGCGGAACGAAGTATTCGATCTCTATGGCACAATTTGGGTCGATTATCGGGTTGTATGCGGAAGAGGATGCGGGAAACGAAGAAAATACTGGGGGAATGAGAGAGATAGGTGACAACGAACGCCAAGCCATGTGGGCTCAGATTGGAGAAGGGTTCTACAATCCGAGCAGCACTAAGAGTACAAAGCTGAGGGATCCGCTATACAGATACATTCATAGGCTCCTCGACTACTCTCTTAGCCAAAGGCATGACAGTAGTGGCGTCGTTGGGTTAAGAGATTTGGTTGTCCTCCACTGCATTCACAACCGCAGGCCGCTCGATGTTCTGTTCCTCATGCTCCGAAACATGCATCACAACCACCTTGCTAGTGCACCGACGCCTATTTTCTTTGGGGGATGGGTGTACCGTCTCTTCAAGCACTTCGCCCACATACCTAGGTCATTTGAGAGGAGCCCATGGTCGGGTACGGTGGATATTCACATATGCCGCTCAATGAACCTGATTTATGAGGCAGAAGACGGGACGGTAACCTTTCAAAGGATGCAAGGTCATGCATGGAACCCACAAGAAGCGCTTGTCCTCCCAGCTCCGCAACATCATCAGTACCAATACCAACCCCACGGTGATCCGGGCCAATCATCCTCCTCGGGAGGCGGTTTTCCTAACTTTCAAAGTTTGCATGATTTGTTGCAGGAAAACCTTATGTGTACTAGGAACACCTATAACATGGCGAGCAACACCTACCACCGGGTCGGAGCTATCGAGAGAAACCTATCCGAGATCCAAGACGATGTTGGATACATACGAGACCACATTGCACGCCATGGAGGGGATGATGACGATGCTATGGAGTAGGCGAGAGGAGCAGAGGAGGAAGCAGTTGATTGATGACTCCCCAGGTTAACCCTCTTTAATCTTGAACAATTGATGGCCTGCGTGCCAAGTGTTGAACAATTTACTTTCCTAACTTCTTTTATTTTCTGCATTTATTTTTCTTTTAACTTTGACATGGATGTTAACTTTGGTAAACGTAGGATGTTTGCTATGTTTTGGTGGAGTGTTTGTTGACTAAGCAGGTACATACGAGGCTTAAAGTACTAAGCATTAGTACTCTTAAAGCCGAGACTGGAAAAACGAAGAAAGAAACCTGTTTTTCGACTTTGCAGACTGTCCACACGGGGTCGTGTCCAGCCGACACGCCCCCGTGCCCACACCCCTGAACCTGCTGTTTGTTTTAATTCTGCAGACCTTGACAGACACGGGGTCGTGTCCAGCCAACACGCACCAGTGTTCACCTTCTGTAAGTTCTCGTTACTGGCACCTGAACACGGGGTCGTGTCCACTCAACACGAGGTCGTGTCCAGGTTGCCAGTAACACAAAATTTTTGCTTTTTACACCTTTTTACACATTCAATCAACCTAAAAAATTTATTTTTGGGACACATTGAGGACAATGTGTAATTTAAGTGTGGGGGGATGCTAAAACCTTGAAATTTTGCAAGTCCTAATAACAAGCCTTACACAAAACTCTATTGGAACCGCTAAACCACCCAAATTTTTTCAAAAATTTTCATTTTCTTATTTGTCTAAAGTTTAAGTTTGGAATCATAAGATTAATAAGGTTATATTTTTACAAATTTACAACCGAGAGCGTCGTGATAACAAGAACCAACATAAGAAAATTATGAAACGGCATGACAAGCTTAGTTAAAATTTGATTATATATACTTGATCACATAAAAACCCATTCCCACAAAAGTGAGTTTTGAGCCTTTATTGAGCATACAAATTTACATCTTTAGACTAAATGCTCATTTTTCGTTTCTTGTGTGAATAGCCGCTTGGTTCTTACGACTCTAGAACTTGCCATGACGATACATTCCCGGTCCTTATCAACTTAAACCCGAGTAAGTAAATGATAGAGGCATTAGGATTAACCCTTTTTTTCTTCTACACCATTATTTTTTTTTACCACCTACCCAAAAATCCCCCTAGTTAACCCCTTTGAGCCTAAACCTTTTCATTCCATAACCCAAACCAAACACCCTTTACCCACCAAAACCTTTTTCATTTTTAACCCTTTGTTTTAGTAACAAGTTCGGTTTTTCGTATGATCGTTCAAAAAAAATGTGTTGATGATGAAGCAAAAGAAAATAAACAAACAAGTTCATCAAAAATAACTTTGTTTGAATAATAGCTTCATCAAAATAAAAAGTTACAAAAATATAAAGTCCTACGAAAACCGACACTTGTTACGCTTTTTCACCATTTTTCTACTAACCACTAACCCAACCACCTACCTTTAACCCAAGCCTAACCCTTCACCCACAAAGTCCTCTTGATATTTACAAAGGTATAAAAGTTCAAAAGGAGGAGGATTGATTGCTTGGCAAGCCTATGGTAGGAATAAGTTCCATGCCGCTCTCGAGTGATTCACTAAAAATACACCTTCGGCCGAGTGTGAGTGATTTCTCCCGTGAGGTATGTGAACTTGTATATAAATGGAATTTTAAAAAGGCATGTTATGCCCAAATAAGTAATTTCTCCTATGAAACGTTCTAAACAAATCATAACGAATAGGATTGTAAATAGATAAAAATAAAACCCAAAAAGATCTTGGATTCCCAACACTCTATGACAAGCCCAAAACCTTCTCTTCTACCCATTCCATTTGGGAGTGTAAGCCACATATTAAAGAGTTTTGCTTGAGGACAAGCAAAAGTTCAAGTGTGGGGGTATTTGATGTGTGTAAAATGCAACATATAAATTACATCAAATGAGGCATAAAACTAACCCTTTTTAACTACTAATGTTGGAAAAAGAGTGTTTTTGTCTTCCTTTTGTATTTTCAGGATTAAATGAACTCAAATTCACAAAAGAAGCAAAAAGACAGCTAAATCTAACATAAATACAAGAAAAGGAACATAAGTGGACTGCCCGACCCCTCAACGGCATCTTCCCAAGCAAAATAGAGAAGTCAGAAGACTGAACACGCCCCGTGCTCAGCCAGCACAGGGCCGTGCCCAAGAAGCAACAGAAAAGACAAACCTATAGAAGCTTCCATTGCCCACCACGGGCCGTGTCCAGTGAACACGGGGGCGTGGCGAAAGTACAGCAGGCGCATTAATTGTAATTGCGAATTACAATTAATGAAGAGAGAGAGTGTCAGACAGGCACGGGGGCGTGTCCAGCGAACACGGGGCCGTGCCCAGCCTTCTGTCCAGCCTATAAATAGGAGTGCTTGGTTTCATTTCAACTCATCCCTTGGCACACCACCTCTCTCACACTTCACCCACCACCCACCACCACCATAACACCATCATCCACCACCATCATCCATTGTCCATCATAGAGTGTGTTAGTCGTCTCGGGATCCAAGATTGATCGTAAGAGTTCTTGACAATCAAGGCCATGTTTGCCTAAGTCTCTTACATCACTTGGTGAAGACAAAGTGTCTAGTATAATACTTTTTATTTCTAATCTTTTGCACTTTTTATTTGGTTTTGTATTAATGACTTTAATAACTAGTTACTTATGTTGAAGGTGATCTTTCCTTATCGTTTGTCCGTGGCGTCTTGGCATTATTTTACTGTCTATATAAAATAAAAGATTTTCACCATTCATATCTCCACGGTCTATATGGAGGTATGTTGGCTACCTGGTCGGGGGTTAAGGGAACGGTTTGGTAAAGGTCTTGCCATTGTTCAGCGTTTAGAGGTCCTGCAATGGACCTGGGTCAAATTTAGTAGGACCTCCTTCAATGCTTCACGGTATTGGATGGCGGGGGTCCAAACTCTTTGATCCCCTCATAAGTTAACTACTATTAATACTATAACCCGGCTATTTAGGACTGTATCCCTGCTGACTCAGACTACTTAGCCGAGGGTAACGTCACCGCCAAAAGCGGGGCCTACCATAATTTGCATTAATAACTTAATTAATTATCTTCCAATAATCCACCATTTTAGGATTGTATCCTTGCTGACTCAAACTACTGGGGTGAGGGTAACGTCACCTTCAAAAGAGGGGCCTACTACAATAACTAAGATAATCTCTTAATTATGTGCAAAAGTGCGGAAATAATCAAAGGTTATACTAGATACTAGTCGGAACCAAGTGATTCATCTTGTCTATCTGTTTTTTCTTTTTATTTTTATTTTCAGCATTTTAGTTAGTTTTATTTTTCTTAGTTTAAAACATTTTTCTAAACTTTTTATTTTGATTAGACGTTGAGGATAAACCGGTACTAAAAGCTCTTGTGTCCTTGGACGACCTCGGTATCTTACCAACACTATACTACGCTCACGATGGGTGCACTTGCCCATATGTGTGTTTAGTGTTAGTGAAATATCGTGTTTTATAAATTTAAAACTTGGCTAAAATAAGTGTTAAAGGGGCTTAAAATATACACCTAAAATATATAACACTTCACACGCATCAATGTGTTATGTGATTTAAACATGTGAATATGTTAAGTTTTAACATGATATTGGAAATTTATATTGTGCATGTATATTTGTGCGTTTAATATGATAGAAACGGTAAAAATCACGTTAAATGTGTAACTTGTTTGTCGAGTATGAGATTTGGTGCATATAAGATATTTTATGTATACTTGCCTTAAAAATGACAAAATAGATAAGTTAACGAAATTACGCGTATTACGATAATAATTTATGCGAACGTTTATGTATATATATTACGACGCGTAAATCGTAGATATATTACGTATAAACGAGAGTGATAACGGATTTACATGATAACGGTCACCAATAAAATTGTTCAAGTCGCAAAATCTTAAAAATATATATATACGGACTCATATATATATATATATATATATTAACGTGCCAACATAATCAAAAACGATGCTTTTTCGAGAAAATCTCAAGTTATGTAACAATTCTAAGAAACAGAGAAACTTAGGATTATTGTGGTATATATTGATTTAAAAATCGTTCCTACATATAATAGGACGTGTAGAAATCAATCTGTGGGATTGCGCTATTTAAAATACGCACCCAAAGGTGAGTGTCACTAAACCCCTCTTTTTACTGCTTTGTATATGTTTTGGGGGTAGAACACACTAAAAAGGGTTTAATAATGTTTTTGGATTAAAGCATACCTTTTAATATAAATTATATATTTTCGTTGAAAATATATGGAGTTTGATAAATTATACGTTTCGAGATAAAACGTTTTTGATGAATATATGTTTGGGGGAAAACAACCGTATAGTTGGAACGAATTAGCTTGATCTCAAGAGAGTAAGTAACAACATAGGCTTACATTTCGGTGGGGATTTCAGGGGATTCGTACAACATCGTATATTAAATTTGTCATATTAGTATGATATATATATTGTACGTGAGGCAGACATCATATATGGTCTCAATATGGACCATGTGCCAATGATGTCGTTTAATCGATTAAGTATTGCACGCGATGAATTGTTGGTAGATCTATCGGGTTGACAACCCCGTCGTGACCGGTTGCCCCGTGTCAAGTCAAACGACGCATTGATTATCCCTGCATGGTAAATATATAGTTCGTATTGTCTAGCTAACATACGAGTCTGAACGTTGACGCAATGAATTTAATATACAAAACTTGGGAAAATGCCTTGATTTCGGGTTTTCAAACTTACGACGGATGACCCATGGATTTTATTAAGGAAATAATTGGACTTTCTAAAAATTATATGTATGATTTAATTTAAACACATAATTAGAAAGCTTTTCCTTAGGATCAAATTGTTTAAATTTGAATATCTGAACGCACCTTCCTTTGTGTTGACACTTGATTTTAAACATGTTCTACAGGTACTTGAGTTCGGCTTCGGGAATCATGGCGTATCTTGTGTTTGATGATGCATGTTTTGTTTCTTAAAAATGTTGGACTAACTTTTTAAACTTTCTGGGACAAATGTAATAAGATCCGCGAGGATCAAGGACATCTTAACTATGTGGTTGTGTCGTGTTTCAAAACGTAATGTTTAATAACTTGTGTTTTAAATAAGTCAATATGTCCAACAACTAAATGCATCGTTCAACAAGATATAAATGGGCACCAACTTCCGTCACCACTACGTTTTATATTCCGCTGCGACGTTTTTGGGGTGTAACAGTAGTTGGTATCAGAGCCAATGGTTGTTAGCGAACTAGATGTTTTCGGGAGGAAACACTAGACTTCAACCGAAGAATTTTGAGATATACAGTCCAAAATTCTCGAAGCCAAAATTTTTAAATAAACATAGAAAATTTTATCATGTATGAAAACCATTATGTGTTTATGTGCACACGTGATTTTTTTGTTTATTTGGCCTTATGTGTTACTATTCATTTTGATCATGCACTTACTTGTACAGTTATATGTTTGTTACAGATGTCGCACGAACACGAGGTCATCGAGATCCACGACTCAGGTTACGCGCCAGATTTCGAGACTTCACCCAGATCTATTCTACCAGAGATACCTATCACGACTCCACAGATGGTTGGTACTACCGAGCTTACCCCATCTTTCCACGTCGACCCTGCTGCCTTTGCCAGCCAGGTAGACCCCGATACGCTTTCACTAGCAACGGGTGGATAGATGATGATGACGATGATATTCCTCTCTCAATCCATTAGACGGGACGATCATATGGCATTGTACCAGTTATCGGTGATGTGATTAGAGGTGTCCCTAATGTCGGAGGATCTCTCAGTATCGCACCAGTGGTGGACGCCACTATTGTCACGGCTCGACCGTCAGAGCCTTCAGACGTCCCACTTGCTGCTGTGATCGAGCCTATCGCTGAGATCCCTCCACCTGTTTTGTCTGAGTCTTCTTTACATGTCTTAGAGTCACGCGCTCCTACTACGCCGCTATTAGTCTATTATCGTCGTAGGAAGAGGACTAGGCCTGTTGGGGATATCGCATCTACGTCATGCGTTGAGATGGCATCCGCTTCCAAGAAGCAGAAGGGAGGTAGGGTAGACCGATATTGCCACTGCGATCGACAGCTCACCGCTCTGCGCAGAGATCTGGACTCAGCCAAGGGTAAGGCAAAGGACCTCGAGGGACAAGTGGATGGGCACGAGGAGTTGAAGGTTTTAGATGATATTGCGAGAGACCAGATACATTGGAGGATAGTGGATCTAGAGAAACTTGTCATGGATATGTTAGAGTTTCTAGGTTTGAAACGTTGATGTTCGTTATTGTTTGTTTGTTGTTTGTTTTGATGAGTTGTATTGTTAAACATTTTTGATACTCTTTTGTTTGGGGCCTGCGTGCCAGTTTCATTTTTGGATATTATGTGAGAATTTTGTGTGAACTTGTTATGGATGTCGACGTAGGCATGCCAAAGATAGTCGAATTGTACTGAAAACAAGTTTAAATAATTTCTATAATGAATATCGATGATTTACTTTTGGTTTAAAAGTTGTTCTCATTAATATGTGGATATTATACATGCGCAATGTTTGGTCCACTAACATTTAATGATTGAATTATTTTTGGTTATCGTCTTATGTGAATATTATTGTTGTAATAATAAAAACGACGAAATGCCGCCAAAAGCAAGACAGGGTTCTGGATTACCTACCACACCGGAAAAGTTGGCTCAACTCATAGCCCAACACGTTAATACTGCCATGGAACAGCTCAATGCTAACCAAAATAATGGTCAGGGACATGGACGTGATGCACACGGGCAAGGTTTTGGTGGGGAACATATTGGAAACCCTCCAGGTAAAATATGATCGGAAAGTTTTAGTAGTTCATGTGTTACGATATCATTGGAACGTATTCCTGATTTTCATTAACGTTATTGAACAGTGCACGGATGTACATATAAAACATTACAGGGCTGTAACCCACGATCATTTACCGGTGCTGAAGGACCCTTAGATATCACCTGATGGATTGAGAAGATGGAATCTGTCATGGCAATCAGTGGTTGTGTTGCTGATCAACGGGTGAGATATGCTTCTTGGTCTTTTCTTGATGAATCGTTGTCCTAGTGGAACTCGCAAGTTCAAATTTTGGGTGAAGACGCTGCCTACGGTCTAACCTGGAACGAACTTAAAGAGATGCTTGTGAAAGAATACTGCCCGCGTAGTGAAATTCAGAAAATCGAGACCGACTTCTGGAACCTAACCATGGAAGGTCTGAACGTCAGAGCTTACACTTCTCGTTTTAACGATTTAGCGAGGTTAGTTCCACGAATGGTTACTCCTGAATATGTGAAGGTAGAAAGGTATATCTGGGGATTGTCACCACGGATTCACAGCATGGTCACATCCGCGAAACCTGCCACCTACCTAGAGGCTACTACATTGGCAAAATCGTTAGCCGATGACGCTGCTCGCAAAAGTGGTCTTGATAAAAAGGAGGAAACCGGGAAGTCATCAGGCAAGTCCAAAGCAGATGCGAAATCTGAACGGTCGGGGCGTTCTGAGACTAAGACAGAAGATTCGAAGAAACGCAAGTCCGAGAGCTCGAGGAAGGAAACTGACGAGAAGCGCGATAGGAAACGCAGTTCGAGGAAGGCGTATGTAGCCAGTTCTTGCTCCAGAAAGGATAACGCAAGAGATAGCCGAAGTGGTTCTGAGAGGAAGACTCACGAGGATGAGCAGAAGAAATGTCGCAGATGCGGACGAAATGGACATATTGCCCGCGAGTGCTATGCCAAAAGTACTCTGGAAGGAACGAAGCTTGAGGGATGCTTTCAGTGCGGGGAACAGGGACATTTCAAGAAGGATTGTCCTAAAGCGAAAGGTCAGAATGCCAGGGGTAAAGCGTTCGAGTTAAACGCTCGGAAGGCACGTGACGATCTTGCTGTTGTCACTGGTATGATTTTGATCAATAACCATTTTGTGTTCGTACTCTTTGATACCGGAGCTGACTTGAGTTTTGTCTCGAAAAACTTTGAACCATTTTTGTGTTCACCTACAAGTAAGCTAAGTAAGAAGTACTCGATAAAACTAGCAAATGGTAAACTGATAGAAACTAGCGAAGTCGTTCGCGACTGTAGTATTCAGTTAGATGATCATAGTTTTAGTATCGATTTATTACCAGTGGAACTGGGAAGCTTCGACGTAGTTGTGGGAATGGATTGGCTATCCAAGAACAAAGCGGAGATTATTTGCTTGGAGAAGCAAGTGCGGATACCTCGTCCTGGTGGTGGTGAAGCGATAGTTGTCCACGGAGATCGATCGAGTCGAGTGTCGAGTTTCGTCAGTGTTATGAAGATGCTCAAGATGTTGCGAAAAGGTTATCCTGCGTTCTTAGTCAACGTGGTGGATACGAAGGCCGAATGTAGAAAGATCGAAGAGATTCCTATTGTTCGTGACTATCCAGAAGTTTTTCCTGAAGACTTGCCTAGATTACCCCCTGCGAGACAGATCGAATTCCAAATCGATCTGGTACCTGGTGCTGCACCGATTGCAAAATCTCCTTATAGATTGGCACCGTCTGAAATGAAAGAAATGTCGAATCAGCTTCAAGAGCTACTAGACAAAGGTTTCATTCGACCGAGTTTTTCGCCATGGGGTGCACCTGTTTTGTTCGTGAAGAAGAAGGATGGATCCTTCAGGATGTGTATTGATTATAGAGAGCTGAAAAAATTGACTATCAAGAATCGGTACCCTTTACCGAGGATTGACGATTTGTTCGACCAGCTACAGGGATCCAGCTACTACTCGAAGATTGATCTGCGTTCAGGTATCATCAGTTGAAGGTTGCTGATGAAGATATTCCGAAGATAACTTTTGGAACATGATATGGCCATTACGAGTTTCTAGTCATGCCTTTTGGCCTAACTAATGCGCCAGCTGTGTTCGTGGATCTCATGAATAGGGTATGCAAACCCTACTTGGATAAATTCGTGATAGTATTCATCGACGACATACTTATCTATTCGTGAACCAAAGAATATCATAAGCATCATTTGAAGTTAATTTTGGGATTGTTGAAGGAAGAGAAGCTGCATGCCAAGTTCTCTAAATGTGAATTCTGGATCCGGGAAGTTCATTTTCTCGGACATGTCATAAACGAGAAAGGTATACATGTGGATCCGCCTAAGATCGAAGCGATTAAGAATTGGGAAGCGCCAAAGACTCCGTCGGAGGTGCGACAATTCTTAGGGCTTGTTGGGTATTACTGGAGATTCATTGAGAATTTCCCCAGAATAGCGCAGCCATTGACGCTATTAACCCAGAAGGAGAGGAAGTTTGATTGGACGGAGAAGCAAGAGGAAGCTTTTCAGACGTTGAAGGAAAAGCTCTGCAGTGCACCTATTCTTTCCCTTCCTGAGGGAAGTAATGATTTCATTGTATACTGTGATGCTTCACGTTTGGGCCTTGGATGCGTTCTAATGCAAATAGACAAAGTGATAGCCGATGCATCCAGACAATTGAAAGTGCACGAGAAGAACTACACAACACATGATTTGGAGCTTGGAGCCGTTGTGTTTGCCTTGAAGATCTGGAGACACTACTTGTATGGCACGAAGTGTACGATATACACGGACCATAAGAGCCTCCAGCACATCCTCGGTCAGAAGGAGCTCAACATGCGACAACGACGTTGGGTAGAGTTACTCAACAATTACGAGTGTGATATCCGTTATCACCCAGGAAAAGCAAACGTTGTTGCAGATGCGCTCAGCAGGAAGGAACGGGAAAAGCCTCTACGTGTGCGCGCTTTGGGTTTGACCATACAGACGAGTTTGACCGATCGAATTCGTAATGCACAACAGAAGCTTTGAAGGATGAAAGTCTGAGAAGAGAAGGTTTGAAGGGTTTGGAATGTAAACTGATACCAAAAGCGGATGAAGTAATGTACTTCATGAACCGAGCCTGGGTTCCGATTAGAAGTAACCTCCGTGAATTGGTTATGAACGAAGCTCATAAATCCAAGTATTCCATTCACCCAGGTTCTACCAAAAAGTATTAGGATATCAAGGAGTTTTACTGGTGGCCGAAGATGAAGAGAGATATTGCGATCTATGTGAGTAAATGTCTGACGTGCTCTAAGGTTAAGGCTGAGCATCAGAAGCCGTCTGGGCTTCTGCAGCAACCAAAGATTCCTAAGTGGAAATGGGAACATCTTACGATGGACTTTATCACCAAGTTACCCCGTACGTCGCCTGGACACAATATGATTAGGGTAATTGTGGATCGATTGACAAAGTCTGCTCATTTCTTGGCGCTTAAGGAAATAGACAGTACGGAGAAGATATCGCAGTTGTACCTTAACGAGATTGTAGCCCATCATGGAGTACCAGTGTCAATCATTTCGGATAGAGATGGACGATTTGATTCCAGGTTTTGGCGATCCCTCCAAGAATTGCTGGGTTCCCGTTTGGATATGAGTACTGCATATCATCCTCAAACGGATGGTCAGAGTGAGAGGACCATTCAGACGTTAGAGGATATGTTGAGAGCGTGTGCGATTGATTTCGGTGGAAGTTGGGATACTCATTTGCCTTTGGCAGAGTTTTTGTCACACCCCGGTCGCGTTAAAACAACGAAACCACGGCGGAAACGTCGGGGAGTGTTGTAACATAATTATTGTTTCACAACCATGGATACAAATGTTTCATTTTATTGATTTATTAAGTAATGTGTATTGTCTTAAAACCAAACAAACAAATTACATATCGTCTATCCTTGTTTTTATGTCACTAAGGCCACGTCCAGATCCTAAGTGAACACGCTTCCTAGCAATCAACATCATGCAACACCACCTGAAACATATGTAAAAACAAAGTCAGCAAGAAATGCTGGCGAGCACATAGGTTTTATAAGAGTATCGGATTCATGGCTCGTTTATATGCTGCAGTACCTCATTAGACTACAAGAGTCAAAAGTACAAACCTCGTTTTGAAAAGTGTATTGCAACATAATTAACCAACTCAAATCAAGTTGGTTATAGTTTATAAAATCTCGTAGCCATAATTCTTAACCCAAAAACATTTGTTTTAGTAAACCAAATCGTAAAACATCTCGTAAAAATTCGTTAATAAAACTCGTATGGTTTATATCATTTCAAAAACCTCGTTGTGTGACATCGTTTCGAAATCGTTTCCCAAGTGAACTAAATAATGACACGCAATATGATATGATAAAAGCACTTATATATAAGATGTACCAGCGGCATATCTACCATGCTTTTATCATGCTACACCCGTCCCATTATCTAATCACAACCCAAAAACCAATCGTTTAATCAAATCGTTTATCTCGTTTAAGTCGTTTCAAATCGTTTAACTCGCCCCAAAATCGTTTAACTCATTTTAATTGTGAAACTACTTTTGGTCGTCTCGCTAATAACATTCAAACCTCCGTGACTCGACTATCTCGAAACTCGCATTAACAAACCACCAAAGGGTAAGTTAACAATCATCAGATTCGGTCGTTACCTACATAACCCCCACACATAACCATGGGTGTAGTCTGATAACGGGATTTGTCAGATCCTATGGTACCATAACCTAATACTGGTCGGTTCTGCCAAAATTAATGAATGTCATTCGTTATGTAACTACAACCAATAAGTTCGTTCACATTATTGAAATCGTTATTAGTTTAATATAAACCATTTAAATCGTTTTTGAAACCATCGTTTAAAATATCGAAATCGTTTTAATACATATGAATCACCTTAAAACAATCGAAAACAGTAAAATAGGGGAACTATGTACTCACATCGAAGTGCAAAGCATCCTCAATCTAAAGAACTCAACAAGCTCAATCAAGCCAAGGAAACTCAAACAGCACCTAATAATCGAATCACTAGATAAATAATCGACACCTAAATCGGAAGAATCGGATAGAATGAGGTCTTGTAAACCAAATGAGTATTGGAACTCATGTGATATGGTTTAACAAAGCCTACATTCTAAATCGGAACCTAACCTAAGTGCTTTCGACCCGTTACGACCCATTAAGGTAGCTTACGCTACTTTATCGCGTCGTTCGCGTAAAACGCGTTCAAGACGTCTAACTAGTCCTATTACAAGTATTATATGCCTAAACATGCTTAAATATGTTACATAATCAGTTATGTGACAAAATTTTAAGTTACATATGCTTAAAATCCAATTATGCATGAAAAGGGCATTTTGGTCATTTACCTAAGGCATATAATCTACCTATCATACTACTACTTAAACTAGGTGACCATAAGGTATAACCTCGGAAGGTTATTCCCTATGCAACTATGGTCACTAAACATGCTTGGTCGGATCCTAATGATCGACCAAACGGGTCGAGTTTGAAAGTCTAAGCGGTGGTTTAGACCGCTTGACTTACAACTCTAAACAAGCACTAATCTAAAAGTGACGAGCTAAACATGTTGGAACATGTTTAACTAAGTTAGAAAACAGGTTTTTTTTATATCAAAACAAAGCGTTTTGATACCAAGAGTAGTTTGGTTGCAAAATACGCTTAAATGCGCATTTTGACCGAAACTACGACTCGTCACTACGCCTAGTTAACGTGGTAATCAGTAGGTATAGTCACAAGGGACTATAACCATCGTGATTACGCTCACGTTGCGAAGTTCAAACGAACTTCGTGTTGACCAACTCATGGT
Source organism: Helianthus tuberosus (assembly GCA_030545235.1). Lineage (NCBI taxonomy): Eukaryota > Viridiplantae > Streptophyta > Magnoliopsida > Asterales > Asteraceae > Helianthus > Helianthus tuberosus. The sequence goes on from CM060388.1 coordinate 95,288,807, forward strand.
CAAAGCAGAAAGTCAAACACTGTTTGACTTGCACGCTCGAAAAGCGATAAAAGAACGAAAGAAGCTTACAAAGGGTCCTTGCTAGGGAGAACTTGATCTTAAAATCTCAGTTATGAAGTATTGCAACTTCAACTTAGAGAAATCAGATCAAGGGTGAAGAAAAATGGAAGGAGGGCATGGCTTTATATAGTTTTCGCAAAACCGTTAGGATCATTCCTTGCTAAAGAGGGAAAGATCTAAGCCATACATGTGGGCTAGTGGTATTAGTATACAAGGGGTACACAAATACCAGTACATAGAGTGCTAAACCAGAGATTAAAACCATTAGAATAGGTGGAATTGGCCAGATTCAATGTTTCTGCAATTCTACTGATCTGGGCACTGCTTACGGACCGCAAGGACTCTTGCATACGGTCTGTAAGGGGCCTATCAGACCTGCACTTTCAAAAAAATGACAATTTAGCCCCTGCACTTGAGAAACTTGTGTTTTGATGCATTTTTGACACGTTTAAGCCCCGTTAACCTCATTTCAAGGCTCTAAAATGAATTTAAAGTATAGGGAACTTAAAATATGCTCAAAAACATCTCGGATGTCGGTTCGTTTGGTCGTACGGTTGCGTTATTCGGTTAATTACGACAGAAGTCGTAACGAACGCAAAAACGATCCAAATCGCGCGATGAATGGAATTTTATCATGCCAATCACTAAAATAAAATATTTTAGTGATTATATAAATTTTTGGATGTCCGGATATATTCAGAACGTAAGATATGCGCGAAAATGCAAACTTATGCAGTTTTTGACGCTTTTAGTCCCTATTGATCAATAAAGTTTATTTTAGCATCCCGAACCCATCAAAGCCTATTTCTAAGCTATGTAAAGGATATTTGCAGTATGTTTAACTTATGATCAAGTTCCGGAATGTTCGTTACTATACAAATCGGTATAGTTTAGCAGTCTGACACAAATAGTCCCTGCGATCGAACAAACTTGTTTTCCACACACCAAACCATCCAAAACTTATTTCTAAGTTATGTGAAGGTTATTTAAGGTATGTTAAGCCTATGTCACTATTCCAGAGTGTTTGTCGCGTTAAACTGACTGCGTTTACGTACCAGTTTGCATATAACCTTCCAGAAAGCGATTTAAAGCTTGAAATCAGAATCGAATCAAATCGTAAAATCATCAAACACAAATACACACATAATAACACCAAAACACATTGTTTTATTAATAAATAACATTGTTTTACATTGTACATCGATTACAGAACACAGTTGTCATAGTCTCCCCTACTTTAGGAAATTTCATCCCGAAATTTTAACTAGAGGAAACTTGTGAGAACAATTGCGGATATTTCACCTTCATTTGGTCCTCACATTCCCAAGTAAACTCTGGGCCACGTTTGGATTCCCAACAAACCTTGACCAATCGAATCCGTTTGTTCTTCAACTGTTTGACTGCACGGTCCATTCTCTCCACAGGTTTCTCGACAAAATGCATCGTTTCATCAACTTGAATTTCGTCGAGTGGAATGTGAAGATTAGTGTCAGCTAGAAATTTTTGAAAATTGGACATGTGAAAAGTCGGATGAATGTTTCCAAGATCTGGAGGTAGCTCTAGTCGATAGGAAACCTTTCCAACTCCTTCAACAATCTTAAATGGTACAACATAACGAGGTGCAAGTTTTCCTTTCTTTCCAAATCTCACCACTCCCTTCCAAGGTGACACCTTGAGTAGGACATGGTCTCCGACTTGAAATTCCAAGGGCTTACGTCGCACATCCGCATAACTCTTTTGACGGCTTCTAGCTGTCACAAGATTATCGCGAATTTTCTTGATTTTGCCTGTCGTTTCCAGAATGAGCTCTGGTCCAGTAAGCTGAGCTTCACCGATCTCATTCCAACAGACAGGTGAACAACATTTTCGACCGTAAAGAGCTTCGAACGGTGCTATATTGATGCTAGCATGATAACTATTGTTGTAAGAGAACTCGATCAATGGCAGATGAGAGTTCCAATTACCACCAAAGTCTATTACACATGTTCTAAGCATGTCCTCCAAAGTTTGAATCGTCCTCTCAGATTGTCCATCTGTTTGGGGATGATAAGCAGTGCTTAGATTTAGTTGGGTTCCCATAGCAGATTGCATGGTCTTCCAAAAATGAGATGAAAATCGAGCATCACGATCAGATATGATGTCCAAAGGAACACCATGTCTAGATACAATCTCATCAACATAAATCTTTACAAGTTTATCAGCAGATAGATCCTCGCGAATCAGAATAAAATGAGCTGAATTCGTTAATCGATCGATAACAACCCAAATAGCATCATGACCCTTATATGTACGCGGTAATTTAGTGATGAGATCCATAGCAATGTTCTCCCACTTCCAAACCGGTATCTCTGGCCGTACAAGCAAACCAGATGGTCGTTGATGTTTAGCCTTGACTTTGAGACAAGTTAGGCATTTTGATACATACAAGGCAATATCCTTCTTCATACCAGGCCACCAATACTGAGTACGAAGATCCTTGTACATTTTATCAGCACCAGGATGGATAAAACATCGGGACTTGTGAGATTCGTCCATTACCAAAGTGCGAAGATCGTCTTGTTTCGGAATCCACAAACGATCCTTAAAATAGAGTAACCCATCGTCCTTCACTTCGAGTTTAAGGTCAAGCTGATGTGGTAATTCCTTACCCATCAAATCTTGTGAAACACAAGATTGTTGAGCTTGAAAAACACGAGTTTGAATATCAGATAGAGTTCGAACAGAATGAAGCTTGACTTGCTCCTTTCGACTAAGCGCATCGGCTACGACGTTCACCTTACAAGGATGGTAGCGAATCTCGCAATCGTAATCGTTTAGGAGTTCAACCCAACGTCGTTGCCTCATGTTCAGCTCCTTCTGATTAAGAATATGCTGGAGACTTTTGTGGTCTGTGAAAACCACACACTTCGCGTCACACCCTGACTTTTGCGGAAGCGTGGTTATTTGGTGTGACTTCTTAATACCATAGCAATCAATCATAACAAGGTTATATGATAAAACCAAAAGATTTTCACCCATTAATAAGGTTTAGAAAATACCACAATACCATTGTCTTGAAAACATTGACGCCAATTAGTTACAAACCATAACATGTTCAAATGAGTTCCCATGGACTCAACAAAAGACTTTAAATAATCCTAAGTTTAGAAACATGTATCCCGTCCAGGAATAGGATACATCTTTTAAACTCTATGACCACTGATGACATCCTTTATTTAACACGCAGCTTGTAGACACATGCATACACCTGCCAGATCCGTTTTGTTCCCTGAAAAACATGTAGTTTGAAAAGTCAACAAAAGTTGAGCGAGTTCATGTGTATATGTGTCTGAATAAACCTTTGAAGTATGTCTGTATGTATGAAAGTCCCTGGTATGTAGCAATAAGGAAAAAGAGATCACCAATGGTTTGCAAGGCCATTGATATGTGTGAAGTGATGCAGGAAGACTCAAACCTAGCAGATTTCGTACCGGGCTTCCGGCTGGAAGACATAGTCACCTCATGGTCCACTCAGGGGACTCAGGAGTGGGGCTCGCTACACCCGAATAGATCTATCACTCATGTCCCTTGGTCCTACAACGAGGATTAATGGCCTTAAGTATCTGCCTACCCACTCACATGATCTAAGTAGTAACCCTCCTTAAGCTAACCATACCATGTATAAAATGTCTGTAATAATTGTAACATGTATTTCACCCCCGAAGTTATAAAACTGAAAACAGTTAAGAGAAAAGGGGGACATGAACTCTCTGTAGTGCGTCTCCTATGCTCGTACTCAAACCTTGTCAGCTACACGATAACCTACACCGTACTAATGTCTATTAGACGAACGGGTCGTGCCTTGCTTTTGTATTTATGGTTTGAGTTACATTACTTTCGACATTATTCCAAGTTATAACTTACTGTTAAAATAATAATTATTATTTTAACTTAAATTATATTTTTAGGTCTTGAAATAATAGTTAGACAACTATTTCGTATTCATACTTCCCAAGTATTTTATGTGTGAATTTCCTTCCCAAGGATGGGGGTATTTTATACATGTATTATTGTGATTTAAAGTCTTGATAGTATGTGCTCTTAAGTCCCACTTTAGAAAGTATATCATAACCAGTGTTGTAAGAATCGCTAGGCGCTAGTCGGGCGGTGGGGTACCGACTAGCGATTAATCGGGATTAATAGGGATTAATCGAAATTAATCGGATTGAGATTTTTATATGTAAGTTTTAGTTACATATACACACACACATTTTTATATGTAGTTTTTTAAAGTAGGCATGTTTTAACCACTCATTAACCCATTTTTTAAGTAATTGGAAGGAATTTATATGGTTTGGTCAAAATTTGGCCGGCATCTAGCAAAAATTTGGCCAGAATAGGACCGCCATTGACTGCCTAGCTATTAATCGGCCATTAATCGGTGAACCTCCGATTAGTGATTAATCGGCGATTAATCGGAGATTAGTCGGGATTTTTACAACCATGATCATAACTTAGTTGTCAAAAATAATGTGTTTTCAAGAAAATAAACATTGTCCCAAAATTTATTATTCTCCAAATATACTAAGAAAATACATTATAACTTCTCAAAATAATATATTTTCTACTTGTTCAAAAATATGTTATACTTTGTGATAAATCATATTTTCGTTATCAAAATATTATACATCCAAAATATACTAGTAACGGTATTTGTTAAGTTATATTATTTTTCTCTAAGTAATATAACTAGTTCCCAAATCATGCAAATATTCACACAAGCGTTTTAGTATAAAATATATTCTAAATATATATTTGTCCGCTTTTATTTACGAAAACCCACCTCCGACACTTTGAAATTTTGTAACAAAACTCATGGCGAAGTTTATTTTGAAAGACAAAGTTTAGAACATATTTGCAAACATTCTTTAGAAAATAATTTCTAAGTGTTGGAATTTTTAGGAAATTTCGCCAGAGTTTCCTTTGTAAATGGAGGCGTCCATGCTAATAAGCATATCATTTTCTTTTCAAAATAATCACAAAAATCATCAACAATTACCCTTTAAACAACTTTACATCACCGAGAGCAAAAACTATATGCGTTACATATTAATCATGAACTTGATATGTCCTGAAAACACGTAGTAACTTGGTAAAGCGTTTAGTGGACTTAGTTACCTTCCAAAGTGTATTCATTTCTTTAAAAATCATTTTCTTAAAAGAGTTTAGTGTTTACAACTTGTATACAATTTTTACAAAAATTAACCTTTTGAACTCTTCTTGTAAATAAAATGTTTTCACACTTATTTTATGTCCAAAAATGGTGCAAGTGTATGTAAAAGTCATGATTTTCCAAAAATCGATTCTCTAACTTGGTTTATTTAGAAAAGTCTTTTGTAAAACTTGGATCTACATGATCATCAACTCATTTTGTTTCACTATTTTTCAATAAATCATATTATCATCAAGTTCATAACTTTATTAGAAGATGATTATTTATGTAACACAATATCATCTCCTAATCTTGTTAAATCATGTTTCTAATCATCACTTAACAAGCTCCATATGGTGATTAACATTACATAACCAAGAATCACTAAGAAATTAACAACATATTCATAACAACATCCTACTCATAACATTTCTTTATGTTTCATCCTTATGTAAAGCTTTATGTTCATGTTTCTTGTTTAAACCCTTTTAGTGTTCTTGTAAATTTCAACATACTATAACTTTTAACTACTCAAAATGAAAGTAAATAAGGTTAATCAAAGACTTACAACTAGCTCAAAGGCTAGGGAAGAACTCTAGTGAAAAAGATGGTGAAAAGTGGTGTTATAAAGCAAGTAATGAAGTTCCTTCAAGTTCCTCAAGCTTCCATCTTCTCAAGACACCTTCTTATACTTGAATCAAGCTTGAAAATGGAAGAAGATGATGGTGATAAGGTGGTGATGGTGGCGGTTATGGTGAGGGCCGAGAGGAGAGAGTGAGATGAGGGAGAGAGTGGGGTGATCTTGTGAAGTGAAAGGAAATGATATGGACCATACTTATAATCTTACATCTCTATATTTTGGTTACTATATCAAGCAAGAATCCAAAAAAAATATTAGACAAATCTAGGAGGTATGGTGTAGAAGTATGGTGGTGATTTGGTGGGTCCTTTGGACCATGACCACATAGGGGAGGGGTTTATTGTAAAAGTTTGATGGTAATAGGTAAATGATAGTCCAAACCCAAGTATATGTTTACATATGTTAGTTACTAGAGAATTTAGTGGGTGTTAGGGTGTTCGGGGATCATGACTAGCCAAGAAATAATAAAACAATGTATTTGGAAAAATTTTAGTGTTCCGGGTAATCTCTGGTTGTTCGGTTAGATATTGTTCCGTTAAAGTGCTTAATTATACCGTAAAGTGTCTTTTATGTGTCTTTTTGTAACACTTTTAATTCCCGGCACTTCGGAAAGCATACAGGACCATTCTGTCATAATTTTGCACATTACTAGCATGTTAAATGCTGAATTTCTGATAAATAATGCAGAATTCTACATTATTAGTGGGTTTTAGGCACTTCCCGGTACTTTAACTATCACCTAGTGACGCAGTTTTATGGTCCTCACTTCCCTACACTCCATACTTGTGACACCCCAGGAAAATCAGGAAAACAATGCAACTTAACTAGCTTCCTCAGTAACCACGCGCTAAATTTCGGGACGAAATTCTCTTAACAGCGGGAGAATGTGACAACCCTCAAATTACATGTAACCGTACAATTTATTAATGTTAATTAACGTACTCAATTACTGTGCTGAATCATTTAACTGCTCTCTGATTACTGTGTTATACTTACATGTACTTGTTAATATACTAATAGTGTACAGAAAGGTCACTAAATAGTCCGTTATATTTTCCTGAGTGTTGAAAATTAAAAGTGTTACAAAAATATACATAAAAGACACTTTACGGATTAATTAAGCACTTTAACGGAACAGTGTCAAACCGAACAACCGGACTTTACCTGGAGCACAAAAATATTGTCAATGACATTGTTTATCCTTTTCTGAGCTAGTTAGGGTCCCCGAACACCCTAACACCCGTCACAAAACACTACACACTAGTAACTAGTTTAATCACCTAATTAAACTAACTAAACTCTAACTATATAGTTCAAAACAAACCATGCCCCCCCCCCCTTTCAACCAAATCGGTCCCCCAAGGGGACACACTCTTACAAATGTGATTATTTTATTCATGGCTTGTCTAATATCTTCCATACACTTTACCTAAGGGGTATTTAGAAGACATGGATTATAAGTATGTTTAGAAGTTAACCATTTCATTCAAAACCCACCAACAAAATTTCACTCACTCCCTCCCTCTTGCCATTGATCTCGGCCGAAACCATAGCCAACATCCCACCATCATTCAAGTTTCAATCTTGCCATTTCACATACTTACAAAGGTGAAAGGGTTCATACAAGGAGGCCCGGTGCTTACGGAATCACAAGGACCTCTCTACGTTGCTATTATCCACCTAGTTTTCGCCTTGAATCTTCCCTAGACTTGAGCTAGTTGTAAGTGATTCTAAACATCATCTTGATCTTGTTTATGGTGGTTAATAAGTGATCTAATGGCTGAAAATTTGAAACACTAAAGAACATAACATAAGTCTTGGACAAAAGATGAATAAGTGTGGATAAAGAGAAGTTATGCGTGTAAATCATGTAGATCTTGTGTTGTTATGATTCTTGGTTGATTATCTGATGTTTTGCTGGTTAATATTAATGTTTGATGTTGTTGTGATCACTAAACATGTTAACGGAATCAATCGAACGCAAACTAGAAAGCTAAAGACTAAAAACAGAATCTGTCCAAGCTTTACAGCCAACTTCAGTTGGCTGTAAACAGGCCATAACTTAACGAAAAAATGTGTTTTCTGAAGCCTATATTTATGTGTTATAAAATATGGTTCTATTGGCACCGGAATCGTAATTTTTGGACTTCGTTTACTATTTTTATAGAACCAATTTGTAACAGCAGCTTAAGCTGAGTTTTTACAGCAATAAATGGGTGTTATATTTTCTGTCATAACTCGTATTCTGTGTAGATTCGGATCATGAAATTTTTACTGTAAATGAAAAATAATGTATTTGTAATTACCCCACTGAAATTTTGTAAATCGGACTCTTGATGAATTTTTAATAAATTGTTCCGTGGACAGTGGTCAGAAAAAGATAAATCTGAGTTCAGTCCGGGAAAAATGAATTTTTATAAAATATTGGTAATGAACTGAACCCCGATATTTTTACACAATAAAATATGGAATGTTTATGACATTCTGTAAAAATTTGGGAATTTTTGGAATAAGTTAACTATTTTATTGAAATGTCCGAAAACAGCCCGGTTTTGAATATTTATGCTGAAATGACATAAGCTGTAATTTGCGTGTCTAAATGTCGAGTATGCTATCTGTGAATGATCTAACATATTATAAGTGTTATGTGCATTATCGTATGTTTGTTTATGAGTGGGGAATGGATGGGAAGTATACATGGGCATAAACAGTTAAAGTAATGCGTGCTATGTGCTAGATACGTGTAGGAACTTTGTGCTCTGTTTGAAAATCACTAAATGACTAACTGGTAATCATATTAGGACGTGATTGACCGAACTTGACTGTTAGCTATATTTGAGAATCTAACCAAGCAAACCGAGGTGAGTTCACACTTTCTACAAGGCATGGGATTCCCGGTGGTTTGGGAATGGGTTAAAGAATTAAAACTAAATCTACATATCCCTTTGGGGAGATATGTACGACCATCCTTCCTATGGGTAGGATGCGATTATTAATCCTACGAATTCTCCTGGTGCAGAATACGTACGTTGTCGTCCTCCTGGTGCAGGACAACAACCTTAAAACTAGCTAGACAAAACTCTATCATTAAGTCCATCTTCATTATATCGACTTAATCGCCGAGGCCAATGGCGAGCGGGTCATTAGTTAATAGCGCTATTAGGTTTAACAAACCTCACACCGTGCCGGTTGGACGGGCATGTACTAATGGACTATGGCAGATTGTCAGTGATGATAGACACTGATATAGGGCACAACTTATTTGCGTAGTAGTCGATATCATACCGTCTAGTAGTTCACACGGGGAAAGCCCCCACTGATTATGGTTATGGTTTGGGTAATGACAAAGGAACTGGTTAAACATACTTTCAACTACGGGGTAACCCCCACGGCAATTAAGCCAACGAAAGTCAAACCACGTTTTTTAGAAACAACTTAAAACTAAACAACCAAACGTGAACTCACTCAACTTTGTTATTGACTCGTTGTTACATGCCTTACAGGTCGCTAAATGTTTGGAGCTTGCACGAGGAAGGAGTCGTTGTGGTGTACGGACTGTTATGTTCCATGCTTAATATTTAAATCCTTATGAACTTACTAAACTTGTGTTTTGAAACTTTAACTTATGAACTATGGACTTATGCTTTTGGATTTACGCTTATGCTTCCGCTGTTTAAACTGAACATGGTTAACTAGCTTTGGTCACCAATCGTATTGTGGTTGGTCTTATTTACTTATTTACGATGTTCAATATGATTGGTGGCTCGATCCTGGTCACGTCACGCCTCCAAGCGGTGGTACTCCGCATTGTGGATTTTGGGGGTTGTGACAGATTGGTATCAGAGCCATTGGTTATAGCGAACTTGGTTTTAAAAAGGGGAAAAGCTTTTTGATAAAACCAGACTATAACCTGTACAGTGCTCAACGATCCACAACGACGCTTCGCTCCACGTGCAAGACTCGACACCATAAGTGGTATGATTTATGTTATATTGTCGGTTAGATAGTTCTCACTGTGCATTAGATAATGTGATAATTGCTATTTGAACCTTGTGTGCTTACTCTCTACTATCGTCCCACACTTACGCACTTTCGCGACACTTTTCTCACTTACGTTGCTTCATCATGAAGATCATGAGCGGATGCGGAGGACGTATCAACCTCACTCAAGCCCAGTTGACGGCTTTGATCAACGAACGAGTCGCTGAGGCACTCGCAGCTAACCCTGCAGGAGGTATAACCTGCTATACCAACTCACCTTAGGACGTTTAGATCCTACCTTCGCAAACCAACCCTCATGTTTAATCTTGTCTTTCATTCTCGCGCAACAGGTCAACATGCTCAATCTCCTGTGTGCACGTTCAAAACCTTCATGGACTGCCGACCTACTACTTTCAGTGGCACTGAAGGAGCTGTAGGCCTCCTCCACTGGTTTGAGAAGCTTGAGTCAGTTTTCGAGATGTGCAAATGCCCCGAAGATCGAAGGGTGAAATATGCTACTGGAACGCTTGAAGGTGCTGCGTTGACCTGGTGGAAGGCACAGGTTCATTTACTAGGGCTGGCAGTTGCTAATGCCACCCCCTGTAATGGTTTTAAAGAACTAATTAAAGAAGAATACTGTAGTCGGGATGACATCCACAAACTAGAGGTGGAGTTTTTCAACCTGAAAATGATGGGGTCTGAGATTGAGGCGTATACGAAAAGGTCAAATGAGCTGGCCATCTTGTGCCCTACCATGGTGGACCCTCCCATCAAATGAATTGAGCTGTATCTCAAGGGCCTTGTACCAGAGATTCAAAGTCACGTGACTTCAGCCAACCTGGGTACCATACAGCAAATCATCAAGTTGGCCCATCGACTCACTGACCAGGCGGTGGAGCAAAACAGGCTGCCCAAACGAATCAGTGCCACAGCTACTTCTGATGCACCTACCGACAACAAGCGAAAATGGGATGGGAACTCCAGTAAGGGTTCAACTTCAGTTCATTCTCAGCAGCGAAAGACTGATGACTACCAGAGTCCTGGTCAGCAATCTTCCAGTAATCAAGGACAGGGTGGATACCGAGGAAACCACCCCAAGTGCAACCGGTGCAACAAGCATCACAGCGGGCAGTGCAACAAAGGTCGATGTCAGAGATGTCACAAGCTGGGCCATGAAGCTAAGGATTGCAGGAGCCCGCGTCCTGCAAATCAGAATCGCCAACAACAACAACAAGCTCCACAGAATCACCAGCAGTAGCAACAGCAGGGCAATAAAGGATGCTTTCAGTGTGGCGCTGAAGGCCACTTTAAGAGGAACTGCCCTCAACTGAACCAGAACCAGAACAACAACAACCAAGGAAACGGGAACCACAATGGGAACAACAATGGAGGCAACAATGGAGGCAATAACGGGGGTAACAATAATGGTAATGGAGCAAGGGGTCGTGTGTTCGTGATTGGTCAAGGAGATGCAAGGAACGATCCCAAAGTTGTGATCGGTAAGTTTCTTCTGGACGACTTCTTTGTTACTGTTTTATTCGATTCGGGTGCCGATACTAGTTATGTGTCCTTAAAAGTTAGCCAAATGCTTAAGCGCACTCCAACACTTCTAAACACCAAGCACACGGTAGAACTAGCTAACGGTAAAAGCCTTGAGGCCACACACGTAGTTAAAGGTTGTAACCTCGTCTTAGCTGGTCAGACTTTCTCTATAGATCTTATCCCTATCACACTGGGTAGTTTTGACGTCGTTATTGGGATGGATTGGCTATCTCACCATCAAGCGGAGATTGTTTGCAAGGAGAAAATCGTCCGCATTCCTCGTTCTGGTGAAGAACCTCTCGTGATTCGTGGCGACAAGAGTGGTGCTGTCGAAGGCATCATCTCTTTCCTTAAGGCCTAGAAGTGTTTGCGAAAGGGCCACACTGCCATTCTGGCACTCGTTACTGACACATCAATGGAAGAGAAGAGAATTGAAGACATCCCTATTGTACGTGACGTTCCCGAGGTATTTCCTGAGGAATTACCTGGTCTTCCGCCTCATCGCCAAGTTGAGTTTCAAATCGAGCTAGCTCCTGGAGCAGCACCAATAGCTCGAGCACCATATCATCTAGCTCCATCAGAACTTGAAGAACTGTCCACGCAATTACAAGAACTCTTGGAAAAGGGTTTTATACGTCCTAGCTCTTCGCCCTGGGGAGCTCCAGTCTTGTTTGTGAAGAAGAAAGATGGTACTTTCAGAATGTCTATCGACTACCGCGAACTTAACAAGGTGACCATGAAGAATCGTTATCCTCTTCCACGTATTGACGACTTGTTCGACCAGTTGCAAGGGTCGAGCTATTACTCTAAGATTGATATGAGATCAGGATACCATCAGCTGAGAGTCCGAGATGAGGACGTCTCCAAAACAGCATTCAGAACTCGTTACGGCCATTACGAGTTTCTGGTTATGCCATTCGGGCTGACGAATGCACCAGCGGTCTTCATGGATCTCATGAACTGAGTATGCAAACCTTACCTGGATAAGTTCGTTATTGTGTTCATCGACGATATCCTGATCTATTCTAAGAGTCAGGAGGAACACGAGCAGCATCTACGACTTATGCTGGAACTTCTTCGAAAAGAGCAATTGTATGCCAAGTTCTCAAAATGTGACTTCTGGCTTCGTGAAGTCCACTTTCTAGGCCATGTGGTAAACAAGGATGGGATTCATGTGGATCCATCTAAGTTTGAATCGATCAAGAACTGGCCTGCACCCCGCACACCAACAGAAATCCGCCAATTCTTGGGTTTGGCAGGATATTACAGAAGGTTTATCAAGGATTTCTCCAAGATTGCGCAACCTCTCAGTTCACTGACTCAAAAAGGAGTCACCTATCGCTGGGGTGATGCACAGGAGTCCGCATTTCAGCACTTGAAAGATAGACTTTGTAGCGCGCCTATCCTCTCATTGCCTGAAGGCACAAATGATTTTGTGGTTTATTGCGACGCTTCCATCCAAGGACTTGGTTGCGTGTTGATGCAACGTGACAAGGTCATTGCCTACACATCACGCCAAATCAAAATTCACGAAAGCAACTACACTACACATGACCTAGAACTGGGAGCAGTTGTTTTCGCGCTTAAGATATGGAGACATTACCTGTACGGTACCAAGTGCACCATTTACACCGATCACAGGAGTCTCGAGCATATCTTCAAACAAAAAGAGCTAAACATGCGTCAACGCCGATGGGTCGAACTCTTGAACGATTACGAATGCGCTATCAAATACCATCCGGGCAAGGCCAATGTTGTGGCCGACGCCCTCAGTCGAAAGGATACTATACCAAAGCGTGTACGTGCTTTACAGCTTACCATCCAATCCAACCTCCCCTCTCAGATTCGCGATGCTCAGGTCGAAGCATTGAAAGCAGAGAACATCAGGGCTGAGTCCCTACGAGGATCGAGGCAACGGCTAGAACAAAAGGAAGACGGTGCCTACTATGTTAACGGACGCATCTGGATTCCACTTTATGGAGACCTACGCGAGCTTGTGATGGATGAAGCACACAAGTCTCGTTATTTGGTACATCCTGGTTCGGATAAAATGTACCACGACCTCAAGACTACGTATTGGTGGCCTGGCATGAAAGCCCACATAGCAACCTACGTCAGTATGTGCTTGACTTGTGCGAGAGTCAAGACTGAATATCAGAAACCATCAGGCCTACTTCAACAACCAGAGATACCTAAATGGAAATGGGAGCAAATTTCCATGGATTTTGTTACTGGCCTACCCAGATCTCGACGTGGAAACGATACCATTTGGGTGATTGTGGATCGACTGACCAAGTCTGCACATTTTCTGGCAATCAAGGAAACGGATAAGTTTTCTACTTTAGCAGACATCTACCTAAAAGAAGTGGTGTCAAGGCACGGAGTGCCAACCTCCATCATTTCTGATCGTGACACGCGTTTTACTTCTAAACTATGGCAAGCAATGCACAAGTCTTTTGGATCACGCTTAGATATGAGCACCGCTTATCACCCACAGACGGATGGGCAATCTGAACGCACCATCCAAACCCTCGAAGACATGCTTAGGGCATGCGTAATCGACTTCGGCAATGGCTGGGAAAAACACCTCCCGTTAGTGGAGTTTTCATATAACAACAGCTACCACACCAGCATCCAAGCCGCTCCATTCGAGGCATTGTACGGACGCAAATGCCGATCACCTCTCTGTTGGGCAGAATTTGGTGACAGCCAAATCACTGGCCCAGAACTTGTGGTAGATACCACCGAGAGAATTGCTCAGATACGACAGCGAATGGCGGCAGCTCGTGACCGTCAGAAAAGCTATGCTGATAAAGGAAGAAAACCACTCGAGTTCCAGGTTGGGGATCGAGTGCTACTCAAAGTCTCATCGTGGAAAGGTGTAGTCCGCTTTGGCAAACGAGGCAAACTCAATCCGCGTTATGTCGGACCATTCGAAATCATTGAGAAAATTGGCAAGGTCACCTACAAGTTGAACCTACCTGAAGAACTCAGCGGAGTTCACAACGTATTCCACGTGTCAAATCTGAAGAAGTGTCTGTCAGATGAGACCCTCATAGTTCCTCTCAAGGAACTCACAATCGACGACCAGTTGCGATTCGTCGAGGAACCAGTAGAGATTACAGATCGATATGTTAAGATCCTCAAGCGTACCAGGATACCTCTGGTCCGAGTTCGTTGGAATGCTCGTCGTGGCCCAGAGTATACCTGGGAATGAGAGGATCAAATGAAACTCAAGTATCCCCAGCTGTTTAAGAAAAACGCAACCACTACTGAGGCTGAAGCTACTGCAGAATTTCGGGATGAAATTCCAAATCAACGAGGGGATGATGTGACACCCCAGGAAAATCAGGAAAACAACGCAACTTAACTAGCTTCCTCAGTAACCACGCGCTAAATTTCAGGACAAAATTCTCATAACAGGGGGAGAATGTGACAACCCTCAAATTACATGTAACCGTACAATTTATTAATGTTAATTAAAGTACTCAATTACTGTGCTGAATCATTTAACTGCTCTCTGATTACTGTGTTATACTTACATGTACTTGTTAACATACTAATAGTGTACAGAAAGATCACTAAATAGTCCGTTATATTTTCCTGAGTGTTGAAAATTAAAAGTGTTACAAAAATATACATAAAAGACACTTTACGGATTAATTAAGCACTTTAACGGAACAGTGTCAAACCGAACAACCGGACTTTACCTGGAGCACAAAAATATTGTCAATGACATTGTTTATCCTTTTCTGAGCTAGTTAGGGTCCCCGAACACCCTAACACCCGTCACAAAACACTACACACTAGTAACTAGTTTAATCACCTAATTAAACTAACTAAACTCTAACTATATAGTTCAAAACAAACCATGCCCCCCCCCCCCTTTCAACCAAATCGGTCCCCCAAGGGGACACACTCTTACAAATGTGATTATTTTATTCATGGCTTGTCTAATATCTTCCATACACTTTACCTAAGGGGTATTTAGAAGACATGGATTATAAGTATGTTTAGAAGTTAACCATTTCATTCAAAACCCACCAACAAAATTTCACTCACTCCCTCCCTCTTGCCATTGATCTCGGCCGAAACCATAGCCAACATCCCACCATCATTCAAGTTTCAATCTTGCCATTTCACATACTTACAAAGGTGAAAGGGTTCATACAAGGAGGCCCGGTGCTTACGGAATCACAAGGACCTCTCTACGTTGCTATTATCCACCTAGTTTTCGCCTTGAATCTTCCCTAGCCTTGAGCTAGTTGTAAGTGATTCTAAACATCATCTTGATCTTGTTTATGGTGGTTAATAAGTGATCTAATGGCTGAAAATTTGAAACACTAAAGAACATAACATAAGTCTTGGACAAAAGATGAATAAGTGTGGATAAAGAGAAGTTATGCGTGTAAATCATGTAGATCTTGTGTTGTTATGATTCTTGGTTGATTATCTGATGTTTTGCTGGTTAATATTAATGTTTGATGTTGTTGTGGTCACTAAACATGTTAACGGAATCAATCGAACGCAAACTAGAAAGCTAAAGACTAAAAACAAAATCTGTCCAAGCTTTACAGCCAACTTCAGTTGGCTGTAAACATGCCATAACTTAACTAAAAAATGTGTTTTCTGAAGCCTAGATTTATGTGTTATAAAATACGGTTCTAATGGCACTAGAATCGTAATTTTTGGACTTCGTTTACTATTTTTATAGAACCAATTTGTAACAGCAGCTTAAGCTGAGTTTTTACAGCAATAAATGGGTGTTATATTTTCTGTCATAACTTGTATTCTGTGTAGAGTCGGATCATGAAATTTTTACAGTAAATGAAAACTGATGTATTTGTAATTACCCCACTGAAATTTTGTAAATCGGACTCTTGATGAATTTTTAATAAATTGTTCCGTGGACTGTGGTCAGAAAAAGATAAATCTGAGTTCAGTCCGGGAAAAATGAATTTTTATAAAATATTGGTAATGAACTGAACCCCGATATTTTTACACAATAAAATATGGAATGTTTATGACATTCTGTAAAAATTTGGGAATTTTTGGAATAAGTTAACTATTTTATTGAAATGTCCGAAAATAGCCCGGTTTTGAATATTTATGCTGAAATGACATAAGCTCTAATTTGCGTGTCTAAATGTCGAGTATGCTATCTGTGAATGATCTAACATATTATAAGTGTTATGTGCATTTTCGTATGTTTGTTTATGACTGGGGAATGGATGGGAAGTATACATGGGCATAAACAGTTAAAGTAATGCATGCTATGTGCTAGATACGTGTAGGAACTTTGTGCTCTGTTTGAAAATCACTAAATGACTAACTGGTAATCATATTAGGACGTGATTGACCGACCTTGACTGTTAGCTATATTTGAGAATCTAACCAAGCAAACCGAGGTGAGTTCACACTTTCTACAAGGCATGGGATTCCCGGTGGTTTGGGAATGGGTTAAAGAATTAAAACTAAATCTACATATCCCTTTGGGGAGATATGTACGGCCATCCTTCCTATGGGTAGGATGCCATTATTAATCCTACGAATTCTCCTGGTGCAGAATACGTACGTTGTCGTCCTACTGGTGCAGGACAACAACCTTAAAACTAGCCAGACAAAACTCTATCATTAAGTCCCTCTTCATTATATCGACTTAATCGCCTAGGCCAATGGCGAGCGGGTCATTAGTTAATAGCGCTATTAGGTTTAACAAACCTCACACCGTGCCGGTCAGACGGGCGTGTACTAATGGACTATGGCAGATTGTCAGTGATGATAGACACTAATATAGGGCACAACTTATTTGCGTAGTAGTCGATATCATATCGTCTAGTTCACACGGGGAAAGCCCCCACTGATTATGGTTATGGTTTGGGTAATGACAAAGGAACTGGTTAAACATACTTTCAACTACGGGGTAACCCCCACGGAAATTAAGCCAACGAAAGTCAAACCACGTTTTTCAGAAACAACTTAAAACTAAACAACCAAACGTGAACTCACTCAACTTTGTTGTTGACTCGTTGTTACATGCCTTACAGGTCGCTAAATGTTTGGAGCTTGCATGAGGAAGGAGTCGTTGTGGTGTACGGACTGTTATGTTCCGTGCTTAATATTTAAATCCTTATGAACTTACTAAACTTGCGTTTTGAAACTTTAACTTATGAACTATGGACTTATGCTTTTAGATTTACGCTTATGCTTCCGCTGTTTAAACTGAACATGGTTAACTAGCTTTGGTCACCAATCGTATTGTGGTTGGTCTTATTTACTTATTTACGATGTTCAATATGATTGGTGGCTCGATCCTGGTCACGTCACGCCTCCAAGCGGTGGTACTCCGCATGGTGGATTTTGGGGGTTGTGACAATACTAATGTAGTACCCTGTCTCTGGCTCATACTGGCCTCAAAAACATTGTCTGTCTATGTGTTGGCGTTGTCAGCATGTTTCTGAATTATCCATTCAGTGTGTTACCTGTGCTTTGTGCATCAAGTATGTCACTAAAGTTTGTGCTGTAATAAATGGAGTGACTGTATGAAATATGATGCATATGTATGTATGTAACAGAAATCAGAAAGCAGTTTACGTCATCAGTTGTAATCAAGCACAGTCGTTTAGCACGCAATTAAATTAATTAATTGTACGGACACCTGTAATCGTGAGGGTTGTCACATTCTCCCCCGGTTAAGAAAATTTCATCCTCGAAATTTGTACTACCTTCACTCCTTATGGTTACATCATGCGTGTATGTATATGAATAATGCCGAGGTAGATAATGACCAAACCGAATCAAACCTTATTCACATCAGGTGAGTCCAAGAATATATAACAACACGAATACAATGGTTAAAAGGTATGTGCTTTTAGCATTTGGTGTCAAAGGTACAAGACGTATTGACGTATAGTCTAGTGTAATCCAGGTAGCAGAGGGTTCCACAAAAGAGGAGTTTTGACTAATAAGATTCTCAAACGATCGATCAGAATATGCAAGCATGTTTTCACAAACCATAGCATCCGCTATATGAATTCAAAATCACCTACTCAAATGTAATAGTAAAATGATCTGTCAACTTTCGAATAAGTAAATGGTAAGGATTTGTGTGTTGACATTCTCGAATTGCTAAAATACACCGAGTGGGGTACAAGCGAGTCTGGGTATCATTGTTTTAATTCGTAGTTGCATCCGAAATGTTTATATGACAAGTTGACAAAAGTATATGTAGTTTTGTGTGAAACAGTTGACCATGATTAGCACAAACTAATGACACCACAAGGTGTTGAAATGACGAGATTCAATAATAGTGGTGACTGAACAAGTTCACCGTGCCTGAAATCAAATGAAAGTGTACAGAGACAATCTGAAGATTTGATTTACGCAATGACATAGAGTTTTTAGTTGAATACGGAACGTCAAAGAACCAATGTTTCCGATTGCAGATGAAAGAGTAATAAGTATCGCAAGGTATTCGATCAATAATGAAAGTATCGTTAGGAGGTACATTGTGTTATGAAATGAATCTATGTACCATTGCCTTAACACACAACTGTGTTGAGATCGCTTTAATCGTGAAAAACAAGACGGATTTAGAGCAAAATTTGTAAGTAAATAATTAAATCCGTGTATGATTTGAGTAACCGAATTAGCGCAAGCTTCAATTTCATGAAAGTATCACCGCATGGTATCGAAACCAATCAAACGATTTAGTGGAGTCGTAGACCAATCAAGTCCACTACGACTCGAAATGAAAGAATCTTGGAAAAACTATTTGAATGTGATGCTCTCAATACATCATATAGCGTCTCAATTCAACATGTGAAATGGATAAGTTCAAGCAAATGAACTTAGTTTCAGCGTAACCCGTGTGTATTAACAAAGGAATCTTGGCATGGTCACAAAGATAAACCATGAATGTAACTTGGAATAAAAGAAGTTTCAAGAAAGTGTGTTGACTTGTTAGCAAAAGAGCCAACAATTATAATAACATAGGTTATTCGAATCATAAACCAATAGCTAGTTGTAGCAAAATAATATTTGAACTTCAATGAAGTGTTTATTCGAAACGAAACCACATGCGTAGCAAATGGTGCATGTGTGACTTATAATTTTTCGAGTACTGAAGCAATGAGTATCTGCTAAAATGAAGATATGACCAAGTATTCAAAGCAAATATGCGTTCGCTCTCAGCGAAGAAAATCGGCGTGATGCAACTACTGTAAAGGGGAGTAGAGATGCAAACATCTACTCGCTAGAAGCGAAAGTGAAGATTTCAACAAAAGAAATTTAAGTACTTTATGTTTGGTTAACTGAAATAGCATGTATGTCAGAATAATGGTGTTTGCTTGGGTTAACAAATGTGGCTCCTAGGTAACCACCTTTAAGAGTTTGGACCTGGGTTCCCAAAGGTCCTAAGTACATGTTTTCTAGATTCTCAAAGTTTCGTATTCGGTGTAGAATTGTCCTGTGCATCGTGTAGGAAACACCATTCTTGTGTACGTTTAAAGTAAGTTACAGTCCCACAATTTCTCTGGTATACTTTCTTCCTGGATTCGTAGCTAATGCCACTCGATCATCGATCAGTCGTGTAATAGTAGTGGGATCCTCACAGTTAGTTAAGTAAGAAATTCGTTAATTCTCAGCAAGAGTTACTGACTCTTGTGGGTTAGCTCGTTCGGCTCCTGGTAGTTGATGCTCATTTGAAAATCATCGTCCTACTTCTTGACGAGCAGAATTGGGGTTACCCAAAAGGGAATTTTGGTCTGTTATCTTCCTTCTCTATTAACTTTTGAGGTTACACTGCCAATCCTTGCATCTCCGACGGTGCATCGATTACAGGCGCGACGCCTGGAATCAAATTGATGTGAAATTCGACTAGTCGTTGAGGAGATAATTCTGGTAAGTCTTCGGGGAAGACTTCAGGATATTTCCTTATCACAGGAATATCTTTGAGTTTTGGTTCTTCGGCTCCCTTGTCCCCGACATGAGCCAAGAAAACAACACCTCCTTTATGCAACAACTTTCATGCCTTCCAGCAATTAGTGATTTGTAGGGGCGTATCCTGCTTCATGAGTCACGATCGTTCCTTTATTCCCCATCGGGATATGGACATCAATCTCCACTCGATCACTCGGCAATTATTCCATCCCAATTACCTCGTCGAAGTTTCCCAGCTCAACTGGCAGCAGATCAAGTGTAAACTTATGCTCTCCGGGTTCTATCTTGCCGTTTCTAGTTACTGCATTGGCTTCCACTAGCTTCACCTAGCTAGTTCCATCGAGTGCAAGTTATCTAACTTACTTGCTACTAAACCAAGTATACTCTCAAACTCTAGAGATGCGAAGCTTAAAATTTGCAATAGTATCTGGCAACACAGATGCATAACGTTGAGTAATATGGAACGTACCGATATCCACGCTTGAATTCCTGGCGTGTCTCCCTAGCTCCGGTGTTGAGCTTTCATTCTTGTGCCTGATTGTTTTTAGGGCAATATTTTCTTAAATGCTTTTTGCTTCCACAGTTAAAACAACCTTGAGCACGTTTCTGTCTGTCACTTATCCTGCCTGGATAATCGTCACTGTCGTTGTTCCCTCCGTGATTCTCGCTACTATCTTGGCCTCCTTTTCTATGTTCAGTATCTTGCCTACAAGTTTCCTTAGGATGCCCTCTCTTGCCACAGTTATCACATTTTCCGTATTTACATCGCCCGACATGATAGCGTAGACAATTGTCTCACTTAGGTAGGATACCCATGTAGTCTTTTCCCTTTTTGGCCTTCTTCTTGTTACTCGCCCGAGTAATCTTTTTGAAATTTGCGACCTTTCTCTTGTTATCTCCAGATATCTCTACAGGCGTCTCCTCTTTCTCTTCCATACTGGAAAATTTTTCTAGTCTAACCGCTTCTTCAGTGAGTGCCACGCTTGTGTCGATAGCCACGGTGATCGTTGAAGGTTTAGATGTCGTTACCAGGCTTAGAATCTGAGGTGCCAATCCCCCTATGAAATGTTCAATTCTCTTAAACTCTGGTCCCACCAGGAGCGTAGCAACTTGTGATAAATCGTTAAATCTCTGCACATACTCAGCTATCTTTAGTCCTTCCATTTTCAAGTTCCACGGTTCAGTTTCCAACTTCTGGACTTTTGCCCTCGAGCAATATCTCTTACGCATCAGTTCTTTCAGTTCGTCCCATGTCAAAGCATATGCAACGGTCTCGCCCATTGTCTGAACATGAAGGTTCCACCATGACAGAGCCCCTTCTATGAATAGTCCAGCTATGTACGTGACCTGATGTTCTGGGGCATATTTGCTCAATCATAGTATGGAATCCATCTTCTCAACCCAGCGTACGAAGGCTAAGGCACCCCCGGTGCCGTCAAATTTTCGAGGTTTGTGGTCTAAGAACTGCTTGTAGGTGCAGCCTTTGCTGTGTTCGGAGTGAAGGGCCTCGAGCTGTGCAATGGCCTGTGAGATGCGCTCTTGTAGTTCTGCCGCTGTTGTTGGCGGAGGGTTGTTGGTAGCGATGTTCCCTTGTATCGACATCTTCTAAGAAGAAGACTGGTTAGGTCAGGTTATATTTGTTCAGGGGATGCATATAGTTGTTTCGAGGTCATAAGTACATACATGTATTTGATTTTCATATCAGCCAATCAAGCAATAGCATAATCATAGCATAACCGAGTAATTTGGTAATTATGTTTAATGAGCATAGTAGGTAAGCACGTAGCATTATAATTATAGCACACACATATAGATCAATAACGTGCTTAATGAAGACATAGCGCCTGAGCTCCCGTTGGTCCTTGGTCACAAAGTATAGTCGCATGTTTAATGATGATCGGCTTCTCATTATTCCAGACCACAATTGTATTGTCTTTCAAAATGTATCACATCAAGCAGGACACAGGGGCACCCTACCCTTGTCCAACAAGTATATCAGTGTATCAAAATCACATAGTCTGGAGTGGTTTTTAAAAGGCTCCACAATCCCGGCTTATCATTAGTGTCTTTACCCAAATGTAATGCAATCCGCATAATCCAGAAACCACTATACCGGTGTCTGAGGTGGAGGAGGAAAGAAAAGTAAACTGTTAACATGCATGGACTTCCTCCTCGGGCTTGTGTACACGTCGAAGTAATTATCTGCTCTGCCGCTTAACAGTAAAGAAATGAGCATCAGAAACCTGGGAAAGGTGTAATAGCAACGGGTGAGAGCGCCAAAGGGACCTTGATAAATGTGGAGGATCAAAGTATGCTGGCAATAGACAGGGTGGAGGATGTGGTGTCAGCTCAAGCTCCAACATTCTGTGACTCCTATTCTCAAACTGTAACTGATGTTATAGGAGTAATTCATCCCTGGTGTAGCCTCCATAGTGTAAAGGTCTAATATTAGCATAGTATATGATAAGAACCATTGAAATGGCTCATCCAGCGATGTAGCGGTGAAAGTAGCAAACGGTGTGGCCTGTGAGGTCGGGGAAAACGCTGCTGTAGCAAAAGGATCGTCATGCGGGTGCTGACCTGGAGTACCTTTCCAGGGTGTGGTTAGGTCCTGAAAGAAAGCGATAGGCATGTCGGTGTAATGGACGTCGGTCTCCATATGAGCAATACCAGCGGCTGAGGGTGCAGGAACAAACGTCTCCACCAATAAGGAGATCTTCAGGTGCAGGTACTGGGTCAGGTATAAGGGGTGTAATATCTAGTAGTCCAAAGGAAACAGGGTTATGATCAAGTAAGGGTGCAGGACCAGCAGGTGCAGTATCAAGCTGACCCAAAAGGAACAGGAGCTGGCTCAGGAGCAGCCTCTGGGTCGTGTAAAGGTGTGGCATCACGAACAGGTGATAGTGCTGCTGTCATAGTGGTGTCGTCGTCTGGGTTAATAGTAAAAAGCTGTAATCTGGCCGTCTGTAAGGCTGCAGATGTCACAGACTCAAAGGAGTCTGAAATCGAATGTATACTTAGAATCAGAGGATAGCTTGTTAACAGGGGTTTTAAGAAGTGAAATTAGTAACAATGTTCTCGTCTAATTTTCTATCATCATAGGTGTTATCGGAAGGACCATAAATAACATGTCAACGTCATCATCAACCATTCGTCGAGTAGTCAGCCTCTGGAAGGAATGTCCTACAGGAGGCGCATTGTCGAGGATCGGAGCCATGGTGTGTTCGCTATCGGAATGACCAGTGAGGAAGTGGTCATGGACCGGAACAAGAGTAACAGGAGGATTCTTGTCAGAGAAGCCTTCAGCAAGGATAAATCATCCCCCAAAATTTGGTAGCGCGGACTGTTGTAAGTCGTCCTTGCCCTTGGTCAGCATATCAGGATTACTCTCAGTGCCTGACGTAAATATCTCCGGCGCAAGTGCAGTCTCATTATTTGTGGCGGCGGCCATAGGGTCA